>CM041776.1:341786741-342986741 GCA_023374045.1 Limonium bicolor | reverse complement strand
GTAATCTATTTGTACTCATTCCAAAGACTCACCCACATCGTATAGTACGTGTTGAGATCGTCTTCATTTTGTTGAATTTTTCGTGATTCTTGACGGATTGTGTAAAGCCAAGTACCATTTGAATGGTCGAATCGGCGGAAAGATTTCCCAGATCTTAGCTGCCGTCGGAAGAAATATGACAGATTTATGGATATTATCGTCTAGGGCAGTAAATAACCAGCCCATGACCATTCCATTAGCCTTCTTCCACGCATTCCTTCTTGTGCCTTGATAATCCTCATTTTAATGGTGCCAGTTATGAACCCTAATTTCGATTTTGACACCAACCTGACAAGAAAGTTTTGTTTCCAGTCGAAGAAGCCAACTCCATTAAATTTGTGTGCCAGTTGCCTACCGGGATAGTCCGATGCATGTATGTATAATTCGTCAGTGGCTGCAGCATTCTCGGTCAAACTTTCTTTCTTCTTTCCTTTGCTCATTTCGGTTTCGACTTCGGTGTTCTTAAGGGTTTCTTTGTATCTTTATCAACCATTCTTGAAGATTGGTAGACAAATTTGTGTGAGTTTTAGAAGAAACAGGGGAAGAAGAAGGTGAATTCGTAACTCTTGGTTTAATCTTGCTTTGGTACCATGTAAGAAACCAAGAGAGCATTTGTTTTATTTCATCACTGAAGAGCAAATATGCTCTGAGTGTTTCAGTATATTAGGTGGACTACAGAGAGACGTCTGTATATATATATATATATACATACATGTAACGAAAACTTTACATATAATGGGGTCCTAGTTACACTCTAGAAATGTACGTAGTAACCTAGATACATACTAACAGAACTCCAAAGACTGCTGAAACTTGGGTTCCTTGGGCATTAGACACACCAGTAGAGAACATTAGGCCAAGAATCAGGTTCCATATGTGTGACTTATTAGATTCATTCGCCCTACCAAAGATGACACAATCATCTGCAAAAAATAGATAACACATGTTGGTGGTATCGAGCTTATTGAATGCCTAAACTTTTGAGCTGATATGGTCAATTTAATAATTGTAGTAAATAATTATCTTATGTTAATTATATATATATTTTATTATTATTCAAACATAAGTCGGGAGGAGTAACTTTTAATTATTTAAAATTTGAATAATATAATTAAGTGCATTTTTATAAATATTAACATTAGCTTTTATTAACATCTTAAAATAATCAGATATAGAACAACGATGTTAAGATTTATTTTTAAAATATGTGATGTCAATTAATATGAATAATTATATGAAGTTAGAGAGAGCAATGAAAATAAAAAAAAATACAAACGAATAAATAATATAAATAAGACCATAATTGTGGAAGTGGGAGAGAGAATATTAGTTATCAAAACTAGATATAAATTACTAATAAAACTAAGATAGAAAAATAACTGTAAAAAATTGTTGCACCCATGACATGATATATAGTAACAAAAATACATTAGAAAGCAAAGAAATCTCATAATTATAATGCAAGCATTCACAATTTTCTTAATTATATATTTATTAATTTAATGTAGTTAATATCTTAATAATAAATTTTATATTTTTATTTATATAAGTAGTTAATGGTTTAATTTTTATCTTCAAATAAAAGCTATTAATTTATATTTATATATTTATAGCTATTAGATTATCTACCATAAAAAAATATTATATATATATTCATTTTCTGATGATCGTTCGTATATAGTATAAACGTGGCATAAATGAGTCTGGAATAAATGTCACATTTTGACATATTTTATTTGGTCTGTCTTTAGAGCATATTTGCTAAGTGGCATTTATGCCGCATTTTTGTTGCTCTTCTTTTTTGTCTTATCATATTTTATTCAAAGTTAATTACTGCCCCTTATGTTCTTAATAGATGTTTTTTTGAATCCTCTAACTCTTTTCTAAAATATGTGATGTTCTGGTCTTTTTTGTCATCTACATTCCAATTATACCCTAAAATTTTATCTCACAACTATACTTTTCAAATTACTTCAATTCCTAATACGAAAACGAAGGGTAAAGTGGTATATTTTTTTCTCCTTAATCCTAGTGCCCGTAGCTGAAAAATAATCTATTTAGAACTTAGGGAATAATTTTTAAGATTACCATTACCATATTCTAATGGTAATATTTCATTATATAAAAAAATATAAAATCTTAATATTTAATTTTACGTACATATAGTAATATTTAAGCCACATGTTTTACTATTAATTAGTTTATTGTTTTGTATGTTATATACAGTAATAAGTTCACTAATTAATTATCATGTTTTTATTTTATAGTTTCTTACTTATATTTTTATATAAACTAATTAAATTTAGCTAAAAAATTACAAGGCCCCCGAAAAGTGGAAACATATTAATATTCATTACACGACTGCATATTAAACTAACAAATTTGAAGTAAGTGTAGATGGCATCCAAGCGACGTAAATCAAAATCTGCATCAAAATACGAGGGGAACCAACCAAACAAGGGTAAAAAATGGAAACATATTAATATACACTACATGTTGAATTCTGATCAAGCAGTACTTTATAATGTATTAACTTTCGTCGTACTGAGTTTATCAAGCTTTGAGTATGGGTGGACCTTTCATAACAATAAACTACTTATCTTAAAATATTTGTTACAGTTACTTTATATATTTTATAACAAAATAAATGATTAAATTTTAATAATTGTAATATAGAAAACGGTAAATGCAGTGTACATAACTAACTCACCTAATTTATACTGCAAATATCCACCTGATAAAGTGCAATTTTCAAAACAGCTATAAATATGTCAGCACAAAACAACAAATATGTTACAAATATGTCAACATAAAACAACTAACCAAAACAAAATTTCTGGATGCGTCTAAAGGTAGTCAAATTTGAATCATGTAGTCGCTGATCATTTTAAAATGGCAATTATGAGGGTAATTTTGTCTTGTCAAAATGATATAAGGTAAATGGGCATGAACAAGTCTTGGGCTTAGTCCTTTGTGGGCTCGGACGAACCTTTGGTTCTTTACCCTCCGCCATTTGAAACGTACACAAACGGAGTTTCAAACAAAGAAGTTGGAAACACGAGGTGGCTAGGGATTTGGTAAGAACATCGGCTACCTGATCCTCGGTATGAATGAACGAAACCGTAAGAGAGCGATAGGCAATTCGTTTGCGCACAAAATGAAAATCGAGGGCTATATGTTTCGCCCACGAGTGAAAAATCGGATTTGCGGCTAGATACATGGCATCGAGATTGTCGCACCACAGTATCGGAGGTCGGTGAAGCCAGACACCATGTTCTCCAAGAAGGTGCTGAAGCCAGATGACCTCGCCTTGGTGTGAGCAAAGGAGCAGTATTCAGCTTCGGTGGTGGAGCGGGCAATGGTGGGCTGTTTCTTTAACTGCCACGAGATCAAGTTATTACCGAGGAAGATGCAAAAGCTGGTGGTGGAGCGTTTATCTTCTTGATTACCCGCCCAGTCAGCGTCAGTAAAGGTGGATAGCTGAAGAGAAGATTGAGCTGATATGACAAATTTAAGATCTTGTGTCACGTTCAGGTACCTCATAATTCTCTTTAGATCTTTCCAATGGATTTCTCATGGTATATGCATGTACTGACAGAGTTTATTGACTACGATATTTATGTCTGGCCTGGTTAAGGATAAGTACTGTAGGGCTCCTAAAATGCTTCAAATTTTTTTGATGTTTGTGTGTGGTGGGGATTCATGGTCAGATAGAGTAAAGGTAAGTTGTGTGATTTGAGATGAAGGCTAAGGGATTGTGCCATTATGACGTAGGGGTTTGACAATGTGAGCTTTAGCTCGGGTAATCATTGGATGACTAGGAGGGGGTTGGTGTTGGAGAGGGATAGGGAGATTATGAAGGAGTAGAGGTGGGTGTGTTTTGAGAGGGGTGGGGTAAAGGTATGAGGAATGATGGTAGGGGTGAGTTTCTATGTGGAGGTTGGTGAGGAGTGATGGTGGTTCTAGTTGGTGAGAGATTTTGGCTTGGTGTGAAGGATGGCAGGGAGAGATAGCTGAGTGTGGCATAAAGACAGTAGGAGGAGGAGTGATTGTGGGAGGGATAGTAGAATTGGAGGTAGTTTTTGAAAAAGGAAAGATGTGTTCATCAAAATGTATATATCTAGAGGTGTTGATACAGAGATAGCCAACATGCTTAGGGTTGTAGCCAATGAACACATATTCAAGGGATCAAAAAGAAGCTTGTGTCTATTGTAGGGCATCACGTTTGGCCAGCATAAGCAGCCAAATATTCTTAGAAGTGTGTAGTCTGGTTTAGAGCCAAATAGGGCTTCACAGGGTGTTTTAAAATTGAGGACATAGGAGAGGGTGCGATTTATAAGATATGTGGTAGCTGCTCCCCAGTACTTGTAAGGCATAAAAGAGTGGGCCAGAAGTGCCAGTCCATTTTCCACTATGTGTCTATGTCTCACCTCAACACTACCATTCTGAGAGTGAGCATGGGGACATGTGAGGCGATGAATAATGCCCTTGGAGTTTAGGATCTTAGACAGAGGTTGGAATTCCCCACCTTCATCTGTTTGGACAGACTAGATTTTAGTGAAAAACTATGTCTCAACATAGGCCTTGAAATCAGAGAATATAAAAATAACAATAGACTTGGTAGGAATAACAAATAGCCGCCTAAACTTGAGAAAACATCCACAACACATAAATAATAACGGCCACCATTTAAGGTTAACAAAGGGGCTGGACCCCAAACATCCAGAATAAGAGTTCAAAAGCTGAAGAATAAACACTGTTTCTGTTACAGTAAGGTAGGACATGCATCTTCCATTTAACACAACTATAGCATAAAGAACTAGGGCTAGTTTCCTTAGAGACACGCAAGTTATTTCTATTTATTGCAATTTAAGTGACCTTTGAAAAGGGGTGTCCCAGGCGGTAGTGCCATGTAGTATTTGCGGTGGTGGTTGTATTTAGGAGATGTTGTCGGATGGGTGGGCCAGTAGAGTCCACATCAGCTTCAGGAATGCAGTAAAGGCCATTTTTAAGCCCCCTGTGAGAAGAATTCTCTCTGTTCCCTGATCCTTGATGTGAAAATTACGGGAATGAATTTGGAAATAAATATTGTTATCAGAACATAATTTGGAGACAAAAATTAGGTTTTTGGTAATATTAGGAACATAGAAAAGGTGTGAGAGAATGAAGTTAGAAGGAGAGTAGGAGAGAGTGCCAGAGCCAAGGTAAGTGATGGGTATAGATGTACTAGGGGTGACTTCCTCTGTTCTAGAGTAAGGGTGTGAGCGGAGGTTGAGATTGCCAAAGGTGTTGGTGAAGTGGTATGTGGCAACACTATTTGGATACCCTGTAAGTCTGGTAGGGATGCAGACGAGTAGTTAGTAGTAAAATTTATGGGAGAAGGAGCTTGAAAGAGTGGTTAAACCGCTAATACAAGTCTGGTGCCTCATGGCCTCTCTTTTTGCTTAACTGACACTGAGGACGAATGTTTGTTTTGCCTGAGAAGGTGTAGCCTTGGTTCCAAGCCACCATAATTTCCACGAGAGTTCCCTCTATCACTCCTCTGACCGCCTCTGTTGCTGTTGCCCCCACATGAAGTACATTGTTAGCCCTTATAGGATGAGGAGTATTTCGTGGTGGTAGAGTTAAAGCTAAGTTGGTGAGAGTTCAGTAGGTCAGTGTTGTGAGGAGTGAATGTAGCTTCATATTGAAGAAGGAAGGAGTAGAGTTGTTGATAGGTGATAGCGTCAGTACGCAAAGTGAGGTTGGTTTGGGTAGATTCATAATTAGGACCGAGGCTAGAAATTACATAGGGCACAATCTGGTTATCAGTGAGGGGTTCTCCAGCTGCAACAAGTGCATTGGCATAATTTGAATTTTATTGAAATATTCTTGCATCGAATATGTCCCTTTCTTACTGTTACCTATATGCACACGGATTTGCATAGCCCTAGCAACTGATTGAGCTGAAAACATTAAGTGCGTCGTGTCCAAAGTGGTAGCTAATGTTGTGCTCTTCACCACCTGGCCAGGGACTGACTCGGAAATGGAGTGGTTGAGGATGGACATGACCACCTAGTCGTATTGCTCCCACTGAGCTCTCTAGGTTTATGGCGCCATCAATCATGGGAGGAGGTTTAGGCTTAGAATCGTCAATGAAGCCGAAAGGCCATGTCCTCTAAGGTATGGTCCAACCTGGATCCTCCAAATGGGGTAGTTGTCTACGGTAAGTTTGACAAAGTTTGAAGTTGAGGAGATGAGGGACGGCATGGAAATGATGGTGGTGGTCACAGTTGTACTCATGCCTGTAGTGCTGTTGTTATTTATGAGAAATGAGGAATCGAAGAAAGAGGAGGATGGGGAGGAGGGTGAGCTCATCGAGAGAAGATGGGCAGAAAACGCCTTGTAGCTCTGATACCATAAGAAGCAATGACAGGTGATTAATAGTATTGAATAAGGTTTCTATTATTAGCACTGAATTCCATGTATTACAAGGTTTGTATAGAATGTTTTCTATTAATAGTATAGAACGTTCGATTACGGCGATCTGTCCCTGGTAGTAGATTAATGCTACTTTTGAATAAAGTACTGCACATGTGTTGGTTTTTTACTGGTTTAAATTGCACCACATTACACATGCACTCTCTCATTCATTAACCATGGTAACATTTTGAGGGCTTTAAGATTGCAGCGAACGAACTCAGAGTTGGGAGATATAGGCCCCGTTCGAGCTTTTGTCAAAAAGCTTGGTTTTGAAGCTTTATCATAAGCTTACTCTAGTTAACAAATATCAACTTGACAAGTGTACCATAGTTGAATGAGCATCAAATAATATATTGACATGTGTCCTTCACATTTAAGCAGCACCACATTAATCTTCTATTCGTTGAGAAAGAACGGACCCATAGGTGAAACTAAAAAAAGATTGAAAGTAAATGAGTAACATTATTATAGATATAATGTGTTAGAAAAAGTTGACTGGACTTGCATTGTACAAAAAGCACAAAAATTTCAAAAATTGCATACTACGTAGTAACTTTAATTTTGCGTGCTTTGAAATACGAGTATATCACTCATTTCTGTAAAAGAAATTGTTCATAAAATGAATAATTAATCATACTTACATGGTTGGATAATATGATTGAAAATAGTTCGTTGATTGCTTTTCAATTTTATCAGAAGATTAATCTATTTTCTATGTCATATGTCAGTATTATATTGTGCATAACGTTTTTCTCTTACATCTGATGGGACCCAGTATACTCTCACAAAACAAACTTAACTTGAACATAGGTTTATAACAGTTGACACGGTGTGTATAGTAATGCATGTCTCAAAACTAGCCAGTTAAGCAAAAGCTTATTAGGATTTTTATTTCTGATCGATCCTGATTAATTCTCCGTTGTGTTAGTTCAAAATTTTCTGTCCTTTTTTCTGAAAAATATACTACTCCGGTTCTGTATGAATTCATATACTATAATTTGCAGAGATAAAATTGAAGAGCAAGGTCCCAAGGGGAAGGAAGCGAAGCGAGGGACGACAGATAACAGAAGAAAGGAATCTGGCGTTGGATCTTCCAAGCACTCCCAGACAAATACTATGTAAATTTTTTTTTTTTTTTTTTTATGGGGCGGTTAGATAAACATAAGGGGGAGCAGAGGTGCCATCCCTTCGATCATCTTCCACTTTCCCTAGGGAAAAAGAAATACTACTACTACTCTACAAATAATATTCATAAATAAACAGCGAAAAAGAAAAAGTCAGATTTGAAAATACCAGCCGCATTAGAGAGAGAAGAGAGAAAGGTTTGTAGATTTGGGAAATTGCGTGGTCTTCTTCTTCTTGGAACCAAAACCACAAAACTGCCCTTCTACTTCTCTCTCTTGAATTTTTTTTTTTTTTTTGGAAAACTCTCTCTCTTGAAGCTCTTGAAGCTCTTGTGTGTGTGTGTGTGTGTGGTGTGGTCAGTGGTCGTCTATATTTAGGGAGGTGGTTTGGCTTTTGAGAAAGAACAGAATTTGAAAGGGAGAGGATGCAGTAGGCAGTAGTAGTCCACTACCCACCACCTTTCTAGTTTCATTAACCCCTAGCCTAGCTACTTACAGGTGAGGTAAGAGTATTGGAGAGTGAGACCCGCAAAATCAGCAGAGCTAGTCGATCCCTCATATCTATCTCTTCCAATAATTCAATCAATCGATACAATTTACTTATATATATGCTATCTTCAGTTGACGTACCAATGTTTAGCTAACTTTTAATTTGTGGTTTCATTTACTCATCCCATCTTAGAAGAAGAAGAAGAAGAAGTAGAGAAACGTGGCCTTCAATTCTCTTTACACTTGATTATCTATCTATCTATCATTTCCTTACCCTACTCGTCCGCCAAATTTGTAGGGTTGGTTTGATTAGTTTGTCTCCAATAACTAACATACCATGCATCTCTCTCTAGATCTAGAATGATTTCGATTTATGACCTTATCTTTCTCTTTTTGCCCTATTTTCCTGTCCCATTAAAAATTCCCAAACAAGTTTCAATCACTTGTCTCCACTACAGTTACGCGTGTTTAATTACCATCTCAAAAAAGGGAAAATCATGTTCGTATCTGGCCGGCGGTGATGCCTGCCTATATATATGACCGGCGCGGCGCCTCTTGTCTAGATATAGTGTAATAAGATCTTAATAATTCTCTTTGGTTCTGAATTTGAATATCGATCATCCATCATGCATTATGAAACCATGTAGTATGTGCTTTCTCTGCGGTGAGTATGCCTGGCTCCCTGTATGCCATTTGCAGAGAGCCCATCGGAGATTCGATGACCTCCGTGGATGGCGTATGAGGAGCCAAGCATACATACAACAATAATTTCCCGTTTTGATTTCTTCATGGCATATACTCTCCATATATGTATAACAATTAAACCCTAGCTAGTTTGAATAAATTCACTAGAGGAGTGGCCAGCAAGCACCACCCAGTACGTACGTACGTAGTACATTCATGTATGTATATGTTATTTAATCGCAAATCTATCTGTAGGATTAACAGTTTGAGGTACTACCTGGTAGCTGTACGAATCGGGATGGTCCTCGCTCTATGCTATTTTGCCTAATTAAATATAGATAAGTACTCCGGTTCATTACCATTTCAAACCTACCAGCATATACCTACCTTGTACTATCATTTATATCACTTGTCGGAGATTACTTTATCTCTCCAGTCTCGACAATAGAATGTAATGTAGGGTTTATACCCTTAATTACACCCTGAACTGCTGTATTTTCAATATATATATATGCTTGTTTGTGTTTACTTTTATTTTTTTCAGATCGATTCCAGAGTCCAGAAACTACAACATCATTAAGTAGACTGAAATAATAGTAGAAAAATTGCCAAGACCACAAATGTGTATGTGGGTGGGTTCAGTAATCTGCATTGTCTAATGTAAGATCGTCATTCCACCCAGAGATCGATGGATCAATCGCTCGCTTGCTCTCTCCCACTCAAGGTCAAGGTATATACTAGACCGCGCTGGCTGGCTGGCTGGCTGGCTGGCTTTCATTATCTCTTTTAAGTTAACTTCTCCCTCGATTAATTAAATT
This sequence comes from Limonium bicolor, assembly GCA_023374045.1. Taxonomy (NCBI): domain Eukaryota; kingdom Viridiplantae; phylum Streptophyta; class Magnoliopsida; order Caryophyllales; family Plumbaginaceae; genus Limonium; species Limonium bicolor. The sequence continues at coordinate 342,977,125 of CM041776.1, read as the reverse complement.
AATGGTACCCGCACCACAACAGAAAGGCTTGACGCGGAATTGTAATTGTTAACCACCACTCATCATCACCATTAACTAATTAATGTTCATGAGTTCCTTCTTTTATTATTCGTTGAAGCAGTAGTAATTATTATTCGTTCGCGTGGTCGATGTTGCTCCTTTTTCATGTATGTATCCCCAGCCAGCCCAGAGGCACTAGACACATAACATACGATATCTAATTCCCAAACCAAAAGTGAGAGGAGCCCTAGCTAGCCTGGCTCAACAATTGGGACGCGGAAAGAGAGAGAGAGGCAGATAGTACAGACTACAGATAAGCTGCTGAAGAAAGAGAGGCTATGCTATGTTATGGTGTGTGCAGAATACAGAATAACAACGATAGATCGATGTTGCGTAGTAGTAGTAGTATAAGACAGCATAGGAGTCACAAACCCTTTTTCAGTTTTGCCTCTTTTAATTTACCGATGCTTCCCTGTCCTCTCTCTTTCTCTGTGCTCAATCGAATCTGTCATACATATATACTACCTACTGCATGATGTCAATATAATCATATGGATTTTTTTTTAAAAAAAAACTTGATGATGTCAATAATAGGTCTGTTAATTAGTTGCATCATATTCCCTCTTTTTGTTGTAACAGACTAACTTAATCTGCAGAGTAAATTAACGCAATAGATCTGATCGATCGGTATTGATGTGTTGAACAAGTACGTTCCTAGTTGGTAAAACAAAATGCGTTCGAATTGGTCTAATCAACCTGACCTGCTGGTCTTAGGCCTCATATTCTTTTGTGTATAATGAGGTTGATAATATTTGATTTTAAAAGGATGGTGTTAAACCCGTTGAACATAAAAATCAATTTGAATTTAAGTATGATATTAGTTGATATTGATTGATTATTAATTTAAAAAAAAATTCAATCTAAATGATGGATAAAAGAATAGACCTAAAATAATCTTATACCTTGTCTACTTTTCAAAATTGAAAAGAATAAACCCTACCAGATTATAGAGATTCTATGGTATACAGGGAGCCAGGCAGGATTAGATATATTATTTTTTAAAAAAAATCGGTTGTTTTTAAAAAAGAAGATGAGAGAAGCGTGACCGGAAGGAAGGATGGGTGCGGACAGTCAGAAGAAAGAAACCGGAAGGGAATAAAACCTGAAAATCTGTGTCCTCACACAGACACAGTACAGTAGCAGCAATTAATTAATTTTACAACCTCAGTTTAAATCTTGTGTCGATCATATCCTGATTCGATTGTGTACGTACATAATCTACCTTTGAAAATGGAAAATTAACATGATGCAAAGATTAATCCTGCAATTTACCCATTAATCGATCGTGCCCTAATTAGAATAAATACTACTGATCCCGATCGGTTATTTGGAACGGGGCGCGGTCCCATTAATCATTACTATTAATTTACTCCTACAATAGTGTATGATGATGTTATTCTTGTTTCTCCGTGAGGGGCATACAGTCTTTTGTTTTTCACTTTTGCTTTGATTGGTCCATGAGGAATAAAATATACGGTCAAAGCAGAGTCAAGGAAAAGGACACATTATATCAAAGAGACAGGAGGGGGCAGAAGGTGTTTTGAATTTATCTTTTTCTTTGTCTTACTTTTTACAGTTGGTAATGGTTATTTTCTTTTGAAACAATCTGTCGTCGAGTCTGGGCGGGGGCGAACGCGCATAGTAGTACAAGGCTACAAGCTAAGGAAGGTGGTGATGATGGACCACACATGACACATGATACTGGCCTGGCCTGGCCTCCTTCAGAAACAGACACACGCACAATTCAAGCCTCAACCCCAACGTCTCTACAGCTGATTGCAGAAAACCCCACATCACATCTGGGTCTGGGGTAAATTTTGGACCTTCTTCTAATTTTATGCTGTAGCCTGGCCCGCCTGCCATTTCATAGTATTATTATTATTCTCATTTACCTTAGGTGCACAATATATTATTACAAGACGTCATCTAAGGCGCATGTTTACCCGTTTTAGCTCTTTTTTTTAATGAAAGTGACAATTTAGTTTATCCTACCCTAGTATGTAATTAATTGCTGCGCGCATACACAAACTACTACTAATAGTTTCTCCTATTTTTTCACATTATTGTACGAGTTTATTTGATTAATTAATTTTTTCTATTGCATAACATATACATTAATTATCACATTTACTATTTTTTCTTACTAAGTTCAACTAATAATTGACATCACCTTAATGTTTCAGATGAGAAGAATCTGATATGGACCTATCATGCATTGGCTGGCTCTTATTGAATTGAATCAATGGCATAAAACTACGAAGCCCGGCCATCTGACTAACTGGCTTGATGTGACGATCGTCTTCATCAGTCGTATTCTGTGGAGATCGCATTTTTGTATTTATCTATCTCTCTAACGCCAGGTTAATAATGTATGCGCCACTACTCCTATTATACACAACTCTATGTGTGTATTTGGACCACCAACGTACGTACGCCAGCATAAAAACCTGCAGCCCACCGCCCCCATCAAATACCCGGGGATCTTATTACACCATACCTGCACTGCATCTATCTCTTCAAGTATGTTTTTTTTTTTCAGGCTAACCCAGTCGATGTTAAAGTATAAGTACTTCAATCCAGATTAATACTCCCTCTGTCCTGAATTGACCGTTTTGTTTACTATTTAGACGTATCGTTTGATTTCAATTTTTAATATATAAGATAAAATAATTTTTAAAATTTAAGTTTTACATATGATTTAAACTATATATTACAAAATTTAGTTTTATAAAATTAGTTTTTTCTTATATGCTTAATATCGAAACGTGTCATAAAACAAACATGACAGTCAATTCAGGACAGAGGAAGTAGTAATAACACTAGCATGCGGGCTTTGGGAATGAAAATCTGGATTAAAAAAAAAACCGGATTCAAACATGCGCATGCTCCTTCATACCTAATACCTGCCATAGGTGGTTATCATATCAGTATTCAGTAGTAAAAGAGGAGCTAGCACACACAGAAAAGAATGTACGCATGTGAGAACTTGCGAATCCCCACACTCTCTCAACTCTGCGGCCGCCCGGTCGGCTCGTATCAGTATTGATGTAGAGTATTTTATCAATGATAAAAAAATGTTTAAATTATTTTTTTCTTAAATGTTTAAATAATCTTCTCTTAAAAATTTATCATTAATAATAAAATATAATAAATCAAATAATATTATTTGGATAATAAATTTTTCATTTTTATTATAAATACTAGTTTTTTTTTAATAAGTGGCTGAAAGTTCAGCTTCGATACTGAGGTTGTAAATGAACCTTTCTCGCAATACGGTTTATTATAAATACTAGTAGTACTACTTAACATAAGATTTTAGTCTTACCAACATTCCGTACACGTACAAGACTGAAGGGCTGATAACATAAAATTGAGTAATTAATGCTTCATGTCTATAGAGGTTTTAATTTAGTGAAGCACATGCAAGTTGCTTTGCTTTGGTTGGTTAAATAAAATAAACTAATCATGAAACAAAAGATAGATCGACAAAAGAGCAACAAGTAAACCAAACCGATCATAATTAATGAGATAAAAGCAACAAGGTAGCCGCTCTCCATGAACTACGTACCAAATTAGTTAACACCAAGAAGAGGATAATTAACATCTCGTGGAAAGAGTTAAGATTTAACTTTTCACGTTCTTAATTGAGAGATCAATCTCAAGCTTTCTATCATCCCTACTAATCCTATATCTCTCTCACACATACACAATTTATTGTGTAGGGTTGTGCATTATGAAAGTGTCAATCAAGACACGACACTTAATTAAAATCAAAACAAATTGAATACGCACTTTAAATAGAACTATGAAAAAAGATTTTGATTTAGAGAAAAATGTGTTATTTGATAACATGTGTCCAAACTGATCAGAATATGGGTTGCGTTTATTTCAATCCAAATGGTAAATTCCTTAAAATAATATGTTACGTTTCATTGTCTTGCTAGGTCACATCTTCTAACCTCCTAATAATATCGTAAAATAACGTGTTATAAGGCGTAAGCGAAGTGAACTATTTACCTCATGGTCCAAGCGAAGTGAACTATTTACTTTCAATCTTTCATGTTCTAGCTTTATTTATATTTTAAAACACAGTTTAGAATCAGGAGTTTGCGCCAAGTTGTAATATGGAGATTGGGATAATTTTATCTTTTCATGAAGAGCATAATTATAATTGTCTTTGTTTCTCTTCTCATTGGTTCTAAAACCCATTTCATTTTCTTTCTCCTCCTCTTTCTTACCCAAACCAATACTTGCTCCCTAGATGAAAGGAAGTATAGTTGGAGGGTTTGTTCCGGATTAATTGTGTCTGACCTTTGTTTGCATGTTAGAACTTCAAATCTGGTATATTTTTCTGGTTTTAGATTCTGGTGCATCAGCAAATAAGTGGGTGATATCATTTGGATGGATTGTTTTGTTCCTCAACTATGGTTGCCGATGAGTTGTATGTTTCTGTGTAACTATATGGTGTATTTGTTTCGCTGGAAAATTGAGACGGGTCAGAGTCAAAGAGGATCGATGCTGAGGGAGTGAGGGGTGGAGATGTGAACACAGTCGTCGAGGGTATGTGTCATGAGGACGGAGTGGAGACATTCCATGGGGGGGGGGGGGGGGGGGGGGAGATGAGCGTGAAGTTCCTACTCGAGAGGACCTCATTGACGATGAAGGTGCGGGTGATATTGGTGCCGACGTTGAGGGATGAGGCGAGGATGGTAGAGATGAAGTTGTTGGCGGTGACGAGGAAAGTGAGTGAGGGGACTTGGAAGTTGGGGATGGTGATCGTGAGGGATATTCTTGTGTGAGTGAAGGCGGCGAGGGTTTCCGGGTCAGTGTCGAAGAGACGGACGTTGGTGTAGATTGTGAAGGAGGCGAGGAAGATCGCAATTGGGATGGCAGGTTGTTGCCCAGTTTTTCATAGTTGGTATCTATTGCTCCTTCCTCCGCGTCTGGAAAAAAGTTTGGAACATGAGGTAGAAATTAAATTAAGGTTTATTATATGTAAATTGATAGAAATATGCTGAAGTACAATTTTGAGATATTCCTATCATATTGAGTTTAGTAATTTCTTAAGAGTAAGTGACTTATTTGGATGGCTAGTGCATGTATCATATTTTATCCCTATGACAAGTGATTGATAATTGCATATGATTGTTTGTGAACAATAAGTTATTATAATTGATATCAAAAAATAAGTTATTGACCACTTTGACTCAATAAGTTCAATAAACCACTTTCCATTCTAATTTGTAAATCAAACTATAGTATCTGTATAATCCTAAATCTGTTAATATTGAACTCAGAACCTTAAATTTTGATTAAGTCATTCTAGTACCTCCCAATCTTACAAAGTTGTCATTTTTTTCTATTTGATTATTGATGCTCATATAAATTATGAAATTATTAAACTAACTGATAATTCTCTTTTATAACACTGTTGATTCATTTGACGTACACATAAGATTCACTTTTGCACTAACACATCACAATGTATAGAAAACTATATAATCTGAAACTGAATTTTCCTAGCAAAAATAATTTACTTATATAACACTACTGATTCATTTGATGTACACATAAGATTTACTTTACACTAACTCATCACAATGTAAATGAAACTTTGTAACCGAAATTGAATTTTATAATAGAAAATATGTCACTTTAATAACTCTATTGATTCATTTTAGGTAAACAAAAGATTCACTTTTGACTAACACATCACAATGTATAGAATCTTTTATAATCCGAAACTAACTATAAAATAATTCGTTTTTATATTACCACTAATTCATTTTATGTAAACATAAAATTCACTTAATAACACTACTGATTCATTTTACGTAAACATAAGATTCACTTTGTACTAACAAAGCACAATGTATAGGAAACTTCTATAATCTGAAACTGAACTTTATAGTAGAAAATAATTCACTTTTATAACACTACTGATTCATTTTACATAAACAAAAAATTCATTTTTATAAGACTACATATTCATTTTACGTAAACATAAGATTTGTTTCTGTAACACTACTGATTCATTTTACGTATTATTTACACACTTAAAAAACATAAAATTTTAGGTTTACCAAAACATATCATAATGCATCTTATTTTGAAGAGCACGAATTATGATGAACAATGGTATAATTTTTTTTGTACATATATTTTGTAAGTTATAATACACTGATTTTTTTTGTTTTTTCTAACTCACCCAACCAAGGTGTGATGCGTGGGACAGAAAGTGGGTGACTAATGTGAATTTTCTCCTCCTCACACACACGTACGGAATCGCGTTCTACTGTAATGTTTTTTTTTAATAAAAAAATCTTATAATGATATTACACCAATAAAATTGTTGATGCTATTTTCTAATATGGAGTAAGCTACAATTTCTTCATACTGTTTTGAAAATTATCCCTGATCGTTATCGGCTATTTTAGCCGTATTTTGACAATTCATAACTAAGTATGAATTAATATTGGTAAACGTAGCTACTTCATCCTCTAACTCAATTTAAAAAACAAATAAATTTATATAAATTGTATTCTAGAAAAAGTTATTTATTATTTTTAGAAAATGGTCAAACATTATTTTAGCATGTTCAGGCGTTTTTCTATTTTTTTTTTAAAAAAAAGCATGTTCATGGTTGCATGTAAAATCTGACAACCCACCCAATTCTTTTTCTTTCTGACCAAATGATGAGGATTTGGCAGGGCTGGATGCCTGTTTGTCCACCACGAACACTAGAGTAAGACTATTGGACTGGGCCCTTCTTATCAAAGAAGAAGAAAAAGACTAAGGCCCCTTTATCAATCTTTGAATCAACAAATGATGTGCGGACCCACTTTCCTTTACATGTATGTTGACAGTTTTTATTGTGGCTGTTTTAATATAACTTGTTGTGACTATTTATTTTAGATAAATATTTTAAATTATTTGTTCAAAAAAATTTTGCTCATATTAAAATTTCAAACTAGTTTTTATGAAAAATTATATAATAAAAGAATATTAATATAATTTTCCTCTAAAACCGAGATTTTTTTAACTTTAAACGGTTAATAAATTTTTTAGAATTATTTGTTTTAAACTTTCAGATTTTCCTCTAAAACCGAGATTTTTTAACTTTAACAGTTACTAAATTTTTTAGAATTATTTGTTTAGAATTTTTCAGAACTTTTTTTGAAGATAAAATTTTTTAGAATGATATGTTTTAAACTTCAAGATTTCCTCTAAAACTTAGATTCTTTCAAATTATTTTTTCGCCATTTTGAAACGTCAATTACATGTTCTTATTAGCAATACATGTTGTTCAACATTATAAACCATTTGTTCAACATTTTAAACCATTTGTTCAACATTTTAAACCATTTGTTCAACATTTTAAGTCATTTGTTCAATATTTTAAACCTATTGTTCAATATTTCAAACTATTTGTTCAAAATTTATCTTATGTTATTTATAAAATTTGCTCATATTAAAATTTCAGACTATTTTTATGGAAAATTATATACTAAAAGAATATTAGTATAATTTTTCTCTAAACCTAAGATTTTTTTACTAAACAATTAATAAATTTTTAGAATTATTTGTTTTAAACTTTCAGTTTTAGATTTTTTAACTTTAACGATTACTAATTTTTTTAGAATTATTTGTTTGAAATTTTTCAGAATTTATTTTGAAGATAAAATATTTCAAAAGAATTTGTTTTAAACTTCAAGATTTTCTTCTAAAACTTCTTTTACTTTAACAATTACTAAAATTTTTAGAATTATTTGTTTTAAACTTCTATTTTTTTCTTAAAAATTGAGAATCTTTTGCTGAACGGTTACTAGGTTTAACTAATTAAAAATTTAATTTATCCACGTTACTTTTTTTTTCTCAATATGTACACCGGAAGCACAGAACATCGTGCTTCCGGTTGTATAGTAGAATTTGCCGCTCACAATGTGTTGCTTTTACTATTGTGGCATGCACTCTGTAAACTTAGTGTTTTTGTCTTTTAACTACCTCAATTCCTTCCTTGCTATCTGTCTTCTCTAAATGTTTTCGTGTCTCCATTCATCAATTTTCGTGGTCCCTTTGATAGAAGCGAAATTGAGTGCTCATGTTTAAAGATGTACGAGTGAAGCAGTAAATTCTAACAGGTTGAGGTAGAACATATCATAGGATTCATAGCTGGTACGGACAATAAAATGAGCTCGAATCGATTCCGATAAAAATTTAAACTTATGGAAAGCCCGGTCCAGTTCACAAAATTTCAACAATGGATTAGTAACGGTCCAGAGTCGGAAGAGAAGGATATCTCCCGTTACTCTTCTTTTTATTTGTGAGCAAAATATTAATTGCACCTACCACAAGAGTTTATATGTTCAATAAACAATAATATGGTTAAGAGGATAAAATATTTTGTGTCTACATGGACTAGACGTAATATTAAATTTAAATTTTCCGCAAAGATTGTTTGTTTTATTTTAATTCAATGATGATTTTTAATGAGGTCAGTGAAGAGTTAATGGTAACTAGACATAATTACGTTCAAAACCCGGTAATGCTTAATGGTTCCAAGATAAAACGATTAGTAATTATTGACATCTTTTTTATGGATCTTTGATCTTCACATATTTGTAGTATAAATATCTTATCCGTACTATATTCTACAACGAATAAATGGTTTAAAATGTTTGAACAACGTGTATTGCTAATAAGAACATGTAATTGATGTTTCAAAATGAAGAAAAAATAATTTGAGCAAATTTTAGTAAGAACATGAAATAATTTTGAACAAATGGTTTAAAAAGTTGAACAACGTGCAATGCTAATATGAACATGCAATTGATGTTCATAAAAATGGCAAAAGATATATAAATGGTATAATTATATTGACATTATTTTACGATAAATTTTTGGATGAACAACTAGTATCACATTTGTGAACAAGTTGTAAAAAATAATTGAACATATGGTTCAAAAAGATTGAACAACTAATTTTATATTTTTGATATAAACTTTCACTTAAAAATGGAACAATGTGAAGTAACTTTTGAACAATGTATGTTAAAACTTGAACAAGTAGTACATAGTATCTGAATACATACTTCAAAGTTTTTAAAATGATAATCCAAATTTAAACAGACAAATTGTACTAACATTTTTTCTCACCGGCGGTCAATTGGTTGAAGATGAAAGTAATGTGAGAAAAGTAAAATCTATCGTGTACTTGTAAAAAAATGAAGAGATCGATGGTTATATAGCATGTGGTTACGACATTTAGAAGTTTCCATGATTCTTCATCATTCAATTCTGTCGATTTGTTCATCGATGCCGGTAGCGAAAATTTTTGGACTGATTTGAGTTTAATTTGAACTGACCAAGAGTAGAGTAGAAAAAAAAAAGAGAAGAAGAACATTGATAATTATGACAAGAACGAGGAGAAAAAAAGAAAGAGAAGAAGATCGATGATAGTTGCGACACGAACGTGTTTGTAAATATTTAAGAGAGATGAATCTTTTAAAACCGTAAATTGTTGAAATAATTTTAATTAGTGAAGAAGTTAAAATAATTTGTTTTGTATAATTCTAAAAAAGAAAATATGAAAATAAAAACTGTCACAAAATAGAAAATGCAACATCAACGACCAGAAGCATGATGTTATGTGCTTCCGGTTGTACAGTTCCAGCCTGGATTGAAGGAAGACAGATCATGTTTACATCTGGCGATGGCTTACAGTCTCGTCAAGCTTCGACTTTGAGTACTTCAATCTGTGCTCAGTACATTACCGTAGTTGAATTAAAACCTTCCTATCGTGTTCAATGAGTTGGTGTTAATTATTTCAGTTCGAACTAAGATTGTCTTTTGCCGTGTGTTTGGGTACCCTTCTATTTAAAGAGGGCATTATACCTTTTTGTCTATACCAATTGAGAGTTGACATGTGGTTGATCATATTTATATTAAAGAACTCTTTTTGTTATTTATTTAGATTGTTAACTAGACATGAGTTAACTTAAAATTAAACTTAATTATAAATATAAACTTAATTTAAAAAAAACATAACTAGCAAGATAAAATTAGTATTTAAATTTTAGTAAAATATAAATATTAGATTTACGTCAAATTAAATTTTTAATCATAACCAACCCCTACATATTGTGAAATGTTCTATTAGAGCTTAATAGTAATAAAAAGTTTCAAAATTTTGTCCAACAAAAGTATAATATCTTTGTGGTAAAATCTGGATCCATTAGTATGTTCATTTAAATAAAGAAAAACTAAACATATATTTTTTTGACAAATAATAAATTGTTGTTGAGTAAAATCAGGACTTAATAACAAAAAAAATTAACCTGCTATGTTATACTATTTTTGTCCTTCTTTCATCTTTTTACTATAAGTATTTGGTTACATGTAGATTTTGAAAAATAAAGATAAAATTTACGAATCAATAATTTTAACTTGGACAAGTTTGTTTTAAATCAAAATATAGAGTGGTTTACATTCCTTTTAAAAGGTATATTTTAGTGTAAAATATAAGTAAAATCTTATTAAAAGAAAATTTAAATCTATTTGTCTCCAACAAATTTGGAAATTTGACGAGTAACATCAATTCTTAATGAACTACATTAACATGCTTCACTATTTCATTTTTGTTTTTTTATACCTAATGTCATACTTTTCTTTATAATATTTCATATTTCATATTATTATATCATTTGTTATATATTATGAATTTGGAACTGAATTTAAATATAATTTTGAATCTATAACATGTTTACTTTACATTAGATATAAATACAAGTTTGTAGGCGTGCGGTTTTTGACCCATCGGCTAGTGGAAATTTAATATACACATTTGTAATATTGTTTCAGTTCAAGCCCTATTATTGTATTGGCAATTCGATGGGTAAGTTTAGGTCAAACGTGAGGATTCACCGGTAGATTATTTCAGGTCATTCTCATTCAGAATAATTGTTATTGGATTCCATCTTTAATTTCTTTGATGGATCTTATAATAGTACAAATACAAAGCCTCGACTGTATTATATTATATGAGATTTTCGTGCCCAAACTACAACAATTATAAAATTCTAAGTTCAAGTTTACTATTTGTATAACTAGAATGAGAGATTTTTTTGAGTTGAATATACTTCAATATTATCCTTACTAATCCTACATTATGTGGAAATGAATATGGTATGTAGGCTATGATATGAAAGAAAAAAAAATAAAATACTTACCTACAACATTGGTGTAAGTGATAACAGTGGGTGACCATTTGTCCCAACCCGTGGACCAGGACGATTAAGAATTGCATAGTTTTCTCTGGTAAAGATCGTTGTACTCGTTCTTTGCTGTGCAGGTACAATTAGATTTTTTTTTCTATAATCGCAAGCTCATCCCAAAGTCTTCACATCTTGGTGAAATAGGTTGAGACGCTATCATTTCCCTGTTCTGGCTTGTTTGACTCCCTTCGTAATCCATATATTTACGCGGCATTGGCTTATTCATACCTCCCGCAAAGATTGCTCAAGGCTTCTGCTGTAGTCTTGAAGTAGGTATGCTCTCAACTATTTCTTTTTCCAAGGATTGAGAGAGCCATGTGATTCTCATGTTGTTACACCTTTCCCACACCTTAAATCTTGAATAGTCATTCGTCAACGCCAAAAATGATCTATCAAGCAGACAATACTTATTCTTTGCCTTCATCAAGACTAATACCTTCATTTTCCACCCACTAAATTCCGTGCATGAGAACACGGGTGCAATCGCCATCCCCGGGTGATCACTTGGATGAAAGTACAAAGGATCATCTGCATCGATCTTGGTCTTCGCTTTCCCTCCACCATCAACTTCAACTTGTTTATGGACTTCTGCCATGGATCCACTGACTCAAACAATACAGAATGAAGATGACGACACGAACTATCCTCGCGCTGATACCATTTAGAATGAAAGAATCATATCTGCATTAATCTTGTATATTTTGTGTCGTACAAAGAGTATCGATATTATGTGTTTGTATACTTTAACTACTGTCTAAAGGTTTGTTTAAGACTATATATATATACATATAGTCAGACTGATAAGAAACAACTACCATGAGTAAAGAGAGTAATACTAACTAATGTAGCTACTATCATATCATATTTCGACATTAATTCTCATCTTGCTGAGTAGTGTTATCTTTTTTATGTATATATAGTTCTTTGGTTATATTCTCTGTTGATAAGGTAGAAGTGTTGCCCATCATTTAGCCGTTGTTGAGCGCCTTCAGTTTCATTTAAAGTTAAAGTTGAGCAGTTTTTGTCGGTTCAAGTTTACCTGTGTTAAGAAAGACAAACTTTTATTCATTGTATAGTAATCTTTACTTACATATCGTTTGTGATACTTTGAACTTTTTGATTTCTTGTTTGTGCTCTTACTTCATTTTCATGATTGGGAAAAGATAGGGTTAACCAAAATCTTCATAATTTAACCCTTTATATCTTTTTTATAAGATTCTCTTTCTTCTAAGCATGTTGGCTAATTAATTATAAGTAACATAATTGTTAAATTAAGACATTATGTGGAAGATTGATAATTATTAGAAAATTTAAGGTAAGGCCGAGAGTTCATAGCATACTTGAATATATTTAAAGTGTAATTTTATGTTACAAATTCAAGGTTGTAACAATGCCATGTCATTATGCCATTTTATTAAGTTATTTAATGTTTTATTGACATTTAAATTAATTAGTAAAGTTATTATAAACTTTGGAGCCGAAAACATAAATAAACAAAATTATATAGGTTGTAGGTGAATATAGCCGAAAACTAGGTGTTAAAAGGAGTTTAAATAAAAATTATAAGATTTTATAAAGTTTTAGGGTAAAATTGTAATAATGGGGAAAATTAGGGTAATACTTGTAATTACGGGAAACTTGTGGTCAAAACCATGTCTAGAGGTCAAACATTGACCATGTGAGAAACTTTGAGCAAATTTGGTAACCTAGTAATTTATTTACCAACTTATATTATGTTATGTATTAATTTGTAAAAAAAAAACTACATAACATATGGGGTGGAAATGTAATTACCAAAAGTTTCTGGGAAGAAATAGTAAATATAGCAGTTTATAACATTTGGGTAAAGTTTGGTAATTTTTGAAATAATATAAAAGGCATAAATAAGAAAAGTGTATAATATATTTTAACATTATAAAGTATATATTATAAATGTGGTCAACTTGTAAATAAGAAATGTTGTTGGGCAGAAAAACGAATTAGAACAAACCATCTGTTCGATCATTTTTAGTATATATAACCTTAGGTTATATTTATTATAAAGTTAAAATGTTACATTATATGGTATATATAACATTGTATAAAATGAGTGGTCAAATGGTATTTTAAGAAAGTTGGTGGGATTTGGATATAATTCTGGACAGGGGTGTGGTCTGTTTGGAATGTTTCATATATATATATATACCATAGGTTATACAAATATAAGGGTATGAATATCATAATATAAGATATATGATATAAATGTAACAATGTAATAGCATTTGGGGTTATTTAGTAATTTCCAAAAGTATGGGTGAAAAGGGATTAAAACCGAAAGACTAGGGTCTGTTCGGTATTTTTATAACATATTATAACTATAGGTTATAAATGGCAAAGAGGTATAAATGTATAACATGTAGTTTATGACTATAATGTAACATTATATAATTGATGTGGTAGTTTTGTAAATAAACAAAGTATAATGGGCTGTACTGAAAATATAAGAGTTGGAAGATGAATTTTAGACTATGGTCTACAATGTTATAAATGTTATAACAATTGTATAGTATTAATGTGATTTAAATGGAACTAATATAAGTAAGAGTATTCACATGAAATAATGTGACAAATAATGAATAAATGGAATTTATAAACTAAGGGGTATATTAAATAAACCTTGGGAGTTGTAATATAATATAAATATACATAATATTAAGATAGGAGTCTTAATATAAGTGGTATAATATAATACAAGTAGTAAGAATAATCATCTTACTTAAAATGATAAAATGTAATATTTAATACAAGGGTTTTAAAATTCATGAAACTTATATATAGATACATATATATAAAATGTGTGACACATATGTATAATAATGTGTACATAGTATGGTTGGAAACCATATAATATTACATGGTGAATGTGATTACATGAACCTGGTTAATAAACTATAAGTTACAAAGTTTTGAATTTAAATGTAACTTGTTAAAAGGTTAATGGATTATATAGTGCAATGTATTATAATGAATGGTGGAATAATAATACCATACGATAATATTGCATGTATACATGCAACTATAGGTTATATGCTTAAGTTAAAAAATGAACAAGATTAAATGCATATAAATGATTGTAAACATGAGTATACAAGTATAACTATGATATATAGTTTGGTATGAGTATAGAAAGGTTACTAAACCAATAGTGAATGACATGAGTTATAAACGAACTGAACTCAACAGTCGAAATTACTACGAACTACGAGTCTACGTAACGAAGCTGATTTGTTTAGATAAACCCGTACAATTAACTGTTGAAATTTGTGGATCTAGTTATTCAACGTTATTCGGAAATACTGGATCTAGTTAGTCATGGAGACGGACTCGTAGTGATATTAATATTCTAGATCGTACGTCAAACAAGAGCGCCAGACGAGCATAAGGTTTTACGCATCCTAGGTCTTTGGTGTACGGTATGTAGACGGTGTGGACTGAATTGTCCCGAGGACTTCCTCGGGTTCAGTCAATCACTACAAAAAAAAACAGGATTTAGCGTCCGACGCTTTCGGACGCTGTTTAGCCTCCGATTTTTGATGTTTAGCGTCTGATGAATATCGGACGCTAAAAGCCTGGACGCTAATTTTTTTTTTTGCATCCGCGGACACTAATTTGCGTCCACTTGGCGTCCATTTTTGTTTCGGACGCTATTTAGCGTCTACTTGTTAGCGTCCAAAATCGGACGCTAAATAGCGTCTACTTGTTAGTGTCCAAAATCGGACGCTAAATAGCGTCTACTAAATGGTCACAAACCGCTTAATCGGACGCTAACTGAGTGGTGACAAATATTTACAGTTTTGTGTCCAATTTTTTTTCGGACGCTAAATTGTGTCTACCTATCGAACGCTAATTCAAATCTTCGGACGCTAAATTGCTTCTACTAATCGGACACTAATTTTGATCTCTAGATGCTAAATTAATATTCGGAAGCTAAATTGTGTCTATTTGTCATCAATATTTATCAAACGTTAGTTTATATATTCGGATATTAAATTGTGTATTCATCATACACTATTTGAATACTAAATTGTATTTATCATGTTAAATAGAATGGACACAACATATTTCTTATCAAAAAAGCCAAAAGGCAGTTTTTTTTTCTTGGGAAAATTCACGATATACCCCTATTTTCTTTCGTAATTCACAATATACCCCTGTGTTTTTCGTAATTCAACTTTAAACGTGCTTAAATGTTGTCCAAAATTGATGAAACTTTACATGGACGATGCTAAAGTGTTATATTTAGTCCAAATCCAAATTTGAAGTTTTTAAGCTCACATGTGACCTGTGGGACCCAATGAACATATGGCAAATTCATTGGGTCCCACAGGTCACATGTGAGCTTAAAAACTTCATATTTGATATTGGACAAAATATAACACTTTAGCATCATCCATGTAAAGTTTCATCAATTTTGGACAACATTTAAACATGTTTAAAGTTAAATTACGAAAAACACAGGGATATATTGTGAATTACGAAAGAAAAAGGGGTATATCGTGAATTTTCCCTTTTCCTTTCACTTAACATAAGATGTTCCCAACCCCACTCTTGTTCCTTTCTAAACAGAAGGATTGAACTGGAGTGTTTACATGTTGAAAACAAAAAAAGGAGGGTATCTGATGAGACCACACTTATATCACCAAACCCAGAAAGGAAAACTAACATACGCATGGGCACTGTTCCATTGATAGATAAGGAAAACAAGGAACAATTACAGAGTAGAGCTCAGGACAATGTCCTGCCAATTAGGGTAATCAGGCAAGCCTGCCAATCCACCAAGGTGGCCAAAAGACAATACAAAATCGACATGCCTTCCAAGGACTACTGACTATTCCTTAAATAGCTAGCCTAACAGCATAAACGACAAAAAGTAGTACTAAGCAAATAACAGAATTGCAGTATAGTAACAATTCTCCACCCAGCAGCTTCAGGTTGTGGTCCCCCTCTTCTTGCGAGAATATTTTAGACGATAACGCCCCTGGTCCCCACCTCCATTCTCATCATCCCTTCCCCGAAGAAGCACCACCTTGTCCTCAAGGTGGAAGTCAAGGAATTGCTGCTGTATCACAGAGTAACGCTCCCAAGAATCTTCAAAATCTGGACAATCCTTCCAGCGAACAAGGACCTCCAGTTCATCACCCCCACGGGACCTGATTTGCAATATGTCTTCCGGATAGAGAAGGAATTCCAGCTCATCAGTTAAGTAAGGAGGAATGCCCGGTTGGACAGCAGCACCAGCAATTGATTTTTTTAGTTGGACACGTGGATAGTGTGGTGAATTTTCGCTTCAGGTGGAGCTTCAGTTTATATGCCACTTGGCCAACTCTAGCCTCGATTTCAAAGGGTCCGAAGAATCGCGGACTTAACTTAACATTGCGTTGGCCCCCCAAGGAACGCAGCCTGTAAGGACGTAGCTTGAGATAAACCCAATCGCCCACCTCGAAAACTGATTCTCTCCTGTGTTTGTCAGCGAACTGTTTCATTCTGTTTTGAGCTTTTGTGAGTTGTTCCTTCAGTTCATCTATGATGGCATCACGCTCTTGGAGCTGGTTATCCACCTCCTGCAGAGGAGAGCGCAGAGGGGAATAACGGAGGAGGGTGGGGGGATCACGTCCATACAAGGCCGTGAATGGAGTGGTACCCGAGCTGCGATTGTAAGTAGAGTTGAACCAGAATTCGGCCCAAGGCAGCCACTGTATCCATTGGCGAGGTTTCGAGAAGGAGAAGCACCTGAGATAATCCTCAACACAGCGATTCACAACCTCCGTTTGTCCATCCGTTTGTGGATGGTAAGCAGAGCTAAACTTGAGGGTAGTACCGGCCTGCCTGAAAAGTTCTTGCCAAAAATTGCTAGTGAACACCGGATCCCGATCTGAGACAATGGAGTGGGGTATCCCGTGGAGACGTACCACTTCTTTGATGAAAACAGATGCCACTTCCTTGGCTGTATAAGGGCGGACCAGGGGTATAAAATGTGCAAATTTGGTTAGGCGGTCAACTACCACCATGAGGGTGTCAATTCCTCGGACATTGGGTAGCCCGGTGATGAAGTCCATAGAAATTTCCTCCCAAACCTTATCTGGAATTGGTAGTGGCTGTAGCAGTCCGGGGTGCTAGGAGCTGTACTTAACTTGCTGGCAAACAGGACAAGCAGCCACATACTCTTTGATTTGTTTTCGCATTCCTTCCCAATAGAAGGTGCTGGTAACTCGCTTAAAAGTATAGAGGAACCCCGAATGTCCACCGGATAAAGAGTTATGAAATTCCTGTAGGAGTGCTGGGACCAGCTGTGAGTTTCTGGGAATCACTAACCGCCCTTGGTAATATAATCTGCCATCAGCTAGCTGAAAACCCAAGTGTGAGTCCGGGTTGACTGCAGTCTCCTGTTTGATCTTTCTCATTCGGGGATCAGCATCAATTTCATCTTCCAATTGCTTCCACCCAGTATATTCAACTACTGAAAAGGCCCACAATTCCTGCGTGCTGTGATCCACTCTAGATAAGGCATCAGCAGCTCTGTTTTCCCTTCCCGACTTATACTGAATCTCAAAATCGTACCCCATCAGTTTCAAGGCCCATTTTTGCTGCCCTTCGGTCAGAAGTTTCTGCTCCCACAGATGTTTTAAGCTTTTTTGGTCAGTTCTGATTATGAAATGTCTACCAAGAAGGTAGTGGCGCCACTTGGTAATGGCGAAAACCACCGCCATTAACTCCTTCTCGTAGGTGGACTTCATTTGAGCACGGGGTCCAGGGCTTGACTAAGGTAAGCAATGGCCTTCCGCTCTGCATCAGAACCGCGCCCATCCCTCTTCCTGAAGCGTCGGTTTCAACAGTAATGGCTTGGAGAAGTCCGGTATTGCTAGAACCGGTACCGTGGTCAGCCTGCGCTTCAGTTCCTCGAAGGCTTCCTGGGCTGCACCATCCCATATGAACCCTTCTTTTTTAGTAATCTGGTGAGGGGAGCAGCGATCACCCCGTACCCTTGCACGAACCGACGGTAGTACCCCGTGAGGCCTAGGAAACCTCTCAGTTCTCTAACTGATTTCGGAACCGGCCATTCCACCATACAACGAACTTTAGCCGGGTCAGCTTCCACACCTCGTGCAGAAATCAAGAACCCGAGATACTCTAGCTGATCCTTCCCGAAATGACATTTACTCAAATTTGCAACCAGACTATTCTGTTGCAGCAGCTGGAGAACTGCCTCCAGTGCTGGTAATGTTCCTCCAAGCTGTTGTTGTATACTAAGATATCATCAAAGAAAACTAATACAAACTTGCGAAGGAAGGGCCTGAATACCTCATTCATAACGGCTTGAAAGGTGGCTGGAGCGTTCCGGAGGCCGAAAGGCATGACCAGAAATTCGTAGTGGCCCTCGTGTGTACGGAAAGCCGTCTTGGGCACATCCTCCTCCCTAACTCGAATCTGGTGATACCCAGACTTTAGGTCCAGCTTAGAAAACACCACCGCCCCATGAAGTTCGTCCAGTAATTCATCTATGACCGGAATTGGGAATTTATCCGGAACAGTGGCTTCGTTTAGGGCTCTGTAGTCCACGCAGAATCTCCAATCTCCATTCTTCTTTTTAACCAAGAGGACCGGGCTTGAGTAAGGGCTGTTGCTTGGCCTAATCAGACCCGCGACCAGCAGCTCCTTCACAATTCGCTCGTTCTCCGCCTTCTGATAGTACGGGTACCGATATGGCCTGATGTTTGGTGGATTGGTTTCTGGTTTGACTGGGATGGCATGGTCGTGGAAGCGCGCCGGCGGAAAGGGCGGTGTCTCTGTAAAGACTTCTCGGTAGTTTGTTAGTAGCCAATTAATGATTTCGTCATCCACCGAGGTTGTTGCATTCCTCTCCGTATGTATGTCAAGGCTGATGAGGAATCCACCGCCTTCCTCTTGAATGGTACGGTTCATCGACTTGAGGGTGATTGGATCGTGACTAAGTGTGGGTTCCCCTTGCAGTTTAACCCAGCGCCCTCCTTGTTCGAATTGGATGGTCTGTAATCCCCAATTGGTTCTTGTATCACCAAGTGATTCCAACCACTCCATCCCTAGAATGGCGTCGACACCAGAAAGATTGAAGGGGAGGAAGCTTTGCTTAAACTGGCCTTCCTGAACCGAGAATTCCACTCCTCTGCAAATGCCCCGTCCTCTGATGCATACGCCGTCTCCCACCATTACCCCAAATGTCGAACTATTGTCGATCTCCAAGCCTAACCTCTCGACCGCTGTGTGAGCAAGGAAGTTGTGGGTTGCCCCACTGTCGACAAGAAGGTGGACATCCTTGCCGTGGATTTTTCCCAGTAATTTCATCGACTTCTTTGCTGAAATGCCCAAAAGCGAGAGTTGGGATAGATTTGCCTGTAGCGTTTCATCAGAACCGGTAGACTGCGGCTCTTCTTCTGGGTCGGGCTCCAAGTTTTCTGGCGGATCTTCTTCTTCTAGGGTTATTAAACGTAGCCCAGCAGTTTTGCACTTATGGCCTGGGTGCCATTTTACCGCACAATGGTAGCAGAGGCCCAAGGCCCGCCTACGTTGTTCCTCCTGTGACCACTGGCGCCGGTACTGATCCACTGGATTGGGCCGGGCCCAAAGAAGGGGTAGCAGACCCGCGATTGCTCCAAGGCTTCGGACCGGTTGACCCAGTTGACCCTACTAACGAGGTCGTCTTCTCCGTGAACGCATTTCGCGTTCCTGCAAGTAAGGGTAATTTCGGTCCTGACCATGTCGGCGATCTGTCAACGCCAGATTTCTTCACCCTTTCCACCGCCAGATTCTTTTCTTCAACCTCCTGAGCAATCTTCATCATTTCCGGCAACGATTGGGGCTTGAATAACATCACCTCCGCCCTCAGTTCCGGTTTCAGCCCTGCCTTAAAAATACTTTTGTATACCTCATCGGCCAGATTCATCTTGGTGGACAGCCGTTCAAATTGTTGCCTGAACTCCATAAGAGTTCCCTCTTGCCGTAACGCCATAAGTTGGTCCATCTGGCTTCCGGCGGAGATTGGACTGAACCTGAGAATAAGCGCGTCTCTGAAACCTTCCCAATCGGTCGTCCCCGTCTGGTCCTCAAGCCAGGAGAACCAATGTAACGCCTCACCTTCTAAACACACCATTGCCGCCCTCACTCTATCTTCCTCCTTGATCCCACAGATAGAGAAGTACCTTTCTGCACGGCAAAGCCAACCACGAGGGTCTGTTCCGTCAAAGGTCGGCATCTCCATCTTACGAATTCGAAAACCTCTCTCATCAGTTCCTCCTCGTGATCTCCCATGGCCGCCGGAAGTGAGGTGCGAGTCGCTGTCCTGCAGCGCTTCTCGTCTCTCCAGAAGTCTCACCATGCCTTGCAGATTTTGTTGGAGCTCTGTGACGGTAGAACTCAGGTTGGTAACAGTTTCTTTCATTTCGCCCATCTCCCATCTCAATGCTTGCTGTTCTCTCTCTATATTTTCCATCCACTCGGTTCGTGTGAGGACCATCCAGAATCACAGCTCTGATACCACTTTGATGAGACCACACTTATATCACCACAGCTCTATTCCACTTTGATGAGACCACAGTTCTATGCACCAAACCCAGGAAAAGAAAACTCACATACGCATGGGCACTGTTCCATTGATAGAATAAGGAAAAAAAGGAACACCATTACAGAGTAGAGCTTCAGGACAATCTCCTGCCAATTAGGGTATCAGGAAGCCACCAATCCCCCAAGGTGGCCAAAAGACCCAATACAAAATCGGCCATGCCTTCAAGGACTACTGACTATACCTTAAATAGCTAGGTAACCTCGGCCTAGCCATTTCCAACTACTGAATATACCTTAAATAGCTAGCCTAACAGCATAAACGACAAAAAGTAGTACTAAGCAAATAACAGAATTGCAGTATAGTAACAATTCTCCACCCAGCAGCTTCAGGTTGTGGTCCCCCTCTTCTTGCGAGAATATTTTAGACGATAACGCCCCTGGTCCCCACCTCCATCTCATCAGTATCTAACACAACCGTACAAACAGACTAAATTTAGTATATCTGTCCCAAGAGTGTGAGTATTCTCCATAAATAACAAAAAAAAAAAAGCACAGCTAACAAAAACCGAATCTAAAAATCTGATCTGGAACTCCAGGTTTAAACAGAACACTTCATTTGATCTCTGTTCACCATTTAGAAATATTCCTGGACTCTGCAAACAGTAGGAGAAATCAGAGACAAGAATTCCCTTTCTCAATATTATACTATATAAGACCCAACAACAAGCTAACAATATACACCACAAAGTTAACATACAGACAAAGAGCGGTATACAATATAGTTAATTCTAGTTTGAAAGCTTTTTATTAGCACCATTCAGACCACTTTTATATGTAAGTAATATTGTGTAAGGAAGTAACCTGAGCCAAACAACATGATTACTAATTAAGTAGCACACACCAAAACGATGGTCTTGATCCCCCGATAGAACAAAAAAATCAGGGAAGAACAAGAGCGGGACAGAGAAAGGGAGAGCTATGAGAATGAGACAGAACAAACTCACCACTTGGGTAAGCAGCTGACTGATCTGGATGAATTTGATTGAGTCGATTGTATCTCCAATATAACCCATCTCATAGTTCCTTTAACACCTATATGCAGCATATAACAAAGGACAAATCATACGTTCTCAGCCACATCACATGAAACATAGAGAAAAAAGCTCAATGAATGCAGAAACAGCTTTACCAAGTAAAAGAAAAACAAAAGCTGCTGCATGATCAACTTAAATCAAACTTCTTACCATATAGTGATCAGAATGTTTCAGCCGGTAAAACAAATTGAAAGAATGAGCTAGAAATCACATTTACTTCTTTGTTATAGAAGCAAATAGCAGCAGCATATATGAATACCTGAACCTGAGCTTAATAATCATTTTTAAATTAGCATAACAGTGGCAAAACAATTAAAAAGTCAAGTGATATGCGTAGCAGTGATATGCGTAGCAGTGATATGCGTAGCAGTGATATGCGTAGCAGTGATATGCGTAGCAGTGATATGCGTAGCAGTGATATGCGTAGCAGTGATATGCGTAGCAGTGATATGCGTAGCGTGATATGCGTAGCAGTGATATGCGTAGCAGTGATATGCGTAGCAGTGATATGCGTAGCAGTGATATGCGTAGCAGTGATATGCGTTCAGCCAGAGCCGAGTTATCGTCCATTGATAACCAATGTTTTACATTCTCTAGTACCACTAGTTCCTGCGAAATGGGAGGCACCAACTGTATGGAATTCGTTTAGAAAGTGAAGCTTTGGACCAGGCTTATCAAATCCAAGCACAATCAGATTCGCACACGCCAAACAGAGGCAAAATGATATGGTTTAGAAAGTGAAAACTTGCTAAAGAAGTTCAATGATGCAGCAGCAACAATGCTTAGATATGGAGAAGCAAACAACAGCATAATAAAAACTGGACAAAATTCAGATAAGAAAAACAGTAATAGCAGATGGCATGTTCTACACTTTTCTCCTCAGCTCAATGCAGCCATTAGCAAATCTCTGAAATGGCCAGATAGATTAAGTAAAAGAAAAGGGTCTTGTTATGATAAACCTTACCTAGAGCAATAATAATTGATCAAAGAATGCTTTTAGAGAGATAAAGTAAAATAACATGAGGAAAAAAAGTTGCAAGCTAAACTGAATGGCTATTTCTTTTAGATTGGGACGGAAACCAGCTCATTGACATTGATAAGCCCCTGCTACGCAAGAATCAATAATGTAAGGTCACAAAGTCACTGCCATTAAAACCATCCAGAATCAAATCCATCTCCAATGGGATACCTCTTTTACCCACATGTAGAAAAGCCCGAGGAAAAAAACCAAATAGTGATATACCAACCATGTTAGTGTGGCACCCACACCTCCAAAGATCTAATTACTACTTTTTTTACACATTTTGGTCTACGAGTACTATAAACAGACGTGCAGAAGACCAGAATATATGTAGAGCAAGAATAACAAAAGCATAAACAACAAGTAAGATCATATATATGTACTTAGAAAAAAATCAATAAACAGAAACTAGTAAGTTCAGTTTACTAATACATATACATGCATTCTCAATATTAACAAGGTGCGACAGAAAATAAGTTGATTATATTACTGATTTCAGAATAAACTGCAATGCAGAAGCAGCTCCAGAATTATCTGTCAAAGGCGCTAGCAAAGAGAATGAAAGTGCAGAGTAGTATGTTTAGTCCTTATCGCCAGTTAGGGTTGCAATCTTCAAATGCCACTGATCAAAATAAAAACTTCTACAGTGAACCACAGCGCAGATAATAAGTTTGATTATATTACCGGTTCCAGAATGAACTGCAATGCAGAAGCAGCTCCAGATTTATCTATCAAAGGCGCAGGCAAAGAGATTGAAGGCGCAGGGTATGTTTGTTCATAATCGTCAGTTAGGGTTGCAATCTTCAAATGCGAAAGATCAAAATCAAAAATTCTACCGTTATAATCTCCACAGACAGATAATAAGTTTGATTATATTACCGGTTCGAGAATGAACAGCAACGCAGAAGCAGCTCTAGATTTACCTGTCAAAGGCGCGCAAAGAGAATGAAGGCGCAGAGTATGTTTGTCCTTATCGCCAGTTAGGGTTGCAATCTTCAAATGGGACGGATCAAAATCAAAATCAAAACTTATCGTGATCAGAGCAGAAATTCAATTCGATTATATTACCAGTTGCAGAAAATGCAATGTGCAGCTCCAGATTATTCTCTGCAAGGCGCAAGCAAACAGAAGAGAATGAAGGCGCAGAGTGCAGGGTTCCTTATCGCCAGTTAGGGTTGCAATCGTCACCACATAGCATAGCAGAAGAGATAAGTAATATACTAATATTACCGGTTCCGGAAGACGCACAAAAGAACAGAACATAAAAGAGAATGAAGAGGGAAGAAAAGAGAAGAGAGAACGAAAGAACGACAAAATCGACCTGACAAATATGTTAATGGTGAATCATTTGTTTTTTTAAAGGTGTATTATTATTTCCAATGAAATATCTAGAATAATTTTGGTAGGTAAAATTATATAGATTTTCACTTACAAAATTATCTCTAAGAGATATTGAAATATATTATCTATGAAAATATTTCAGTATAATGTTGTTCATATTTATCGGTAATATTACTATAAATGTTTATTTTGTTTGGAAATTTCATGGGTTTGGAAATTCACATAAAATTTCTAGTAGTACATATATCTTATATATGTTTAAAAAATGTATTTAATTTTTTTAATTATCAAAATGTATACTTATTTAATTGATTTTGCTGTATTTTAGACGTCTAAAATTATATATATATATATATAGGATTTCATAATTTATTTCTAAAGTTATATATTTTCTTGTTGTATTATAGATTTTGTGTAAAATAAACTTTAAGTATTAAATATTATTATAACATAAATGGCTAGTTAATTTAATAAGCTTAATACACTACTCTAACATTATCCTTACTAAAATGAATTATTAAGTTTAAAGTAGTGTGCTACTATAAGGTTAAATAATCTTTTTTCATATATGTAAATTAGCGTTCGATTTTTTGTTGGACACTAATATCGGATGCTAATCTGCGTCCACTAGTGTCCAGTACAAGTCTAGACACAATTCAGTGTCCAATTTATTGTTGGATGCTAATATCGGACGCTAACTTGCGTCTAACTAGCGTCTGAAATCAATTTAGACACAATTCAGTGTCCAACATAAAATCGGACGCCAATATCGGACGCTAATCGAAAAATAGCGTCCGCTGTTTAATCGGACGCTAATTTCGGACGCTGAATTCTGTTTTTCTTGTAGTGAATAATGATTGTGTTTAAGATATGTGTGTGTGCTTATATGCATGTATGTGTGAATTAAATTTGTATGCCTGATGTTTGTGTCGCATCGTTTTTTTATACGCGAATGTCCATGGGACGAATACTATGTCGATTATAGTTCGACTTATATAAACATACATATACGCATGTGAAAGTATAGTATTGCTATCTAATAAAGTACGATGGTTATCACTGTCACAATAACCTAAGTAAAATACTTAGGAACGAGACACGGCTATACCGGTCTCTAGAGCATGGATCTCAAACATGAATATGACCTAGACTGCATCTAGGTATTTGCGTAAGACCTCGAAGGCATCTATATAAAATGTATTATCCATAAAACTAAGAGTATATCTTAGGAAATGATATAAGACATTTAATCCTATGAGAGATTGGCATGAGATAGAGGAGGAAATCAAGTGTAGTTTGCGAACTACCTGGTTGCGCTTTGTGATCACTGAGTTAATACCCCCCTTGGGTTCCGCTCTAGGAAATTCCAACGAGCCAATATAGATCGTTGGTCACATGGTACCTGCTGTTGGTACACGGCTACAACCTTCTTATGGACGCCTTATTAAGGCATAGTGGAAGACCAGGGGCCTCTGGACCTCTGGCAAACATGAGCATCTTTGTGTGTACTGGAGAACTATTGTCCATTTAAAAGATTAACTCGGGTTGTCCTAACATGACACCCAACTGGTGATGTGAGTAAACGTGGTGATGTTTGATGGGGCCTTGAAGGCCGTATATTAATACAAGTATGAATACTGTTCGCTAAAAGCGATTACACACTTTATTGTATTTATTCGATGTCTTCGCTTATGCAACTGTTGCTTGTGAAATGTAGTGATTGTATTGGTTGGATGACTCTGTGATTATGCATGATCTTTACAGTATTATTTATAACTGTAAACTGGACAAGCATGAAATCAACCTAATATCAATAGGGTCTGAATGCATACCTAGCATACTCAGCGTTTATCGCTGAGCCTCCACTGCGTTTTTGTAACACCCCAACCATAACCTTCACACTTAATCAATAATCGCAGCGGAAATCATAAACTTAACCATATACCAAAAAGGGCGTGTTACACGCCGTTAGCCACCCACGTGGCTAACAAGGCAGTTACATACATACAATGTATCGGTCTGATTACGAGAATCCCGAGCATAATTACAACCTTCCAAAAATCACCTATCCAAAAGAATCACCATATACCGAGTGTAGCTGTGCAAGAATCACCAACTAGATCCATATCTACCAAAAATATACGACCTCGAGTGTACAGGCACTACTCGGGTTCAACGTCCAAAAATAACAAAAGTATCAACAATCTAGGATCTAAAGCCATTTCGCTTCCTCGATCCTCATCCTGCAAATAAACATAGCCCCCAAAGGGGGTCAGCAACCTTTTGCTGGCATGGTTAACGTGCAGCCCGCTGACTACCGGGATACACGCAACTATTTGTCATGATAACATGACGTTGATTTTAATATACATCATGCATATACTTAACAAGAATTATTGCAGGACAATAACAACACATACATAGTGAAAACAATTCACTTTAGAAAACAACCAACATAGTTAGTCAACTTGTAAGCCTAGAGAATGACTTCATCCTCATGTTAAGCTTAACACATATCACATTACTGTTTTGTTAGTCGAATGAATAACTTAACTTAAAAGATGAGACGGGTGTAGTGACCCGTACACATCAACACATAATTTCCCCCTAGCCCGAGTGGAAGTCAGGTAGGTAAGCTTTGGCTAAGCTAATGGGAGGTTGAAGTCCAAAAAGGAAAACACCCTAACATAGGGAGAGAGCCGAATCTGATTCAGATATCGACCCCCATACGTACACGCGTGACCGGAACGACCGGATTCCTCACTCCCCGGTTAGTACTTGTTAGAAGTCCCACCGTGGGAACTTAACACAATCTCTCACAAGTAAGTGTTTAAGTCCAGTTAGACATACAAGGGAAGCGAGACATAATCAGCAACACAAGCCACAACCAAACACACATAGCCGGGTTAGAACGTTCCTTAGGTTGGGAACGTTATTACCGGATACCATTCTCTTTCGTTCCTAGCTTTGGTTAGTTAACAGTTAGCACACATTCGAGGTTACCGGTATCGGTACGCACACGTCACATTAATAATGAGAACTGTAAACTCGTTTCATGATTTAATCTTACAAGGTTGTAAACACGCAGAAAAACAAATAGCACACAAGCTGGTGTAAACCGTAGGCAACAGACTGCAAGAAAACCATACCTTGGTCCTTGCTGTGATTGGTTCCCACCGTTGGAGAATCCTATACACATTTAGTAACGTCGGTTAATTAATATACTAGACCTTCACTAATTTGCTACGTTACAGTATCTAATTTATCTTACTTTCGCATTTTGTTATGACTTTCCATCTTTTTAGTTGTCATTATAACCCACCTAACATGTCCTAATCAACTCCCGCAAACGGAAGTCAAACGGGGCTCAAACGAGCAAATTGTGACCAAAACAGTGACATGTCCGAACTTGTGTCCGGACATCAACGTTCGGACACAAGCCGAGACTTAGAAGATGAAAACAAGCGATTGTCCAAACTTGTGTCCGGACATTAAAGTTCGGACACAAGTCGAAGCGAAATCTGGGAAAGATTTTCACGCGTCCGAACTTGTGTCCGGACATCAAAGGTCGGACACAAGTCGAGGCAAAATCTGGGAAAATTTTCCAAGCGTCTGGACATCAAAGGTCGGACACGAGTCGAAGAGAAATCTGGGAAAATTTTCCAAGCGTCCGGACTTGTGTCCGAACATCAAAGGTCGGACACAAGCCGAAGCGAAAATCTGAGAAAATTCTTTTCAAGCGTCCGGACTTCAAAGGTCGGACGGAAGTCCGAACACACTTAAACTCCGAAAAAAAAAATTTACGCAACGAGGCATGTCCGAACTTCCAAGTCCGGACGGAAGTTCGGACGTGCCTGAAAGTTCATTTAACAGTGGCGATTTCAACACAGAAATACACCCAAACCATATACAATTTTTGGCATGATCTCCCCATGGTTATTACATGTTTCCCCCACATTATTTAGCCCCCAAAACACTTTGACATCAACTCATTCCAAAACACTAATTTGTACACAAATCCCATCATTTTGACGACAACACCACAATGCACATAACCCTTAAAATTTAGCTCTTAACAACATCAACTAAACACTGAATTTCCTCATATTATTAGCAACACCTGCACTACACTCAGCATTATATATTGCACCAACACAAAACACATTCATAGCTCACACATTAGTTGAAGGTAAGTCAATTACCTTTGTTTTTCTTTCCAACCTTTCCTCTTCTCTTTACTTCTTGTTCCACAACCGGTTATCAACGGGATTTATTGCTACACTAATGACCATGCCAAGATAACCACAATGAGTATTTAGGGCTTATGAACATCATTTCCTAACCCTAGAATTTAGAAATTACTTGCAACACATTGGAGGGAAATACCTTCTACTTCAAGGTGAAGTGTTTGGCAATGGACTTAGGGCTAGCTCCAACACCTCTTGAAGGTTTAACAAGCTTGAATGAAGAGAAGCAATGGTGCTTAGCACACATTAAAAAAAATCGGTCACCCTAAAATGGGGAATGAATAGATTTTTGAATTATTTCTTACCTTAGAACAACAAGAAGATGATTGACTTCAAGAATATGAAGTTTTCTCTTCAAAATGTGGTACACCCATGGAGATGAAGTATGGAGTTTGAGATTCTAAAAGGTGCAAAATAATCCCCAAGATGAGAGGAGTATTTTGGTGTAAAAATTACTTGATTTGGAGCTAGGATGATGAAGTTACAAAGAGGTGAAGTTGGGGTTGTTCCTTGGCTTGCAAATCGCCATGGCTGGGAACAAGGAACCGAGAGAGAGAGCTGGGAGAGGGGGAAATCGGTGAGTGCAGAGAAATGAGGGAGAGAGAGGGAATAAAGTGAGTTGTTGTTTTTGTATTTTAGTGAGTAAAGTGGAATTAATAGAATAGAGAGGGGGAACAAAACGTGAGGTACAAGAGAGAGAGGGAAAAAATCTGGTTTTATTTTACAATGTGAGAGAGTGGCACTTGGTCATTAGCAGGTAACACCCGTTAATTCCCGAACTGTTAGTTCTAACAGTCCGGGTCCGGTTTTCGGAATATATGTGTATATATATATATTTTTTTGATTCTAAAAATTCTTAGACTTAAATTAGTATATAATTATAGTCATAAAATCCTATAATTTATACAAGTCCGTTTTAAGTAAACGTTTAAAGTCACATTTTCAGTTTCTCGAAAAACGTGCTTTAATCCATTATTCGGATTCATTTCTCTTCGGGAATTTCTCCACATTTCAATATTAGGACTTAATTAGTCTTAACGTATAATAATTATATAATTAACTAACTATAAGGTTGGGGTATTTCAGTTTTGCAAGACATTGATCGCGTGGAAGCTGAAGTGCAGACCCTGGTAGTTAGGGTAGTTGTTTTTACTTACCACACAACAGGAATTCATTGTTAACATGTTAGACTTCAGATTTATAGATATTTATCTCGTTATCACTGTGGTTTAGTATCGTTGTTTATTCTGTGTTATATTTAGTTTCTGCTTCTTGACACCCGAGTGAGAATGAAGAATCCTACTGTGCGTGAGACTAGAACAGACAGAATACGATGATGATAAACGAACACTGTAACTCAGATTATCACTCAGAACACGTATCAAACTCGATACAAGATTGGCACGTAGTATGTTCACCACACTACCTATACACGAGATCTAAACTCTCAACACGTTAAGAGAACAATCCTCTCTTAACACCTCACACGGAAAATATGCTTCTCAGTACGAATGATGTTTCAGTACTAAACTAATCTTTCTCATGTAAACATCTCTCCCTCAAGACTTATGCGGCGCTTTTCTTTTTTTTTCACTACTCTCTCTAATGCTTTCTGCCCTCAAAAACTCCCCGTAACCCTAGAGTTACAATCCCATATATAGATTCCGATACCATTAATTACAACTCATAAATCATAGATATTATTTATCTTAATAGATAGATAAAAAAACGTTTAAGATATTCTTCTGCTTAGATTATTTCCTCGGTTATGGACTGGCGCGTGGATTTCTTTATTTCTTCTTCACGCTCATCAGTCTGAAGCTGAGTTTGCCGATCAAAATACATCAACAATTTCCCCCTTTTTGATGCGGCAAACTGTTGAAGTCTTGAACCTCTTGCATTAATTCCCCCTGAATCTTGTAATGCCATAGCTTCGCAAGAAAGTCCCATCTACTGTTGGTATTCCCCCTTAATCTCACATCTTTTTCTGCTTGCCCTGTACTTAGTGTAAAACTCACAACCTTTTGTGCATTAAATGTGATATGACAGCAAGTAAAAGAATAAAGAGACAAATAACCGAACATAATCTCTACATATGTGATTCGCATCATAAACCCACTTGTACCAAGTATCAACAGACAGAGTAATGGAGATTCAGTTCGAGAATTTTTTAAAAAATATACTAGCCGTAAGCACAACACAAGTATAAACCTGCACCACTGTTTGTGCATAAACCCATTTGTTAAAGACTTCCTAATACACTTCCCCCTTTTGCCACATCAAAAAGAGACAAAAGATAGCAGATATTGTAATGAGCAAGAAGGGGAGGGGTAGGATGCAATCCAACTGGAAAAAAAATACTAAAATTTATCAGATTGTTCAGATGTTGAGTTATCCGCCGACATCAAGAAATTAAGTTTGTCCTCCAGAATCTGCAGCCGGTCCAGTAAGCGCTTCTCCATTGCCATCATTGAGTCGAGGACTGACTGGATCAGAGAGGCGGTGGAGGGAAGTGCATGGCCAGTCTTCTCCTCATGTTGCCCTGTTTGTTTGAATTGCCAGCCTGACGATGTCAATTCCAAGCCCATCTTGGAGAGTGTTGCGACAGCTAGATAGTTAGTGGGTTGAGCAGTGACGAAATAAGCATCATCTTTAACAAGATTGAAATGACGAAGAACCTTTGTAAGCCAGAAGGGGTAAGGAATGGAGGGCTTGGAGCTATTCACAATTAACCGCAAGTGAGATATGATGAGTCTTGGCAAGGAGAGATGAATCTTTTTATCTAAGCACCACATCAATCCTAAATCCACGGGTGTGACCTTATCACGCATATCAGAGCGTGGGAGTAATGTCTGATAAGCAAGCAAATGGAGTAACCTTGGTAATACATCTAGGTCTCTCTGTGGATAGTGCTTCAGTCTAGAACTAGCACGAGTCAGGCCAAAGTGTTGCACAACGTCAGAGTGCGTGCGACATCCACCTTCTGAGTATTAAACTCAGCTAAACCATCGAGAGGGACATCAAGAATCATAGCAAGCCATGCAGGAGAGATTATCATTTTTATTCCAGCCACCTCAGTCTTAAACTCGTATGGTGAAACGAATTCTAAATTTAGAACAAACGGAAAGAGTAACTCTGGGTAGTAGGTGGTTTCAGAATTAAATAATTTGTCCCAACCTTGAAATTTAACAATTTCCACCAACGATTCCAGCGAGTTCTTGCCTAACCAATCGCAATCAACCAATTTTCCAGGAAGAATATCGGATTCAAGCATCGAACGATTAAAAATGGGTTTCTGTGGAAAGGTACGACCTGGGTTTTGCGACCGTTCTTGATGAAACTCCTTGACCTTGGATGCAAAAGGACGACGTGGCACAGACTTCAGCCTCTTCGACGATCGCTGTTGAACTACTGGAGAATCACCCTCTTTGCGCTTTGGGTTCACCGAGGAAGCATCGTCGACTCCCGGAGCTTTCTTTGCAGGTGTGCGCAACCGACGACGTGTTTTAGCCAGAGGAATGTCGTCCTCAGTAGGAACAGCAGAGGAATCTTCATCGCTGACAATAGTGGTTTCTTTTGGAGTTGGAGATTTTGCGTCGGGTGAGGGTTTTGAGATGGAATCGGGGACGATTGTTTGTTGGCTATAATGCTCCGGTTTTTCAGTAGCAAGAGGAACAGCATTCTCATAAATGAGTTGTTCGAAAGAATCCATGGCTGAAGGAAGAAGGAAGGGGGAAAATTTTCAAGAACGAAGCTCGAGAAGAGCAAGAGTTGGCACTGTTTAAGACTTCGGGAGGTGTAACCAAGTGAGTAAGCAGTAGATGTTTTAAATAGAATAAAAATTTGTGTGGGGTTTTTTTTATTCAAAAATTAAAGCTAAACTCCTCCGTTTGAAAATAAACACAGTTGAGAGATCTAGACTGAGTCTTTCAGAATAAAACCTTTAGAAGATTAGGAAGATGAGCACATTTATCTACAGAGATATCACCCAGCATACATTAGGAAATAATGACTCCAGTCTCCTGATATTAACAAATCTCCTTCAGTGAACATACCACAAGCAGGGCATGTGGATAATTTGAGTGAATAAGCCTGTGCACAATCATAACTTCCTTTGAAACGACAAGAGGTGAGAAGTATAATCATATTCCATTATACCTTTCATCACCACAGACTCATACTCACAGCTGTGAAAGACATTATTTGTGTTATTTAGTAAACAACACCTTGACTTTTTCTCTCCATCCATGTAGCGACTTTGGGTCAACTTGTCCAGAGTAATTACCCTTAGAAAGTTAGATGATGAAGCATCCTTGAAGACTTAATTATCGAATGAAAGAGGGCCAAATACGTGTTGTTTGTGCTGTGAGCAGAGGAATCTCTTGCCTTGTTTGTTCCATTGTATTATAAAGCCACTGTAATGTTATAGCATTTAGTTTTATTGCATACCCCAACATGATGCTTGTGAGACACATTCAGGAGATTTATACGAAAGAGGAGAAGAGATGCATACATCCAATTAATGTATATTCGGAAGACATGCTGAAGTAAATAACATACTCATCTTAATAACCTTCATAACGTTGTATCCATAAAAGACTTGGTATAGAATACTATCATCCATGAGGAACAATCAGAGATGTTTAGAGTAAAAAAAAATAAACAAAACCCACAACCGAACAAAATAAAAGAAAATTAACAAAAAAAAACATCTGATCTATCTCTCACTTGGTATCTACCATGCCAATCTCAAAACGAAGTCGCTCAAAAGTCTCTCTTGGTAAGGGCTTGGTGAATATATCGGCCAACTGTTTTTCTGTGGGACAATGAACGAGAATAACATGGCCATGTTCAACGTGATCACGAATAAAATGATGACGGATGTCAATGTGTTTGGAACGTGAGTGATGAACCGGATTTTTGGTTAGCTCAATTGCACTGGTATTGTCGCAATAGATAGGAATAGGAATGAAGAAGAGACCATAATCCTCAAGCTGCTGATGAAGCCATAAGATCTGGGCACAACACGCCGCCGCAGCCACATACTCAGCTTCAGTCGTAGACAGAGCAACCGAAGCTTGTTTCCTAGAAGACCAAGCAATGAGATTAGAACCCAAAAATTGAGCTGTGCCCGTGGTACTCTTCCTATCAGTAAGAGAGCCACCAAAATCTGCATCAGTATATCCAGAGAGTGTAGGCAACGAAGATAGCCGTGTATAGAAGTCCAAGAGATGTCCCTTGTAAGTAGCGAAAATGCGTTTGACCCGCTTTGACATGAGGTGTTTTGGGATTAGATTGGAACCGAGCGCAAAAACACACACTTTGCATAATATCAGGCCGACTCGCGGTAGATAGAGAAGAGACCCTATCACCCCCTATAAATAGTAGGATCTGTAGATTCTGCAGTGGGTTCCAGTCCCAGTCTGAGAGTGGTTGACATCGGAGTGAACATTGGTTTACACTCATTGAACTTGTATTTCGCTAAAAGCTCCAACGTATATTTAGTTTGGCTGACAAAGGTGCCATCAGCTGTCTGTCGAATCTGCAAGCCAAGAAATAAGTTAACTCACCCATGTTACTCATTTGGAACTCTTGAGTCATTACGGTCTTAAACTCCTTTGTTAGCTGAGGACTGGTGGACCCGAAGACAATGTCATCGACATATCTGAACCAGAATCTTATCCACCCCGCACTGTTTGATAAACAGTGTACGATCAACATGTCCACGTACAAACTGTTGACTAACAAGGAAAGTGGTCAATCTTTCATACCACGCCCTTGGTGCTTGTTTAAGCCCATATAATGCCTTTTTCAACCGATAGACATGAGTAGGATGGATAGGATCTTCAAACCCCGGGGTTGAGTAACATATACCTCTTCCTTGAGGTGTCCATTTAGGAAGGCACACTTAACGTCCATCTGGTAGAGTGTGAACCTATGTAAAGTGGCAAAGGCTATGAGCAATCGAATAGCCTCAAGTCGTGCAACGGGAGCATAGGTTTCATCAAAATCCAATCCCTCCTGTTGGTTATACCCTTTGGCAACTAGTCGAGCTTTGTTTCTGGATATCTGACCATTTGAATCCAGTTTATTACGATAGACCCACTTCGTTCCTATAATGTTCTGATTTTCGGGTTTTTCAACAAGTTCCCATACCTCATTTCGTACAAACTCATTCAACTCCTCATGCATTGCATTTATCCAGCTTTCATGTTCTAATGCTTCCTTCACAGTTTTTTGGCTCTATTGTTGATACAAATCCAAAGTAAGCACAATAGTTTTGTGCATTCGACCTGGTTTGTACCCCTGAGTTCAAGTCTGACAAAATATTGTTAATCTCTATACCCGGGGCGTTACGGGGTGTCAGACGACGCATGACTCTGGCTTCCTGGTTCACTACTGGTGGGATGACAGTGTGCTCTGGTGGTGTGGCTTCTAAGTCGGAACCGATGAAGGAAGAACTTGAGTTCGTACCACTTCTACCTCTGAATCAGTTTCGGAATTATTTTCCATGAGTACATCATCGGCCTTACACTGAAAGAGATCTTTTATCTCCTGATGACTGACACGTCCTCCAAAGTTATTCTCGTCAAACGTAACATTTGCAGACTCTTCAACAACCAAGGTGCGTTTGTTAAAAACCCTATAAGCTTTACTGCTCATTGCATAGCCGAGAAATACTCCTTCATCACTTCTTTATCAAACTTCCCAAGTTGAGTCTTTCCATGATTGAGGATATAACACGAGCACCCAAACACTCTGAAATGTGATATAGATGGTTTGCGCCCTTTGTACAGTTCATAGGGAGTCTTGACTAGAATTGGCCGAATCAAGGCTCGATTGAGAATATAACATGCCGTATTTATCGCCTCCCCCCAAAAACTTGGTGCAAGCCCACTACCATTTAGCATCGTACGAGCCATTTCTTGGAGAGTCCTATTTTTACGTTCCACCACTCCATTTTGCTGAGGAGTTCTGGCTGCGGAATAGGTATGTGTGATTCCGTTGTCAGTACAGAACTGGGACATCTTCTGGTTTATGAATTCCGTCCCCTGATCAGTCCTAATGGTCTTGACCTTATTCTCCGTTTGAGTCTGAATCTTAGCAAACAGACTAATAATCTCAGAATATGTATGATCCTTACTATGAAGTAGAACCACCCATGTGTACCTTGAGTAATCATCAACGACCACCAGTATATATCTCTTACCAGACCTGCTCTGAATCCTCATTGGTCCCATTAAATCCATATGAATCAACTCTAGAGTCTTGGTGCTATTGACCGCATGAGTCGAAGAGTGCGAAACCCTTGTTTGTTTGTTCAGGGCACAATCAGCACAGATAACATCATGACTTATCCTTCTTTGTGGTAACCCATTGACTAACTCCTTTAGTCTCAATCTGTTAATCAACCTGTAATGAGCATGTCCTAACCTCCGATGCCACAAAACTTCTTCATCATCTTTAGCTGTAAGACAAGTTAAGTCTTCCTGGTCGTTCACATCTACCATGTAAAGATTTCCTACTCTACACCCTTGTAACAGTACCTCCTGTGTAACCTTGTTACGAATTTGAAATCCATTAGAATCAAAGACAACCTCCGAGGGACCCTTGTCGCACACTTGTGACACGCTTAACAGATCATGACTGAGACCTTCCACCAAACTAACTTGATCAATACAATTCTCTTTGCCAATCGACCCTACTCCTATTATTCTCCCTTTGCCATTGTTCCCAAATGTAACTTTTCCTCCTCGATGTTCTTCTAAGGAATTGAACTTCTTCCTATCTCCACTCATGTGTCGTGAGCACCCACTGTCCATCAGCCACCAGTTCTCACATAACGAGGTAGCCAGTGCCTAAACACACCCAATTACTGTTTAGCTTTAGGTACCCATACTAGCCTAGATCCTGTTTTACACCTAAACTGCGAACGATAGTTGTTATTACTAGCTCTAGACTGACGTGTATTGTCAACAAAAGATTTTCTATATATAAATCCCTACAAAAACCAACACTATGACCGGGTTTGTGGCAATATTGACACAAAAATCTTGACTTAGGAGATCTTTCATGAAAGACTTTTTTTACTGGAGTATAAACAGGTGTAACACTCTTCTTCTTCCCGGTTAGCATCTGAGTTAAATCCGCTTTTCCAGTGTACCAAACGGGATTCCGTGGTGTTGCTAGTTCTTTTTCTCTCCTAACCTTGGACAAGTTATCCTCTAACATCTCATTTTGCTTTCTTAAGTTCTCATGCCTCTCTTGTAACGTTTCAAATTCAGATTGAACCAAGCAGGTAAACAAGCAACTCTCTCTTTTATCGGTTTGACAAACTTAATAGTAGATTTTTCTTTATCCTGAGATTCATTAGCAGACTCTATAGGAATATCTAGGTTTGACAGTCTAGATTCAAGCAGTTTAATCTTAGCCACACAGTTGTTAACAAGCTAAACATTTCTTTCTTTGACAAGGTATTGAATGCACTTTCTATGAGTTCAGGACTTACCTCGTCTGCTTCTAGGATCTCTTGCCATCCATCTTTAGCCATCATGCAGAAGTTCCTATCTGATTGTACGCTGATCCTTTCATCATCTTCAACCACCGCAGTCATGCATACTTGTGCTACCTCTTCTGTCTCTGAGTCTTCATCTGACTCTTCTTGTCCCCACGCTGCAGCTGCTGCCTCTGTGAATTTTTTGATTTTGTCACGAAATTCATCCTTTGTCTTTAACATACAGTCCTTCACCACATGTCCAGGCTTGTTACACCGGAAACAAATAATTTGTTCCTTCTTATACTTGAATCTGTCAGTTCTGGACCCAGACCCTCTTCTTCCGCCGAAGATCTTCCTAATTCCGTTAGCTATCATAGTAATCTCTTCATCCTCGTTAGCATCATCATCTTCTTTATCGCTCGATATCTTCTTCGCCTTTAGTGCCAGATCCTTACTAACACCGAGTCCAACTAGTCCACCTTTCATCTTGCCTTCGTACACTGTTAGTTCAGACCCCAGTTCTTCAAAGGACAATTTTGATAGATCCTTCGTAGACTCTAAAACGGTGGTGTAATTTAACCATTCTTTGCACAAACTATCCAGAAACCTCTCGTTTATTTGAGCATTATCCAGAGTTACACCGACCGTCTTAAGTTCACATAAAATTTTATCAAATTTTTCTATTGCCTCCGTAATTGTTTCTCTCCCTCTTCCATCTTAAAATTATCAAGCTGCCTCTTGAGTTGTTTTCCCTTTGCTTTCTTGACTGAATCTGTCCCCGCGTAAGCCGTCTTAAGGAATTCCCAAACCTCTTTTGCGGTGCGCAACCTAAGACTTTCTGTTGGTCCGAGTCTGACAGGGAAGACATTATAACTCTCCTTGCTTGTCGATTCTTACTTATCAATTTGTTATCATTCTCCCCCCAGCTAGACTTTGGCTTATCCTTGGTAACTCCTTCTTCAACATATTTCGGTTTTAGGTCTCCTTCAGTCACCACATCCCAAAGTTGAAGATCAATAGAAATAAGTTGATCCTCCATCTGTTCACACCAGCTTGTATAGTTGAACTTGGTCAACTTAGGTGGCTTGACACTGTAGGTATTCATCTCGACCTACCCTGAGAGATTTTTCTCTGAATTTAGGGTAACCTTGCTCTGATACCAATTGAAGAATCCTACTGTGCGTGAGACTAGAACAGACAGAATACGATGATGATGATAAACGAACACTGTAACTCAGATTATCACTCAGAACACGTATCAAACTCGATACAAGATTGGCACGTAGTGTTCACCACACTACCTATACACGAGATCTAAACTCTCAACACGTTAAGAGAACAATCCTCTCTTAACACCTCACACACGGAAAATATACTTCTCAGTACGAATGATTTTTCAGTACTAAACTAATCTTTCTCATGTAAACATCTCTCCCTCAAGACTTATGCGGCGCTTTATCTTTTTCTTTTCACTACTCTCTCATTGCTTTCCTGCCCTCAAACCTCCCCGTAACCCTAGAGTTACAATCCCATATATAGATTCCGATACCATTAATACAACTCATAAATCATAGATATTATTTATCTTTAATAATAGATAAAAAACGTTTAAGATATTCTTCCTGCTTAGATTATTTCCTCGGTTATGGACTGGCGCGTGGATTTCTTTATTTCTTCTTCAACGCTCATCAGTCTGAAGCTGTTTGCCGATCAAAATACATCAACAGAGAATTATTGTTGTTGTTTAAACTTCCATTGTAAGACGTCTTTAATTATGCTACGAGAGGGATATTACATGTTTTATTGAGAGGGTGTTACACCAGCTTTTATATTATATTATATGAAGAAGATTATATGCAAGTGGACACTTGTACAAAAGATACACTCATTTACTAACATGTGTCCTAAAACAACAGAAAACTTTCATGAAAAGCTTCATCATCATCAAGTGAGCATCCCACCATGGCCAGCACTAGCACCGCCACCACCATCCGCACCATCGCCGCCGCTGTGGCTTTTCAAACGTTGTGGATCCAATACCTGCGATCAACAACAATCGGCTAGCAAAGCCAAGGGGGATCCAACGACTCAACCGAGCTCGGATAAATCTTTTCTGCATATGCAACAACATTACTGGTGGAAAAACCTAGAAACCAAGCCCAACCCAAATCTCACAAGACACGAAAACACAAAAACAATTTGGATGAAAATGATAAAACTTTTCTCACTAGAGAAGAAGCTAAGAACAAAGCATAACAACAAAGCAAGATAAAACTAGTCCATAGATGGACTAGTACTAAGCAAAAGAGAAGGAGAAATAGGAGGGAGAAGAAGAAAAGGTGAAAAAAGGAAGAAAGAAAGATGAGGAGAGAGGAGAGAACGTTTTCTCTTTCTATGTCTACAATGTTTCAGTACTACGCCCACAATGTTCCACACCCTATTCTTGTTAGCATATGATTGTGAATATTGTACTTCATCCTAGAAATTGTTTCACTATAGATGGGTTATCTTATAGTCATTTAAAGTAATATGGGTTGTTAGGTTAACTCTGTTACCAGAGCTATTTGGTATTTCAATTTCTCAGGGAATGTGAATTCAAATAATCACTTATATGTTTGGGCTTGTAGGTTACATTTTAGGTTATGATGTGCTTGCTTTACATCAAACTGTTTAATGACGGTATTTTTTTTTATTTCCTTTTGTTTTGGGTTCATAATATAGAAACTATATCTAGTGAACAAATAATTGGGAATTTCATGATGTCACTATACTTTTGGCTAATTAATGAAATATTACTGAAGAAATAAAGTTATGAAATACCATTATATTTTCCCCAAAATTCATGAAATGTCACAATTGATCAGAAGAGAAAAAAATACAAAAATACCTGTATTAGTTAACAAATCACTTTGAAAGTTCATAATATGCCACTAAGTGTTTAATAATTTTTTAAAAAAAATTCAGAGTGCAAAATATAGATAACTACATGGATATATATATATTATATATATATTATATATATATATATATATATATAATATATAATATAATTAATAATATCAAAATTAAAAGTTATTTTGTGAAATTTTAACACTTATTATAACATAAAGTTATCTGTAAAATAGAATATCATTTAAAATATAATCTAAGACCTACTTCACTTCCCTTTCCACATAATTCGATAAGCAACCTAATAGGATTAACAAACATACCACCCATAAGGTGAAGCAAAAAATAAAGTTGTACCATAGCTAACTGGCACCCAACCATCTTATAGGCATGTAAAAAAACAACACTGTAAACTACACTTAGGCACTTAAACAAACAAGACACTTCATAGAATGACAAGCACCATAAATTGATCGAACATAAAGTCGTGTCCATACTCAAGCAGCCACATCGCAACAACTTCATTTCTAGGGCGACTACATTATGTACCTTAACCCAATTAGAAAATGATTAAAATCATGATCTATTGTGGCATTCCATATATCTATTTGTTGAAACACCAACAAAAAGCCATCAAAAGTTCAGGGCCCTCGATTAATCACAACATGCACCATATCAGAACTTTTCAAATTAAAAAAAAAAAGAAACACATTCTTACCAGCAGTACGAACCTTGAGCTATCTATTCAACTGCTAGACTTTATGGTGCTATTCGTTCATCACGATGTGAAGATTAATATGATTTTTCAAAAGTGTGAACAGATGTCTTGTTTTAGGTGTTGTTCGTTCATCACGATGTGAAGATTAATCTGATTTTTCAAAAAGTGTGAACAAGTGTCTTGTTATAATTAGGTCAATTTGTAACTATACCTCACAAAATGCTACCAGAGTACACATATCCAATCACTATAAGTTAACCACATGCACCTTTATCAAAAAGCAGATTTTTGATGCTTTTCGTTTTTTCATTTGTGATGGCCGAAGGGCCCCTTAATTGGATCAATTTGTAACTATACCCAACAAATGGTACCAGAGTACACATGTCCAACCACTATAAGTTAACCATGTTGGGATTAAACCTAACGACAAGTGTACCGGTCAATTCTAGCAAGTTTTGATAGAGAGTATTCCCTAAGTATCGAACCAGAGGAGGCGATGTCTAGTTATAATCTTTACTAACCGGGAAAGAAATAAAATACTAAGTAACAGATTAAAACAGGAAATTGGAGGTTTTGATTTGATGAAAAATAGAAACTGTAAACAGAATGTAAAACAGTAAAAAGCAAGAAAATAATTGTTTCAAAACTGATTTGGGGAAGAAATCCCGGTTTACTACTTCTCCCTAAATCTGTAATTCCTATCCCTAAGCGATTTCCAAGACAATTCTGAATAAAACCCTAGAACAAGACAATTTATCTCCAACCTCCCGCTTAGCAAATTTTAGTTAGTAAAGAATGAATTCTAACTCTCGTTATGAAGCCACTGTTTACTAACCGCCTTAAGAACAATCTAGATTAACGGTCAATTAGCAATTTAGAGGAATTACCGTCTCTATACTAACCAGTTATTCTCCTGTATTCAATTGAAAGTCACAGTCGTCACTTATAAGCTAACAAAATACTAATCTTTATAATTGGCCAGATTATAACGATTAAGGAAATTAAGCAAAAAATACTTTATTCAATCGAATTGCAGAAAATCACAAAGGTACACAGGAATAATCAATCTAAGGGATACATAGCAAAACCGAAATTAAAAGAGACTACTCAGACATATCCATAATAAAATGCACAAGTTTAATAGAAAAGACTCAGGATAGCAAGAACCAAAGAAACTTTAATGTCAGTAGCCGTCGTGAATTCTCTATTCTTCCTTCAGCCTTCTCTTTCTGTAGTCTCCAAGATCTTCCCAAAACTCAACCTTCATCTCTCTCCTTTCTTTTCTGTTTAAAACCAAGCTCTGTGGTGTATCCACGCAGCCTCTTCCATCGTTAGGCAGGCCTCTACTTTTATAACATTCAAAATTCTATCTTTAATTCCTTCCTTCCACGCAGATTCTGGCTGCGTTTTATCTAATTGGTCCTGGACTTGGTCCAAGTATAAAGTCCCGGACCAGTCTTTGAAATCCGCTGAGAATTCATCTTCAAGCATGGTCCCGGACTTAGGATATGTATCAAGTCCCGGACCCGTCCTTAAAACTGGTCGAGAGTAACGCCTATGTATGGTCCGGTGACTTAGGGTATGTATAAGTCCCGGACCCATCCTTAAAACTGGTCGAGAGTAACACCTATGGTTGGTCCGGGACTTAAGGTCTGTGCCAGGTCCTGAACCCAACCTAAAATTGCATGTCTTCACTCTGTTCAACATGTTTGACAGTCCAGAAAACATTACAGTGTTCGGGAACGTGTTTTCTTGAGATTTTTCGCCTGAAATAACACATAAACCCATCATAAAAGACAATTGCAAGTAAAAAGCATAAATAACCATAAGGCGGGAATTTAATAACAGATAATAACGAATTACGCACAAATAAACCCTATAGACATAGATAATTCCCGACTTATCAAACCACATGCACCTTTATCAAAAGCAGGTTTTTTGATGCTTTTCGTTTTTTTCACTCGTGATTGCCGAACGACCCCTATATAGGGTACTCTCTATCGCTATTACATCTTCCTTCATTAGCGAATAACTTACCGGTGAGACACCAACGATTGGAAGGGGAGACTAGGCCATCATCAACCAGATCATCCCAAGGTAGTAGTTTTTGGCTTCCTCCCCTTATCCACTAGAGCTCTGCACACCGTGATTAAGTCTTCCACTGGTGCATGTTGACTCGGAGCATCCATATATGGAGAGAAAGAAAAGATCCAGAAAAAGAAAGTTCGAAAAACCACAAAGGACTAAGCTTTCCGTGTGAAAGACAAAAAATTGCTGTCGAAATTGAAAGAAGGATCGTAAAGGACAGGATTTAAGAAAGAGAAGAAGGCTAATAGCACTAGATAAATCAAATTTTTAGTTACAAAGGTTCTTGCAATGATTTATATCGCTATCATAGTTGTTATTAGTGACAAGAATTTCGTTACCAAAGATAGTACTAGAATTAAAAAAAATTTGACTACAATAACAATATCCTTGTTACAAAATCATATCTTTACTAACGATATAACTTTTAGTAACGAATAAAAGTCGTTACAATAAATAAATTGATCTTTGGTTACACCATCACTTGTAATGACATGCAATAACTTTTATTTGTTATAATAATTCAATTAGTAACGATTTTGATTTTTGTAATGATTTTTTTGTTGCTAACCAAATCTATATTCTAGTAGCGCGCAGTTAGACAGACTAATCCCAACCACTGACAAGACTTGATCATAGTTATCTCATATCCAGTAACACCTTTCCCTAAGTTTTAACTCTCATAAGAAGTCAAACCCGTACCTAGAAGATAAAAAATAACGAC
Source organism: Limonium bicolor (assembly GCA_023374045.1). Classification (NCBI taxonomy): domain Eukaryota; kingdom Viridiplantae; phylum Streptophyta; class Magnoliopsida; order Caryophyllales; family Plumbaginaceae; genus Limonium; species Limonium bicolor. The sequence continues at coordinate 342,933,603 of CM041776.1, read as the reverse complement.
GGGACCTTGGTCATGTGTATAAAAAAGTGAGTAAAAATCCCATAAAAGAAGTTTTTTTTTTTTGAAAAGAACTCCATAAAAAAGTTGGTAGTTGTTTAATCAGAAGAAAAAAAAAGAGCCAGTAGTTTCCCCGATTACACTCGAAGCCGAAAAATGTCATCTCCCTTGGTCTGCCTTCATTTCCACCAACCCCCCCCACCAAAACCACCACTCATTTTCACCTACCGAACACACCCGCTTAACGCCCAGAAAGGCCCGCTTCCTTGAATCGTCCCATCTCTTCCATTCTCGTCTCCGCAAGTTGCTCTTTCGGGCGTCTTTCTCTCAGAAGACGGGCAAAAATGGTGTCTTCTCTGTCTACCAACCCCTTCCTCGGTTCCACCCGATCTGATGGTTGTTCCTCCGGTTTTGCATATCTACAAGGGGGTCTGCCAGAGCTCCCTTCCCCAGGAACTTCTTCCATCTCTTATACCCGGAAATCCCCTAATCTCGGTTTTCCTCTGTTTACCCCGCCCCCAAGTCTGCTAGTGATGGTCTTCTATCTAGCTTTTTTCTAATTGTCTTTGATCTTATACTGCATGATGTCAATTGCCATTATACTTACTCATAAACCACGCTGAGATGATGAATGCTGATTATTGACTTGGTGTGTCGGGTTTGGTGTTGCGCCGAAGTGGAATTTAAGTACTAACGGCGGACGATTTCATAACTGGATTTGGCGCTGCACATTTACTTGCACATGTCACATATCTTCTGGACCCATTTGATATAATCGTAATCGTTGCATACTAAACTTTGTTAGATGGCATGTGATAGAGCTCTCCGGTAGTTTATTTAGCAGCTTGTTTATATAGCGCGTTGCCATTGATCCCTAAAGTAGTGAAGATTGTGTGAAGTTGTGTCCACAGTCTGTGGCAAAGACGGTTAACAACATACTGAGCTCTTGAACTCCCTTGCCTGCAAACTATGGCATTGCCTGGCACACATTCGTGAACAGTGCAACGGTGTACTTATTCCTCTCCAAACCACAAGCAGTTATCACAATACAACAAGTATTTCCTTCCACAAACAGATAAAAGTTCAATAATCACATCCAACGCTACCCCCAAACAAGGCTATATCTTCTGTGACCCTGTCCTCTGACATTGACTCTGTCCTACACAGTTTCTATGATGTTGTCATATCTGTTTTAGAGCCACTATCCAAATTTGAAGTGGGAACTGTACTTTTTTTTTTTGGCTTTTCATGGGGAATAGACAAAGGCATATGAGCATATTTATGTATATTATGACAATTGCTTTGATTAGCGTATCTGGAAAAAAATATATAAAGAGTGTCTAATATCGACAATGAAAGACTTTAAGCTGTGGGAAAGGATGATTGTTATTTTTCACCCTAAATTTGATTAATGTAAGCCCCTCGATCATGTACCTCTACAGCTGCTTCAGTGCAAATATTTCAGCAGGAAACAATCCAATTAAACGACCTAAGTATACATGAGGTGGAGGTTGTCTACTCCTGTCTGGACACAATTGCTTCTTTCTTAGTATATCTTTTCCTGTTCCCACTAATAGGGAAAGTATGCCAGCTGTACATTGTTGAATATTTCTCTGGTACAGTTTAGTTTAGGATTGCGTAACAAAGATAATCCTTTGATGGGTAATAAACCTCTTAATCTTGTGCTTCCCAGGATTGTTCACTTTTCAGTTGGCTATTTCCACCTGAAAATTAGTTAAGGTGACTGTAGCAACGCCCTGGATAGAATGTGTGGGTTTAAATAGCATCTGTACTTATCATCTCTTCATATGTGCTTATCAAATTAGGTCTTACTTTTGCTTTACCCTGGTTTAGATTTGTCAGCAAGAATTATGACACCTTGTTTGTTCATTTATAACACTCCATCTTCTTAAATTAGATTCTGTGATGCAAAACCATTAATTGTGAGAAGTTACTAACTTGTGCGAACGAGCAGTAGAAATTGTTTTTAGTATCTACAGCTTTGAGTATGTTAGAGGTACGGGCTATTTTCCCCTCAAGCAACCACCATTCACTTTATTTCTCATCGACATGTCTTTACAGAGAATGACAATACTATTTATATGCCAGCTGTAAAATAACTAGCCAGCTAGGCAACTACTCACAAAGCATAAGACTCTTATAAACGACACCGTAAAGTAACAATATAATCGGAACAACAATCCTCAGCGTCTCCTAGTGTAAGTAATACCGAATCTCCTATCATCACTCACTCCCCTTTGGACAACCACCTTGTCCTCAAGGTGGAAATCTGGAAACTGCTCTTTGATGACAGCAATCGACTCCCAAGAAGAATCGAAATCAGGGCAGTCCTGCCACGGATCAGCACCTCAGTTCGTGGCCAAACCTGTGCCGAAAGTCAAGAGCCTCAGCTGGATAGACAATGAATTCCAATTCGGGTGACAGTCCAGCAGGAAGGTGTGGAAAACAGGAGCTGATGGAACTGCTTGTTTCAGCTGAGAAACATGAACCGTATCATGTATACGGCATCTTCAGGTAGCTGGAGCTTGTAGGCTACCTCACCCACCCGTGCCAAAATACGAAAAGGACCATAAAAAACGGGGGCTGAGTTTAAGCATTGCGACTCCGAGAGAGGGACCTGCTCTTATACGGATGAATGCGAAGGTATACCATGTCACCTACTTGGTACTCAACTGATCGGCGGTGACGATCAGCCTGAAGTTTCATCCTCTGTTTGAGCAGAGAGCAGATGCTGTTTCAGGTCGTCCAGGAAGTGATCACGTTCAGACAGCAAGACATCAACCTCCTGGATCATGGATCCCAATGACTGTAACGTAAGAGAGCAGGGGGTCTCTCCCATAAACTGCTCGAAAAGGGGTGGAACCAAGGCTCTGATGAAAGGATGTTTAAACCAATACTCCGCCCAACAAAGCATCCGAAGCCAGTTCTTAGGATTTTGGAAGGAAAAACACCCGCAAATAGTCTTCCAAACAGCGGTTAACAACTTCAGATTGACCGTCCGATTGGGGGTGATACGAGGAACTAAGACAAAGAGTAGTTCCTGCCAAGCGAAACAATCCTTCCAGAATTGGCTGATGAAAACCGGATCCCGGTCAGACACGATCGTTTTCGGAAATCCGTGAAGTTTAAACAACTTCAGTAGCGAAAATATGAGCTACATCCTTCGCTGTATAAGGGTGTTTAAGTGGAAAGAAATGCACATATTTGGAGAATCGGTCTCAACCACAACAAATACCGTGTTGATACCGTGCACTTGGGCAGTCCAGATATGAAATCCATACTTATGTCCTCCCAAATGCGATCAGGAATAGGGAGTGGTTGCAACAGTCCTGCAGGGGACAAAGTGCTGTACTTTACCCGCTGACATAAATCGCATGCAGCAACGAAATCCTTGATACACTTCCTCATGCCGAAACCAGAAAACAACACCGGCTATACGTTTAAATGTCTTCAAATACCCAGAATGGCCACCTCCTGGAGAAGAGTGATATTCTTCCAATATTCCAGGAATCAACTGCGAATTCTGAGGATGACTAACTTCCCTTTGTAAAAACAGAAAACCAGAGCGAAGTTCGAAGCCTATTGAGGAGTTGGGATCCAGCAACAGCTGGTGAGTATTTTTCTGAAGTTTATCATCCTTCTCCACTTCAGATGCCAACTGTTTCCATCCATCGAAATTAACGGTAGACAAGGAATGTAATTCAGGCAGTCCTTCTACACGAGATAAAGCATCCGCTGCAAACATTTTCCTTGCCCGACCGATAACAGATTTCGAAATCAAAACCCAGCAGCTTAATAACCCATTTATACTGATCTTCAGTTAATAAGCGCTGTTCCCACAAGTATTCAGCAGACTTTTCTGATCTGTACGTACTATAAAATGGCGCCCCAACAGATAATGTCTCCATTTTTGAACCGCAAAAACTACCGCCATAAGTTCCTTTTCATAGATAGATTTAACCAGAGCACGAGGAGAAAAGGACTTACTTAAGTAGGCAATTGGTCTGCCTAACTGCATCAGAACAGCACACCAATGCCCTTGCCAGAGGCATCAGTCTCGATCTCGAACAGTTGGTTGAAATCTGGGGTAGCTAAAACAGGACGGAGGACAGTGCCAGTTTCAGATCTTCAAAAGCTTTTTGAGCCAAAGAATTCCAGAGAAACGAGTCCTTCTTCAACAGTTCCGTCAGAGGGTGAGCTATCATACCATAATTCTTCACAAAACGTCGGTAATAGCCCGATAAACCCAGAAAAGAGCGAAGCTCTTTGACTGAAGTGGGAACAGGCCACTCAAGAATGCAGTGAATCTTGGAGGGATCAACTTCACGCCGTGGCCAGAGATAAAATGGCCCAAATACTCAATGCGGGATTGCCCGAAGCTACATTTCTTGAGATTAAGTTTCAGCTGAGAGTCACGCAAACCTGAAGAACCTGCTGTAGGTGAATAACATGTTCTTCCAAACTGGGACTGTAGATTAAAATATCGTCGAAGAAGACCATACAAACTTCCTTGTAAAAATGGCTTGAAATAGAATTCATAAGTGACTGAAAAGTGGCTGGAGCGTTTTTCAGTCCAAATGGCATTACCAAAAATTCATACTGCCCTTCGTGAGTACGGAATGCGGTTTTGGTGATGTCTTCCTCATGAACCCGTATTTGATGGTAGCCTGATTTTAAATCAAGCTTAGAAAATACCGATGCTCCATGGATTTCATCCAACAACTCATCAATCGTAGGAAGAGGAAACTTGTCCGGGACTGTTATATCATTCAAGGTCTGTAATCAACACAAATCCACTCTCCACTCTCTTCTTCTTCTTAACAAGAAGCACGGGACTGGAAAAAGCACTGGAGCTAGGGCGGATAAAACCTGATTGCAGCAATTCCTGAACGATGCGTTCAATCTGGTTTTTTTTGGTAGTATGGGTATCTGTAAGGACGAATATTTGGAGGGATAGAGCCAGGTTTTAGGAGGATTTTGTGATTGTGGAGGCGGTCAGGCGGTAAAGAAGAGAGGGGGGAGTAAACTTCAGCATATTGGGAAGGACTTGGGCTAAAGATCATGAATTTTCTCAACTCCAGAAGTATCAGCAACTTCCGCATTAGTGACTAAGCTCAGTATCCAACCACTACCTTGTTCCAAAGAAGTTTTCACCAACTTTTGACACCAACTTCAGAGAAAACAGTAGGCTGGATCACCGCACAGGTGGATCATTGATCCATTCCAGAAAAATTTAATTGCAACGGCGTCCCCAATTAATACAAGTTTCTCCCCACATTTCTAGCCAATTCATACCCAATATAACATCAAACCCAGATATTCAAAGGGAAGGAAGTCCAACAGGAAATCCGCACCTTGCATATGAAGATGGAGGTTCTTGCAGACGCCCCTCCTATAAATGGTATCCCCGTTTCCAATCGTCACACCAAAAGGATGAGAATCAGCCATCTGAACAACAAACTGCTGACTAAGGTATCACTGATAAAACAGTGAGTAGCTCCACTGTCGATTAAGATGAGAACTGGACGACCCTCTAATTTTCCCGTCAATTTCAGAGCGCGACTTGAAGCAACCCCCAAGTCGACAGTTGCGACAACCAGCATCAAGAATATCTGTTTGAGAAATATTTTCCTTTTCAATCACCGGTGAAATTTCAAATGCTTCCTCAGCACCTTCCCCTCCATCAGTAATAAGAAGTTGCAACCCAGCGTTCCGGCATTTGTGAGTTTGACTCCATTTCTCACCGCATCTATAGCAAAGTCCCAGGTTCGCCGTCTAGCCATCTCAGCAGCAGGAATACGGCGGACGTTTGAGCGACCAAACGAAATAGAACCGGAAGACGATTTAGCTGAGTCGGCCGATATACCACCACTCGACGCCACATTAGTAACATCACGCAGTGGATTGTACTTTGAACCCGAAGTAGACGCAATCTCCGACGCTGCCTTGGTAGTGGTGGGAAGACCGATTGAACGATTCTGCACTCGATCTTTCCCAACCGGCAATTTAGGTTACGAATGGGACCAGACGTCACCCACAGATTCCGCATCTCGATCTTCCCTAGAAATCTTCATCAGATCTTGAAGATCCTTAGTCTCATAAAGTTTCCAGCTCCCCGCGAATGAATCGTTGAGTCCGTTCCGGAATATACTTTGCAAGACTTCGTCCGACACGTTCTTCAAGTGAGCGGAGAAGAATTCGAATCTGCTACAAAAGTCTTCCACGGTTGAATCTTGCTGTAGGGAGCAGAGTATGTCTAAAGCGATTCTTGCTAAGCTGCGCGCCGAATCGCTCAAGAAGGAGTGACTTAAACTCAGTCCATCTGGTAAACCGACATAATTCTCCAGCCATTCAAACCAGTACAGAGCAGATTCCTCCATACAAATGCTCGCAGAACGAACACGATCACTATCGGCGATGCTGCTCAACGAGAAATACCTCTCAGCTTTGTGGATCCACCCCTGGGGATCTTCACCCGTGAAAAACTGGGAGTTCAATCTTGCGGACCTTAATCTCTCGCCGATCTGCCGAATCTTTATCTTCCGGCGTACGCCGGGTGTTTTCTCCTTCACTTGAGCGGCGATCACCCCGATCATCTCTCTGCAGATTCGCCACTATTCTTGCCAATTGTCCACCGTAGCTGGTAGGCTTGCGAGCCTATCCACAGTGGTAGTGAGACTAGTGAGCTTGCCGCCACCTCGCTCAACTGATCCCTAATGGCGGCCTGGTCGAATTTCCCCATGGCGGCAGGTGGTGCTGCGCGTAACAACCACCTCTACCACCCGTATATTTTTGCTGCCCGGGAACGAACAGCTTTGATACCTATGTTAAGAGGTACGGGCTATTTCCCCTCAAGCAAACCACCAATTCACTTTATTTCTCATCGACATGTCTTTACAAGAGAATGACAATACTATTTATATGCCAGCTTTAATAACTAGCCAGCTAGGCAACTAACTCACAAGCATAAGACTCTTATAAACGACAACGTAAAGTAACAATATAATCGGAACAACAATCCTCAAGCGTCTCCTAGTGTAAGAAATACCGAATCTCCTATCAGAGTATTTCCCAATATTGATGTTGATCTGTAAATCTGTTATCAATCTTCCGCCGCCGTTTTCTTATTTAAAGTTATTAATCTTCTTCCAAGGTCAAGTCTAATTATTTATGGTGACAGTTGTACGAGCTTCTGGGAGTACATATGGAGCTCATTTTCGTGTAACAACATATGGGGAGTCTCATGGTGGAGGTTTGGTGTTGGTGGTGATGGATGTCCACCCAGACTTCCTCTTTCCGAAGAAGATTTGCAGAAAGATCTAGATAGAAGGTATTGGGAACTGATAAAATCACATGTTTTCTTCCTGTATATGAGGAGAAAAATGGATTTCAAAATGAGGTTTTGAGCTAGTTTATATAAGGTGGTGAAGAATAATTTTTATTTTTATATGTTCTTCTGTAAATATTTTGGTACACTACCTCCAATCAATTATAGATTACGTAGTAGCTTTTTCCACACATATTAATAATGGAAAATCTAAGCTATACCATCATCTAAATTTGCACAAATTTTAAAGCTAAATGACATCATTCACTAAAAGGAGGGAGTATATAACTTTATTCAGCATTCTTGTTTTGTAATTTAGCGTAACAAAGTTGAAAGGGTTATATTCTGCAGCCAGTTTCTCAATTCCATGCAGAATGTTCCTCAACTGTCCTGTATTCTGTATTTTTTTAGGAGGCCAGGTCAAAGTCGGATCACTACACCTAGAAAAGAGACAGATACTTGCCATATATATTCTGGAATTGCTGAAGGTTTGGCTGTAGAAGATTACTTACTTCACACAGTATCAGCTCCTAATTATATAAGTGCCTCTTTGGGCCGCATTCTCTTTGATGAATGATACCTTGACTGCAGGAATGACAACTGGGTCCCCAATACATGTACAAGTGCCAAACACTGATCAGAGAGGACATGTAAGTACCAAAGGAGTGTCACAATAGTGATTAATGTGCATAATATCTTGTATTTTAGATCATTCAAATTAAAGTGCCTTGCCGTTTATGGGTTGTTAAAAACATATGTCAGTCACCATGTTTTTCCGATAGTTCATCTTGCTTGCATGCTAGCCGACGATATAAACGTATCCATGAGTCTACTCAGATCTGATGTATGCATGGGCAGGAGTCCATTTGTAGCTATTCTGGCCAGAGCTTCTTCTGAGTATGAAAGCTTTTACTTAATATTTTGACTTTTCAGGATTATACTGAGATGTCGAAAGCATATAGACCATCTCACGCTGATGCAACTTATGATTTCAAATATGGTGTTAGGTCCATTCAAGTAAGGCCTTGACTTGATCCTCTGCGATGATGACTTACTTTTGTATCAACTGGATATTTACCGCAGTATTGATATCTGTTTTTCAATAGGGGGGTGGTAGATCATCTGCTAGGGAAACAATTGGAAGAGTTGCAGCTGGGGCCATAGCCAAGAAAATCTTGAAGAAATATGCTGGGACTGAGGTTGGTATTGCCCTTCCATGTTTCTTTTTTTTCATTTCCATGTTGTCATTGACTCATTGGTATGCTCCCTTCTTCTCTCCCTCTCCCCCATTCTTCCCCGTTTAATAGAAATAAGGAAAATACACTTTACTAGAACTTGAGAATGCTTAACAGTCCAAAAATATCTATCCTTCCAGTAAGTGTAGTTGACAAGGTGCACTTTATCTATTTTTCTGTCCCTCAGGTGCTTGCTTATGTTTCCCAAGTACACCAGGTTGTGCTCCCCAGTGATCTGATTGATCACGAAACATTGACTCTTGACCAGGTACATGATCTTTTTAGAAATGGGCTGCAAAGTCATATACATCATGCTGTAGGTTCGCGTATTCACGTTCAATGTCTCAATAGATATATCAGTTGCCATTTGAGATATTTTTTTCTATTTTGCCTTTGTCAGTCAAAGAGGTGCATAGTCATGTACTTTTAACTGAAGTTTCGAATACTATTACATGGCAAGGGCTGAAATGGAGCATAAGCTGACCACTAGCTGTTTTGCTTGAAACCAATCTGTATCTCCTTGAATGTTGCTGCTAATCTGCATGAATGGTCAATGCTTATGTGAATGGCCCATTCATTAGCTGCTTTTTCTGATGCACACCTGTTCCCCTAAAGACTAATTCTGCGTGGATTTTGATAAGTCTAATCCCGTTGATAAGTATTTCGGTCAAGTTTATAAGAGGAGAGAGAAGTGAGTGGTTATGAGATATTGTCTATGCGTGAGTATTATAAGATATTTACTAGTGCTGGAGTTTGTTATTTCTAGCTAGTAGGTGTTGTGCTGGCAGAATCAGTTTGTTAGTTGTCAGAGGAGAATCATGCAAGTGCACCTAGCAGTGGTATAAGAGGAAGGCTAGTTATTGTAAGGAGGCACCGATTGAGATATTGAAACTATCGGCCTCACCTGAGGATTTTGGAGGGTTTGTTCTCTGGCATTCCCTAGCTCCCATCAGATTTTCTATTTAGTTGACAGGATAATAGACACTTGATATCAGATGTGGCTGTGTGGGTAAACATAACTTAATCTCATGTGTTGCTGTAGTAGTTTGAATTGCTCAATTGTCAGATCCATGCGATATATCCTTCATTTGTTCTTATTTTTCCTTGCTTGTTTTCATTCTTATGTCTTTCATCTTGGTTCTGCAAATGAATAGGGCTTTTTACTCTCACCTTCTCAGCAAAGAATATTGGTCAATTTATTCAAATTTTTTCTTGTATGGAAATCAACCGTATAAAACAGAGCTTTATAATGGATCTAGGGACTGGTTTTAAACTCTTGGGATACTTTGTATAAGGGTCTGAGATCATGGTCTTTGGTAACCTGACAGCCTAGATAACCCTATTGCTATATAGTATGTGCCAAAAATCTCAAATGGTGTTTGTATGCAGTTACAGGAGTAATGCACCTATAACTATTACGAAACAGATGCTACTGAAGGTCTCCTTTTTTAGGGGATGTAAACCTTGAGGTGTAGATTCAGCTGTCAATTAGTTTCTGTTGTAACTTCTCCTAACTTCATTTTTTCTGGTTCCAGGTCGAAAATAACATTGTGAGGTGTCCAGATCCAGAATATGCTAAAAAAATGATTGATGCTATTGATGCAGTTCGAGTTAGAGGAGATTCCGTTGGTGGGGTGGTTACATGTATTGTCAAAAACGCTCCTCGTGTAAGACTTCTCCCTTTTCTTTTCTCTTGATGTGTCAGTTCGTGGGAATTTCAGATCTAAAGAGATTTTTCTTTCTCTTGTTCAAAATACCCTGGTATGGGAGATTGGAAGGGTTTTTTTTTTATGTGTTTGGTTCGATGAGAAACAGAACAATCAAGTGAAGCAGCTTAGTTTATAGATGATATTACTTGAAAACATTCAGTACTCTTGTCCAAACTTAGCACTATTCTACTGGCCTGCTGTTTTTGGTTGTCTCAAGCTAGTGTGGCTGGATGTTGACCATTCATGATATATTTTAGGGCCTTGGGTCACCTGTCTTTGACAAGCTGGAAGCTGAGTTGGCTAAAGTTTGTCTTTCGTTGCCGGCAACCAAGGGCTTTGAGTTTGGTAGCGGATTTGCTGGTGAGGATCTCTCAACAGGAATCTGCATGCAATTGCTGGAATCTCTTCCTTCTCAGTTCCATAGTTCACTTACCTATAATGTATTTGTCTCTTACCCATTTCAGGTACATTCATGACTGGTAGTGAGCACAATGATGAGTTTTACCGAACTGAGGATGCGAGAATCAGGACAAGGACAAATCGATCCGGTGGGATACAGGTGAGTTCTACCGTCTGCTGATTATTGTTCTTCTCATTTGCCTCACCCTGATCTTCAGTAATCGCTGATATTGTTTATGATTGCTGATCAGGGAGGAATATCCAATGGGGAAATCATCCACATGAGGATAGCATTTAAGCCAACATCTACCATCTCAGTAAGTCTTCCCTCTATTGAATAAAGGTTGCAGTATATGAAAAGAACTTAAAACCAGTAAGCATTCTGAAAATGATTGATTGATGTGTTCGCTTGGGCAGAGGAAACAGAATACTGTAACCAGAGATAAACAGGAGACGGAGCTCATTGCTAGAGGGCGGCATGATCCTTGTGTTGTTCCACGAGGTATGTGTCCGTAATATAGTATCTAAGCGCATATGATGTGCAAGTATCAATTGATGATTTCTCTGCAGAAGACAATGTTAACCCGCTGTTGTTTGATATGTTTTTCGATTTCACATTAATGTTATAAAATAGTTATTTTTAATAATCCAAATTTCGGAACATATTTTTAACTACATAAAGAATCTAATAGAAGTTAGAAATATATAAAATTAGATAATCTCATATGTTAAATATGGAAATGTAAATGAGAAAGTTAATTTAGTGTTTGTTGTTTGTTTATCGTAGAAAAGTAAAAGTTCCTTTTTTTCGACAACCAGTAGAAAAATAAAAGTTGATGCTGAATAATGGTGGTCTTTTGCAGCTGTGCCGATGGTCGAAGCAGTGGTGGCTCTGGTGCTTGTGGATCAACTGATGGCCCATTACGCCCAGTGCGAACTCTTTCCTATCAATCCTGATCTACAAGACCCGGTAGCACTTCCCAGGCTTGATGCTGCTGAGGCTCCCTTATAATGAATTTTGAAAGCCAAACTAGGAAGATTTTCATTAATGCTGCTTTTTAAAATGAGTACTTAATACTAGATTTCTGGTGTGTGTTATATGCTTCTGGGTCGAGATATACTCTTTTTAGTTATTTGTTATATTTGTAGTAGTGGTAATGTATTTTGTTTCCCATTCTTTTCCTCTTTTACCCCCTCGTGTTTGTAAGCTTCATAAAGCAAAATGTCAGACGACTACCATTATTTCCCTGGAGTAATCTTCTAAATAATAAAAGTGACACCTATAAGATTTGGTTTTCGTGTCTGAGCTATTCATCCAAAAACTTCTTCGTGAAACGCTCTCCTTTTATCCTTATCTTCCCCCACGCCTTCTTCCCAAATCGTCTTCCTTATGTGGTGGGGGTAAGCTTCTTTGTTTGGCTTTCGGTTTTGGTGTTGGTTCTTCATCTTATTTAGAAGATGAGTTTCCCTTTTGTTTTCCCTGGACACTATTTTGTTCTTCTGTTTTTGTTTGTCTTTATATGTCGTTTTATATCCTATTATGTATTAGAAGTTTTTTTTTTTTTTTGCATGTTGTTTTACTTTATCCTAACATATGGGGTTGTGGTGGTGATGGTGGCTTTGATCCAGTTCATGAGAACAATGAACAGTAGGTTGTATTATGGTTTTGTGGTTTATAAGAGTGTCGGGAGTGGTGGATACTTCTGTTGGTTTGGATGATTATGATGGAAAGAAGCTAAAGGTTCCGTTTGATCTTGGTATAAATATGGCATAGTTAATGGTATAAATGTAACATAAAGGGGTGATACACGTATAAATAGTCAGACCAAACAGTTGTAAAATAGACATGCTGTTCAGTGGATGCGATTGTTGGTGAAGCTGGTTGCTCAGATGTCTCGAGATGGTATTGTTGGTGAAGCTGGGTGCTCAGATGTCTCGAGATGGTATTGACGGCTTCAGTGAAGGAAAGGTTGTGCTATTGGAAGAGCACAACCCACAATGATGCGATGGAATAAGAAGATTGGCTGCCATTGCAAAACCACGCCGTTGTGCATGTCGGCACACGGTGGTTACTTCCGATCTCTTTTCAATTGGTTCAGTGGTGTCAATCATAGTTAAATTTATTATATTCTCTTTGCTTGTATCTTTCCGGCGCACTCCTCAACGTTCAGAGATTTTCACTGAAATAAAAGATGGGTATGACTATGAGTTTGGTGTTAGTACCGTTACAGCAGTGCAATTTATTTATGATGGTGCAGTGGAGGAAGGCCGATCACCAATTGCTCATATATCTGATGACGTGATTCATCAACCAATTTTTTCTGTTCCAATTCTAGCCGAGCTGTTGTAGCTCAAATCCAGCATGAGTGCTTTTCAAAATCTTGTAGCAGGGAGGTCGCTATCGATGCTGGTCTGCAAAAGGGTTCAGGGAAGAAGGGGACTGAAGCTTCAGAAGAAGGATGAAATTGATGCCCAAGGATTTGATATTGGAAGTTCTTTGCATTGGATGACGATCTCTCAAATGATGAAAGCATCATTTATGCGGTTGATGATGCTAGGCTTTGGTTCCAACAGGACTGTCTAGCTAAGGGTTTGGTGGAATTCTTGTTGTTTTTTTCCATCTTGTTGGGTTTATGCTTATGGTTTTAAAGCGCAACCTCATTACAAGATTATGGGTTCGAAACCTAATCACTACCGTAACAAAAAAAACGCAACCTCGTTATATACGTTTCATCCTTTTATCTTTGGATAGGATGACGGGGGTGCAATGTTATGAACGCTTGGCGTAGATTAAATTTGTTGCCTAATGCTGTGCGGTGGCTACTGGCTATTTCATATACTCGAGTTATGGCTCCAATATGTATTATATGATCTACCTTATGAAATGCTAGGTTGGTTTTCATTAAAAGATATTTGGTTTTCGTGTCGTGGGTGTCATTAACACATGGCCCGACTAGATAAAAGCCCATGTTTGTTTGAGATTGATGAGTGATAGATTGGTGTCAGTTACTCTTGAATTAATGAACAGTTATTCGCATGCACATTTGTTTACTTAGGGTGCGGCATGCTCAAAATGAGCATAAATGAACAGCATAAATGTATCAGCATATACTGTTTAGACTCCTTTATTTATTTTTGCTGTTCAGCGTAAATGTCAGCATAAATGACAACATAAATGTCAGCATAAATGCCCGCAGCAAACAATGTTCACAGAATCACGATTCGATCCCACGATCTACGATTCAAATTTATAGTTACGATCCGGATCACGGGTAGGATCGGAGCCATGTAGGATCGTCAAAGGATCACGATTCCATTGCACGATCCTACGATTCTGCACTCTAGATCCATAGTACGATCCTACGATCCCATCGATCCCAACTTTGTTTACAATTTATCTTTTTCATATCAATGTGAATTATATCTTAATAAAATTTAGGGAAACAAAAAGTTCTTAAAATTTTGTAGATAGCTTCATAATCCATAAATATTATGACTTTTAACATTGCAACTGGATATTATTAAAATGACTTGTATATGTAGATTTATTAGAGGTCACTGAGCGGATAAGGATTAAGATTGGAATATCACTTCTTGTTACTCTCCATCATGAAAGATTATAATATGTACCTAGGTATTCAAAAAATGTATGACATTTAAATTGTTATTTAATATTGTAATGATTGAAATATTCAAAGTTATAAAGCTCTAAAGTAGAAAATGAAAAAAAAACCTTAAAAGAACCAATACAAATTTATAAAATATTATTGATTACTTTTATCATTTTTTTTCTTATTGGTTAATAATTGAAACAATAAGCTGTTAGAACTCATTTTGGCATTGTGTTCCATTGCTTACTTACCCTTTTGAATGAGGATGAATTGGAAAACCCATGATTTTGTTCATAAATAACTTGTCACTCATAATGTTTGTTGGAGGGTGATGAAATAAATAAAAATGCACATAAAAATTATGCATTCTATGGATTTGATTTATGTTTAACCTATCTTATTAAATTTTATCTTTTCCTATGGACAATATTATTAAAATTCATATGGTTTGCTAGTCTATATTTCAGTTTTGTAAGCGTACTATCATTGTTATGGTCTTAAGTTTTATTTTTTCGATTTAATAATGCTATATATTCTTACTCAAATTAAACTTTATGCTTTAAATAGAAGTTATTTATAACATATGTATAATTCTCAACAATATTTACTCACTTTTTGTAGGATCGAATGATCCCACGATCTGATCCTAGGGGTCACTTACGATCCTACGCTAGGATCATGATCCTAAAAACATTGGCATCAAATATTACTTTTTTGTTTCCGTGCTTTCACTTCCGTTTCTTTACTCACTTCATAATACAATTACTATGACTATTGATTTAAAAAAATTTACATGTTACTTTATTTGTACAAATTACATACTTCAAATAATTTATAAAAAATAGTACTACTTCGATTCTTTAGCCAAATCTAAAAAAAACACATTTATAATACAAATCTACAATATATTACTTGTAATACCACGCAGATTAATAAAATTTAAAAAACCAATAATATACTCACTTGTTGATATATAAATTAAAATATTCAAATAGTATATAGAAATATGAATGTATATAAATTTATTAACATACAAAGTTACAAAAATATTATATATTATTAAAAGTTACAATTTCACTAAATAAATTCACATAACATTATCAGAAAATTTGAAAAGCTTGTTTTATTTTTTTACGCTTTTATATTTGTAAGGATTATAAAATTTAGATAATAAAAATATATTGTTTAGAAGTTACAAGTTTTGCTTAAATAATACAAATAAAAATTTATTGGTTATATAATTATTTTAATTTTCTTTAGTTTCTCAAGTTTTTTACTGTAAATTAAATACTCATAGTAATATATTGTTTGTGAATTTTTCTATTTATTTTTACTAACAAAATAAAGTTACGTAGTGTAATATAATAAATTGTGATTGTAATACGAAAACGGTAAACGCACTACATATAACTAACTTAACCAAACATGCTGCATATATGCCGCAATGCCAAACAACAGTTTTCAACAGCTGCATTTATGTCAGCACATTCTTGCCAGTAAATATGCTGCATTTATACCAGCGCATTCCTGCTGCATTTTGCAGCCAAAACAGCCATATCGAACAGAGCCTTAGTCGTGCAGTTGTGTGCTAGCCGTAGCCGGTAGACGACTAGGATGACCACAAGTACAACTGCTCAGTTGTTACAGGAAGGCTAGCCGCCCAACAACTACACAAGGTTACGCCTATTGTAGCTTGTTGTTTAGTGTCCACTGCTTTGAATATAACTTTTTTTTAAGTTTTAACAAATACATTTATATCATTGTAATGATAAAGTGATGTTAAAGATTTTCAAGATGAAATTGAAGCCTATTTAGAACACATACGTCCTAAATCCTAGACTATAAACCTTTGACAGTTTAGCATTCTTAGGGTATGTTAGGGGTTTATGGTATCTTTTGTTGTTCATTTTATATGACAAACCCTAAAAGAAATTTTTGATGGTTTAACTTTCCTATAATGGGTTTTAGGGCGTGGTTTAGAGTAATCTTTTTTTATTCGTTCTATACTTTACGATGTTCCCATTAATATAGCAGATTTTTAGGGTTTGTGCGAGTAAAGGTTTAGGGCCTTAATCCTACACGACAAACCCTAAAATATACCTTCGACGATTTAACTTTGGTAGGGTGTTTTTTAGAGTGTGTTTAAGGTAATCTTTTTTTTAAATCGTTATATACTTTACAACGTCCCTAATAATTCGGAAAATTTCCTTAAACCGAACACTACATTCCTTGGGTGATTTAATTGTCATAGGGTGGTATTTAGTGTGTGTGGTTTATGATAACATTTTTTTCAACTTACTCAATACTTTATAATGTTCCCATTGATTCAGCATATTTCTAGGGCTTATGGTTTAAGGTTTAGGGTTGTTAGGCCTTAAACCCCACACTATAAACCGTAAAATAAACCTTCGAAAGTTGGTTTTAGCGTGTGTGGTTTATGGTAATTGTTTTATTCGTTATATACTTTTCAATATCCGACCCTAAATCCTACACTACAAACCCGAAAATAAGCCTTCGCCTAGCGGCTGCGAGACACCTAGTCTGCCACCAGTACTTGTCGTGTAGTTTGTCATCGGCTATTTGTTTGCATTTTTTATTTTCTTCTATTTTTGTACATTTAAATTTACATACTTGTAGATAAAATGTTACAAATTATAGTTTAGTAAAAATCTACAAATATTTTATATAATTGTAAAAATTTTAACTTAATTTGACTGACCGTATGCGGTACTAAAAATGATTGCAGATTTTTTTTTTCGATAAAAAAAAGCTCTCTTTGAATTATAGAAAATAAATGAGATTATTCTAAAAATATTTAGCTTGAGAGTGAAGCAGTTCATTTATGTGGCAGTCTAGTCAGCTGCTGATTGAACTGTTTATATAACTGAGAAAGGATTAAATTTTAAATAGCTATGATTGAAAAAAAAATCCAACACACTTGGTTCATAAAAGATTTGAGTGACCGTATGCGATACTATAAATGATTGCAAATAACAGCTCTCTTTGAATTATTAGAAAAGAAATGAGATCATTCTAAAAATATTTTGGTTGAGTGTGGAGCAGCTCATTTATGCGCAAGTCTAGTCAACTGCTGATTGAACTATTTATATAACTGAGGGAGGATTGAATTTTAAATAGCTATGATTGGAAAAAAATCCAACACACTTGGTCCATAACAAAATTTGATCTTATGATAACTCACTCAATGTTTTCACCTCTTACCACACACCATCTCCAACTTAATGATACATGTAATCATTTATACTATATATAACCTCCGTATATAGGAATCTTTGAATTCTTTGAATAACGTGGGTCTCGTGACCCCATGTGATCCCTTTTCCTCTGCCTTTGGCTATAACATGTAAAATATAAGTTCAAAATTATTTTTTAATTGCTCATATATATTTAATCTTTTCAAAACAAGATGAGTAATTGATATGTTTTGATAAGTTTAATTTTTATACATTTTCGATGATACACTAAAACGATGATATGGTTCATTAAAATTAATAGTATGATTTATTATCTAACAAATAGTGAGTCGAATATTTTTCTGAAGTACAAACTTAAGACTTGATAATAGATCGTTATGTTTTTTGCGGTTTTTATTATTATTATTATTGAATGGTGTATTTTAAACTATTAATGGTGAATGCTATATTTTCCTTACTTACTAATTTTGGAACAGATAATGGATCATTTTTTTGTGGTGTATTACTATTGTTATATGGTGCATTCTAAACTTTATATGATGGATTATAAGTCTCATTATATGTGTAACTATATATAGCTAATATAAATTTTTATACTTGTCAATATATGCACGACTTGTCTGGGTTTAAAGAGTTTGAATTATGATGAACCATGGTGATTTTTTTTCATTTTGGACTCATATATTTCAATTTATGCAGTTGAAAAATGATCTTCCTGCCCTTACTTCAAAATTTTTACAAATTGCAATATGTACCCAAAATTTTTGAAAAATTACAAATTGCAGTACCATTAAGTAAATTTTGAGTATAAAAAAAATAGAGCAGAAAATGGAAAAATCGGTCAGAAAACATGAAAATATGGGACAAACTCTACCCCGCGACGTAGACGTCAATGGCCAATTGACAGACTGGCGTTGACGTGCGGCCGAAGACAACCGACCGGTTTTGATTGGTTTGGGCTTTTTTTTTTCTTTCTATTTTGACCGGGTTTGATCTATTTTGACCGGTATTGACCTTTTTGAGACTGTTTGTGACTAAATTTGACCAGGTTTACCACAGATTACTGTTCTCGACCAATTTGTGCTTCATCTATTAGGGGTATTTTTGCTTAATTTGACTGTGTTTTACAAAACAGGTGTAGTTCAGTTAAATGTTCTTAAAGTTAGTTAAAACGAGTCGAAGTTAGTCGATACCGGTCCAAATAAATTCAGTGTGTCTCAAATCCAATCAAAATCAATCAAAATAGGTCTAAACTAATAAAACTGGTCAAATTTAGGTCAAAACCGATTTAAACTGGTCAAAATCTCGGTACGACATGCATCAAACCTGGTCCATTTATGCCCGCGTCGACGTTTGCCATATTCACCTAGCGTTGATGCTGCCCTTCCTTCCCGTCGTCAACGCCCGCCGTTGATGCCAACCCGCATCTATGCCTGTCGTTGACGCCAGCCCGCACCAACGCCTGCCTTGCTTTGTGGGTGTCAACGCCAGTTTTCTAAGGTGCGTTGGACATCCCCCTTTCTGATGTTTTTCATTGATTTGTGTCAATATGTTTTATTCTAAGTTTGTAAATAAGCCCAAAACATAAACTGCGACGATTTACAAATGCTCATTGTCGAAAAATTCAAAGGTGTTGCCCCTTAGCCCCCACCAGGGCATTTTGACCCTTGGACCCCGACTAAGACTGGTCAGTGTGACCACCATTTGACTAGTCACAAGAAATGACAATATAATATATTCATAGCATTTTAAACAATATTTTGCACATTATCAAAATATCTCTAGCAAGGTATAGAGTTTTTGAGAAGAGTGGGGTTAGTGTATTTTTTGAGAATAAAGTGGAGTTTTGGATATATTTATAGAAAAATTGTGAAACAACTTAATATCGTAAAGTTCTATTGGAACCCCAACTGAGCAAATGATTTCAGTAACTGCTCTAATTCGTTAAAATATTTAGAAAATTATTTAATTAGCTACTAGTGGGAGGCTTATGCTTTTAGACCTGCCTGGGGTGGGGTCTTGTAACTTATAGTAGTAGTTAGTAACGCCATTAGCGTCAATTAGCAATCAATGTTCGTCATATCTATCTTTGTATATTAATCACATCGCGAGTCAACTAACGAATAGAAAACAAGCTATCCAGTCATGTAATAGTATTACGGATAAGGTATGCTTAATTATATGCGTGAATGGCGTACACACATCCTGGACTATTGATTGATTGACAATCAGTTTAATACTTAATCGTTTGTCAAATAAGGTTTTGTATCTAGGTTTTGAGGTAACTTGAAAAAATTGGGTAAAAACACTACTCCCTCCGTCCTGAATTGACCGTCCTGCTTTATGACACGTTTTCCACTTCAATATTAAACATATAAGATAAAATAATTTATAAAACTAATTTTGTAACATATCGTTTATCATGTAAGGAATCATATGTAAAACTTAAAATTTCAAATAATTATTTATCTTATATGTTAAAAATTGAAGTCAAATGACATGTCCAAATAGTAAACAAGACGGTCAATTCAGGACGGAGAGAGTATTTATTAGTTTTGTAATACACAGTCACATTTCATCAAATAAATAATCTATTACAATAATAAGTATTGTTAAAATAAATTTATATTATATATTAAAGTGAAGAAACATATAAATAACAAATATTATGGTGAAGGCGGTAACAAATCCCAAACCTTGTCTAAAATTGGGTTTTATATAACAGACTAGCGACCATGCGGGACGGGCCGCTCCATATTGGGTGCAGCACCATATGTCACGGTGGAAAAAAAATTACATGTCAGCACTTTCTAGGTCAGAGAATGATCAATGCAGAGAGAGAGTAGAAACAAACACCAGACTCACTTCCTTCGCACGATTTCAGAATTGATTTCACCAAATCGAAAGAAAGAACAAACAACTTTTGTTGCCACTAAACAGATAGATTCGATCGATAGAAGATCTTCGTCAATGTTTGCAGTTTTTTCTTGAATCATTAGGTGATCGATAGAAGATCTTCGTCAATCTTTGCCGAACAAATTGGTCGTCGATTTGTGTTCTGTATACTGTGTGTGACCTTACATATATTGAATGATATATGATGTATCACAGTTTAAAACTTAATGAATCATTGATACATATTAATGAATCATTTATACATATTAATGAATCATTTGATATTGCATGGTCAATTGTATCAGATCATACTGAACTGTCGATTGTGAATGAAACTACAGAAGTTGTTTTTACTGAAGCTTCATCATCAGAGTTGATTGGCAAAATTGTTAGTTCTGAAGAAGAAGCTTATTATTTGTACAATGATTATGCACGTCGGTACGTTTCCTCATTCTTGATTTTTCGTTCTGATATTAAGTATTTCATGATGTATTATTTGTTGTTTTTGATGTACTATATAGTTATATTTAATGAATCATTTGTACTTTTGTTTTACAGGATCTGATGCATGTAGATTTGACACAGCCATTGACGACCAATTTTTGCAGTCAAATTGGATGATGGTCATGTCCAGAAGAATAAATCAGATCCTAGCTGAAAGTGCACCCAATGAAAAGGCAAGAGATTTGTGTGTGAGAACATTCAAAAAATTGAAGGATGAAGTTGATGCTGAATTTGGAAGTGCAAGTTATGATACTACTAATGAAGGAAGAACCCCATTGAAAAATCCACAAGAGGCAAGAACAAAAGGGCAAAGAAATGATAGGTATAAGTTATCATGATGTGGTTTATTGTGTTTATTGTAATGATGGAGCAATACGATAGATCGTTGAATTTTGTTTATAAATTTGATTTGTTATAGATGGAAATCTGCAACAGAAAAGATACACAGAAAAGATGCAAGGACAAAAAAAAGCAGCTGCAAAGTTACTAAAGAAGGCTACTATAAATTCTTTCCGGAGTATCCATGAAGATACACAATCTCAAGGAGTTTCTTATTCACATCCCGAGCATGGTGGTGATAGACTTGTCACCATAGTCCCATATTTAGAAAAATAAGTGCATACCATAGCCTTTAGGATGTAAAAAGTGTTGATAGTTTAAATCTACAACGTAGATATTGCTTTAGGTGTGTGATGTATCATACACATTTTCAAATGAATCATTAGATACGTTTGGTGAATCATATAGTAACTGATTTGTGTTGGCATAAATAATGAACCATTTACCTGATATGATGAATCATTTATCTGATATGATGAATCATTTATCTGATATGATGAATCTTTTAGCTGATATGATGAATCATTACATTTTTCTAACTAGATGAATCATTCATTAACCTTCAAAGATATGAATCAAAAGAGTGCGAATACAAAATTCCTGTAAAACCATTCAATTTCTAGTTTTCTGTTGGTAGTTTTAATCCAGAGTGTAGATTTTGCTTTAGGTGTGTGATGTATCATACACATTTACAAATGAATCATTAGATACATTTGGTGAATCATGTAGTAACTGATTTGTGTTGACATAAATAATAAATCATTAAGCTGATATGATGAATCTTTTAGCTGATATGATGAATCATTACATTTTTCTGACTAGATGAATCATTCAGTAACCTTCAAAGATATGAATCAAAAGAGTGTGAATACAAAATTCTCGTGCACATCATTCAATTTCTAGTTTTCTGTTAGTAGTTTAATCCAGAGTGTAGATATTGCTTTAGGTCTGTGATGTATCATACACATTTACAAATGAATCATTAGATACATTTGGTGCATCAAGTAGTAACTGATTTTTTTTACATAAATAATGAATCATTTAGCTGATATGATGAATCATTAAGCTAATATGATGTATCATTAAGCTAATAAGGTTTCAGCAACCTTCAAAAGATGAGAATCAACAAATAAGTGTGTGCTAGAAAATTTTGTAGTAGACGTCATTCAGTCGCTAGTATGTTGTTGTCTAGCTTATACCAAAAACTAATGTACTAAAGTATATGACCACCCAAAGTTAATCCCCCCACGATGTTATAAGATCAATACAGATAGCTTCAGAACTTCTTTCGCTTCAATGATGTTTGGAGATCAGAAACCCTCAAATTCTTGTCATGTATAGCAAGTCTGAAAGCATACTTCCTTCGCAGCATACTTAGATCAGCTTTCTCTTTTTTCTGTGTAAACACAATGAAGCAAATCAGTTAAAAACACATAAAGCTAGAAAAACCAAAACAAAAATTAGTTAGTACTTACACCATCAGTATTAAAGTAACTGAGAATCAGTGTGCAGCGATAGGTGAGGATAACAAACTTCAGTGTGCAGCGAATCAACAATAGATGAGGACAACAAAAGTTCACTATGTATAACTAATTAGTGAATCAAAACAAGTATTAAAGTAACTGAAAATCACTAATTAACAGCATCAAACCATACAGAATGCTACTAGAGAATCGCGATTGACTAAGACTAAGAACCCTAATTTCAAAATCGAAGAATCAAAAGTAAAAACTGTAAAACGAGAACAACTGAATTATTCCTAGTAACAACTTACTCCTTATGAACTACTACTTCACGTGATTTAGCCATAGGAGAGGAGTTGCGATTTCAGATTCGCCGGTGTGAGACGGTCCAGCGAGCTTCGTGGAATTAGAGAAGCAGAAGAGAGAGTTCGAGTCCGCCAAGCTTCGTGGAGTTGAGTGATTATTCGACACTGATTAGAGGAGAAGAGAGAGAGAAGAAGAAATGTGGTGCGGGAGAGCAGAAAGCGTCGAGAGAGCAGAATGGGTTGAGAGTCGGAGGGTTGGGGAAGAAAGATAGGGATTGCATAAGTTCTGTTTGGAAATTAAATTTTGTATAGATAACATATTGCCAAGTAGAAAGATGAGCTGAAAAAAAAATGCCATGTAGAACTGTCCCACCCCTAAATAGGAGCAGCCGGCTCGTAGGGTCGAATCTGCGTTTATATAAATGTTAGTAACTGACATATGCTAAATAATAGGGTTATGTAAAAGGAAAAAATAAAAAATGGTTATCTGCAAAATTAGGGTCTATCAAACAAAAATATTCACTTCAACATTTGTACAGTTGGTAAGGATTAGTTATCCCTTTTGTCTTTTCAACTTGGTTTCCCTTTTTAACAAATTATTTAATTTTTTAACTGTGTTATTCTAATAATTAGCATCAGCCATCAAGCAATAGTTGTCATCAAATCAACCACCACTTAAAGAAGAAAACAAAGTCTGAAAATGCATGGACCCTAAGAATCTACACAGCCTTGGTTTGTTATTACTGTTTACATGTGATCCGGAAGAGAATCCATACTTCTTTTCATAGCTAGACGCGGTTTCTGAATTGATCCTACAAGACATACTTTCATAGCTAACTCAGCGCTTGATCATTTCAGAAATGACGTATAGACGAACGTTCCAACTACGAAGTATGAACATTTTTTTGACAAGATGAACAACGCGTGCGAATATATAGTGCGCACCATAATCTTATCTGTTAGTCTATTAGAAGCAAAAATGTCAACCAAATTCCACTATGTATAGAGCGAGGATTAAAGAAGCAAAAAAGAGAAAACCCACGAGGCGACAATACAATACAATAGAATACATTACATTTGGTAGGTATATGTTGAAAACAAAGTAATACTATAACTTGCAAAAAAGCTAAAAAAGAAAGATTGATGAGAAGGGAATGGATCAATGATGCAGATCGATCTCTTGTGCACTGTACAAATGACAGCGTGGGACCCTGAATTCGACTAGACATTTGAAATCTGCTGTCTGTCTTTTTGTTCAAACATCAAAAGTAATACCCAGAAACAACAAGAAATAACACACACAGCAGTACCATGTCATGCATTGTTCAAGCGCTTTCTACTCTGTCTTTCGATGATGATGTAAAACCAATCACGCATATATTGTACATATATTAATATTATATACTGAACCAACCTCAAGATAATTTGGTCGGCTGGGCACTAAAAAACCCAACCCCCACTTAAGATAAGAGAGGAGGAACAATTCACCACCAACTCTACAGATCGATATCTTTCAAAGAGAGGAGAGGGGACCCAGAAATTTTTTATACACGGACAAGGGAAAAGAATTGAAAGACCACCCACCCTTTTTTTCTTTTCCATTAATTATGTGACAAATACATATGTGAATGGGGATGAAAGTAAAAAGTGTGAAAGTAATTAGAAACAGAAGCACCTTTCCCGTCCTGTCCATTCTTTGTCATAACTTCATCTTCCTTTTTGACCCTCCCATTCGAAAAAGATAAAAACCCAGTTCTATATAGTCTCTTCTTTCAATGGGATTGTTGTTGCAGATATGAATAATTAAAAAAAAAGGTACCAGAGAAGGAGACCAAACAAATAATAATAGCAGTGATAGAGTAAGGGGAAGCAGCGGAATCCCACCAAGATTTTCTTTTGTCTTTTTACCCTCAACTCAACTTCACTTGATTCTTCAGTATAGTAGTAATAACAAATTTGTTGTAGCTTACTGATGTTTTTTTCAACTTTTTTTTTTTTGTTGCCTTTTTCTTTTGTTGTTTCTTCCCTGTTCTGTTCTGCTCAACTCCACGCAGTAAAAGCTGGTTGTTTATCACCTGGCTGAATGCTGTCCCCTCCTCCTCTATGATTGAACTCAATTGTATTCTTTCTTCTACAAACTTAACTTTCCCTCTCTCAACCTGCACACCATACACAATGATTTGAACAACTAATCAACATATGTGCGTAACATCTGAGCACACAACGTAAATTTAAATGAGCATCAAACAGGTCCACCAATAAGATCATACTTAAAAAGGGGAGTAAGTATAGCATATCCCACATCTGCTCCAAACTTTCAATATTGTACATTTACTGATTGGTGCTCAAGATCAATTCAATCCTTAAAAGAGCACAAATTAGAAAGGTAGTCCACTATCACTTTCTCTTCCTTTAGAAAAGTGAAACACATATAGTAGTAAGTAGTAGGAGGGCTTTATCTTTTTTTTTTTTTTTCAATCTTTTCCTCATTGCAGGCCAAGACTATGATCTTTCTAGTCCCGCCAAACTTATCACAAAACATCATAAAAGAAAAAATGAAGAGACATCTCGTCTTTCCATAAAATTATCCAGTTTATACTGATACCGCTTCCATCCTATATAAGGTAAAAAGTGAAAGCATATTCTAATTTCTACAGGTGCGGTACAAAAAAAACAATCAAAAACCATATATATATATATATATGAGCTGGGTAGGTTGGCGCCACAAATTACTCAAAAGAGTTGCCATAAAAAGGATATGTGTGTCGGCATATGACAAAAAACACAGCATAGCACAACAGCATACATTATCATACTCCCTCCGTCCCACCGACCGTCCTTTACTATTTGGACATGTCGTTTGACTTCAATTTTAACATATAAAAAAAATTAATTTGAAAATTTAAGTTTTGCATATGATTCCTTACATGATAAACATATAATACAAAATTCAGTTTATAAAATATTTTACCTTATATGTTTAATATTGAGATGGAAAAACGTGCCAAAAAGCAAACAGGACACTTATGACGGGACGGAGGTAGTACAAAATTACTTCAGACAAAAATCAAATTGATTCATCCAATCCAACTACAACTATTTAGTAACAGTCCAGTCAATTACGGGTAAAAGCAAAAATCATCTAGACTGACCGACATCCACATCTATTATTGCCTACCTATATATAGGCAGCAGCAGTAACACAGCCGTAGGCTTACCTTTTTTTTAGTGCTTTCCCTCCACCATCCAACAAGTAGTAGTAGACTTTAGGATAAAGTGGTGGTATGGTGGTGAAGTTGGATCAACTTTGTTGTTGTCTTTGAGATGGTGGAGGAGGAGACTGCTTAAGTGCAACTGTAGGAGCTATTCTGCAACTCCTTCTTTGATGCTCCAGCACAAGCTCACCTGCAAACCAATCCATTTTCTCAATATTACTCTGCTCTCCAATCCTTTTACCACCAAACAAGATGGACTCGACGTTCTTCTGCTTCAGCATTTCCTCTGCTATCCCTACCAGTGTCTTCACGTTCTCAGGACTTGGGTCTGTGTCCATGTTTAACCCGCAACGCCCAGATGTTGACCCATTAGCCTATATCAATACATAAGAAAATCAACTAATTATTATCACTATCATCAATGTAACATTGATTACCTATTTGGCTCCTCAAAATTAATGACATCAATCTGTCTATATATCGATTTAATTAGTTTGCTATTCAGTCCATATTGGCATACATATAACATCATAAATCAATGCAAAACCAATGACGACACCACTCGTTATAATATGACCACCTTTTCTCATTTCCACTTTCAAACTAGTATGTGATATCACCATCCATCCGTGCTTATCCTTACACCATAACAGTACTATTAGCTGAACCGCACATGGATCACACAAAAAAAAAAAAAACAAGTGTACCATGAACTACAGAAGTTACAAACTGCTCTGGGACCACTGGAGAATTTTTTTTTTTTCTTTTTCCACTGAGGCCAGTCAGTATGAATACCGCGCTTATTCAGGAGTAAAATCGGAATCCCATGAGATGGACCACTATTCCATTTTTCTAAGGAAAAGTTACTCTAACAGTACTTGATCTTGGGAGATACCACAAATACACACATAATCATTAGACATTTAGACTGAAGTCTAGTTCACAAGATGAAAAGGATATAAGTTTAACAAGTTGGTAACGGCAAGGATGTACAAAGGGATAAAATTATCAAGAGGTAAGAATGTGTGAGACGGTTGATATGGCAGAAGCATACAATAGTCGGAGGTTTTAATGGTTAATCAGTTGCAATTTAACCCAACCCTAGTCGTATTAAAGACCCTCTCCCCTGCCCTGCCTCTAGCCTGTATAAATTATTCCTTCAAGACAAGAAGAAACAAAGGGCGTACATACAGTACACCCAGAAACTCAAACATAAATTATGATAAGAATCAAATGCACTAATCTGGAAGAATTGAATATAAACAGGAACCATTTGAGTGATTAGTTAGCTAGCTAGATAAGAGGTCAAAGAACTGATTTTTTGGTTTTGTGAGTTTATCTACATATTGGTCAAACTTCCTAGTATCAAATATGTGTTGTTTTAATAACATCATCATCTACACTTCCAATTTTCTAGTCTGATTATGCGGTGTACCTAATATATTGACCTTCAATAAATGTATTACCACGACAAGTGAATGGATAACTTGACTTGTCCCAAAGAAAAATGTAGCTAAATGATAATAAAAAAGCATTAGGGCAGGGTGGGGCATTGAAGGGTAAAAAAACACATTGGCAACCCCACCATGCCACAGAAAGATTCACGTGGACCTGAGAAGACCAAATAAAATGAAACGGGAAACGGTGGCTGGGGTCCCCTTTACCCCCAAACCATGAAAGCAACAGGTTGGGTTAAAAAAGAAGACATCACCCGCAAATAATCATACAGACAGGGATCTTTATGACGATCATCTATTCTCTTGTTGAATAGAATCATCATATACAGTAGATGGGTTGGCTCGGCTAAGACGTGCCAAAAGAAAGACAGACACCGCCAATTCACTGCAACAGTTACATGTATAAAACATAGGCAGGACTGTGACCTGAAAACGGCAAATATCCCATTGGAGACCACACACAGCACTGACACAGAATAAGCACATCTCTTCCTTGTCCCAAACTGAATTAAATTGCTATACACCAAAAACACTCCAGCTCTAGCTCCAGCACCAGCCCAGCCTGGCCCCTCTCCTCCTTATTAATCCCTCCATCTGTAGTACTACAGCTAATCATTTGTTTTCATCTGGCCAAGATCTTTAACGCCCCAGTTGAAGTCATCAATGCTCTCAGTGTAGGTATTGTAGTGTAGTAGAGGGTACCCAAATGTATGTTTAGTATGTAGTGTAGTTTTACGACTAGTTCCTTCTGATCTGATCATTGCTAGCTAGCTGGGTTCTACAAGCTATACTAGTAGTCGCTCTGGTGAATTCAAGTTCTCTAATAATTGATGATTCAAATAGAATTTTTTTAATACACCAGACCAGATGGCAGCCACTCGAATTTATTGCTTATCAATATTAGAATGGGTGCAATATACTTCTAGTTCTACTACTACTATGAAATTCCATTAATTAACAATTCATACCTACTACCTAGAAAAAGAAACATTAGTAGCACAACTACTACGCACGCGGATTGGAATTCCCAACGAAAGATGGCCTCGGATTCAAATTCGGCAGAGAAATATTGATACATACCGAATTAAAACGGTCACATTGATTCTCTCTATATAATTTTTTTAAAAAAAAATAGCAGCCACTTCTAAGGCGTCCCGCCAGTGGTTCTCCACATTAAGATGACACGCAATCATTTACTAGAGCACTTTTAACTATGCTGAGCAGGTTAACTAGTTTTAACCGAAGGCAGATTAAATTGAAGGCGGGAAATACCGGGTTCAGCGGTTAACAAATAAATTGGTTTGAAAAGTAAAAAAAAAAAACAACTAACGCACCTGAATTCGGACGTAATTACCGCTCCGGCACTGTCGAAAAGCCATGGAAACAGCATGATCAACAGAATCAGCATGGCCATCGCCAGCAATCCTGGCTAACGGTCTGGCCCACTGCTTTCCTTTCCACGCTTTCACCTTCTCAAACTCATAGCTAGTCTTGCCATCCTCAAGTAGCTGCCCCGTCCCGATCGAAATCACCATAATATCCTCCACACCTCTAACGAACGGAAATTCCTGCTTGTTATGCAAGACGTGAGTGATCGCCGCGGCCGTGGGATTACTGACAGCAACACCACCACTAACAGCAACGCACGACGTCGCTCCGTCCGTTGATCGGACCTTAACCGGCTCAAACACACCTGGTTCCGCCGCTGTCGCACGGCAGACTTCCCATAACTTGAAGTCAAACCCGTCTGACTCGATCGCGTCGGCTCGGGAGAAGACGAATGGGGCTGTGCTTGTGAGGTCGTAGCAGGGGATTAAGACGGGTTTTACCGTGTCCTTGAGCGTGAGTTGTCTAGGAGTACCGTTACCACCGTTGGATGAAAATGATTCCTTCATGAGTTTCTCGAGTGATTCTGTTGATTTACGAACGGCGGATGATTCGGCACCGGATGGTGATTGTAAGAGACGTTTGAATGAGCTGGATGAGGATAATGGACGGTAAATTTTCCTCCCTTTTTCGGCGAGGAATCGCCAAGTGTCGTCAGCTTGAAAGAGGGGGCGACTTCCATCCTTGGTAGCGAATAGCATGGCGGCGAAGATACCACCGATTCCGGAACCTGCGACAACGTCGATGTAGTCAGCGATTCGTGCGTCCTGGTTTCCGGATTTAACCTTGAGTGCGTGTTCTAGGTAGGACAAGGCTTTTCCGGAGATGATATTGCGCATGCCACCGCCATCGATTGATAGGATGCAGATTTTACCGCGCTGGGTCTTGATGGAGGTGGTGGTATTATGGGTAACTGTGGTGGAGGAAGGTTGTGGTGAAGGAGAGAGAGGGGGAGTAGAGGTGGAGAAATCGAGGTTGTTTGGGTGGACACGAGGGGAAGAAAGCCATAGTTTCTGGTCATCGTGATGGTAGCCGAAGAGGAATTTGTTCTCTAGAATAGAGAAGATTTCGTAGCTAAGTTTGTCGCTATCTATGCTTGGTTCTTGCATCTCCGATGACGGATGGTGATGATTGTTGTATTATTTGCCGCCAACGCCATTTGATTGACGGACCAAAATTGTGCTACCCTCCTCGTCCGTCCCACCCAAGCACGCACGTAACACACGAACCCTCGGTTGGTCGGTATATCCCTCTCCCCCTCTCTCTTCCCTCCCCTTGACTATGTGATTGGAAATCGGGGTTTTGAGGGTACAGTTGAGAAAGAAAACGGGGGATGAATAATCAGGGTAGTTGGAGCGGACGAACCAAAGAAAAAGAGAGGAAGGGAGACAATTAGCAAGGGTGGGTGGTGGTGGTGGAATGGGTTGTGACGACAAATGGGTGGATGGTTTTTCCCGTAACGAACTTGTCTCTTCTTCTAATATGATTCTGGTTTCACCATCGACCAAAAAGAAAGAACGTTCAAGGATAATTAATTAGTAAGACAAAGAGGGAAGGGAGGAAAAATAAATAAAAGGAACGTTTCGAACAAGGCAATTTCACTATCGATCGATCAGCAGGAGTAAGTCAGAGGAATACGCTAAGGGAGGCGGTGCCGGTGTGTATGTGTTGATTATTTCTCTTTTACTACTACAGAATTTGATCAAACGGAAGAAAGCAGGGTGGGTACTGGGTACAGTAAGGTGCTGCTGCTGGTCCTTATCAAACAAGAATTCAAATTCACTACGACCTTAGCGAGGGTTATTTCCTTTCAGTGGAAGATGATGACGGGCGAAGAGAGAGTGAGTAGTTGCAAGCAGCGAGCGTTTCTTCTTCTGCTCTGGCTAGGCTACTACCTTCCTCCTTCCTCTTGTGTCCTTATTTACTTACCATTGGCTGGTTAATCAATAAATTAAAGAGAACAACGCTGCTGATTCGCTCGCTCTTTTCCGAAAGTTCTCGTTTCCCTTTGCTCGTTGCGCGCGTGAGTGGACTGTGGAGAGGAGCCAATTGACGATTGGGCTACCAGACTAACCCTGGTTAATGGTGCAAGTAACCATGATTAATAACAGCAGTATAGAGCCGCCACGTCATATTCCGTCGATTATCCCTTTGCTCTAGCTAGGCGTCACGTACGTACGTAACAGTCGTTGAAATGTAATGGATTGGATATTCTCTTGCTCTGTCTCAACAGGAAACAGTCCGTGGGGACAGCCAAGTAGGGTAGGGCCCATACTAGAGTGAGAAAGAGATCAAAAAAGGCCAACTGGCAACACAAACGCCCAAGAGATCATACAGAACCCAACCCGTCGGCAGAGAGCGAGCAGGAGGAACCGAATAATGATGAAGGGGGTACCACACTACTAGAATAGTAGTACTAGTAGTAGTAGACTAGTCGTTTGTTTGCAAAATTCATGAGCAGTAAATGTAATACCGTGGCGATTAACGGCATCACTAGCTAGCAGCACCGCAATAGTCCAGTACTGTGTTACAGATATAGGTGCATGGCAGGAGCTATATATGGGCCTGGTTTGGGTGCGGCGAAGTAGGAAAAACCCAGAACCAAACCGGCATCGGGTGTTCATAATCGGTTAACCGGATTGTTGGTTAGTCAAATTTAATAACCGTAACCGGTTCATTTAGAAGCGGTTAACCGGGAACGGTTAACCGTCGGTTTTGATGCGGTTTTACCAGGGGCGGACCCAGAGCTTTACTTCTATGGGGTTCATTATTTAGTACATATATAATAATATATAAATCTTTATATATTAATTTTTATACTAATATTTGAAATATTTACAATTGACCTCTATGATTCTTCATTGTTGGTTTTTAAAAATAAAAGCTCTTTGTACTTGTAAATTTTTTAAGATGATGCATACGCGGTGTTTCAAGGGGCTGGAATATTTTCTGAAAAAATAAAACAAAGTTGCAACTAAAGGAGTTGAACTCTAGACCATTAGTCCTAATAGTTTTTAACCACTATGCCACATTCACTACTTGATAGTTATGTCATTTTATTGTACTTGTACTAGATTCTAATTTTTTAATTTTTCTTTATAAAAAGCTATGGGTCCGGCCCCCATTGGACCCCATGGGGTCCGCCCCTGGGTTTTACCGATTTAACGTTAACCGAAATGATGTAGATTGATGTTTTTTCATATAATATAAACAATGTGCGATTTTTTCTGGTTTTGTTGCGATATTAAACCGGTTACCACCAGTTTGATAAGATTTATTGTTTTGGTAATCCTAACCATTAACTATATAATTGTATATTTATTTTTGGTAAATCTAATATTAACCATATAGCTTTATACTTATACTCCAAAAAAATTAATAATTAAATGCTTAAACGGTTTTTTCCGGTTAACCGGATTCGTCAAAATCAATAACCGTAACCAGAACCGGAAAACTAAACGGTTCGGTTAACCGAACCGGCAAACGACTTCGGTTAACCACGTTTCCGATTCAGTTTCACCGGTTCCGGTCCGGTTTGGCGGTTCCGGTTTTCCATGAACACCCTAGCTAGCAGCACCGCAATAGTCCAGTAGGTGCATGGCAGGAGCTATATATGGGCCTGGTTGGGTGCGGCGAAGTAGGAAAAACCCATAACCAAACCGGCATCGGGATCGGCTGGACTTGACTTGCCCCCTAGTGCTACTACTGTTACAATTACGTGGGAGACGGGTAATTGCAATTGGTTAGGTCCACTTCAACTTGTCCATTGTCGTGTGGGTGGAATTGGTCAACACCAAACTGGACCCGTTTTGTTTTCAATATTATAATTAATTAACAAATGTTTGTTCATGATTACTCCCTCTGTCCTGAATTGACCGTCCTGTTTGCTTTATGACACATTTTTCCACTTCAATATTAAGAATAATAAAATAATTTTAAAACTAAATTTTATACCATATAGTTTATCATGTAAGGAATCATATGTAAAACTTAAAATTTTAAAATTAATTTATCTTATATATTAAAAATTGAACGTCAAACGATATGTCCAAATAATAAACGGACGGTGAATGCATTACGGAGCGAGTATTACATTGGGCGCCTCCTCTTCTTTCTTTCTTCTATTCCAAACTTCAGTGTCGGAGGGCCTGTTCTGAGGCTGTCAAATTGTTTTCTAATAATACTTCTACTGTATTTGATTTGTTTTGTTCTATCTCCGGCCAAGTTATTTTCTTTTAACGAACGTACGTACGTGCAACCAACAACAATGATGATCATCAATTATTATCTAAAAAAACATGATGATGATCAATCAACAGTTTTATCAAAAGACTGTTACACACACACACGTCCAAGAATCCAGAAAAATAATTACTTACTATACAGTATACATCACCTCGAGCTTTTAATACAACTACTGTTGTTTCGGTTACAACCGATGATTCAAAGTACTCCAAGAAAAAAAAGCTCAACCGATATTCAAGAAAGCCGTATGAATTATTCCCGGCCGTTTACACGTGTATCTATTAATCTATCATCCGTATAAAAAAATAGTATAATCTACGTACTTCACAACAACATCCTCGTTACTCATATGCTCAAACCGAACATCTTACTTATTTGAGACCCAAAAAAAGAGGGGCAAACAAGAGAGCAAAGGTTGGTGCCCAGGCCAGTTATTATGGTTACTGAATTTTCTTGCCGTAATTTAATATAGTGGTTATTAGATGGCTCGTTTAGTTTCTTGCAATTATCTTCTTAAGTGCGCCCACACTCTTACCTTACGTGACTGAGTGCTCCTAATCTCTACTACTGGTACAATCTTTGGCTCATCTATTTTCCACATATTTTTTTTATTAAAATATGCTTGTTTTCTAGAATATCAAAGAACGAAAACCTCATGGATTATTTCCTTCTTTCTGGCCGTGAAATTATCAAACAAGGAGGGTCTTTATTTATTTAAGAGGGGGTTGTTCTTTCTTCATCTATTCTAACGGCTAACGCCGCTAACCTATGTAAAATTGCTCAACTCCATTTTCTTCATATTTAAGCTCAGTTGAATTCAATTGGTAATTAATATATCGACAAATCTAGACCGATCAAGACTACCTTTTTTAGTAATATATAAATAAACAAAAGAAGATGTCACAGTGTAAGAAAGCTAGTCAATGGAAAGACAAAACAAGAGATCTATTACAAAAATAAAGAAAAAAAATAAGGGAAAATTACATCGCCCATCCATGACGTTTGGTGAAATTACACAGCCCACCCACGAGGTTTCAAAAATACTTTGCCCACCCATGTGGTTTCCACAATTTTACATCCAGCAACTTTTCTAATATTTGATCAACTTAAAAGATGGTTAAATGATATCCAAATTTGATGAAACTTTACATGGACGATATTAAAGTGTTATATTTTGGTAAAACGAGAAATCCAACGTTTTTTAAGCTCATATATGATCCGTGGGACCCGATGAACGTGTCTCGTGTTTCATTGGGTCCCACAAGTCATATATGACCTTAAAAAACTTTGGATTTGGCATTGAACAAAAATATAACATCTTCGCATCGTCCATGTAAAGTTTCATCAAATTGGATATCATTTAACCATCTTTTAAGTTGATCAAATATTAGAAAAGTTGCTGGATGTAAAATTGTGGAAACCACATGGGTGGGCAAAGTAATTTTTGAAACCTCGTGGGTGGGCTGTGTAATTTCGCCAAACGTCATGGGTGGGCGATGTAATTTTCCCAAAAAATAATAATGCGGTCTGAAGATTAAGTGCAATTTGGGTATCCCAAGCAAACTCGCTCAACCGATATTACAATTTGGGCTAATTCATCCACCAATCTACTTGCCCACCTACAAATGGGGTTTTGTCAGAAAAATGGAATAAAGATGACAAAAAGTAAAACTCCCGTGGGATAACTACTCCTTGCCAAATAAGATAATAGATGCATGATGCATCAAGCCCAAGTCATATACGCGATTATACTAGCCAAAAAAAAAGCGAATGTATACGACTGAGGTAAACGTGTTTAACTTCTGAATTGTTCATCCGTCTCCCCTTGTCCTTGTCCTCTCTTATCGCTCTTTCATTTCGTTTGTCTACTTACACGCTAAATCTAGTTGCCCCCAGTACCCCACTACGCCATCCAGCAACCAGGCTGGGTCGCAATTTTTTGTTTCTATTCAGCAGTTACTCCCTCGGATTTCTTCTCATCTTTCCAGTCCTATATCCTTTTTTCCCCATTTCAACGGCATTTACTTAAATATTAATGCCCGTTTTGGTTAAATGGATGCGTCCGGATTCCTGCCAGGACCAAATAATTAAGACCTTGCAGTGGTTGGGTACTCAAACTTAACACTATCAACGGGGTGAGAATAGGGCATAATGCCAAGTGAGTCTGCGACTGACAAATAAAAGCCAACGGAACAACAAAACTGGCGAATTTTTCTACAAAAAGCTTTACTTAAATATACCTCAGCAGTTTCATCCAACAGGAAAAATTAACCTATCACCCCATCAGTGCATCTAAACCTCTCAACTCATAGTTGATAGTTCATTCTCAAAGTAAGCAAACTATGATAATAAGCTATCACCCTTGGTGGAATTTCTACCATACACCGTCTACAGTTCATCCTTCACATCACCAGCCTCGCTTGTTTTGGTTTCAATGCCCACCGCCTCCACTGGTGATTCACCCTTTCTGTCCGACGAGTCAGGTTTCTTCACCTTGAATGGAATGCCAGCATTCTTCTTCAGGAATTTGTACAACTCTACCACTGTCGGTCACCCTCAAAGGTAACCTGCACGAGTATATACAGGACAACCACAATCTTATCAGCTCAGGAGGATCAGACACCAATACAAATTCACTTCGGGTTAGGAGACGCCCTGCCCATCTCTCCTCCCGGATGAAAGTGAGAAACTGTAAGGATTCACAATCACAACTGAAAAAAAAAAAATCAATATGATGATTTCCACAGAATTAAACTAACCGGTTCAAAACTCTTGTTTCCTGCTGGGGAAGAAAAGGATAGTCGGGAATCCATCACTCTAGCAAAAGAAAAGCCAAGGATTTTATTAATCTTGTTTGTATAGCAGTCTCATAAACAGCTTCTAGCACTAGTAAAGACATTTCTCAGTAAGAACTCAAGCTAGCTGAATCAATTGCACCCAAATCTCATAGAACATAGTGTAGTTCTACCTTGGCCCTCGGGTGTTCATTGGTTGTACCATCCATCTTTGCAATTACCACTGAATCAATACCCTTCAAATATTTGCCAAGCTTATTATAGACGGGCTCAAAGTGTTGGCAGTGACCACACCATGGTGCATAAATCTAGTTAGACAGAAGAAACACATTACCGGCTGATATTGTGCCTGGAAACAGAGTTGGAATGAGTGTTGCCATTCTAGACATAATATGCTTAAGATCTTGATACTACCTCAAGAAGAACATCTTTTGACTCATCTAGAACAATTTCGTCAAAGTTGTTTCCAACTACTACCTTGACATCACCATCATTCTGCAAGCCAAAGAGTTTATAATTCAGTAGAATGTTCAGATCATAGTTGCCTGAAGGTTCGTATGTCAAACAATTCTTTTAACATGAAGAAAAGGAGAGACAGCATACTTCCTCAGGAATAGGATCAGATTTGTAGAAAACTTTGAGCTTGTCCTCCAGAACATCTTCCCCGAATGACTGCCAAAAGAAACATGTTTACAGTACTATTTATCAGCAAAAATTGCTTTCCATTTAAGAGGATAAAGAATGGACAAGGTTTTTGACACAAAAGAAGCATATGACAGATGATGAGAGGATCAATCGAAACCTTAATCTTTTCCACAGTGATGTCATCATTAAGCAAGAACTTCCTCCCATCATCGTTCCCAGTGTATCCCAGTACCTACATGATGTCAATTTCTTTCAGTAATCGCAGTTCACAATATGATATAAAAAATGAAAAAAAGAGAAAAAAACACAGATAATAGCTGACCTTTGGAGAATTGCCAGTGATTCCGAAATAATCTGAGACTAGTTTCCCATAATCTTCATTGTCCATCTCCCATAAACAAAAAGGAGCTGCAAGATTTGCAAACAGAATGAGAGTTAGCAGTTCAATACATGATTAAATCAAACCCCTTGATAGTCCAATACCTCAAACAGAACATCTAATGCAACTATGTCATACCTTGCCCTTGAAAGCCTTTGCAGCCTCTTGGAATGATGGGACATATTTTTCCGAATCATTTCCTGGGGTGAAAAGCAATACCTACAAGCACGCAATAGTTGATCACTTCAGTGAAATGAAATCCAAGAAGGCCACATCGAGTTACAGTAAATTTGTAGAGAACATTGAAATGAATAAGACAAACCTGCTTCTTGATTGGGTTGTCAAAAACAGTTGGGGCATCTTCCCTAGTAAATTTGATAACCAAAGCTAGCTTGTTTATAGATACAAAGTCAGCGATAACTGACTTGGAGAAGTCACCGTCTGCAGACAGTAGAAACAACATCAGTCACCGAATCTCGAAAAACGGAAATCTTAAAATGAAAAATTAACAGAATTGAAATGGACAGAGCTTACCAAAATGAGTAACCTTCTCAATCTCCTTCTTCAACAGCACCATTGCAGGGCGCTTGGCCTCAATGTTTAAGTGGAACAACTTGGCAACATCAGCATTTGTTGTTTGGTAAAATTCAACATCATCTTCTAAACTCGCTGCAGCCTCCAACTCCTTGCTTTCAGGACCCTGGTGATATTGCAGTAGACCACAATACAACAAGAAGTTATGTGACTGCTAGATTCCACAAACTTCCCACACGAGTAGCACTACAAATTATATTAGAACTCAAACATTGAAGTGCCAATCTGAAGTTGCGGCTGAAGAAAACAATAATTAATACTTTCTCCATCCCCATTCGAGTGTCTCATATCACTAGTTTCGTCCAGCAGTGTCATATTGTATGCGTCTTAACAAATAAACCTCTTTGTTAGTAGCTTCTCAAATTGTCTCTCCCTATCAATACTATTTCAGGAGTCTAAATTTTATGTAATAATTATAGTGATTTTTATTTTGAGATGTGGGTTTTCTGCATGTGTGACACTTAATTTGGTACAGAACAATATTGAATAGAGTTAAGTGTCCTCTTCAGACACATGAATTCAATATAAAGAGCCTATAAATATAAAAATTGACAGGACATACCGAAGTGTTCTTCAGTATCTAGTAATGAAGGTATGACCAATAAGAAGTTGGACGAATACAAAAAACTTGGAAAATATAGGTTCATTGTACCGTCAAGCTGTTCAAGAATGCAACTACTACTTTGGATTCAGAGCTCAAAATCTTCTCTGCTTCTTCTGTCGTTGTAATGTTGTGAATGCTAGGGCCCATCTTCTTCTTGATCCAAGCAACAATACCCTCTCTGTGAAACATATGAAGCAACATTAGAAGTTCCAAGTGAAGGAGACAACTGGTAGATGATAATACAAGGAGGTCTAATTCAATATAACATATATAAAAGCTGAAAGAACAGATGCTCTCATGTTGAGATTTAAATCACCAATGCAGGATAAGAGTTCTAATACGATACGACCAAAACCAAACAGGATAATTAAACGATAGCTGCAGAATTTGGACAGTAGCACTAGTTAGGATATATTTGTCAGCAGTACGCACGAATCAATTTAGACAGTAATGGTATCCGCTACTCCGACCTCACAATTTCCAACAAAATTCAGCTATACCACGGACCATTCAGCATAATACAAAGCTGCCGAAACTGGCTTCAGATAGCACTATATATCCCCACTTGATTCATAATCCTCATAGAGTTTAGTCAACAGATTTGGAAATCCCAATACGTAGAGAAGGTTGTTCTGATTTACATCGTACAGTGATTTTATCTCCCATTTACTTGAGATTTTGGCAAAGACGACTTCTTTTCTTCAAAGGATCTTCTTTAGGCATATAGATAAACGGATCAAAGGAATTCACCGAACTATCCCCTCGCCCAAATCATTGAAAAGGTAACCGAATCCGAATCCATTCAAACAGCAACCACATGCATCTTTTAAGTCCAGCAAACAATTAGCATTCAGAAACCAATGGATAACATGAAAAAAAATAAGCAAAGTGAAAACGAATGATCAGTGTCACTCACTTGGTCCTTTCACCATTATAGGTCCGGTTCACCCCATCAATGAAAAAGTAGATAGTGGGGAACCCCTCAACGCCGAACTTGTTGGCGAGGTCAGTCTCCTCCACCGCGTCTACCTTAGCAAGGACGACCTCTTTCTCATCAACCTTGAGCTCAGTGGCAGCTGCGGCGTACTCCGGAGCCAACTGTTGGCAATGGCCGCACCAGGGGGCGTAGAATTCCACCATCACGTACTTCTTGCTCGACACTACCGCATCGAAGGTCGATCCGTTCAGCACCACGACATCCTTCTCGTCGACGCTGGGTGGCTCGTACTCCCCGCTCGAGTCCTCAAAATCTTCATCGTCCGCGAAGTCGTTCTCTTCAAATTCTGCGGCGGCGTATGGATCATCGAAGTCGTAGTCGACTGGCGATGGTGGTTTTCGCCGGTCCTCCTCATCGAGGAAGCTCAGGTCTTCGTCGTCATCGTGGTTCACGTTGGCCTTCGCCGGTGATTCCTTGTTGTCCGGTGAAGATGCGGTGGTGATTGATAAGAGGAGTGGTGAAAGGCAAAGACCGAGAAGAGCAAAGAAAACGAGAGGAGTTCGAGTAGCCATTTTAGCAGTGGGAGTGGGGGAGACAGATGGACCTGATTTATCGGCAAAGTATATATACAAGTTCTGCTTGGGAGGAAAGTTAGTGCCACGTGGGCATACTTTACTTGTGGATGGTTTGATTGGGCCCGGAAGAAACGAATCATAACATGACATTTGTAGTCGTCGAGTCATAGGCAGTCATCTTGACTTTATGAAACTGTGATCTAGCCATTATCCAGCATTAGCTTTGCTCGAAGTACCGCGTCGTGCCGCCTTGGTGCGGTCCCAACATTTGGTCTGTTTTCACTTCTTTCCCTCTTCGGCTGCTCTATAACGTGGTAGTTAGCTCCATGTGGCTTGAGTTAAATATGGCTGGCAAATTGGAATTGTTTAAGGATAGTTGTTGTGAGGATCTATAAATTATGTCCCTGTTTTTGTTATCTAGTTAAAAGTAGTATCAAGAGATGTCACATATTAAATTAGTTTGATCAAAAGGAAGATTTTAAGTGATGTCAGTTTTGAATTTGATTGAATAAGTTTTGTCGTGGACGCATGAACATTAAGTTGAAAGAATCATACATCATTGACATTCTTTTAGTTTGTCCTGTTTCTGTATTGGGTTTAGCAAATAATTTGTATTACTCCCTCCGTCTCTTTGACCGTCTTGTTTACTATTTGGCCATATCGTTTGACTTCAATATTTAACATATAAGATAATATAATTTCATAAATCTAAGATTTGTAATTGATTCTTTATGTGATAAGCTACATAATGCAAAACTTAATTTCATAAAATTAATTTATCTTATATGTTAAATTGAAGCGAGAAAAATGTGTCAAAAAGTAAACAAGATCAAAGTGGGACGGGAGGTAGTAGGTTATTGTTTTTATAAATTGAACCTTAGGTTCTCTACATATATAAAAACTAACAAATATGTTTGTGGCAAGAAAGATTTCATAACTTGGAATAAGTTAGCTATAATGAAACATTTCTAGCAATATATTTTGACCAGAAAGATTGGATAACTTGAAATAGGTTAGCTATAATGAAACATTTCTAGCAACTTCCAACTGAAACTGATTCACTAATTTAGGTTTAGTTTAATACTAAAGATTAGAGCTTCTATTGGTTTTATTTCACAAAAAATTATAACTAACATCTAACTATTAATTTTCTTTCTTAAGTTGATTCGATGATTTCTAACAACTAGTTCAAACCGACCATAATAATCAAGAGGGTGAGTTTTGAATCTGAAAACTTTCAAATAAGTATATTACTTATTTCTTCCATTACTGACCAAGTCATCGGGGTTTGGTATAAGGATTTTTTGTACAGTGCGACCCCTTAATAATTCAGATAGATTTGAACATACGATAAGAAGTGCCTTATAAATACCTATGATACTACAGTTAACTTGGAGAATGAAGATTGGAATAGTAAAATCTCAAAAAAAATTTTCACTGACATGTTACCTCACACGCTAACTGCATATTAGTATATAGTATGGTCAAGTAGCTTTTGTAACAGATGTTTCAGATTATTTTCAATTCTTTCTTTCTGTAATGAAACGTCTATACAGGAGATCAAAATATATGTATATAATTAATTGCCGGTGACTTGATTCAAAACATGACCAAGTAGAAACTGTCTAGTTCATAATGTCTTTATATTCTATCTGAAGAGTTGTCAAATACAATCCAGTGATAAAGAATGAATCTTTGTCATGTAAATTGGCTAGCCAGCGTGTTTAGTTTCAACCCTTCAAGTTGTTTAATGATTTGTTTTTGGCGGTGAGAAAGAGTTCACGGAGACAAGGAAGGTCGTAAGATGTGGTTTAGATGATCCCATTGGTTAATGTACATAACTAGCACAGATTACTGAAAGTCAGAAGGTAGTACTGGTGGGATTTAACATCTTTAGAAGATCTTCTATTAACCTGCATTTCTGTTCAACTCTTTAGCACACACGCTGGCAGACTATTAACCTGCATTTCTGTTCAACTCTTTCTTTATCAGAGTTAATATCTGTAAAACCTGCAACGTTGACAAGAGAACCATTAGCATTAGCATGTTCAAGAACTAGGATTGGGAAGAAAAGAAAAGAAACAAAGAGAGAGATATGGTTGAACTAGCACACGTATAAGAGCTAGATACCAACGTCAAGGGTTCCTTGAACAATCAAACTTGGATATTTTCTTTTTGGCTCATTATCCAGAAATGTTGTTTCATTAGTTTATGTATTTTTTTCAACAAAATGTACGATTAAAAATGGGAAAAAATGTTACAAAAGGGTATTAATACCAAAATTAATTGAAAGAGTGATCCAAGATAATGGCAACGGCATGCTTGCATTATTATGATTTTGGTATATTGATTCAGGTAATTGATTTGGCAAAGGAGTGGGTCACACGATCAACCCAATCATACTCTTATCTATTATTTACTACTCAAAGCCCTACTTATTTCCACATAATCTTACGTGTAGTTCCCGGGCTGAATTTTGGGGAAATTGGGTATAGTACTCTCACTGCATGCGGACAATGTTAGATGCCATTGAAGGCTGTTTTAAAAGACGTACATCAATTTAAACAATCTCAAGGCCGAATGACTATTACCCGGATTCAGCAAGACTGCCCCTAATTGGTTGATTGAATGAAGTAGTTTAGTATTCTGACTTAGTATATAATACTGCAGTGCATGTGACAATAAAATGGAACTTACCCCAGAGTGTTGCTGCAGTTGTGGTAAGCTGTACTCTAACGTGTTGTATACCTTGTCAAGTAGGTTGAGAAGCCCATCCACTTGATCCCCCAGGACATCCACCTAACAAATCCCAAATTTAATAAATGAATGTGATTAAACAACGCAAAAACCCTGCCTTTTCTTATTATTATGGTGGTTTGTAAATCATATTAATTTCCAATTAAAAGGATAGCATGCTGCTTGTTATATCCATCAAAGATTCAGTCAGTTGCATACTCTTGATTTTCACATATATACAGGTTGTTTTCATTTTCATCATTTTACCTCGCTTTCAGCCTTCTGAAGATTTTCACATCTCTTGATGAATGCTTGCTTGTACAGTTGTTCTTTCTTCTTAAGTGAGGTAACTAACGACCCCATAGATTCCAGTTGACTCTTCAAGCTCTCAAATCTGAGACGACAATTTCACAAATCCCAAATGTTATTGACTGTACTAGGAATGAAATCTGAACGTAGAAATAGAATAAATTAGTAGGCAGATTCGCTTGAAGAAATGAAACCAGTTTTCGTCCCTAGATGGTTTATTGTTATACTAGCTTTGTACCTCTTTTGTGATTTTCAAAACAGGACTTGGTTAAGAGCCCCCGGTTAAGATATAGCTTGAAAGGGCCGTTGTCAGCTAGACGTCCAAATATATGTTCTTTAATTTACACAATATATGTCCTTTTTTATGTTCCAAAGTACTTAATGGAAAATTTGCACATGTTTATGAGCAATGAAATTCAATCAAACTCAGCTAATAGGATTGTAAGGTGTGATTAAGTGGCAATACCTCACGACTT
This sequence comes from Limonium bicolor, assembly GCA_023374045.1. Taxonomy (NCBI): domain Eukaryota; kingdom Viridiplantae; phylum Streptophyta; class Magnoliopsida; order Caryophyllales; family Plumbaginaceae; genus Limonium; species Limonium bicolor. Next base: position 342,890,230 of record CM041776.1, on the reverse strand, counting down.
TAAGATGGATTTTCTGATGCAGCTCATGCTCAAAACTAGCGACCAATTCAGATAATACCTCAGTGGCTTTTAGGCAGGAAGGAAGATATTCTTTACATTCTTGTCGATCAACAACATGATCAACCTGACTGCAAATGACTTCTTATAATCATCATCATCATCACTGTTGCTTACTATTTCATTTGCTAGGCCATGATTAAGCTCTTCCAGTATAACTTTACATGTACCTAACTGTTGTAGTGCCTTCTCAAACCTGTCACGTATTGAACTGAAATTGATCCCATCTTCGGAAATCTGTAGTTCTTCCCGGATGTAATCTAAATCTTGCTTTCGCCCACCTTCCATTCGTAAGCTTATCTCTTTCATCTTTCCCTCCACCTCTTCTTTTAGGTATTGCAGTAGTGAGTCCAGCTTCTGAATGAAGCTGTTATTGTTTCCACTAGGACTACTGATGCTATCAACACAAGAGCGCTCCTCTTTGTGAGCATGATCTTCACTGACTTTAGATTCAAAACATGTTATTTGGTTGTGAGCTTCCTTCAATGTGTCAAGGCAAATGGCACCATGCACCTCTTTCTCAATACAACTTTCCAAGTTAACACTAGTCATTTCCTTTAATAGGGCATGATATACTTCCTCCTTGACTAAGCTCTCTAGAATAGTAGATTGGAGACCAACAACATCTTCTGGATCATGGGAATATCCATCAACATCTTTTTGTCTTGGTATTGGTTTCTCCTGATCCCATAACTTCTTTCGTTGCTTCTTAATGTTTCATGAACTACAGTCCTTGTTATCTCTTCATGAGATGATTGTATGCTTCATAATCCTCTTTACTATCATTCCAATCCTTGGAATGCTCCCAAACAGTGCAATTTACTTCGTCCATTATACTTTAAGCATGGCTGTGAAGACCGATTTTCTAATGCAACTCTCTACCTCACGATCCAGTGCAGATTTATGAGAATAATGCACCATGCTTGTTAAAACCAACTTCATGACATCGTCTGCAATTAAACTTTGAAGTTTTGCTTCTTTTTCAACTCTTGTTGTTTCAATTTTGCCTTTATCCTTGTCGAAGTTGTTTAACTCATTCATCGTATCCTTGATCATAGTTGCGATTACCAATTCTTTGATCAAACTTTCTACCTCTTGACCCAATGCAGATTGCTGAGAATCCTTCACTATACATCTTAAAACAAACTTCATGATATCCTCCTCTGCAACTAAATTATGATGTCCAGCAGACTCCTTATATGTATCTTGCTTTTCCATTCTTGTTGTTTCCTGTGCCCCATCTGTAAAATGCTGGCCCAAACTGTTCTTAGCAATTGATGAACCCAGCTGATCATTCCATCTGCTTCTAATAAGAGCCAGGCTCTCAATAACGTTCTGAATGCGATTCTTGAGTTCATCCCTATCCTTCCTAGTAGATTGAAGCGGTTTCATAGCAGAACTCACCTCCGCACTCTTCTGCCTTATAATTGATTCATGAGTTTCTATCATCTTTGCTACCTTACTGGTACTTCCCTCTTCCTCACTCTTCGCATCTTCTTCCGCCTCTGTTGTCAACTCTACATTCTTAGGTGATGAGCTATTACTTCCACCAGCTGATGATAGTGGAGATCCTCCTTCGTTTCTAGCTTTGGGGGACTCCCTTGGCGTGGTTCTTGGAGTCCTTATCAGGTGATCAACCAGACCCATAAGATTTGTCAGCTGAGAATGCAAACTTGACAGATCAGATATTAAACCAGTCCACTTCCGTACGGACAGGAATCGTCCATCTGGTGTCCCTGTTGCAAGTGATTCGTATTTGGTTTGGAGATCTCTAACAAACCCGGTGAACAAAATAGACAGTGTCTCCTTCTCTACTGTCCATCTCCACTGCATCTCCACAGGTCTCACCTCAGAGACTGAAATTGCCTTCTGCATCACGACAAATGCCACATCTAATGTCTCCTTCAGCCTGTCAATCTCTGATCCCATCTGATCAAGAACCATAACTTGCCCATCATCGTCATCTTCACTACCCTTGTTCTTGTCACCATCATCATCATCATCCTTGTCTCTGTTCGTAGCGTCTGCATGATTCTTTTGCTCGGTTATCTCTACCCCTGCAAAATTATTCCCTCCCCTTCCAGTTGCTGGTTTATGTTAATAAGCTGCTGATCCATTGAACTCTTCAACTCATTAAACCCGTAGCCTTCCTCTTCCCATCAATCTTCTCTCTTAGCAACATCTGCAATGCTTCTCCCTTTTATCCAACTTCCGTCTCAGCCTCGCCTCATTCTCAGTACTCTGAATAAGCTCTCGATCCTGATTCGATATAGCTTCCTCAGTCTTGCCAAGACGGTGATACAGTTATTCCTCACTTCGTTGAGATCGGAGACCATCTTATCGTAGGACCTCATTTCCAGCGTAAAGTATCCGCAATCCGCCACTTCCTGGACGAAACTGATGCATGCTTCGAGCTGCATTATCGCAAGTTCACAGAACTTGGATTGGTCGCTGAGTCGCTCGACGACTCCTTCCTTTAATCTGACCTTCTCGTGGGCTCTGTTCATGGCGGAGTGCAGAATCCGCATCATTGTCGAGTTTGACATCGGCGTCCCTGATCGAGTTCTTCGAAAAACTCTTCCATCTGAGAATAAAAATGCAATGAATTAATGGGAGTGGGATGCTGCGGAATAATTGAATTGAAGATTAGGGGTAGTAGAGTAGTGAACGGCGGTTGGAGGAGTGATGGTGATGGGAACTGTGTTGTCATTATTTTATTTCTCAGGGAGTGGTAGTTTTTGGAGATCGTAAAGTGATGAAGAAAATAACTGAATGATTATGGGATTCGGTAGTAGGGATTCTCAAAACATGTGCAGTACCGTCAAATTTGATCTATTAACAATAATGCGATCACCTAGGTACCAGAATCAGTTTTTAAAAAATATTCACAATATATCAGGAACAGGGGTGCATCTGATTTTGAAACATTAATGTCATCAAAAAAAATTCATAATTTAAAATATACACCATTTTCTTCATATTTTAAATTCACAAAACTTCAAACAAATAATTTTCTCTTTTATTAGTTTTTAACTTCTTCCAATTTTCATTTTCTTGAATTAGACATAATTATCAATGGATCTATTGATTCTTAACTATAAAGATAAATAAAAAATATGAGGTGGTAATTTTAGGTTCTTATTTTTAAGAATCCATAAAATGGGACCCATCATATTATTTCTTATTTTAATATGCCAATATAAAATAGTTAACTTCTTATATATTTAAAATTTGAATATTTTAAAAACTAATAATATAATAAACTACATATATATTAAAATTCTTAAAATCTCATCTCTACAAAATGAGATCCATATTGACTTGATTTTAATATTTTTAATGTATATATAGTTTAGGTAAATTAGTACTTATTACTTGTACTTGGTGATATAAAATGTAATATTGAAATATACTTTAAATTTATAATATGTACCAATGTATTTGTAACGACCCTAAAATCACCCTAGTTCTAAGGTCGAAACACAACACACACTAATTACCTAAGATACGCAAGACAACGAAACTGATACCAAAACTGACATTTTATTACTCAGTTAATGTACAAACAATGCTTACAAGGCTTGCTCAAATACCTTACAAAATGAAATCTAATAAAACGGAAAGATAAGCTCATAGGCTCCAAATACATAAGAAGGCAGAAAACCTACAGCCAAACGACTAAACAACTACAAATCAGAGGATATAAATAGGGGATGAGCAATCCTCAACTTAGTAAGCGATAAACTTCATCAGCATGAGCATGCTCAAAACACCTTTACAGACTTAACTTAATATACATACGTTTTGCAAAACCGGAATCAGAATCAAATGGAAATCCTTTCAAAACGATTTAAAGCAAAGTGAAACAAAAGTCACAAAAGACAACTTAACAGCGGAAAGCATTTACAGAAACCGCAAAGCCTTTTAGAAACAGGAAGTCACTTATCAAACTTTCAGAAGAAAGAAAACAGAACAAAGAAAAGTTTCATAGCAAATCTCATTTGCAATACATATCACATTCCTTACAATACAGAAGCCATAAATCAAGACCCGCAAAAGACATAGACAAAACGAAAGCAGAAGCCACACTTTCAGAACAAGACAAAGCACAAAGCGGGGTCTTATGTAGAAAGCTGTCAAAGCTCAAAAATGAACAGAAGCACATGTCATAACACATTTAGCACAACTTATCGGAACTCACAAAACAGAGTGTTCACAAATCAGAACTATCACAAATCAGAGTGGCTCATGATCAAAGTGGTTCACAAACAGAGTGGGATGCTAGCTCTAGTCACTCACGTACAGAAAGGGTGAAGGCCTTTGGATCAGAGGACCCCTCTTAACATAAATGGTTGAGACCATTAGTTGGACCCGTCAGTTGCAGATGATCCTGGGAAATCCAAGGAACAGAAAATAGAAGGACATCCTACGCAGTATGCTACTGGATAACTCAACCCAGACATTCGTGGCTCAAAAGTCAAAGTAACTAGGTCCCAAAACTGAAGCTTTACTCTTTCATAATAGAATGTGTTGATAAGAGGAGACAACTTAGCACACTAAATATCTTTACATGACGAAGCCGTAGTATTTACGAAACAAAAGTCTTATGCCAAAACTATTAAAGTGCGGAAAGCCGAACAGAATCAAAATCACACTCTCAAAGCAATTCAGAGACCATAAACATGATGGGATACTTTTGGAAGGGAAATGTCATACAAACCCATACAAAACATGTTAAAAGCTTATAAACACTTAGGGGAATCATAACCCTACAAACAGATCAAAACGAAGGTCAAATGAACATTTTAGCCAAAACCAGTGGGGTGTTCGGACATGTGTCCAAACATGAAAGTTCGGATGCATGCCGAGACTTCAAAACATACATGTCCAGAATGTGTCTAAACTTACAAGTTCAGATAAAGTCCGAAGAAAACCTTACGAGGTGACGTTCTTCAAACCCAGAACCATCCTCGCATACCGTCCGAACTTGCATGTCAGGAAGGGTGTCCGAACACACCAAAATCAGCGAAAAAAACAAATGCGCCAAGAACCCTGTCTAAACTTGTATGTTCAGACAGAAGTCCGAACACGACAAAAACTTCCAAATCAAATGCAGAATTTCACAAACTGTAATCCTCGAATATCACCACTAGTAACACATTACTTTTATCAAAGTAGGAAATCAAATCACAATTCTATGGGGTTTTAATAGAGCAAAAACGCAATTCAAATCCAAGTCAGAATCACAACCAATTAGAGGGTTTATCAAACATAATTAGAAACGAATCCCTAGAATCTCCATGGGTGAACACACCCAACCGAATCCATCTACCACCTTCCTTGAATTGAAGACCCATAAAACTCTACAGAATCCACATTGCACACTCTTTGAATCCCCACTTAAAACTCAACGAACAACTGATCGAATTAACCAGGAGTCGAAACCAATATTAGACACGGAAGGGAAACAAAAAAAGAAGAACAAACACAAAACAAAACCCATAATCTCAAACTAATTTATGACGGGACTGGCATACCAAAACTTTCACACAGAACCACCAGAACGATCAAATCATTGCGAGCAGTTGAACAAAGGAAGAAAAAGAAGATAAGCAAAGGGAGAAGAAGAACGAGAGAGTAGAGCTGATCAACACTGACCCGGCCCAGCGGTCCAATCCGGCCGGCCCGCTGGGCATGGTAACAAATCTAGTTGGTGCATGGTATTTTCATTTATTTTAAGGTTGGTGCATGGTAACCAATCTAGTGGTAAATGTATCATGATTTTCACGTTTATAGGTTTTGGCATATATTTCAAGAGAGGTGTAAGTGCTTAACGTCAAAACAATTTTGTAAAAAAATCCTGGTTTAGGTAATTACATGTAAAAGAAGATAAAATTGTTTTGGTTATTTTGCAAGAAAGAAGATGGCAACGCTAGCACATTCATGAGTATTTATAGCTCAACGGATTATAATGTTTTTTTTATAGTATGTTTGGGTTAGGGTAATATATATGAGACAAAGTAATTTGTTATCAAACCAATGAAATTCGTGAGGTGTAGTTAAATAGTTAAATGGGGTAAAATAATAATGATATAAATTATTATAGTTAAATGAGTAATATTTTAAATATAATTTATTGGCTACATCCGGATGTAAGTATAGATGGTAACACAGGTTCATATTTGTTCTATAAAAATTATACAATTAATAAATAAAATCTGTACGGATGTATATGTTACGTTATATATTGAATTCTGATGTTACTAAAATTCTACTAGATGTATAACTAAGTTCTTAAACTGTAAAATAAATTTAGAAAACTTGTACTTTACACTATACAAACTGTACAATTATAAATGTAATAAAAAATAACTACATATGATTGTTGCCAAGAATGATTGATTTTAAATTTGTTGGATTAATTATAAAATCCATAAGGTGTAACATCCTATATTTGAGATTAATAAAAAAAGAGTTGAAATTGGGTCAGTTAACGGTTTTAACCTTTATTTTTGTTTATTTAATTTAAAAATCGAATTAATCTTCATCTAAATACACTAATAAAGAACTATATGTCTATTTACTATAATTAGGTTTACATTCAATTTATAGTTTATGCAGTCATTATGAAAATATGCAGTCAATCTTTTTAGAATATACACAATCACTAATATGCGGACAGTATTCTGGAGTTTGTAGTCAAAATTTTTGGGTATCCCCAAGGCACTCACTTCCCTACAAGGGACACAATCAAAGGTACTTTTGACAGTTTAAAAAATATTGATGAATATGTTTTAAATTTGTAATGTTGTCACTTCGACTGACTAGTCAAATGGTGGTCTTGGTGATAATTGGATAGTTCGTGTGATTAGTCAAATTAATTGCATTGAGGTAACATTTTTATTCCAACTTGATTGTTTTTCATGAAAATTTGGATCAAACAAAACTGAATTACGGCTTCAAAATGGGTGTGACCCTCTATCCGTTTGAAACAGATAAAAAAAAGGTCGATTCAACGTACGGTTCGTGTTTTATTCGTCCATTCTCGACGATTAAAAATGGACCACGTGTGTTGGAGTGTTTTTTTTTTTATGGAATTCCGTTTCGGAGGGTTTGAAATGGAGTGGCGCAGGACGATCCATTTTTTTATCCGCACAGTAGGGTTGAGCATTTGGTTTTGGTTATAACTAAGACTCAAAATTATTTCGGTTTTTTTAAGTGAAAATTTGGATTGTTTAAGAAAATTTTGGTCATTTGGTTATTTAGATAAAACCAAAATATGATTCGATTCGGTTTTTGGTTCAGGGTTGGTGAAATACCCCGTAATTAAAAATAGTGATTTATTAGGCTAATGAATAATTTAGAAGCTTAATTAAGTATAAATAATCATGAGGGAACAAATCCGAAGAAAAACGGATCCTTAAAACGGATTAAAATCACTAACGAACCTTAAAGCGCGTTTTTCGAGGTAACCGGGAAAACGTGTCTTTAAGCGGGTCAAACAGACTCGTAACAATTTTGGTCAACTAAATAATCATTAATAAATATTAGTGAAGCTTTAGGACCAATAAAATCAAGAAAACGAGAAAATTAGTAAAAACTGTCAAAAACGGGAAGTTGTGGTGGGGTAGAAGTATAAATAACCAAAACTTATGTGTCCAATAATGTAAAAAGAATTTCAAACCCACATGGGGCTGGGTGTGTCCGATTTCATACCCCCTCACACTCTCTCTTTATTTCTCTTTTTACTCAAAAGACAAAAACATTTACAAATCAAAAAGTAAACTTATACTACCCCACTCTCACTCTCTCTCTCCTATTCTCATTCTTCCTCACGTAACAGCAGCCCTCACCCCCTCACTCTCTAATTCTTTCCTTCTTCCTGCGACAGCCATGGGAGCTTGAGAAACCAACACAATATACTCACTTCTCTCCTCTTGTAACCCACTCAAACCTCTTCCAAAAATTATAAAAATTACACCATTGTCTTCCTCTCCTCAAGAGCAACACTTCCCTCTTTTCAAAATCCGGAAAAGAGCATTTTCATTTTTATGGGTATGTCCCATTTGGAGCTTCAAGACCCCCATTAGCACCACCTTCTTCTCCTTGTTCTTTTAAGGTAAGAATCTTCTTGAAACTCCATCTTTTTCTAGCCTTTAAGGGCAAAACGAAATTTAGAAACTAAGCTCTTGTTGTTCCTTGTACCCTAGCCGATTTTGGCTTGTTGAAGGAGTTGGAAACTTTGTTCTTGAGCCACTCCAGGCTTCATTTACACCCTTGCAAGGTAATGAGAATTCTAAACCCTAAAACCTACTTAAAGCTTAATAATAGTTAGGGTTAGTTTTTAGTGTATTGAAATGTGTATGTATATGGGTTGTAGAGTAGAGAATTTGTGGTTGCTAAACCGGTGGAGAAAGAGAGGAAGGAAGAAGAAAGAAGGAGAAAGAAAATCTAGAGGAGAAACAAGGTAAGAATGCTCTTTTGTGTAGTCTTGTATATGTATGTGTAACAGAGATTTTATAAGTTTGAATTTAGTGATGAAAATGGTATTGTGTAGTAGAGTAATGTATAAGAGGATGTAAGTGTTTAAACCCTTGAAACAAGTTTAAAAACTGTTACAAACTAGTTTGGGAATGAATGTTGAGTGCAGGAATTTTAAGAGTGTTTTAGTGTTAGTAAATGTGTATGGGAGCTTTGTGTATTTGTATTGTGTATAAACAGGTGAGATGAGCTTATATGAGTGTGAAACAATGTGGTGAGAGTGTAGAAATATAGGGGAGATTATGTCAAAATTTATGTAGGATTAGAACACTTGGTGAATTAAAAACTAGGTGGAAAAACATGTTGTAACAGATTTTAATTGAGTTAGTTTGGTGGGTAAGTTGTGAGAGGTGTGTAATGCATTAGGAGTGCTAAAAAATGACATTAGAAGAGGGAGTTATAGTGGGGAGAGTTAGAAGAGAAATCTGTAGCAAAATGCAACTAGAGAAGAGTTAATGAATGAATTAAGGTGTATTAGGAAGTTAATAAGTGTTAAAACAGGTGGGATTAAGTGTAGGAACAATGGGGAAGTAATGGGTAAAAGAGATGACTGAAAAACATAAATAAAAATGCAAATACTGGGCCGGACCGAACTTGCGACCAAACATGCAAGTTCGGTCGAGCCCAGATTTACAAAGACGGGAAAGCTTCTCGAATCGACCGGATTTGCGACCGGACTTGCAAGTCCTTACTCTTCCAGAGGGCACAGAGGGATTTGAGGTGTATTGTGATGCATCAGGCAAAGGAATGGGATGCGTACTCATGCAGCATGGCAAGGTTGTTGTTTATGCCTCCCGCCAGCTGAAAAAGCATGAGGAGAATTACCCGACTCACGACTTAGAGTTAGGAGCGATTGTCTTCGCCTTGAAGATATGGCGACACTATCTCTATGGGGTAAGCATCACCATCTACTCCGACCATAAGAGCTTACAGTATGTATTCACACAGAAAGAACTGAATTTGAGACAAAGAAGATGGATGGAATTTCTTTCAGATTACGACATCAACTTGCAGTATAAGGAAGGGAAGGCAAACATTGTAGCCGACGCCCAGAGCCGTCGAGCACACTCGCTCCATTCGCTACTCGCTTCTTCTAGCTTGGTTGACGAGGTGCGAGACGCTCAGTTGAGCGACCCTTACCTAACCGAAATCAGACAAAAGATCGAGAATGGCACATTCGAGAAGAAAAAGTATGATTTTAAGCTACATGAAGATGGTTTGATTCGGTTGAACGGCAGGCTATGCGTCCCCCGAAGCAATGCTGAGCTAAGGGATCGCATCCTGCGAGAGTCACACTGTTCCACATTGTCAGTCCATCCGGGAGCCTCCAAGATGTACAAAGACATGAAGAGGTACTTCTGGTGGTCTGGAATGAAATCAGATGTGACGGAATTTGTATTGAGATGCTTAACATGCCAAAAGGTGAAATTTGAACATCGTAGACCGGGCGGAATGGTACAATCGATGCCAGTTCCGGAGTGGAAATTTCATGATATCTCCATGGATTTTGTTGTAGGACTCCCACCTGCCAGGGGAGGACTCAACATGATCTGGGTTGTAGTTGATCGTCTTACCAAGGTTGCCAGATTCATACGATGAAGGACACCTGGAAGGTAGTAAAGCTAGCTGAGCTATTCGACAAGGAGATTATCAGACACCACAGAGTCCCTAAGACTATAGTATCTGACCGCGACACCAGATTTCTTTCGAGATACTGGAGAGCTACAAGGGAAGCGTTGGGTACAGAATTGAAGTTGAGTACCGCCTTCCATCCTCAGACCGACGGTCATACAGAAAGGACCATCCAGACACTGGAGGACATGCTTCGGGCATGTGCCTTAGACTTTCAGGGGAGTTGGTTAGATAAGCTTCATCTTATCGAGTTCTCGTATAATAATAGCTATCACGCCTCGATTAAGATGTCGCCTTTCCAAGCTCTATACGGTAGACCCTGCCGTACACCCTTGTGTTGGGATGAGTCAAGTGAAGCGGTCATCATAGGATCGGAGTATCTTGAGCAAGTGCAAGCTGAAGTGAAGTGCAGCAAATTTGAGCTAATATGAAGGCAGCCCAAGATAGACATAAATCCTATGCGGATGTGCGATGACGCGACCTTGAGTTCGCCGTGGGCGACCAAGTGTTCTTGCGCGTTTCACCTATGAAGGGTGTTCAGATTTGGCCAGAAGGGCAAGCTTAGCCCAAAGTTTGTAGGGCCGTATGCTATCACCGAAAGAGTGGGATCCGTAGCCTACAGGTTAGCATTACCTGAGGACTTGGGGCGTGTCCATGATGTATTTCATGTGTCACAATTCTGTAGTAGAGTAATGTATAAGAGGATGTAAGTGTTTTAAACCCTTGGAAACAAGTTTAAAAACTGTTACAAACTAGTTTGGGAATGAATGTTGAGTGCAGGATTTTAAGAGTGTTTTAGTGTTAGTAAATGTGTATGGGAGCTTTGTGTATTGGTATTGTGTATAAACAGGTGAGAATGAGCATAATGAGTGTGAAACAATGTGGTGAGAGTGTAGAAATATAGGGAGATTATGTCAAAATTTATGTAGGATTAGAACACTTAGTGAATTAAAAACTAGGTGAAAAACATGTTTTAACAGATTTTAATTGAGTTAGTTTGGTGGGTAAGTGTGAGAGGTGTGTAATGCATTAGGAGTGCTAAAAAATGACATTAGAAGAGGGAGTTATAGTGGGGAGAGTTAGAAGAGAAATCTGTAGCAAATGCAACTAGAGAAGAAACTAGTGTTGTGTTGTATGAAACTTGGAAAATTATGTGAGTGAATGAGTAAGAAATGTGTAAGAGTTATGAATGAATTAAGGGTATTAGGAGTTTAATAAGTTTAAAAACAGGTGGGATTAAGTGTAGGAACAATGGGGAAGTAATGGGTAAAGAGAGGACTGAAAACAGAAATAAAAATGCAAATACTGGGCCGGACCGAACTTGCGACCGGACTTGCAAGTTCGGTCGAGCCTAGATTTACAAAGACGGGAAAGCTTCTGGAATCGACCGGACTTGCGACCGGACTTGCAAGTTCGGTCGGACCAGAAATTCTCCCGTCTGTAACCTACTGGAATCGACCGGACTTGCGACCGGACTTGCAAGTTCGGTTGAGCCAAAAAAAAAAATTCACCGATGAAACCTTCTGGAATGGACCGAACTTGCGACCGGACATGCAAGTTCGGTCGGCCAGAAAAAATTCCCGTAATGCAAGCTACTGGAATGGACCGAACTTGCGACCGACTTGCAAGTTCGGTCGGGCCAGGAAATTCAGTAATGTGAGCTACTGGAATGGACCGGACTTGCAAGGTCGGTCGCAAGTCCGGTCCAGTAAAAAAAATAATAATTAAATTAAAATACTATAACAATATAATATATAATATATATATATATGTACAAGTATGTAAGCATGCCATATTAAGTAAGAAAGTAAAACTTAAAGTAATGAAAAATAAGTAAGTAAAGTGTAAGTGTAAGAAGTATACGGACATAGTAAGTAGGAGTTAAGTTGATGATAGTTATATTAATCATTCAATGTATATATATATAGGATTTGATTTGTGACACCGAAGGACGTTTGAATCACGTACAACGGTGAACGGTATGGATTCCTCATGCCCCGTATGCTATCTTGGTTACTCTGATTTGTGTGTTTGTGTGCTAATTGATCACCAAATAAGATAAATGCACGATCGGAGTTATCATGTTTACTTGTGAATATGTAGTGTGTATATGGTTGTATATGTCTTCAAATTTAGTTTGTATAATTCATGAAATGTTTGGATGAATATGAATGTGTGTATGTATGATGTATTGTATTGTGACCGATTGTGATGTGTTTGGACTTCTAACTTATTCCTAACAAGCTAACCATCCTAACTTAAATTGGTTAAATTGGAAGAGTAGAAGTCCGATAGTTTCGGCCACGCGTGAGGATGCGGAGTCACGAGAGTTGCTCCAATTCCTGACTCTTAAACTGGTCCGCGGCCAAAATCCCTTAAGTGGGTAGCATCCCGGATTGGTGAGTCAAGTAAATCCCGGAGGTGGGACGGCGTAGTCCCCAGGGCTAGAGGTCCCGACGACTTAACTTGAGTATGAGTATGTAAGTAAGAATGAGTAAGTAAAGTAAATGAAAGTAAGTAAGTGTAAGTAAGAAAAAGGTAAGTAATGAGTAAAAGAGTAAAAGCATTCCGATAACCCGGATGCATATTTGGCTAACCTTGTGAAGGTAAGTAAGATGCGTGTTATTGTATTGTTGCCTTGGAATGTGTAATGTATTGTGAATGAATGTATGTTGTATGCAAGCATGTATGTATGTAATTAATGAACAGCATGTTTAGTGGACGTCAAATAGTCGGCGTGCCCTAGCTAGCACGCGGTATATGCGGCGTTTATACGCAGCGTTTGCTGAGCCCCTTGGGGCACCATTTTTACTACACGCAGGTACTCGTGAAGGATGAAGACTAGGAGAGTTGAAGTTTAATTCCTTGTCTTTCTTGGATTGTAAACAATGAATTATGATTGGTTTACTGAGTAGTACATGGCTGTAGTTTTTGAATAGCCGGTTACCATGGGGTACACCTTTTTTTGGGATAGTGGAAGTATTGGATTGGGGTATAGATGAGTAGCTGTGTAGGAACTCATTCTTTTGGAAGTTGATTGGGATGTAAACAAATGCACTTAAATACTCGGTGATCCATTGATGTAAGTATTTGGTATATGGTATTTTGGTTAAGTAATTTAGTAGCTCGGTACACTATGTGCATCAGACCGTGACATAAGTAAGGTCCTAGCTAGCCGTATGGGCGGTTAGCGGCGTTGTACCACCCGCCGTAGTAAGTAGTAATATTTCCGCTGTGAACTCGTAGGATTAACAGGACGATTAGACGGTAAGCATGGGATTAACGGTTGGGGTGTTACAGTTGGTTATTGGGTTTCACCCGAATAACTTAATACATATATGTCTAAACTTTGGATTTTGATTTTTGCAACCCTAATTCAGTTATTTTCTATAATTCAGTTTTTCTATAATTTGAATTTGTTCTACTTGAAAACCGAATTAAAAAATTTGGTTTCGGTTCGGTTCTTGGTTCCAACCTTAAAAAAATCAGTTATTCTGATTCTTAAACTAAAATTCAATATTCAATTATAACCGAACAAAAACCAAAAACTGAACTATTATTCCTAGTTCAGTTTTCGGGTAGAACTGAATAACCGAATGCTCACTACTCCCGAGACATGACTTCAAAGTTGTCCGTATTTTTGGTCCATTTCAGACGGGTCCATAACAGACATGGAGTTGGAGCGTCCGTTTTTATGTTTGTTTTGGACAAATAAAGGACTTACTCGCAACCACTTATATTTATTTTATTTTATTTTTTTAAAGTCTAAGTTTAGTTCCGTTGATCTTAATCATTCTAAGTTTATTCTGATCATATCATATTACAATGTAAAACAATAAAGTTGGAATAAAGCAACTAATTAAGACTTTTATTTATTCTTAACAACAGATTTTATTAATTAAACCAGAAAAAATTTACGAATATCTTCCTAACAAATTAACTGCATTTATTATTGTAAATTATAAAAAACTGACTATATTTTTTTCATAATAACTGTGTCAACTAAAAAATTGACTACAACGATAAAGATTCTTACAATTAACAAATACTAACATTAACCCAAAGTGCTGATCATACCATGGTAATATTCGTTAGTCTTCCCCATTTTTTGTGTAAACGTGACAATCACGTAGCCCACATTCACATCATTCTGTGCTATACCTCCATTCCGACCAACTAAGCAGAGGCCTCCCGATTTTCTCCTAAACTAATTCTGGCGCCTGGTTATTCACAGAATACAGAAGAACACAATCGCCTGAGGTGGATCGAATTCCTTAATATGGCAGTACTAAATAATAATACTCTATGTCAGTACCAATACCATCAATAAATAACTAGTAGGTTTCAACGATACACAAGTCTCATATTTAACACCACCGCCACCACTTTCACCTACAGGTCACACTCACTCACCCTGACTGGCCGGCAGACCGCACCCTGGCCTTAATCATTAACGCCCGGCACGAGCCTTGAGCCAGCTCGTGACCTCACCGAACACAGTCTCAACGCTCTCATCCGGCTCGCCCACCATCTGGTGCCACATCCCCGGAAATTCTTCAGGGTCTTGTCCTTGCTCCCAGCTCGACGGTAAAGCTCCTCAACGCAGGCTGGGTCACAGACTACATCTTCGCCACCGTGGACGATTAGGAACGGTACATCTACCTCCTCCGCTCTCGATTGGACTTCTCTGCATATCCTCATCAGTTCCTGCGCAGTCGCCGCCCTCGGCCTCCCCATGTACCTCCTCGGACTCGCTATGGCTAGTTTCCTCTCCACCACCTAACACTATCAGTTTCATCATTTAACCATCAATCTAAATAATCCCATAATTAATCAGATCCGCGGAACAATTCGCGAAGGTTTCTAAATCTTGAAATAATGAACTAAATTGATTAAAAATTTCGACCGGATATTGGGTAATCGGAGAAACCAGCGGTGGTTCTTGAAATTTGAGCCCTGCTAGAAGACCAATTACCTTGAAGGAGACATCGGGGATGGATCCACGAGTAGGAACAACACGCCAAGTAGGGAGAACAGTGGCAGCAACCATAGCAGATGCTCAAGCGGCCACGGAGGCTTGAACTTCGAACTGATACCACATCGCTCCGTTCAGCACAACCCCATCAAACGGCCGACCACCATCACTCCGTCGGCGGAGAATGATAAGCAGCGCTATGGCCACCCCCCGACTCAGAGTACAGAAAAGACGGTAGCTCGGAGGAGTAACGAGCCGGAAGGAATCGAAGAAGGAGAGGCAGTAGTCGTCAACTACGGTTGATGTCGGGGATGTGGACGGGGAGACCGTCGAGGCCGTCGGAGTACCCATGGCCCTGGTGGTCAATGGCGCAGACGGCGAATCCGCAGGTCTCGGCTATGAGGACGGCGGTAAGCTGGACCATCCAGCTTGACTCGCCGGTGAATCCGTGAACGACGCAGACTACACCGGTTACCTCGCCAGAGATCGGGACCCATGACTGGGTGAAGAGCCTGAGGCCGCGGGAGTTTGTTATGTGCTCGGAGGAGTGAGTGACCGAGTGGCGCGCGTAGAATTCGGCCGGGGTATGTGTGCGAAGGGGCTCTTCTCGGTCGCTTCGGCCACCGGTGAACCATTTTCTTCGACATTTATTAGATAGGAGTAATGGTTCTCGGAACTAGGACCAGGTATTTGAGTGGGTTCGGGGGCGAGCGTTGGGCTTCGGGAGCTATAACTGAGTTTAGTTTTATTTCCTTTGCTTTTAAAATAGGAAAAAACTTTTCTAGAAACAAAATTAGCATTAAAGATTGTAGTAAATGGTTGGGGCTCTCTTGAAATGGCTGAAAGAGTAGTTGTTGGATTAAAAAAAAAGTAGTTGGTTGCAAGGATTTCAAACAATGGCATTGGTGGTTTCACATGAATAAAAACATGATAAACAATTGTTCACGTTAGATTTTAGTTGTGTCATGTTTTTTCTTCTCCAAAACCACCACTCACAAAAGATTATGTGACACTTCTTTAACCATCAACACAATACTTGACTCACATATTCTATGTTAACCAATTTGAACCTTAATATCCTAACCATTTTGATTGGGAACTTACTTTTGGCGTTGAAACAACCAACATCCCAGCCAGCCAAGTCGGATGAAAGTATAAGCTCTATTAGTCAAGGATATTGTTTAAGATAATAGTCTGAAAATGTGCCAATATAGGATTACAACCCTTAATAATCTTGACATCCAACACCCTTACCAAGGTCATATGCAACATGTCCATGATTGAAGTATCATTAGAAAGCCTCACCATACTCAAGCAACCTGTAATCTTAAATCTATTTCCAAACATGAAACAAGCATCCTACGAATCTCTACTACTACCAGTCCACCAGGAAATCCTACTCCTTCACTTGACCGACTTTGTTACAACAATATCCACCTTCATACCACTTATCACCTTACCTCTGTGCATTGCCATCACAACCTTTATGCTCGGTCGCTGCTTGGAGGGCCGCTTCCTGGCCTTGTTTCTTCTTCAAATCATTGTGTTTTCATCATAGTATGGAAAACTTCTATAGCCTTCACAGCTTTTGGAAACCGCACACCTCTGTTGCACCAGATAATCACCATTTCACATTGATCAACTCTAACATCTCTACCGATTTACAAAGGACGTTGCCGATTAGTTCTAAATTGGCATTCAACCATTATAGACTTCATCGATTAGCATGCATGTCTCCATCGACAGCTGTCGCCACAGAATTGTGTGCGCAAAGAAAGCTTCAAAATAGCGTAGAATATCCCAAATAAGCAACACAAAAGGAAGACTTCGCTTTCATTGCTCTTTCGATCTAGCCACGTCAACATTTACTAACAGGCTTTCGAGACATAGCTGAAGTCGTGTATATACCTCCACTGAAACATGATATGAGATGCACATCCATCTGAGCAAGGGCATCCATAAGTATTGACCAAATTTGACAAAGATGTCGTAGGAATTCGGCTAATTTGACGCCTCTACCCGACTTTGCCAAAGTTTCATATACCTAGAGGGGAAAATAGTCTTCAACCTAGTCACATACTACCACATCTTAAACCAGACTTATTAGCCCAGTCAAAAGCACAGACTTCAAAGAGTAAGGTAAAGAAAGCTCAACATGCAAAAAGTTTATTATTGGCAAAAGGGCACAAAGAAATAGAAAACAAGAAACCAAAATAAAACAAACCTAAAAGACAAAGCAAAAAGCATAAATAAAAGGGATAGAAGGAGGAATTAGTGAATGAGTGGGTTTTGATCTAAGGGACCTCGTTCAATCAATTGACAATTTATTTACTAACTGAGAAACTAAATCAGAAATACGAAAATGTCACCTTTTTAGGGTTTTCTCATTTAATTAGATTACTGACTTAATGAACAAACATAAAAAGATAATAAGATAATAAAACAATAAAGATAAACTAAATAAAGAATAAATAATGAAACTCTCAAATCTAAAGAAGCACCCCGGATTGTTCTGTAAACATTCACTTATTAATCTATAATAAACTCTTCCCTAATTCTACAATAAACTCAGGAATATTAATTAACCCATTAACCAGTCCCTGTACAATGAATCCTAACTCCGGAAATTGATAACAAGCAGCAAACCATGCCCAAGTCAAGTATAACCAATCACTTTATTACCAATTCCTATTGGAGACAAATTAACCTATAGGCAAACCATGCTTCTAGTCATTAATCCGGTTTAACTTCCTATGTCTTGTTAACTAATCTCAACACCGCATTTTGATTAGAAAATATGAATATTACTTTAATTCAGAAGATTAAAGCACGTGAAGAACAGGAATTAAACTATTGTATTAATTAATTAGAGAAAATATTACAAAATAAATATAAAGTTCTGGTTTGCTACCCCAATTCGGGGAGCTAAACTAACTACGCTAACATGAATCTAAAACAACAAAAATAACAGAGACTAAATTGAACAAAATAAGAGAAGGAAAGAGAAAACTCTAGTTGGCAAGTTTGATTCTAGATCCCCATTCTGCCTCCGTCCTCACATCGATCTTCTGTCAAAAACTATGGTGGAGTGGTGCGAATGTAATGGAGGGTTCTGCTGTGGTGGTGGATTGACTGGTGAGCGTAATGGTGGTGGTAACGGCGGTGGATTGAGCATGACGAAGAGGCATAAGCGCTCTACTGGTGGGGCTTCTAAAGAGGCAGAAGCCTCCGTATCGGTCTTAGGGTTTTTCAGCCGTCCTCCCTTCTCCTTATAATAACAATCTTTTTATCTTTAAGAGAAGCATCAAACGTAGTGGAACATAGCCTGGTCCTGGTTTATAAACCCGGACACAAACCCGAACCAGGCACAGTTTTAGGCAGAAGATTTAGTGCAATTGTGGTCCGGGTTTGTAAACCCTGCACAAACCCAGACCAGGTCTTAATTTGCCAGTGAGTAACACCGGCACTAGTCCGGGTTTACAAATCCTGACACAAACCCGACCAGTACATAAAATGGCCAGAAGCAACTTCAAGGCCTATATTCTTCGTTTGGACTCTGTTTTGCCCCTCGTTTGTGGAGTTGCGAAGCTTGTGAAATGAAGAATGTAATTCCATGACTTTTTACTGCATTTGACACATAAAATGTATCAGTTCACATCAAAACATAAATCAAAGGAAAAGCATATGATAAGTGAGAAATGAGGCATGCATTGTTATCAAAATAGGATGAATTAAAGTCCTAAAAGTAGATGTATTACGCACTTATTATAAGAAAAACCAGAATAATAAATAAATCAACTACACATCTTAAAAAGGAGAATTTAGCTCTATGTTGCATAATCCACACCTCCTAGATTAATAGAGATGATAAACTACCTCATGGAACCCCTAACAAGGAGATGATAAGAACCAGAAATCAAGAAGCTGGAGAAAAGTAAGGACACTAAACTCTCGCTGAAACGAGAATATAGAGTCTAGACGACAACTCTTAGTCATGTCATTTGAATCGCATAACTTGAATATGACATAACCAGAATACGACAACTAAAAATATAGGTTATTAGGTTAATATTTTGATATAATATACTCTTTATGTCAGGTTCGGAACATATTAGTAAAAATTTATGTTAAGTTGAACTCACACACCCAAATAAGACACGGTCCAAAAAGTAACTAAAATGTTGTAATTGGTCATGTTAAAATCATGTTGCAACCAAGCCACAAGTTTACTATTACATCAATTGTTGCATATTTTTCATGTTAAGAATAGGTCAAAATGAGTCATCATAGGTTTCTAATATTTGTGTTAGACTGGTTGTATAACACTATGCATCGTGTGTATCAACTTTCACTACACAATATTCTCTTTTTAGGGCAAGTCAGTTTATCTTTAGTGCAACTAATAGGTGCACCAAAGTAACAAACATGCAAAGTTAGAGTGCCCTACTTGACTACATCCTATGGTGCACAAAACAGAAACTTGCACTAATAGATATGAACAAACAGGAGCGACTATTTATGTTGCCCTATTTGTTGATGTCAGTTAACCTATTGGTGCAACTTCAATTTTCACACTATTGATAGTTGTCTAATATGCATTCCGACTTTGCACCAGTAGTATTAATCAAATAGGTATTAGATTCAGTCACAATAGGTAGTATCAATTGGTGCAATTCTGTTACATTGCTCTTTTTGTCTAATGGTTAAATGGTGCAACTATTCTATTGCACTATTTGTTTTGGTCAAATATGGATCTATATACTGTTGCCCCTTAGTACTTCATGTATGTTAGTGCATCTTAGATTTGCACTAATTGACAACCATCACTAGGAGCAATAGATTTTGTGCCCTATTAGAAGTGCACAATGGGTGCAAAAATTTATTTTGCACTAATCCTATTTCATTTTGTAACGGAGAAATAATTTTCTATCTACCACATCGTATTCTTCTCTTCACTCGGTTTTAAAAATATATATTATGCTCTTCCCTCACGTCATCTTCATTCCCACAACTTTATCTCGAACTACCTTTCCACCCTTGGAACTCCGTCAGAGTTGAGGCAAGAGGCATGGAACCTGGCAAATGACAGTTTGCGAACAACTCTCTGTGCTAGATTCAGAAGCGAGGTGGTTGCTTGTGGGGTGGTATATGCTGCTGCCCAGATTTCAAGTTCCGCTTCCTGAAAATCCACCTTGGTGGAAGGCATTCGATGCCGATAAAGTAGTATAGATGAAGTATGTAAAGTGCTGGCTCATCTCATAGTAGATCAAAGGCAATATATTACCAGTTTGTAAGGATGCTGTGACGATCACCCCCCACACTCTTCACTCACGGTATTCTTCTCTTCACTCACTGTCATCTTATTCTTGCACACCAGATTGAAGACGCTGAATACTCTTGGAACAGGGTAATTTACTCAACCTCTATCTCTTTTCTTCACTCTCGGTAATTTTGCAAGCATAGCTGGAGAATAATGAAACATATATGCTCAAAAAACCCCCAAATTGAATCAGTTAGGGTTCTACAAATTGAATCGTTAGTCACTGATTGTTGTGGTTGCATTGGACTACCGTCCCAATTTCAACTAAGAGGTTGTTTGTTTCAATTTGTTTTGGTTTGCTCGCCTCGCCAGCCTCTCCTCCTCTTAGGCTTTTGTAATTTTGTTTCTTTACATTTTAATCTCTTTTCATGATCGTTGATGACTGGAAGAAAGTTGTTCGCGCGCGAGAGCTGATTAACATCCTAGGATATACATATATGGATACGATTATGTCATCCTTTTCTTTGTTCCTTTTTTTTCAACTTTCGGGCCATATTTTGTTGTTTGGCTCTTGTATTGTATTAGTATTCCCATCTCTGAACGTGTGTAGAGTCTCTAATTAGCCATCCAACAAGATATCCTCATCCAACAGGAGCACCTCCTCCACAATAAGATATCCTCATCCAACAGGAGCACCTCCTCCATCATTTCCTAACGAAGAGCAGAGTCATTCTATGAACACCGGAGTCGGGCATAGAGTGAAAGTGGGATGTGGAGTACAAACTCGTCAGGTTTCAGTTGAATAGAAGAGGCCATCATATGATGTAGCATCATCAGATGAACTAAGATATGGTCCACTTTGTACTACTAATTTGGAAGAAATCATCATCTTCTTCTTCTGTCGATGATTGTAGTACAACCTCAGCATCTTCACGCCTTGGGGATGAGTATAAAAATGTGGAACAATTGAAGATCAACCACGAATGATGTTCATAAGTGTATCAAATACGGTGTATGGCGAGTACTTGTGGCGGTAATAGGAACTCAATGCTGCATTTCATGAAGCGAGAGGCGGCTAATAGTGAGTCTGGAAAGACATGGTCCAATCTTCCTTTCTTCTCAGTAAGTAATAATCCTCTTTTGTTTTTCATGTTTTTTGTTTGTGTTAAATGTTGAGTTGTGGAGTTAATTTGATTCTTTGTGATTCATCAGTTGAATGGGAAGTGGACAGTTTGTTGGGTTGGCAGAGATGACAGGGAGAGTGAATTTCGACAAGGATATGGATTCTGGCAAGTTCATGGCAAATGGAATGGATCATTTACAGTCAAGTGGCATGTAGTGAAAGACATTCCTAATTCTCACCAGCATATCCTTGTTTAAAAGTAATGAGAGAACAGACCAGTGACTTATAGCAGGGATACCCAGGAGGTTGTGATTATTAAACAAGTTACTTTAAAGCAAGCAATGATGATTTTATTTTTGTATCTTGAAGAAAAGATTTGACCTGTGCTCTTAATCATTACTTTTGCTTCTAATTTTTTTGCTAGATTGAGCTGAAAGCGTGACTGGAAATGCTGATCATATTCAAGGATTATAGGCAAACTCATCAGTGTTGATGATTTTGAGTTTTATGAAAATCGGAAAAGGCACTGCAGGCTAGGAAGAAGGGCCCAGACTAGCCGATCACCAAACCGAAGTGCGTAGTAGTGATAACTTGCTGGTGAGCTTATCTTACTTTTATCTGTTTGGTATACTTGATTGAAACATTTGTATTCTGTCAACTTCCATCTACATCTATTTTCTTTGTTAGAATTTCAATGATCATGATAGCCACAGCAATTGGTGATCTTAGAATTACATAAATTTCTGATGATGTGGATTATTTTAGGTTTCTCATGTGCACACTCTGTGGTGATTTATCCAATGTCAAAGAGGATTGTATCTGATGTTTATCTCTGTTGCAGAAGATACAGTGCAGCAACAGAAGGTGGTGGAAGTGAGCAACACTTGATCAGCGACCAAACAGACTTGCCTGTTCTATCACCATTGCTAGAGTGCACAGAATACAAAGGCACCGTGTAAATAAAAAAGTTGCTAATTTCAGTTGGTTGAATTCTTCTTGTATATGTAACATAGTGACTGGATGGATGAGCCGCGCTAGCCTAGCCTAGCCTAGCCGAGTTTGTCTCTGTTTTCCTAAAGCCATTCTTTCATTCCATCCTGGTGTATAGTTGTATATCTTTCCTCTTGTTTGTTTCTGTTAAACATGTGATCTTACTCCCATTGTGTAAGTGCACTGATACTTTTTGAGTCAGATTTTGAACTCTAAATGTAACAGCAGATAGTATGTAACCTTTCCCAGGTTTTGTTTTATAAGATTGATCTATGTAAATAGATTTTGGTTGTAAAAATCATTTATTTGCTGTGAAAAATTATGTTTTTTATATTGTGGAAATAATAAATAATATATTTGAATGATCCTTTGTAATTTTTAATAGATTCCATGAAAATAATAATGGGATTGTATAATAAACAATTTAGGATTTTATTTTTTTTTAAATATGGCGATCAAATAGGGCATTGTTTTTTTGCACCAAGTGTGGTATCAATAGAGCAAAAAATTTATATTTGCACTAATGGATGGATATCAAATAGGGCATATATCATTATGCTCCTATTGTTCTATATCATTTAGTGCAACTTTTCAAGTCTGCCCTATTTATGTTATATAAGTACGGTTTTGTTAAATTTCAAATGGTGCAAGATATAGCTGTTGCACTATTATTTAAATACCAAATGGTGCAAATATTATAAGTCGCTCTATTATATCTAACCAAATAGTGCAATCTTTCTCCATTGCCCCGTTTGTGATGTTAGTTGGGATGTAGTAAAAGGAGATCAATGGGCCCAAAATCAACTTGCTCCCTTTGCTAGTAATCAAATAGTGCGTCTGACCAAACTTGCACTAATTGAGTAGCATCAATTAGTGCGATATTTAAATGCCCTGTTAGTATTTGTTCAATTGGTGCAAACTTAGTTGCACTAATAGAGTATTTCAAATAGGGCAATTTCTAAAATTGCACCAAATAGACGTTTGGTGCGGATCATTTGTGCAACGTGAAGCGACAATAGCTGCACCATTACCCTACTGGAGCAAATAGTTAATCTGTTGGGGCAACAAAATTTGCCCAATTGAACTTATATGTTGTAGTGTTTGTCACATACTTGTATAATTGTTGTGTTCGTATCGAGAATTCAGGACAACTATATTTTGAGTTGGGTTTGTGTCAATCCAAAAATAACCGAGACCTAACCTAAGCCCCTTTTAACCTACCTGTACTAATTCAAGTTGATGTTCTATCAATTTTTAAGAAAGTTAGGTTATGCTCTATTAGAATCATCTCAATTTGTGCATTCTATAATTATGTATTATTTAATGATAGGCTGGGTTAAATTTGAATCATTCATAAATTTGATTGTTCAAGTTTCTTTATTAGAATTTGAAATATCCTAAGAATTAATTAGATAGTTGAAGCCTAATAAAATAATTTATATACTAAAACATTCCAACAATGGAACCTAAGAATGTTATGGAGTCTTATATAATTATTAATAAATATAGGTCCAAAAAGGTTGTTAAACCTCACAAAAAATAATGAAACTAAAGAATACAATTAAAGAAAGAAATTAAGAAATAAATTTAGCATTACATGTAATTTTCATTATTATATCAAATAATTAACTTAAGAATATGATTTATGGGAGAAGAATTAAATAACAAAGTTGCATAACAACGTAATGCATGTAATCACATAAAATGTGAAATTGGAGGACAAAATTAAAAAGAGGAATTAAATAATAAAATTTGTGTAACATAAAATATGCATTTTTACATGAAATAGTATTGTTCCTTTTTCAGTGGTGAGGAGTTTGAGAAGAAGAGTAGTTGAGGGTAAAACAAGAAGAGAGGTGTAGGCAGTTTCACCGGTTAGGGTTTCAAGAGAGCATAGTAAAAATAAAAATAAGAATGAAGGGAGGAGAGGGAGGTGGTAGAGCATGTTTGTTCTTGGTAGCTATGGTTTACAACATGTGGAATAATTAAGAATGAAAGGAGTTGAAGAGGGCGCCAACATGTATGTTGCTAGTCACCTAGTTAAGGTTTCCAAATATCAAGGGTGGTTTAGTTTTAGGGAAATAAGAAGGAAGGTGGGCTTCCTTTAATTGTTCTGGATTTGGGTCTGTTTTGGCTCTAAATTTTGTCAACTCAGGGCCTATCAGTTCTTGAGTTACATATTTAATAGGATAGTGTACCCACACAATTTTCTTAGTATTTTTAAGACATTTAATTGTTCAAAATTAGTTAGTATGTTAAATAAACTTCCACACTCCCACATTTCTCTGGTAATTTTCACCGATAAGCAAGGAACATTCAGACACCTCCTTTCTCTTTTTGTATTCACGCCAGTTTGAAGGTAAACCTGTTCCATCTTCGATTTGTTTTCCGATTTGAGATGAAATTGTACCCAGCTTAGTTCTCTTCCCCTTTGCAAGTGCCAACACCCTAGATCTGAGAAGGAAACAATGAGAAGAAACTGATGGGGCTTTGTTTGGTACAAAAACCGAAACAAGAAGGTAAAATCTATCATCTTTTCTATGTTCTTACCTTTTCCATCTTCTGGTGGTTTCAGAACCCATTTCTTCAAAACCCTAATTTACCCTTCTCCTTTTTACCTCCTTGTTTGTACTTGGAAATCCCATAAGGCTTGTGTCTCAGCCAAATCTGAATGGAAAAATCTAAGGGAAACATACCCGAAGGTGTAGTGTACATTTGAAACTTTTGAACCTCAAATCTTCAACAATCTTACTAGATTTGGGACAAGACTTAACTTTTTTCTTTGTTTTCGAACAGGGTAGAGAGTTGGGGGTTAAACCATTCCCTGATAACCATATTCAGGTTGTAAATCGAATCTAAATGTTCCAAAATGATATTGCTAATAGTTTTGCTTATATTTATGTGAAAATCGTGACTTTTGAGAAGAATTATGAAGAAAAGGAGATTGTAAAAAGAAGTTAACTTCTGCAAAAGATGGGGTTGACCAATAACTAGGGTTGGTTGGTGAAATTGAGGTTCTAAAAAGTAGCTTTGTTTGGAAATTTTTGACAAATCAAAAACTAGGGTTTGAATGGTGGGATTGTAATTTCAAAATTAGGGTTTCTGGAAAATAGGCCAAATTGAATTCAGGGTTTTTTGGTTATCAATCCAAAAATTAGGACTCGATTCAAAATTAGGGTTCTAGTCAAAAGTAGGGTTCTGGTAAAAAAAGTTAAGGTTAGAAATGTTAGAAATTTGTTAAGCTAGAAATTAGGGTTTTTTCAATAAAAAGGGTTAAATAGAAAATAAAAGAAAATTTGGCTAAATTCAAAATTTGAGAAAATTCAAATTTGGGTTTGTTTTGGAAATTTGGGGAATAAAAAATTAGGCTAAAATTAGGGATAACCAAAGATTAGCGTTTCTCACTCTGTGTAATTTTTCATAAAGTTGAGGGGAAAATGGCAATTAAGTTAAGTTTGGGGTTAAACTAAAAATTACGATTTTGGGTAAATTGTTTGAGAATTTGGGGTAAAACTGAATTTGAAAAAGTTTAGGGTTAATTTTGAAATTAGGTGAATCGAGATTTGTTAGGGTTAATTATAAAACCTAATTGTTATTAAAGTGTCCAGGTGATAGCTGTATAATTAGGTCTTTAGTCATAAATGGGTTTAAAGTTAATTAAATGTGATTACTAGTTAGATTAGTAATACTTATGTTTCAGATTTAAGTTTAGTGTTTATTGTTATTTAAATTATTTTATTTTGATTATTATGTGGGCTAACCTAATTGGGTTAGTGGGCCAGATTCTATTGGGCCCCGGATCTAGAAGGTTAAACATAGGACCCAACCCAATACAATTTATTGACCATGGACCTTAGAACTTAGACCAAATTGAGCCCATTGCTAAAACGAAGGCCCAAACTTTAGTTAGTGTTAGTGGACCCAAAATCAACTTAGGGGTTTACGAGATGGACAAATAACCAAAATTAAACAACTTGAATATGTTGACTGGTTTAGGCATGTTGATCTGTGTTGACCACATCGTCAATTGACCAATTGAAATAAAAGTTGGACAATGAGCAAGGTAGGGCCCATCTTAAAATAAATTAAAGACCAATCCAAACTGAAATAAAAAAGAAATTGGACTAGAACATCAAATTAGGCCCAAATAATGAGGCCAACTTAGAAGGCTTATATAAATTAATATTAGTAAGACCTAGTAAAAGAATTAAGGTTTATGAACTTCTATAACAAGTAGTAATAGGCAAAGGGACTGAACTAGAATTAAGTTCGGTATGGAAATTAAATAAAGACAATTGTTAAGCCCATAGGTTTGGGCAAAGTTAAATATAATTTAAATAGAAGGAATTGGATCAAGTTGGAAGTGAACTGGGCCAAATGGTTGGGCCTAGTTCACATGGAGCTCAATGAATTGGAATAAGTTATAAGAACATAAACTAAAGCCTTTGGATCAGACTTCAAAAATGGGAATTAAAGTAATTTAACGGAGAACAAATTAAGGAGCCAAGTTTTATGAACGTATTGGGGATGGTCAAGGATGTAAGTTAATAATACACACTTACTTTAACTATTCAACCTGTAGTTAAAATACTCTTGGTAGGATTCCACTAGTAATAGGCGATAAACCTTTTACTTAATTTGGTGGAACGAAAATTTTAAAAAGAGTAATGCACTTGAACTCAAGGATAAACAGAATTAATAAATTGTATTTTTTAAATCTAGGATTTGGATAATGAGATTCTCATGGTTAGATCTGGATCATAGTAGCAATTATCTAAGACGTCATTTAAAGCTTCTTTTACAGATATGTTGTTGTGTGATCCGAATGTCCCCAAGGGTCACCTTGGGTCGGATATGTGATTGCTTGTTTGATAAGAATATATGTGTGATTATAGCATGTTAATTTATTCTGGTACGAATGGTGTGCTTTGGATTAATTGTATGGTCTAGATACTATATGTTGTGTGTACGCTCAAATAAGACAGCTCACGTTTAGACATATATATAAAATATTATTTATACCACACACTTGTGAATATAAGAAACACTAAAGGGATATGTTATTTTAAAACATGTGGTGAACATCGGATAAGTTATCCTTGTAAAAAATTATATATAATAAAATATGATAATAATAATAATAACATAAGAAGGCTTCTTAGGTAAAAAGTGGAAAGACCTCGATTGAGGCAAATAATTATAAGTTATGATATTTACTATATAAATTCCTAAGGATGTTTCTTAGGCATTGAGATTAAAGTTATAATTTATGGTGCGGATGGATCACCTATATCCATATTGAGATCAAAACTTTTATATATGATGGGGTATGGGTTATTGGGAGGAACCCACGAGGTTCTTGGTTGCACATTGTGATCACAAAGTGGATTACCAAGATCAGGTCTACTCAAAGTATTGGAAATCCAATGAATCCAAATTAATCGTTGGTCAGATCACCCCGTCTAGTGTCGGCTACTACCGTAGGTGTTCCCACCTTATAACAGGGATAGTGAAACGAATCACCCTGTCTGGTGTCAACTACTGCCGTAGGCGTCCCACCTTATAATAGGGAATTGTATTATACTCTAACATATGAGGACACCTCAGGGATATGGGATGGAGAGATTATAAGAGCAAGATAATTTATGTTGTATTATCATATGCTCACAGGTTCATAAGATAATTAAGAATGTTATTGAATCCCATAAGAAGCAACAAAGAAGCTGGGGGGCTCCAACGATAAAACAATACTTAATATTTTTCGTGTGATGTTTTCTTGTGAGTATACTTGTTTAAATTCACTTGTATGATTGATTTACTGAACTTCTGATGTGTATGCTGTTTTTTGAAATTGTTATAATATTCATGTGTTGTTTACTGAATTGCTTGAAATTGGATATATTAAATTGGAATGCGTGTCAACTTTGACCAATTACCCATGCGTGGTCTGAGGGTGCAGGAGGATTGCATAATAGCATACTCAACAGTTGGGCTGACTCCTCCAACAACTTTTTTTAACAGGTGCATAAGTGGAGTTGTGAAGACAGAAAGCGGGGCGAGTAGATATTATTGTGTTTTTTGGAAGTATTTTGGTATGGATTAAGTTTAGATTATATTTTGCTCACAGTCATGGTTAAGGATGTGTATCATAGTATATTATTTTGTTAACACTATCACCGTCATCACAGTGTTCAGTTTGGATTTTTGGTAGCTTTGTTGCACATGTGGGTGCGTGACGGCGGTAACATTCCCTTTGATTAATTGTTTTTGATACCGGGTTTTGCATGTTTTTGTTTGGTTTGATTAAGGAGAAGGTCGGGATTTGTTATATAAGTCGGATTGTGAGTTAGGGATGCTACAGATTTCTTACATTTGTTCTATCATTTTAGATTTATATACCAAAATAAAATAAGAGCATCCAATACATAGGAAGGATATTTGTACAAAGGTAGAGGGCAATGATTCTTCAACCATCTCTAATTGTAAGTTGTACTTGATTTTGTGAACTAATGATGTACATTATCCTTCTTTCAAAAACAAATATGAAGTATATTATTATTAACCTAGTTTGGTTCCGTCTAGACTTAAGATAAAGCAATAATATTTATATTACCATTACAAAAATTGACTTATTCCTACTCTTCTAAGGATAGTAAGTGCAACTTCCAATTGCAACACTTTTAAACTAAAAGATTGTGTTACTCTTCCTAGCTCCTATCATGGGATTCATACATTTTACAGACTTTACATAGAGTATGAACTCAACATATTCAAACAAACTCTCCTTAAAACCTCAAGTTAAAACCTATAGAAGATGAAAATGTGATCAATTCATTCTTATCATCACAAGATCAACACTTCTCAAAAACGTCATACTATCATAAGCATCTTATCTTTGGTTTTCAAGTTACTTCACCACAAGAGACACCAGATAAAGAGCTACGTTGAATCTGGGCCAATTCACTCCTTTAATACAATAACCTGGCTTGGAACATAGAGCAAATCATATAGCTTCTCAACTATTATTTTGTTACCTAAGTTACCAATATTCTAGAGATCTCTTTTGATCCCCCATCACAACGATCTCATTTCTATTCCCTAATTGGATTATATCACTCACTATAAGACCGTAGACGAAGGGTGAAATATCTGATTTGTATTGATATCTTGTTGAATTAAGGCTAAAGTATGTATGTATATAGGTGGTGGAAACATTATATATGGGCTATTACATGTACGTATACATGACTAATTTTATTGGGCCCATTATTATATTATTTGGGCCTTTTATTCCCCTACATTCTAAACTAGACAAAATGATGGTTTAGAATGGAACTGGAGAATTGATGTACTTGGTAAAGCCCTGGTCAACGCATCTGCCAGTTGCTTCCCATTTTTAATCCTCTCAATGACGATGAAGAAATCTATGGCGACATGCTTCATCCACATGTGAAATATTGGATTTTTTTTCCATGTAAGTAGCACCAACGTTGGCATACAATAAAGATGAGGATTTGAAAATCGGAAACCTTAATTTGTGTTACAAGTGTATTATCCAAACGCTTTCAGTGGTAGCATTCACACAGTTTTTTTGAATTCTGCTTCTATAAATGATCTTGTGATTGATTGCTACTTCTTTGAACTCCATGAAAGAAGCTTGTCATGCACGCAAACAAGAAAACCTACATGGAGCGACGGCCCACGAAGGAACCCACCTAGAAACATGCAAATGGTGCCTAGAGGTGAGGAAGGTATGAAAAGCCCTAGATTTTTTGTACTACTTAAGTATAGAAGTAACCTTTTCACTGCCTGCCATTGAATCTATTGAGTCTTACGCATGTATGACAGACTTTACTAACTATAAACTAAATATCTGGCCTGGTGATAGCAATATATTGTAAGGAACCTACTATACTTCTGTGTTAAGTGATGTTTGGGTAAAGGGGTGCGTCAGTAAGTCTAGATTCGATGTTGGGCTTATGGGAGTGGGTATAGGTTTTGAATTCTTGTTTGTGGAGTTTAAAAGATTAGTAATATACTGGGTTGTCGAAGAAGTAGGCCAGCAGAGGAATCCAAGAAGTAGGATAAATTGCTAAATCCTTGACTAGAAATTTGGCTGATAGTTTTTATTTCAACTTAGTGAGAATAAGAAGAGAGTTACCAATGATCAATATATCATCACATAAATAAGGACATAGGTAGTATCATTGTCATGATGAAAATGAATAAAGATAGATCTTTGGTTTTTGAGTGATGAATCCATATCCAATAGAGTGGAATTGAAAGTAAAAACCCAGGCCAAAGATAATTTTTTGAGCCCATAAAGAGCTTTTCGCAATTTGTGAACATGATGAGGATAATTTAAGTGTATAAAACCCGGAGATTGTTTCATAAAAACCTTCTCCTCAAGATCTCCATTTAGATTAACATTTTGAATATCCAGTTGTTGTATAGGTCAATTGAGAGAAACAACAAAAGATATGACAACCCTGATAATGACTACCTTGACAGCAGGGCTATAGGTATCAATCCCCTCATGTTGCTTAACTCCTGGGCCACTAGGCGAGCCTTCCTTCTTTTAATTTGATCTGTAGCAGTTCATTTTGTCTTTAACTGTAACGCCCCTATTAACTAAAAATACAGCGGAAATAAAACTCTAAGGCGATTACAGACCATCGGGTTCCAAACACCCGGCACCAACCTCACCAATTACAACCTTTACAATTAACTAAGTTACGGTCTGAACTCGAGAAAAACTTAACAAAACATAACAATAAAACACATTAACTCTTCACAAAACCTAGTCCCATCCCAAACGCTCATTCTCTTCGTGGCCACTTGTAAATCAATTCGTACCTGCAAGATGAAACCAAGCAGCCCACCCCAAAAGGGGCGGGTCAGTTCCCTGGAATGGAACTGGTACAATTCTCCAAAAACAAACTTATAAAACATAACTCTTCAAAATAAATAGTAACATGAAAACAAACTCTTAAAAGTAAAACAGAGATAAAGCACTTCAAAACAATCAATTAAAGAGAAAAGAAAACAAGACAAGATAGAGATAGAGAACTTCCAAACCAAGTCATCCACTTAAGTAGTCACCACATAGTTAGTAAGCATCCATTGTTGATGTTAGAACCAATTCTGGTTAAGAAGAGTAAGACTTAAGTAGTCACAAATGACTAGGAGTGACATTAATATCCATAACCCGTGGTAGACAGTTTATGTCTCCACCATTTCAGAAGATGATTCCCATAGACACAAATATACTTAGGAGTGGAATAAACCAATTGGGAGAGATGGCCCCACCGCTAGTCAGTTGCCACAAGGGCGAGGTAAACAGACCTCCGCTGTCAGTTGCCACAAAGGGCGAGGTAAACAGACCTCCGCTGTCAGTTGCCACAAAGGGCGAGGTATAGCAGACCTCCGCTGCCACCGACCCGTTCTCAGTCATCGGTGAAAAGTGTGTGCACCACTTAGTATAAATAATCCATACTCAGTACCAAGATTAACATTTCTCATATTCCCATTAGATTATTAACTGCACAAGAGCAATACCAAAACACTCAGTCCTACAGAGTGCAGAGGCGTAAACCCTCAACAATTAATACCCAATAGAAAGAATCCATTCCCAATTAGGCTGATCAAACTCGACTCATGGATGAAACAATACCCATAGTCCAAAGGAAGAATTTACCAATACCAGATACTTTCCTATATTCCCAGTTACCCACTAGATCATTAACTGCACCAGAGCAATACCAAAACACTCAGTCCTACAGAGTGCAGAAGCGTAAACCCTAGGCAGTTAATATCTAGTGAAACAACTAGATAGGAGGAACCAATAACCAAGGAAGTTTCACATACAGGCTCAGTTAGTCACAGCAAGCTCAGTTAGTCACCCAAACAGTTTCCTTTTCAAATCAATTCAAGATCAGTTGGTGTTCCAAAACATTTCATAAAGTCCATCAGCAAAAGTATCGAGTACGAGAAATCGTACAAAACATTCCATAAGGTCCAAAACACCACAAGCTGAGTACGAGAAACCGTACAAAACATTCTATAAAGTCCAAAACACAACAAGCTGAGTACGAGAAATCGTACCTGGGTAACGTAGTAGCAGTTCTAATCAACTTGCGCAAACAATCAACAGTACTCTGAAGAATATTAAAGGTAATCTATCATCAATCACTTGTAGCCTATGTTACGCTTAAATAAACTCCTTACTCTTATTTCAAAGTCTCAATTATCTTTTAAGCCCCCACTTAAATGTTATGTATAATCTTTGTGTTATCTGAGAACGTTGTATAGCCCAAGGTGGTAAGACCAAGGAACGTATTTTATTAACACTTGTTAATTGTTCCACTCTTATCCACTTCACTCATACTTAACCATAATTCACCCATTTAAGACTCTTGAGACCTCTATATCATTAATGTGTTTATGTTATATAATTAAATCTAAGAATTCCAATAGTAAACTTAAGCTCAATACCTTTATTCTTGATTTAGAATAAACATTGTATTATGACCTATGATGGACTCATCTCAGAATACTATACTATTATCTCACAATGTAAAGATTATGTATTTAAACAATATCTACTAGACAACCCATTAGATTAAGTTTCCCCTTAACTTAACTAAGATCTACATCTTGTATATGGAACCATAGTGTTGTAGACGCATTATATCATAACCTAATTGAGTTACTAACTCATTTATCTTATCTTTAGTCCAGAAGACTTTTTATTACATCCAGCTAATAATCTTGACATAAGATGTTAAATTACTTTATCTTGAAACAACTATATTATAGTTGACTTAGACTTATCGAACCCTTACATTTAGTATTCACAAGGTACATTATTTGCTTCATTATTACCTATATAATAAGGTGTTTAGTATAACCCTTTTATGTATCCTTACTTACATTTAATTTCCTAAATGTTTTATTTTAACACACATTCCCTCCATAGACTATTTATAATCCTCTTATACTAACTACAACAACTTAAGTCTTAAATACGTTTTAAATTGTTTACGAACCTAAAGTTTCAAAGGGATAACTTAATAAATTAATTTCCTTTATTGTATTTAGGATAACATTATATCTCGACATAAGGTAAAATCTATCTAAGAACTAAATTCTGATTCATAAGTGAAATTGTTAATTATGTAATAAGATAATCTGTTTTGAAAAACCCCATACCTTATATCCAAATGACACATTAATATTTCCAGTGTTAAAAAGGAAAATCAATATAATCTCTTACGTAACCCAGTTTCATCTAATTAAAGGTTTAAAGATTTTAAGTATCTAATTTCTATTTATAAACCTTCTTAGTAAATCTTTAACTATTATGTACAACACTTATTTATAAACTCACATCTTGAATATTAGTAATAAATGTATTTTATATGGCTAACTAATTCTAAGAAACTTAAGGATTATTATTTAGAGTAATTTCCTAATCATAGTTTAATATAGTCTTATACCATAATCCCTTTTAATGATTTTGTCTCAAAATATTAAGTTATTACTCAATACTATAAATATTAAGAAATGATTAAATCTAGACTTATTTATCCTCTTCACACTTAGATGTAAAAGTAACTCATTTACTTTATTATTGTTTATATAATATGAACATTTAAATGTAAAAGCATTTCATTCATTTTATTATCAATTATATTAAGATCTATTTGTGTAACACTTTATGTAAACTAATTACAAATATTCCTAAATTTCAACTTATTAATTTCTTAACCCAATTATAGATTTACATTGTGGACATTGACTAAATATATACATGTATTTTAATACTGTTTATACTTAGAAATTCAAGGGTAACTACAACCTCAATTCATAACCATAAATTAATACCACCTCATATAGTATTCTATTACTAGTATTATGTAGAGGTTTTATTTTAACTCATTAATTCCTTCATATTATATTTTCTATAAGGTATTTTTTTCTTTTACTTATTTATTTATCGTATATATATATATATCCTTACTATGATATTTCTCACAAGGAATGTTATTTCCTTTATCTATTTTTATTGTATTTATATACATATATATCACATATATCAAGATTTATCCAGAACATTCTTTAAGAAATTATATTATATTTAATTATATTTAATATCTTTTAGACATATCCACAACTGATTTATGGTTTATAAAATAGAGTATTTTCCCTTAGTTTTAGTTAAACATATTAGCTTCCATATTATATATAATAAATAAATGTAGTTTAGTTAAATTCCTTGATTTAATATAAGTTTCTATTTATTTCTCTCATATATATATAATATAAATATATGTAACAATTTTTACTTCACTTAAAGTTAATACCCAAAATATTTATAAACATACTGTATTAAATGTTAATTAGTCTTATTATATTTTCCCCAACCTATAAAGTTCATTAATCAACTATACTTTAATTTTTGATTACATTAAAAACTATATATTATAAGTTATTCTTATGAAAACTCACAAACACAATTTTTAAAACCTTTTCCCGTTGCCCAAAAATTCCCAAACTTAATATACAGTAACTATACATTTTAGACATATTATAAAATTTTTATTTCATAAAAATATCTTTTTAATTAGCCAAATAATTCCAGAAAACCCGTAACTTGTAAAAATCATAACTTATGTTTAAAAACTCCAAAACCATAATAATTTACATCAATATAAACTAGATAAAATAAGGAACCTATGGTTAAAATTTCAAGTCAAAACCTTCGGGAAGGCCATTAACTAAAATTAACAAGTTAGAGCTATTTACTGATTTTTTTATAGAAACTTAACAACTTATTATTACCAGATCTAATCTTGGCCGTCCAATCTCTTAAAACGAGATCGGACGGCCCCTGTGTTGCGAGTTCATCAGCGAACTCAGTGAGCAGATCGAGTACTAATTCGCGAATATCTCCTAATCTACAGAACGAAATCGAGTGATTTTTGTTTCTATGGATTCGTAATCAAATTTCGGTTCTATTGGTATCAATTTCCCCAATTATTGCAGATTTCATCAAGATTCGAATTCGATTTGGAAGCTAGGGTTTATCTCGGTACAGAATACAAATCGGATACAAATCATCCAAATTCTCCTAACCTAACACGAAATTGACTAAATTGGCACATGGATTAGGTCGAAATCATGACTAAGAACAACAATATCGGAGCAATTTGATCGGAGACTCACCGGATTGTGCGAATTGGATGAATTCCGATTCGGAAAAACTGGAAAAACTCGAACTTTAGACAGTTCGGGGTGCCAACTTTGAGGATCTATAACTAGCAGTACAAGACGGGTTAGATAATGAGTAAGGCTCATTGGAAAGAAGAATTGTATATCTACACAATGATAGCAAGCACTAATCCTAACTCGCATCACACAGAAAGAAATCGAAGTCACAAAACACGAGTTTACCTCTCTGTTTCGGTATTATTTTATGTGCTGGCAAGACCGAAACTTTAGGCCTCTATATCTCCCAACTGGTTACGAATTGGACTTGTGCATAAACATGAAAGTTGTAGATGGATTAGCGATCTACACAACGAGCTATAGAAATCGAAATTTGGTTGAAAGACGAGGAAGTTATGGCAAGCGAACTTTACCTGAAATCGGATGAAACTGGAAACTGGGTTACGAACTCGAAAGTTGACAACTTTGGATCAACTTTCCCCGTCGATGTAGAATGAGTTAGGGCTTGTATGAGTTACTGTTAAAGAGGGAATTAAGGAGAAGAGAGTGGTGAAGACGGCATGGAAAAATATTGAGTAATGTGAAAGTTATAGCCGTCTAAAGTTAGGGCTAGAATGAAATCGGTTACGAAAATCAGGGAAGGAAATCGGCTAAGTGTGGGCGACCCCTACAGAGTGACACGTGGCACTTCTTAAATTTTGATTCAAAACTTCAATCTAGCATAACTTTGGCTAGGATGATCCGTTTTTGACGTTCTTTTTATCGATCTTCATGGTTTTTCATAACCTATTTATTGGTATAGGTTTCATGACCTGGTTTGACCATTCTCAAAAAGTCAACTCTAGCAAGGCTTAATAAGCTTTAAGGTTTCTAGAATTTTATATTGACTTTTATATTTCAAAACAATGTTCCAACACTTCCTAAAATCTTTATAATATATTTGGAGTGTTTAATAATTTTCCCAAGATTTATTGACTTATAAATCTTATTATTAAATTCATAATACTATATATAATGTATAATAATTAGGGTTAAATAGGAGAAAACCCCTAAATAAATTTCACAATTCCATATACTAATTTAATATTCATAATCCTATAATAATTTAATATTCATAATCCATAATAATTTAATTTCATAATTCCATAATATTAATTCATAATTCCATAATAATTTAATACTTAATAGTATTATTAAAGGTTTAATAAAAGAAATCCCCTAAATTAATTAAATTAATTTAGGGGTATTTCAGCATATCCCCCTTAAAAGAAACTTCGCCTCGAAGTTTAAAAATCAACTAATAAGCACTCACACCGCTTCGGGTGTGCTGAGACAATAAAAGTTCCAATGAAGTTCCATACCAAACCAATCCTTTATTTCCATCCACTTCCATAACAACATTCCACTCAAGATTACTCAAAATCAAACTGAATCAGGATATACCAAGATATAATGATGAAAATCAAAAGTCACATACTGAGTCATAATGCAAAAACCAAGCACATACAAACACCTCTCATTCTGCTAATACTGTTCTCCCTTTGCTAATAATGCAACGGCATAATCCGGATGAGATAACGAAGGAGGAGTATGCCAGCATATCCCCCTTAAAAGAGCTAAGGTACGCCCTCGTACCGCTACTAATGGCACATTCAAAGAATTCAACACCTTATTAACCAGCTTTGTTGAATTTTACTGCACCGTTGATTATATCTATGATCGTTATATATATCTGTATCTCTTGATTGTTATGTATTTGTATTTCCTTGGTGGTTATAAAATTTTATCTTATGATTATTATCCATTCATTTAATGACGATACGAATTATATGTCCATATATGATCATTTATCATATCAATTATTACAAGCTATAAATCAGGTGTAACTACTTGAGTAGTTTAAATAATATTTCAGATCATTTAATAATCTTCCAAATTATCTTCAAGGGTTTATAGCCAACCATATGTTAAAACTCTATAAATAAATATTTTCTATGACTTTTCAAGTTTCAATTGTTTTTAATTAATATCGTATTTTAGATCATTCAGTGTTTACTTATAAAATTTACTTATTATATATTTACATAATTTCACCCATTAAAATGTAGCTCCAAATCTGATTTCTTTATCTTAAATTTATTTTTCAAGATAGGGACCTATATAAAATTTTAAGTCAAATGATAGTCTAATGAAAACTCACTCACTCTTGGTATTATTTTCTTAGGGTTTGTTCTATGTAAGTATTCTTCTGATTATTAAATCTTAGTACTCTCTTAGACAATGGTGGCTTTTGGTAAATCACTCTTAGTGTGTCTTTTAAAATTTTATACAGTATAATGTTAAACTTCCAAGTAAACATGAGGATTTTCAATCTTTAAGTAACTCTCAATTTTTTTTTTTAAGATGCTCAATACTCAAGTATTTAAGGATCAATGATACTTAGTTTAGTATTACTCTTCTCTTCACTCAATCTTTAAGTAACTTCTTTATTGATTTTTTTTTTATATCAACCAGGGGTAGATGTTGTATCTTGGAGCCCAAACTTAATCCCCTTCCTCCATATATAGGTATTTTTCACCAAAGATTTAACTCCTTTACATTTATGAGTTTTAATACCGGATCTTAAGATACAAATTTGATTTGTTCATTGTGGTTAGCAATGAAATATGCCTAGCTCAAGATTTCATGATGGTAACGTCTTACCACCACTTCCCCTCAAGTTCAACACAATCCATCACCTGCGTGAAGATTATATACGTTAGATGACAAGGCTTGTCTAGCCCCTAAACTTCTAGAAGTGGGTGTGCACCCCCACTACTTTCAGCCTAGGAGTTCGTCGCACCAGGCACTTCCCGTAGGGTGTTAGGTTTATGTGTTTTCTTTCTAAAGTTAACATAGAGTTTTAATGTGTTTTACAAGTTCAGATGTTGATCTTTTCTAATACGCTACTAGTTCTTGTTAGCTTAATAATTTTCTAGACTTAAGATTTATCTTAAACATTATCTTTAGGTAATAAATTGATACCAAGTAGTTCATGAGATTTATTTCAAACTTTAAAGGAGTTGAAGTACTTTCACATAATATCAATACTAATTTAGTTATGTAAAGTTCTATTTGTATACTGTTTTCAACCAAAAGTATTCTTTAAAATTCTAGGAATTGTGTACTAGCTTTTAAAGGATTGCATTTTTAGCAATGTATTCTCCATGAGTATGCTTTTGAAAAATAGCTTAATATTTGGTTTATCTCAACCAAAATCTTATCGTACTTAATATAGGATGTTCCAAACTTATATATATATATTTGTAGTTTATTGTTGGAACGGTATAACAACACATCACACTCAACAGACATTCACAAAAGAAAAGTGTGTAAAGGAATCGTTCACAATTCCAAAAGGGTTAGGAGTCGTGCCTTACTGGAGTCCTCACTTCCCAATTCTACCCCAGTTCCCCAGTTTTAAGTGCACCTATAATCTAAGTATTTCACTCGGCTTGTTTTCTCTCGGGTTCAGAGCGTAACTACGCTCTGATACCACTTTCTGTAACGCCCCTATTAATAAAATACAGCGGAAATAAAACTAAGGCGATACAGACCATCGGGTTCCAAACACCCGGCACCAACCTCACCAATTACAACTTACAATTAACTAAGTACGGTCTGAACTCGAGAAAACTTAACAAAACATAACAATAAAAACACATCTCTCACAAAACCTAGTCCCATCCCAAACGCTCATTCTCTTCGTGGCCACCTGTAAATCAATTCGTACCTGCAAGATGAAACCAAGCAGCCCACCCCAAAAGGGGCGGGTCAGTTCCCTGGAATGGAACTGGTACAATTCTCCAAAAACAAACTTATAAAACATAACTCTTCAAAATAAATAGTAACATGAAAACAAACTCTTAAAAGTAAAACAGAGATAAAGCACTTCAAAACAATCAAGTTAAAGAGAAAAGAAAACAAGACAAAGATAGAGATAGAACTTCCAAACCAAGTCATCCACTTAAGTAGTCACACCACATAGTTAGTAAGCATCCATTGTTGATGTTAGAACCAATTCTGGTTAAGAAGAGAAAGACTTAAGTAGTCACAAAGGACCAGGAGTGACATTAACATCCATAACCCGTGGTAGACAGTTTATGTCTCCACCATTTCAGAAGATGATTCCCATAGACCAAATATACTCAAGAGTGGAATAAACCAATTGGGAGAGATGGCCCCCACCGCCAGTCAGTTGCCACAAGGGCGAGGTAAACAGACCTCCGCTGTCAGTTGCCACAAAGGGCGAGGTAAACAGACCTCCGCTGTCAGTTGCCACAAAGGGCGAGGTATAGCAGACCTCCGCTGCCACCGACCCGTTCTCAGTCATCGGTGAAAAGTGTGTGCACCACTTATATAAATCCATACTCAGTACCAAGATTAACATTTCCCATATTCCCATTAGATTATTAACTGCACAAGAGCAATACCAAAACACTCAGTCCTACAGAGTGCAGAGGCGTAAACCCTCAACAATTAATACCCAATAGAAAGAATCCATTCCCAATTAGGCTGATCAAACTCGACTCATGGATGAAACAATACCCATAGTCCAAAGGAAGAATTTACCAATACCAGATACTTTCCTATATTCCCAGTTACCCCACTAGATCATTAACTGCACCAGAGCAATACCAAAACACTCAGTCCTACAGAGTGCAGAAGCGTAAACCCTAGGCAGTTAATATCTAGTGAAACAACTAGATAGGAGGAACCAATAACCAAGGAAGTTTCACATACAGGCTCAGTTAGTCACAGCAAGCTCAGTTAGTCACCCAAACAGTTTCCTTTTGAAATCATTCAAGATCAGTTGGTGTTCCAAAACATTCATAAAGTCCATCAGCAAAAGTATCGAGTACGAGAAATCGTACAAAACATTCCATAAGGTCCAAAACCACAAGCTGAGTACGAGAAACCGTACAAAACATTCTATAAAGTCCAAAACACAACAAGCTGAGTACGAGAAATCGTACCTGGGTAACGTTGTAGCAGTTCTAATCAACTTGCGCAAACAATCAACAGTACTCTGAAGAATATTAAAGTAATCTATCATCAATCACTTGTAGCCTATGTACTTAAATAAACTCCTTACTCTTATTTCAAAGTCTCAATTATCTTTAAGCCCTCACTTAAATGTTATGTATAACCTTTGACTGTATTTAGAAGTTGTATAGCCCAAGGTTGTAAGACCAAGGAAGTATTTTATTAACACTTGTTAATTGTTCCACCCTTATCCACTTTACCATACTAACCATAATTCCCATTAAGACCTTTAGACCTATATCATAAGTGTTTATGTTATATCAATCAATCTAGAATTCAATAAAACTTAAGCTCAATACCTTTATTCTTACTTTAGGACATACATCTGTTATGACCAATGATGGTTTATCTTAGAATACTATACTATTATCTCACAATTATTGACTATGTATTTATCAATATCTACTAGATAATCCATTATATAAGTTTCCCCTTAACTTAATAAGATCTACATCCCGTATACTGAAATAGTGTTGTAGACGCATTTATATTAACTAATTGAGTACTAAACTCAATTATCTTATCTTAGTTCAGAATGACTTTTTATTACATCCAGCTAATAATCTTGACATAAGATGTTAAATTACTTTTCATCTGAAACAACTATATTATAGTTAACTTAGACTTATCGAACCCTACATTTTATTCACAAGGTACATTATTTGCTTAATTATTACCTATATAATAAGGTGTTTTAAGATAACCCTTTTATGTATCCTTACTTACATTTAATTTCCCAAGTTTTATTTTACACACATTCTCTCCATAGAGTATGTATAATCCTTTACTAAAAAAAAATTAAGTCTTAAATACATTTTATTGTTTACAAACCAAAGGTTTCAAAGAAACTTAATAAATTAATTTCCTTTATTGTATTTAGGATGGAAAATATATCTACATAAGGTAGAATTTATCCAAGAATTAAATTCTGGTTCGTAAGTGAAATTGTTAATTATTAATAAGATAATCTATTATGAAAAACCCCATACCTTATATCAAATGACACATTAATATTTCCCGTGTCAAAAGGTAAATCCTATAGCTCTTATGTAACTTAGTTCCTCTAATAAAGGTTCAAAGGTTTATATCTAATTTCTATTTATAAACCTTTTAGTAAATCTTTAACTATTATGTACAACACTTATTTATAAACTCACATCTTGAATATTAGTAATAAATGTATTTTAT
Source organism: Limonium bicolor (assembly GCA_023374045.1). Lineage (NCBI taxonomy): Eukaryota > Viridiplantae > Streptophyta > Magnoliopsida > Caryophyllales > Plumbaginaceae > Limonium > Limonium bicolor. Next base: position 342,848,149 of record CM041776.1, on the reverse strand, counting down.
ATGGCTAACTAATTCTAAGAAACTTAAGGATTATTATTTAGAGTAATTTCCTAATCATAGTTTAATATAGTCTTATACCATAATCCCTTTTAATGATTTGTCTCAAAATATTAAGTTATTACTCAATACTATAAATATTAAGAAATGATTAAATCTAGACTTATTTATCCTCTTCACATTTAGATGTAAAAGTAACTCATTTACTTTATTATTGTTTATATAATATGAACATTTAAATGTAAAAGCATTTCATTCATTTTATTATCAATTATATAATAAGATCTATTTGTGTAACACTTTATGTAAACTAATTACAATATTCCTAAATTTCAACTTATTAATTTCTTAACCCAATTATAGATTTACATTGTGGACATTGACTAAATATATACATGTATTTTAATACTGTTTATACTTAGAAATTCAAGGGTAACTACAACCTCAATTCATAACCATAAATTAATACCACCTCATATAGTATTCTATTACTAGTATTATGTAGAGGTTTTATTTTAACTCATTAATTCCTTCATATTATATTTTCTATAAGGTATTTTATTTCTTTTACTTATTTATTTATCGTATATATATATATCCTTACTATGATATTTCTCACAAGGAATGTTATTTCCTTTATCTATTTTTATTGTATTTATATACATATATATATCCACATATATCAAGATTTATCCAGAACATTCTTTAAGAAATTATATTGTATTTAATTATATTTAATATCTTTTAGACATATCCACAACTGATTTATGGTTTATAAAATAGAGTATTTTCCCTTAGTTTTAGTTAAACATATTAGCTTCCATATTATATATAATAAATAAAATGTAGTTTAGTTAAATTCCTTGATTTAATATAAGTTTCTATTTATTTCTCTCATATATATATATATATATATATATATATATGTAACAATTTTTACTTCACTTAAAGTTAATACCCAAAATATTTATAAACATACTGTATTAAATGTTAATTAGTCTTATTATATTTTCCCCAACCTATAAAGTTCATTAATCAACTATACTTTAATTTTTGATTACATTAAAAACTATATATTATAAGTTATTCTTATGAAAAACTCACAAACACAATTTTTAAAACCTTTTCCCGTTGCCCAAAAATTCCCAAACTTAATATACAGTAACTATAACATTTTAGACATATTATAAAATTTTTATTTCATAAAAATATCTTTTTAATTTAGCCAAATAATTCCAGAAAACCCGTAACTTGTAAAAATCATAACTTATGTTTAAAAACTCCAAAACCATAATAATTTACATCAATATAAACTAGATAAAATAAGGAACCTATGGTTAAAATTTCAAGTCAAAATACCTTCGGGAAGGCCATTAACTAAAATTAACAAGTTAGAGCTATTTACTGATTTTTTTATAGAAACTTAACAACTTATTATTACCAGATCTAATCTTGGCCGTCCAATCTCTTAAAACGAGATCGGACGGCCCCTGTGTTGCGAGTTCATCAGCGAACTCAGTGAGCAGATCGAGTACTAATTCGCGAATATCTCCTAATCTACAGAACGAAATCGAGTGATTTTTGTTTCTATGGATTCGTAATCAAATTTCGGTTCTATTGGTATCAATTTCCCCAATTATAATGCAGATTTCATCAAGATTCGAATTCGATTTGGAAGCTAGGGTTTTCTCGGTACAGAATACAAATCGGATACAAATCATCCAAATTCTCCTAACCTAACACGAAATTGACTAAATTGGCACATGGATTAGGTCGAAATCATGACTAAGAACAACAATATCGGAGCAATTTGATCGGAGACTCACCGGATTGTGCGAATTGGATGAATTCCGATTCGGAAAAACTGGAAAAACTCGAACTTTAGACAGTTCGGGGTGCCAACTTTGAGGATCTATAACTAGCAGTACAAGACGGGTTAGATAATGAGTAAGGGCTCATTGGAAAGAAGAATTGTATATCTACACAATGATAGCAAGCACTAATCCTAACTCGCATCACACAGAAAGAAATCGAAGTCACAAAACACGAGTTTACCTCTCTGTTTCGGTATTATTTTATGTGCTGGCAAGACCGAAACTTTAGGCCTCTATATCTCCCAACTGGTTACGAATTGGACTTGGGCATAAACATGAAAGTTGTAGATGGATTAGCGATCTACACAACGAGCTATAGAAATCGAAATTTGGTTGAAAGACGAGGAAGTTATGGCAAGACGAACTTTACCTGAAATCGGATGAAACTGGAAACTGGGTTACGAACTCGAAAGTTGACAACTTTGGATCAACTTTCCCGTCGATGTAGAATGAGTTAGGGCTTGTATGAGTTACGGTTGTAAAGAGGGAATTAAGGAGAAGAGAGTGGTGAAGACGGCATGGAAAAATATTGAGTAATGTGAAAGTTATAGCCGTCTAAAGTTAGGGCTAGGAAGTGAAATCGGTTACGAAAATCAGGGAAGGAAATCGGCTAAGTGTGGGCGACCCACTACAGAGTGACACGTGGCACTTCTTAAAATTTTGATTCAAAACTTCAATCTAGCATAACTTTGGCTAGGATGATCCGTTTTTGACGTTCTTTTTATCGATCTTCATGGTTTTTCATAACCTATTTATTGGTATAGGTTTCATGACCTGGTTTGACCATTCTCAAAAAGTCAACTCTAGCAAGGCTTAAGCTTTAAGGCTTCTAGAATTTTATATTGACTTTTATATTTCAAAACAATGTTCCAACACTTCCTAAAATCTTTATAATATATTTGGAGTGTTTAATAATTTTCCCAAGATTTATTGACTTATAAATCTTATTATTAAATTCATAATACTATATAATAATGTATAATATTAGGGTTAAATAGGAGAAAACCCCTAAATAAATTTCACAATTCCATATACTAATTTAATATTCATAATCCCATATAATAATTAATATTCATAACTCCATATAATAATTTAATATTCATAATTCCATAAAATAATTTAATATTCATAATTCCATAAAATAATTTAATACTTAATAGTATAATTAAAGGTTTAATAAAAGAAATCCCCTAAATTAATTTAAATTAATTTAGGGGTATTTCATTAACGCCCATTTCACTTCCTAAACATTGGTTCCTGGAACAAAAGGAACTAAGTCCCATGTGTGATTCCCAATAAGGGCAGCATGTCCTTGATTAATAGCATCACACCACTCAGGATATTTTTGGGCTGGAGAAAAGGTAGGATCCTCGGGTATAGAATTAGTAGAGTTCATGTGCTATATGTCTAATTTAGTGGATTTAGCTTACGAAATTGTCCTATCTGTTCTCACCAAGGGTTTGTGTAACACCCCTACAACGCACCTACCAACTACCGAAATCGCAGCGGAAATAACCAACCAAACATTAACTAAACGCTTGGTGTTACAACGCCGTTAACCACCCACGTGGTTAACTAGGCAGAATAAATACAAGTGTATCGGTCTGATGATCAGACTCCCGAGCATAGGTCCTAACATCCACATATATACATAACCAACAATACCGAGTATTTAATTTACATCACAACTACCAACTGTAAACATCCACCACTGTATAACAAACGGCGCCAAAATAAACGCCACGGGAGCACAGGCGCATCCCGGGCTCAACTACCAAAATAACCAAAAGTATAACAACGACCTAGGATCTAGAGCCACTCCGCTTCTTCGATCCTCATCCTGTAAATAAACAGAGCCCCCAGAGGGGGTCAGCAACCTTTGCTGGTATGGTTAACGCGCAGCCCGTCGGCTACCGGGATACGCGCAACCAATTGTCATGATAACATGGCATTCATTTTAAACATCCAACATATATATACCATAGCATAGCAAGGGAAATTGCATAGCACAACAACAATACATAACACCATAAAATCGGTTCACACAAGGAACCTTCCACCATAGTTAGTATAAATAGTGAGCCTAGAGATTATTGCCAATCTCGTGCTAAGCTCGTTACCAACCTCGTTATTGTCCAGTTATATCGAACGGTTAACTTAAACCCAAGGTGTGTCGGATATAGTAATCCCAAGCACACCGAAATAACATTTGTATGCCCCTGTGGCCCGACGTGAGTCAGTAAACTAGCTTTGGATAAGCTAAGGGAAGGTTGAAACCAAATTGGAATACAACCTATACATACACCAAGAGAGCCGAACCGGATATGACATCGACTCCCGTCCTCACACGCGTGGCCGGAACATGACCGGACTCCTCACTTCCCCGATTAGCACTTGTTAGTGGTCACACAATATTTGTTAAGTCACACACAAGCAAGTATTTAGGTCTTGTTAGACACACCCAGGGAAAGGAGTCACAACAATACAACATCATTATATATAACAACTGTAAACTCTTTTCATGCCTTAAGTCTTATAAGGTCGTAACACTCAGAAAAACAAACAACACCCAAGCCGGTGTAAACCGGTAGACAACAGACTGCAAGAAAACCATACCTCGGTCCTTGCCTCGACTGGTTTCCACCTTGAGAGAATCCTAAACACATTTAGTAACGTCGGTTAATTAACGCACTAGTCCATTATTAACATTAACTACTTCACATTTCTAGTTATCTCACTTCCACACTTTGTCTTAACTTCTCATCTTTTAAAATGTCATTATAACACTCCTAACATGTCTTATTTAACCTTATAATATCATTAATAACTTATTACCATTTTTAGATAACATTTCCCATCTTAAAGCAACATTTTTGGTCCATATTGTGGCCTGTCCGAACTTGTGTCCGAACCTCCAAGTTCGGACGCAAGCCGTGACTTTGAACTGAAAACAGACACACGTCCGAACTTGTGTCCGGACTTCGGAAGTTCGGACGTGAGTCAAGAATCTCTTAATGCGGAAATCCATGCGTCCGAACATGTGTCCGGACTTCCCAAGTTCGGACACAGTTCGAGTGTACAGAATTCTTACCCAACAGAGCCTGTCCGAACTTCCATGTCCAGACGGAAGTTCGGACAAGGCAAAATACTCAATTTCTAAGCCTTTAAACACTTAGCCAAATTTCTCCAAAGCCTCCAACACTTATAGTATCTACTCCCTAGGTTCCTAAGTGATGTTTCATGCCTATTCTAACTATTATACCAAGATATATCTTCCACACAAACATCATCATCCAAACATCCTTTTTTACAAATCAAAACTCCTTATGTCATTCTTACAATTCCTTTTCCAAGCTTACACTTTCTCCTCAATTTACCAAAGTTTGCCTAAGTCTTTACCTAAGTCCAAAATGACTTTGGTACATACTAAAACCTCAAGATCATGCCTAAGTCCTTATTACACTCTAGAACACTTCCTAGTTCATCAAAATTCCTTTAAAACATCTTGAACTCCTTATGCATTTCCTAAATTTCGACATAGGTTCTCCTAGCATTTTGTTACACCAAAGCACATTGTTTTCACCATTAAACACCCAAGGACACTAAGAACACCAAGAACACTCTCATACACAAAACTTCACTCAAATCTCACTACATGAAATTATAATGCATAACTTAAATTGCATGGCACTTAGGCCCTTAAAATGCATGGCTCTTAGGCCCTTAAAGTGCTTAAATCATAAACACTGAATTTCCACATATATATGCCTTTGACCTGCAAATACATACAACAAGACATATGTTCTTTTACTAGTCTCCTTGAGAACATTTACTAGGTCATTCACCTTTTGCTCTTTAGGTAGTTTTAACAAGCATTACAAGCTCATTTCTCCTAAGGCATTAAACAACATTAGGTTAGTATATTTACCTCTTTTCCAAACAACTTCTTTCTTGTTTCCTTATAAAACCGGTAAGGTATTTGATTCCTTGTCAAGTTCTAAACAATATACAAACATCATAATGAGTTTTCAAGCTTTAAGCTTCATCTCATTGTTAACCCTAATTTTACATTGTTTCAAAACATTAATGTAGTTGTTTTACCTTGATCTTTGAAGAGAGTTTGAATATCTATGAAGAGAGGACTCCACCTAGTCCATGAAAGGTTGGAATGAAGCTAGAACAAAGTCACACAAAGAGCACCATTAATGTGCATTTTCGGACAAGGCAAAAACATGGAGGAAATATGATTTTTCTTTGAGATTCCTTACCTAGAAGCAAAGGAGATCAATAATATGTAGAAAGACAAGCTCAAGCTCCTTCAATGGTGGAACTCCATGGCACCGAAATGGGGCTCTTGAAGTTTTGAGAAGATAGGAATGAAGAGCTTGATGAGAGGAAGAGATTGGTGGTGTTTGTTTTTGATTTGGTTAAGTGAGCTAGGTTTAACAAGAGGTCAAAGCTTGAGTTTAATGGTGGTGGTGAGTATTACCGTGAGAGAACAGCAAGAAGGAGGTTGAAGAAGATTGGAACCGTGTGAAATGGAGGAGGGAAATGAGAGAATGAGATAAAACTTGCTTTTAGAAGATATTTAAGCCTTAAAGTAAATAGTACCTAGTTAGTCATCTTTATTTGCTTAACAAAATAACAAGAGAGTGGTGAGTCACCACACTTAAGAAAACCGGCCCCCTTTGTTACATAAGGGTACTTTAGTCTTTATTTGTCAATTTAATTACTTATGATAACATATGTTACAAACTAGCTTTTAAAAAGCACTATTCATAAAAACAAGGCACATAGAAGTGAAAATTTTGATTTCCTATTGATATAGCCACCCAAATGTGATACTATATAGTATACATATATATTTAAGAGTAATGATGGACATTTAGCCACTCAAAACTCATTTACAAGATAATTTTTCAAAAATGTGCTTTAAGACTTCTTAAAGCACATTCTGTGTTTTAACTTGTTTTCAAGCTTGGTTTTCTTTGGTAATTGATTTAATATGTTCATTAATATATAAATAAGGTCTTGGTAAGTTCATTAGGTCTTACTCAAGCTTATTCCAAGCTTAGAGCACATTTTAGCCCTTATTGACCTTAATGTATTTAATTGTGTTCTTCATTGTTTAAATTGTTTACTAATGTTTCTAAGACATTTTCTTGTCTTAATAAGTCATGTTTTAATGTTTAACCAACATACTAAGGTTTGGGGTATTTCAATCTACCCCCCTTAAAAGAACTTTGTCCCCAAAGTTCACACTTCCCACATTTCTATAATAGTAGAACACGGGGAACACTTATAACACCATCCTTCCAAGAACAACATTATCAACATTACCATCATACTTACATCACATCGGACTCAAGGTCCAAACCACATAATACCATTCAGACACAACGGTCTGCAACTTACATAGACAATGTATATAATACATGTCGCACACATCCATAACCGAAACGGCTCTACCCCCCTTAAAAGGGGTACGCCCCGTACCCTATACATATAAACACTAAGAAGTAAACAATGACGGGTACTTCGCCTTCACCTTATCTTCCAGCTCTCAAGTGGCCTCCTCAACGTCCTGGTTAGACCAGAGGACCTTCACCAGTCTCACAGACTTATGGCGAGTGTCTCGAGTCTTGGTATCCAGAATCCGTACGGGAGTCTCCACTGAACGCATGGTCGGCTCTAAGGTTAGCCTTTCAGGCTGAAGCACATGAGACGGATGAGACATATACTTCTTCAACTGGGACACATGAAATACATCATGTACCTTGCCCAGCTCGGCGGGTAAATCAAGTCTATAAGCTACCGGGCCGATCCGCTCCGTCACAACATAAGGCCCCACATATTTCAGGCTCAACTTGCCTTTCTGGCCAAAACGAAATACTCCCTTCATGGGGGATACCCTAAGAAATACCTGATCGCCTATAGCGAACTCCAGGTCACGTCTGCGCACATCAGCGTACGACTTCTGTCTATCCTGAGCTGCTTTCATGTTAGCCCGGATCTGGCGAACTTCTGCCTGAACCTGTTCCAGATACTCTGGTCCTATAATGACCGTCTCACTCGACTCATCCCAGCATAAAGGCGTGCGGCAAGGTCTACCGTACAATGCCTGGAAGGGAGACATCTTGATCGAAGCATGGTAACTGTTGTTGTAACTAAATTCGATCAGATGTAACTTATAATCCAGCTGGTCTGAAAGTCAAGTGCACATGCACGTAACATATCCTCAAGTGTTTGGATGGGGCGCTCACTCTGACCATCTGTCTGTGGGTGAAACGCTGTACTCAGTTTCAGTTCAGTACCCAGTGCTTCTCGTGTGGATCTCCAATACCCCGATAGGAATCTTGTATCTCTGTCAGATACAATCGTTTTCGGAACCCCATGATGTCTTACAATCTCTCTATCGAAGAGCTCTGCAAGCTTAGCCACTTTCCAGGTGTCCTTCATCGGTATGAATCGAGCCACCTTGGTCAGTCGGTCTACCACAACCCAAATCATATTCAGACCTCCCCTTGTAGGCGGAAGCCCTACCACGAAGTCCATAGATATGTCATGGAACTTCCACTCAGGCACTGACATTGGCTGCACCATACCACCAGGCCGTCGGTGCTCAAACTTGACCTTCTGACAAGTGAGACACCTCAACACATAATCATTTACATCTTTTTTCATTCCAGCCCACCAAAAAAAACGTTTCATACCCTTATACATCTTTGAAGCTCCGGGGTGAATCGATGTCGTAGAACAATGGGATTCACTCAATATGCGCTCCTTCAGCTCAGCGCTACTCCTCGGTATACACAGCCGGCCATTAAGCCTAATCAGGTCATCATCGTGGAGTCTGAAGTCGTACTTCTGACCCTCGAATGTGCCATCAATAAGCTTCTGTCTAATCTCCACCATATACTGATCCGTCATCTGAGCACTCCGCACCTCTTCAACCAAGCTAGTATGAGAGACTAGCGAATGGAGAGAGTGTGCTCGGCGAGTCAATGCGTCAGCTACCACATTCGCCTTACCCTCCTTATACTGTAAATTGATGTCATAATCATTTAAGAACTCGACCCACCTTCTTTGCCTCATGTTCAACTCTTTCTGAGTGAACAAGTATTTCAAACTCTTGTGGTCGGAATAGATCGTCACGCTTACCCCATACAAATGATGTCGCCATATCTTCAATGCGAAGACAATGGCACCCAATTCTAAGTCGTGGGTAGGGTAGTTCTCTTCATGCTTCTTCAGCTGTCGGGAGGCATACGCTACGACCTTCCCGTGTTGCATCAACACACAACCCATACCTCTGTCTGATGCGTCGCAATAGACCTCAAAACCATCTGGACCGTCTAGTATAGTCAGGACCGGTGCAGATGTCAGAGCATCCTTGAGTCTCTGAAAAGAACTCTCACAGTCGACTGTCCACTCGAATGGAGCATCCTTCTTCATCAAGGAAGTCATCGGCTTCGAGACACTGGAGAAGTCCTTCACAAACCTCCTATAATAACCTGCCAGACCGAGGAAGCTCCTGATGTCGGTAACTGTCTTCGGCCTAGGCCAGGTGCGCACTGCATCAATCTTTGCCGGATCAACAGCGATCCCGGCCTCAGAAATCACATGTCCAAGAAAGGATACTTGGTTCAACCAAAACTCACACTTAGAAAATTTAGCATACAGCTGATTCTTCCTCAACGTTTGCAACACACCTCTCAGGTGGCTTTCATGCTCACCTCTCGAATTCGAATACACAAGTATGTCATCGATGAAGACTACCACTGATTTGTCCAACTGATCTTGGAACAAACGGTTCATTAAGTCCATGAACTTAGCTGGTGCATTGGATAACCCAAACGGCATAACCGTAAACTCATAATGTCCATACCTAGTTCTGAATGCTGTCTTCTCAATGTCACTATCACGGATGGCAATCTGATGGTATCCGGATCGTAGATCTATCTTTGAGAACACTGATGCCCCTCTCAACTGATCAAATAAGTCGTCGATGCGTGGTAAAGGGGTAACGGTTCTTCACCGTAACTGCATTCAGCTCTCGATAGTCAATACATAGGCGGAGGCTACCGTCCTTCTTCTTCACGAAGAGGACCGGCGCTCCCCATGGTGAAACACTAGGGCGGATAAAGCCCTTGTCGAGTAGGTCTCTCAGCTGCTCCTTGAGCTCTGCCATCTCTGCTGGAGCCATACGATAAGGTGCCTTCGCAATAGGTCCGGTGCCTGGAACTAAATCGATCTCAAACTCCACTTCCCGTGCTGGCGGCATGCCTGGAAGTTCCTTAGGAAATACATCAGGAAACTCCGACACTACCGGCACATCTGGGCTAAACTCAGGGTCTCTCTCTATGTCCTGGACATAGCAGAGGTATACATCCTTCCCTCGTCGTAACTCACGATACATGGCCATGGCGGTGATGATCTGTGTCGAAGGCTCCCTGGGCCTCTAGCGGTATGATATAGTAACCCCAGATGGACTCCGAAGAAGCAGTCGATGCTCGGCACATAGGATTCTACCCTTGTACCGCTCCAACCAGTTCATCCCGATAATCACATCAAAACCAAGTCCGTCGAACTCTATCAAGTCGATCGGAAACTCCTCATCTCTGATTCGCACAATGGCATCTCGGTAGTAGCGGGTACACCTGATCCGCTCTTTCGACGGGAGAGTGACCACAAAGTCTGGCATCTCTTCACCGTCTAACCCCAGCCTCTTCGCAAATGACAACGAAATGAATGTATGTGAGGCTCCAGAGTCGAACAAGATCGATGCGTCCACGCCATTCACTGGAAAGGTACCGGTGAGGATTGTGTCGCTCTTGCCGGCTTCTGCCTTCTTGCAGACACTCAGTATACCTCCCGTTCCGAGTGCACCGCCTAATTCATTGGCAAACTCATAAGTATACGGTAGTAACACGGTTGATATACTCCAAAACAACAACTCTTTATTCATTAACACACTCTTCACACCATAGGTTGGTTTACATTGCAAACAGGGCTAACTATAGCATCCTTAACATACAACTGGCTTAATACACATTACATGATTACACAAGGCTTAAAACTGCCTGAAAGTCAAATTCAAACGTCCGGGTTTCAGATGTGTGGCATTTACCACTGTCGATGGTGCGGTATTCAGTTTGATCTTCTTGATACCGTGGTATAACATCCTTGATTGTCCTCCCATGATTAATACATCACCTGACTTCAACACTAGCTTCTTTGCGAGATCACCACGCTTCTGCTCGCCGTACATAAACATTGCGGTATCACCAATGGACCAAGACACCACGGGTACTCCCTTACTTAGAGACTCGGGTGACTCGTCCTTGTCTTGGTGTAACCCTAACCGTCCACCTTTCTGGTAGAAGTTCACAATACATAAATCAGCTTGAACGTTCGGAATCGGTTCCGATTCAACTTGCTGAGCAATTCCCACGGCGTGGTTAACGACCGCAAGGAACTCCTCAGGTATACCTGGTACAGATGCTCCATCTTCAGCTCGCACGTCTTGATATGACTTGGTGTAAGGATTCCAGTCCTTACCCATGCACATCATCTTCAACTTCATCTTCGAACCGCTCGGGTACTCGGGTGTGTAGAAACCTCCTGGTGCTGCTCCAAGTTTGTTGCAACGCCTGATGATGTGGATTTGTGCTTCCGGTGTCAGGTATCCATTTAAGAGTATCATACCTGGCTGGATAACCTGACATTGTTCCAGTGGGAATTCGGTGATGCTGATGGTTGTCTCTTCAGGGTTTGGTGTGGGCGGGATTGGATAACAGATATTGAAGTTTCCTAGGTTTTCCACATTGTCTAATTTAGGTGTCTCTCACATTATTCTTTAACTCATTACTTAGGTGGTTGTACATTAGACTCACTAATACAACACTCATGCATGAAATGCGGTAAGCAATCACTTTTTCATTTAACAGTTTAGGCGGTACCTGGTCTCGAAGAGGATCCTGGTGCCTCAGACCGGTCCACCACATTCAGGGCGGCCTTGCCGGACCCCGTCCCCTTCCTCTTCTAGGAATCAGTGTACTTCTTGTCAGAAGACTGCTGGATGATCGTCTTCGGGCTTTCGGTGGTCGCGGTAGTCTTACCCTTCCACTGCCCCTTTGGCTTATAGTTCCTGCCACTGGGGTTCTGCCAGCACTCAAACTCGCGGTGCCCCATCTTCTGGCAGTAACGACACTGCACATCGTTCCCCTTGCAGTCTTTGCCGGGGTGGTCTCTGTTGCACCACTTACAGTAAAAGTGGCGCTCCGGTCCAGAGCCCGCGCTAGCTGCTATAACAACACACAATCAATACTCACTTCACATCTTAACAACATACACCTCAACTAGATACACATGATTAGGTATTTACCCTTAGGCGGGTAGGAGCGTAGTGGCTTCACCGCATACGCATATGTGAGCTTCAGTGGCTCCTCAGCTGTAGTGGTCTGGGCTTGGCCCATGTCACCCTGGTACTGACCCTTCTGGGGCTGAGGGTAATGTTTCTTTTTCTTTCCTCCCCCATAAGCTTGCTGACTCTGGCCCTCGTTCGTGGCCTTGCGCTTGTGCGCATTCTCCACGTCCCTCAGACGGACGGTAATCTCAACCTTAGCAGCGGCATGATAGCACTCCTGCAAGGTAGTATACTCAGCTGGCCCCATCCCGTAGCGGAGACGGTGGCTAAGACCATTATAGAACCGGTTCACCAGTACCCGGTTCGAGTATCCAAGGTCTGGTAACAGGTGAATAAGGCCGGTGAATGCGGTGTAGTAGTCATCAACCGACATCTTATCCCCCTGCCTCAGACTATCCAGCTCGAGGCGCTTGGCCTCCTGCACATGCATAGGGTAATACTTGGCTCGCAGCAGAGCCGTGTACTCCCTCCAACCAAACTCAGGATCAGCTATCCTGTCCTCCCTCACCAACTTCCACCAGCTCTGTGTCGAACCCTTCAAGTAGTAAGCGGCAAGACGGACCTTAGCTTCAGCAGGTACAGCCAAGGTCTCGTAGGCGGTCTCCAGCTCGGAGATGTACGCCTCCAGCTTGCGAGGGTCGGTCTCCCCATTGAACGACGGTGGTCTCAAGTCAGCCAACGCCTTGACCCAATTGGTCTCTCGTGGCGGTGGTGGTAGTGGCTGAACTCCGGGCTGTTGCCCTTGCTGTATAGCAGTAGCCAACTAGGGTACCATCTGGGCTACGACGGCTGCTACTGCCTCAGCCTTGGTCTGTGCCGTAGTATCATCGCCCTGGTCACCCGCATCTCCAGTACCGCGCCCGCGGCCTCTACCTAGTGGTCTACCTGACATCTGAATTCACATGAACATTTCATTAGCATTATGCTTGCACACTTATCGGTCCAACGGTTGTAGCATCTTCCCGACAACAAGGTAATTCCACACTTAGTTAGTGGTTAACCTTTCCAAATCTGTTCACTTAGGTAACTATGGTTAGGTTTCCTAACTCGGTATATTTCTAGCTCGGTATTCTAGTCATCAGAGCGATACTTCGCTCTGATACCACTTTTTGTAACACCCCTACAACGCACCTACCAACTACCGAAATCGCAGCGGAAATAACCAACCAAACATTAACTAAACGCTTGGTGTTACAACGCCGTTAACCACCCATGTGGTTAACTAGGCAGAATAAATACAAGTGTATCGGTCTGATGATCAGACTCCCGAGCATAGGTCCTAACATCCACATATATACATAACCAACAATACCGAGTATTTAATTTACATCACAACTACCAACTGTAAACATCCACCACTGTATAACAAACGGCGCCAAAATAAACGCCACGGGAGCACAGGCGCATCCCGGGCTCAACTACCAAAATAACCAAAAGTATAACAACGACCTAGGATCTAGAGCCACTCCGCTTCTTCGATCCTCATCCTGTAAATAAACAGAGCCCCCAGAGGGGGTCAGCAACCTTTGCTGGTATGGTTAACGCGCAGCCCGTCGGCTACCGGGATACGCGCAACCAATTGTCATGATAACATGGCATTCATTTTAAACATCCAACATATATACCATAGCATAGCAAGGGAAATTGCATAGCACAACAACAATACATAACACCATAAAATCGGTTCACACAAGGAACCTTCCACCATAGTTAGTATAAATAGTGAGCCTAGAGATTATTGCCAATCTCGTGCTAAGCTCGTTACCAACCTCGTTACTGTCCAGTTATATCGAACGGTTAACTTAAACCCAAGGTGTGTCGGATATAGTAATCCCAAGCACACCGAAATAACATTTGTATGCCCCTGTGGCCCGACGTGAGTCAGTAAACTAGCTTTGGATAAGCTAAGGGAAGGTTGAAACCAAATTGGAATACAACCTATACATACACCAAGAGAGCCGAACCGGATATGACATCGACTCCCGTCCTCACACGCGTGGCCGGAACATGACCGGACTCCTCACTTCCCCGATTAGCACTTGTTAGTGGTCACACAATATTTGTTAAGTCACACACAAGCAAGTATTTAGGTCTTGTTAGACACACCCAGGGAAAGGAGTCACAACAATACAACATCATTATATATAAACTGTAAACTCTTTTCATGCCTTAAGTCTTATAAGGTCGTAACACTCAGAAATACAAACAACACCCAAGCCGGTGTAAACCGGTAGACAACAGACTGCAAGAAAACCATACCTCGGTCCTTGCCTCGACTGGTTTCCACCTTGAGAGAATCCTAAACACATTTAGTAACGTCGGTTAATTAACGCACTAGTCCATTATTAACATTAACTACTTCACATTTCTAGTTATCTCACTTCCACACTTTGTCTTAACTTCTCATCTTTTAAAATGTCATTATAACACTCCTAACATGTCTTATTTAACCTTATAATATCACTAATAACTTATTACCATTTTAGATAACATTTCCCATCTTAAAGCAACATTTTTGGTCCATATTGTGGCCTGTCCGAACTTGTGTCCGAACCTCCAAGTTCGGACGCAAGCCGTGACTTTGAACTGAAAACAGACACACGTCCGAACTTGTGTCCGGACTTCGGAAGTTCGGACGTGAGTCGAGAATCTCTTAATGCAGAAATCCATGCGTCCGAACATGTGTCCGGACTTCCCAAGTTCGGACACAGTTCGAGTGTACAGAATTCTTACCCAACAGAGCCTGTCCGAACTTCCATGTCCAGACGGAAGTTCGGACAAGGCAAAATACTCAATTTCTAAGCCTTTAAACACTTAGCCAAATTTCTCCAAAGCCTCCAACACTTATAGTATCTACTCCCTAGGTTCCTAAGTGATGTTTCATGCCTATTCTAACTATTATACCAAGATATATCTTCCACACAAACATCATCATCCAAACATCCTTTTTTTACAAATCAAAACTCCTTATGTCATTCTTACAATTCCTTTTCCAAGCTTACACTTTCTCCTCAATTTACCAAAGTTTGCCTAAGTCTTTACCTAAGTCCAAAATGACTTTGGTACATACTAAAACCTCAAGATCATGCCTAAGTCCTTATTACACTCTAGAACACTTCCTAGTTCATCAAAATTCCTTTAAAACATCTTGAACTCCTTATGCATTTCCTAAATTTCGACATAGGTTCTCCTAGCATTTTGTTACACCAAAGCACATTGTTTTCACCATTAAACACCCAAGGACACTAAGAACACCAAGAACACTCTCATACACAAAACTTCACTCAAATCTCACTACATGAAAATATAATGCATAACTTAAATTGCATGGCACGTAGGCCCTTAAAATGCATGGCTCTTAGGCCCTTAAAGTGCTTAAATCATAAACACTGAATTTCCACAATATATATGCCTTTGACCTGCAAATACATACAACAAGACATATGTTCTTTTACTAGTCTCCTTGAGAACATTTACTAGGTCATTCACCTTTTGCTCTTTAGGTAGTTTTAACAAGCATTACAAGCTCATTTCTCCTAAGGCATTAAACAACATTAGGTTAGTATATTTACCTCTTTTCCAAACAACTTCTTTCTTGTTTCCTTATAAAACCGGTAAGGTATTTGATTCCTTGTCAAGTTCTAAACAATATACAAACATCATAATGAGTTTTCAAGCTTTAAGCTTCATCTCATTGTAAACCCTAATTTTACATTGTTTCAAAACATTAATGTAGTTGTTTTACCTTGATCTTTGAAGAGAGTTTGAATATCTATGAAGAGAGGACTCCACCTAGTCCATGAAAGGTTGGAATGAAGCTAGAACAAAGTCACACAAAGAGCACCATTAATGTGCATTTTCGGACAAGGCAAAAACATGGAGGAAATATGATTTTTCTTTGAGATTCCTTACCTAGAAGCAAAAGGAGATCAATAATATGTAGAAAGACAAGCTCAAGCTCCTTCAATGGTGGAACTCCATGGCACCGAAATGGGGCTCTTGAAGTTTTGAGAAGATAGGAATGAAGAGCTTGATGAGAGGAAGAGATTGGTGGTGTTTGTTTTTGATTTGGTTAAGTGAGCTAGGTTTAACAAGAGGTCAAAGCTTGAGTTTAATGGTGGTGGTGAGTATTACCGTGAGAGAACAGCAAGAAGGGAGGTTGAAGAAGATTGGAACCGTGTGAAATGGAGGAGGGAAATGAGAGAATGAGATAAAACTTGCTTTTAGAAGATATTTAAGCCTTAAAGTAAATAGTACCTAGTTAGTCATCTTTATTTGCTTAACAAAATAACAAGAGAGTGGTGAGTCACCACACTTAAGAAAACCGGCCCCCTTTGTCACATAAGGGTACTTTAGTCTTTATTTGTCAATTTAATTACTTATGATAACATATGTTACAAACTAGCTTTTAAAAAGCACTATTCATAAAAACAAGGCACATAAAGTGAAATTTTTGATTTCCTATTGATATAGCCACCCAAATGTGATACTATATAGTATACATATATATTTAAGAGTAATGATGGACATTTAGCCACTCAAAACTCATTTACAAGATAATTTTTCAAAAATGTGCTTTAAGACTTCTTAAAGCACATTCTGTGTTTTAACTTGTTTTCAAGCTTGGTTTTCTTTGGTAATTGATTTAATATGTTCATTAATATATAAATAAGGTCTTGGTAAGTTCATTAGGTCTTACTCAAGCTTATTCCAAGCTTAGAGCACATTTTAGCCCTTATTGACCTTAAGGTATTTAATTGTGTTCTTCATTGTTTAAATTGTTTACTAATGTTTCTAAGACATTTTCTTGTCTTAATAAGTCATGTTTTAATTTTTAACCAACATACTAAGGTTTGGGGTATTTCAGTTTGTGAATATTGTCCAAGCATGAGTGATCTTAAAATGATGTGGTATTGGCTTTTTAGGGTATAAGAGAAGAAGAAGCATTTGTTGAAGGAGGTTGTATGGTGTTGTTGGGATTCATGGGAGAAGATAGATCAAGATGAAAAGTGAAGATGAATGATGTCTTGATAGGATTGGTCGGGCTGGAAATTATGCGATTATAATAGTAAGGGTATTAGCAATGGGTGTGGGCATAAGGGGTGGATTTTGTGTAGGTAAACATTCATGGGAAAGGATGTTTCATCAAATTGAACTGCTGATGTTGTGTCTCCTTGAGAATATTAAAAACAGACAAATATAGTCTGTCTGATTAGAAGAGTACCCAAGAAACACACACTCAACGAAACAGAAGGCTAACTTGTGATTATTATAAGGTCTCAAATCGGGTCAACAAGAGCAACCAAAAACTTTGAGAGTGAAGAAATTAGGCTGAGTGTGAAATGACATTTCAAAAGGTGTTGAGAATGATAGAATTTTTGTAGGTGTTCGGTTGGATAAGAAAAATGTAGTTTTAAAGGCATAGGTCCAGTAGGAAAGAGGAAGACCGGAGTGAGATAAAAAAGATAGTCCCTTGTCTTGAACATATATGTTTCTAACTTCCTCTGCCCAATTCTAATGGTGTGAATAAGGGCAGGAAAATCTGTATAAAATGTCAAATTCTTCAGTTAGAGACTTAAGAGCCTTGAACTCACCCTCATTACTCATTTGTATTGATATCTTGTTGAATCAGGGTTACAATAATGTATGTATATATGGGGTGGAAACACTCACACTATTCCACAAATAGTTTCTAAAAATATCTTCTGATCCTGTACCTTAAACTTAAGTAAAAACATAGTTTAGACTTAAGTGGCTAAGCTCTAGGTACGGGGAAGCTGAAAATTATACCTACACTCCTCGATTATGTTATAGTTTTCCAGGATTTAGAATTTTTTTACCAACGATTCTTGCGATGAATTCAATAGCAGATTTTTTTAAGATACTCACTATATATATGATTGTGTTGGTTGGTAGATCAAGCACCACCCTGATACAAGCCATTTATTAGCTACGTTACATAAATCATATTTTGTGTCATTTATCTAATATTTCAGTTTTTGAAGTTGATAAAATTAACAAATCAATTGATCTCCTATTCTGGTTGTTGGAGAATAATTTGTTAGTAACTAAGGGGGCGTTTGTTTCAAGCCGAGGAAACAGAATGGAATTGAGAAAGGTAATGGAGAGGAATGAAAAAGAATTCCCTTTGATTTTCCTAGTTGTTTGTTTGAACTGAGGAAAATGAAATAAATAATTGGTCAACGGCCGCCAGTCAATGGTCAATGACCGCCAATCAATGGTCAACGGCTTCCGAATGCTGGTCAACATTCATTAATTGCCGGTCAACATTCACCGGTCACTGGTCAATGGTCATTAGTCATTGTTCAATGATCACATATAACCGGTCAAAGTGTACTAGGTTCCATTCCCTAGTAGGGGGTGGGGAATCAAGATAGAGGGTTTTTGTGGTAATCCCATTCCCTTTCCTTTCCTGAAAATAGGAAAAACTGATAAAACAAACAGCGGAAAAGGGAATCATTCCGATTCCCTTTCTTGATTACCCCAAAACAAACGCCCCCTAAGTTTTTCATGGTTAATCACTTTTACCAAAACGTGTAATCAATAACGAAGGTATTTTCCAGCCATACAAATATGAATCCTTTGTTTTTTAAAAAAGAGATTCTTACATGAGAACAATATGAACCATTGGTTTAAGAAAAGTGAATCTTATCACAAACTTAAGCGGGAACAATATGAACCTTTCATTTACTGAAAAATGAATATTTCATTTAAGAAAAGTGAATCAAATGTTTTAGAAAGGTGAATCTTATATTTGAGATAAATGAGTCTTTCACATTAAACGTTGTGAATCCTTTGTGTTTGAACAGTGAATCTTTTGTTTTAGAAAAGTGAATCTTATATGACAACAATATGAAATTTTAGTTTAAAAAAGTGAATCTTATACTACAACAATATGAAGTTTTGGTTTTAAAATAGTGAATCTTATGTTTATGATTAGACAAGTTTCACATTAAATAATGTGAAGTGGATCTTTTGTTTAATAAAAGTAAATCTTATGTGAGAACAATACGAACCTTCAATTTGTTGTTGTGAATCTTTCGTTTTAGAAAAGTAAATCTTATGTTTAAGAAAATTGAACTTTTCACATTCAACATTGTGAATCCTTTATTTCTAAAAGTGAATGTTTTAGCTTCAGAAAAGTGAAGAAATAAATTTTATTTTGTTAATGAATAAAGTTCATTTTATTATTAAAAAAGATTCATATTGTTAATGAATAAGATTCACTTTTAAAATACGTGTTATATACTCATTACAAAAACATAAAATTTTAAGTTTACCAAAAGATATTCATGATACATCCTGTCTAAAGAACAAGAGTTATGATGAACAAGTATATATATATATATATATATTAAAGTTACAATTTTAAAATTTACTATCAAAATCACACTTTATGAAACCAATAATATAGAGACATGTGTCTAAATCAAATTTCTCTTCACCTCCAGTTCTCTTCTCTGGGTATGCACGAAACTTCCTTTCTTCAAAATTGAATTACACCAAACTTGTGCCACCTGCTAGCGGTATGCGCTGGCATAAATGCAGCATATTTGCTGGCAGGAATGTGTTGGCATAAATGCAGTTGTTTTGAAAACTGTTGTTTGGCAGTGCAGCATATATGCAGCATGTTGGTTAAGTTAGTTATATGTAGTGTGTTTACCGTTTTCGTATTACAATTATAATTTATTATATTACACTACGTAACTTTATTTTGTTAGTAAAAATAAATAAAAAAAATTCATAAACAAAAATTTTTATTTCTATTATTTAAGCAAAACTTGTAACTCCTAAACAATATATTTTTATTACTTAAATTTTATAATTCTTACAAATATAAAAGCGTAAAAAAAGAGAAAAAACATTCCAAATTTTCTGATAATGTTATGTGAATTTATTTAGTGAAATTATAACTTTTAATAAGATATAATATTTTTGTAACTTTGTATGTTAATAAATTTATATGCATTCATATTTCTATATACTATTTTAATATTTTAATTTATATATCAACAAGTGTGTATATTTATTCGTTTTTTAATTTTAATCTATGTGGTATTATAAATAATATATTATAGATTTGTATTATAAATGTGACTTTTTGTAAATTTGGCTAAAGATGTAGTACTATTTTTTATAAATTATTTAAAGCATTATGTAATTTGTAATAAATAAAGTAACTTGTAAAAATTTTCTTTTTTTTTTGTAATCTATAGTCACAGTAATTGCATTATGAAGTGAGTAAAGAAACGGAAGTGAAAGCACGAAAACGAAAAAGTATCATTTGCTGCGGGCATTTATGCTGACATTTATGCTGTTTTAGACGAACAGCAAAAACAAATAAAGGAGTTCAAAACAGCATATGCTGTATATTTATGTTGTCAAAAAGTGCGCATAAAATGCATGCCGGACGCATCCTAAGTGGACGGGCCGGGTTCGGACCGGGCTAGACATAAATTTTCGGCCCAATCGGGCCAAGGGTTTAGCCCAAACCCGCCCAATCACCTAAACCCAACCCACCCACCTAAAAAAATGCTCATGCCATAGCCCGGCCCGCCCAGCCCGCTTTTAACTCAAATTTATCTATTTAGTGACATAGATTTTAAAGTATAGATACGTAGTATAGATTTTGAAGAGTGTGCACGGCACAAAATAAATTTTATAAGACGAAGTGTATGCGGTCCATTCAGTTGAATAACTACTACTGTATTATTGTAAGTATTTTTTTTTTACTTTTGTTTACTTATTTACAATAACATATACTAACTTAAGATGTACTATGACATTCGGGTCGGGCCGGGCCATCAACTGGGCAAAATATTTAGTCATAACCCGGTTCGAAAAAATATTCGGGTTGCTTTTTTTTATCTAAACCCACCTAATTATTTTTTCTACTAATGCCCATTGATCTAATTTACGGACCAGACCGGGCTGGACGGTTGAGCTATCCTAAACATGATCGGCTCTACTTAAAAGTAGTAAATCAACCAGTAAACAACACTGGAAGGGATTGGCCCATTACTACACGTAGAACAAGAACGAGACCATATATTACATCTTCTAATAATTCTGTTTTGCGCTTTCAGTTGAGATACTGTTTGAGCATTTTAGGGATTGGCTCATTTAGCACGCAATCCAGAGTAAGGACCTATTCTTTTGTATTTTAGAAGCTGATAGTTGATATAGAAACTGGTAGTTGATATAAACTGTACTGATGATTGATTTTAAAACTAGATGACTGGTTAATTAACTGATAATGTGATTGACAATGTGTAAACCAACCGATAATAGACTGATAATGTGTAAACTAACTGATTAACCAACTGATAATGTTGTCTTAAATAAGCTTCATGGATTGATGATACCTGACCCATAATATACTAAAAAGAATAGATTAAACTGATCGTCCGAATTAATAATACATAAACCATGAAACTTTGACAAAAGAATGAGACATAAGAGTCTTCGCAGACTACCCTTCACCAATTGGGGCGTCACTAGGTAGCTTCAAAAACCTGTCCAGCCTTACATTTGTCCTTGCCTAGGTCCAAAGTACATGAGCGTCCCTCCCTTCCGGATTAAGTTGAGATGAGGTGAACGACAGATTTTAGTCCTCTTAAACGGACAGGTATAACTTTTAATTGATTTAGAATCAAACCTTTTCTTGAAATGAATGATCGCATTACTACTAGTGCATCGAAATAGCTTCAACCGTTCTGAATTTAAACTCTGTATGATAAACCGATTGAACAAGATCGAGTTATTTCTATTCCAGTAGAGGTGATCATTTGAGCGGGCGGATCGGGTTCGGGTCGGGTCAGGGAGATTTTTTGGCCTGTCGGGCCTACTCATGGAGACCGGGCCCAGTTTTTTATATCTTCGGGCCTAGTCGGGCTAGGCCCGGTTTTTTTCCAGCTCTGCCGGTGTCCGGTCCGGCCGGTCCGGTTATTTACTTATTTTTATTTTTAACATAAAAAAAATTAAAAATATATATATTTAATTTCAAAATCATTATTATTATATATAAATTTGAGTAAAAGTTTATATTATATGTATATTTAATATAATTTTGATATATGTATTATATCAAATAATATAAGATATACATTTTTTATATATATTTTTTAAAAATAATAAATAATATTGAAAACCGGGTTGGGCGGGTTTGGTCGCGGGCTTGAAAATTTACCACGGCCCAGCCCGGTTTTTTATTCGGGCTTGTTTTTTTGTCCAAGCTCGCCCGAACAGCCCGTCGGGTTCGGGCTTACCGGACTTTTTTCCGGATCGGGTCGCCGGGCCGGACAGGTCTTGAGCAGCTCTGCTCTATATTCCAGCAGTCAGCAGCCAAGCTCTAGCGTTTTTTTTTTTTTTTGCTGCTTTGAAGAGTTTAAGGTGTTTGAGATCAATTCACACGCAAGTTGGTCATTTGGATTTTGGTGGTTGCATTATTGGCATCCATAAAGCACAGAAAAACAAGGAAACTGACAGGTCACAACAAAACTTTCTTTTTGGGGTTTTATACCAAGGATATACATGATAAAGTTACAGAAGCTCCCAAATAGCCCAGCTACTGTGACCGAATAATTGGGAATGATCGATTGCACAGAGGTCTACATTATCTACAAAGGATGGGCAAGCTTTATGGGGTTGCGGCAGGCAATTTCTGGAGTTTAGCCTTATATGAGGCCCCATTCTTTTGTCAAAGTTTCTGCTGGTTTATGTATTATCAGCTGGGACGATGAGCTCAGCTCATTCTTTTGTTGTATTATGGATTAGATACTATTTACTCATGAAGTTTAGTCAAAACAACATTATTAATTAGTTAATTAGCTAGTTTACGCATTATCAGTCGTATTATCAGTTGGTTTATGCATTGTCAGTCACATTATCAGTTGGTTTATCAGTTCAAAA
The DNA here is from genome assembly GCA_023374045.1 of Limonium bicolor. Lineage (NCBI taxonomy): Eukaryota > Viridiplantae > Streptophyta > Magnoliopsida > Caryophyllales > Plumbaginaceae > Limonium > Limonium bicolor. Next base: position 342,824,917 of record CM041776.1, on the reverse strand, counting down.
CTCTAATACAAAAAGAACAATTTATATAGGTTTTTACACAATCATCTAGTTTTGAAATCAATCATCAGCCCATATCAGTCAATTTCAGCTATCAGCTGGTTTATACAAAAGTGCAAAAGAATGGGGCCTATCTGCATACATTGTCCCTACTGTCATCAGTCTTCATCTTTATCCTCATCTGTACAAGCTGCACCAATAACAGCATTCTCACCATCCATCAGTCATGCTTTATTGCTTTGAATGTTAGACACATCAATCAATCAATCAGTTGGTTTGTTATAATTGATGCTATATTTATGCAGTCCTCTACAACTTTCAGAATTGTGAAGAAGCTGAGGATTGGGAGAGACTCACAACCAAAAACAAAAACCGATTCAAGAGTAAGTAGTGGAGTGGAAGAGAAACTTCCTTCCTACAAGGACGTAGTAGGATATATTATATATAAAAAAAATACCAAAGACCCAATTCTGCATTCTTAAAATTTAATACTAAAAGTTATTGAGGTTTTATGCCTAGTATCGGTTCAACCTCTCCTCCAAGAACTAGTCACATAAGAATTCATTGAAGAAAATAAAAAACAAGTAGGAAAAGATGATGGCTAGCCTGGAAGGGGAGAAAGAGGAGAGTGAAGGGGATTACAAGAATGAGCAGAATGAGTGCGGTGGAGATGGCTTGATTGGGTTGCCGGGTTTAGGATTGGGAAGTGAGCTGAAGAGTATTGCTGAGTTCCTTCAGGATGACTTACATGACACTGCTTCTATGTCAAAGCATCCTTCTCAGCCTGCTAGTCGTAATTCTATTGATGAAAGCATAAGTACCTCTGGACTGGAGGCCAGTATGCCCAACTAGAGCATGAAATTTCCTCAGCCAAACTGTTGCGCTCTGCTTCTGCCTCACTTTCATATGCATCTGCTGTGGGTGCTCCTTTTGCTAGAAGCAGCTATACTGATCCCCATCTTATTGCAAGAACTCCGAGTCCTCGTGTACCACCAGTTGGTGATCGTAGGGCCAACTCAACTGGAATGTTGGCTAAGCACTTGGCTCAGAACGAACAGCAACATGCCTAGAATTAAATCTAACAAATTTCTTACAGTACTGTTTCAAGGAAAAGATGAACCCTTTCTGTTGATATCTAAACTTCATGATCCCTTTTTGAGATCCAGTATTGTAAGAATGTCTCTTGTTAGTACAATAAGTTAATCTGTCAAGCAAGCTGGAAATAACTCCACATTGATTTTTTGTTTGCAGTTGTTATTAGTGCGGGGAACATCAGCTATTTGCCATAATTAAGATTTTACGGACAGTTATGTAAGTTTGAAATACTCTAGCTATCCAGACAGACAATTCTATAAAAAGATGGAAAACCTTTGTCTATGACTTAGAATTCAGAGACGTGGAATTCATGTCACCAAATTCCGATCATCAGTGCATAGAAATTCACTAACAACTCATGTAACTCAGTTAGTTCTATTAATTTGATTCCCATCAATATAAAAGCGTATGCCCTTCATCAGACCGAAAGCACAAGTAACCAGAAACTTTGAGTGTAAAAAAGAAGACATGAAACCACCAAACAATATATCAGAACTATAACAAAAGGCTGTGGGTTTTGGGATTAAATTACCTCCGAAGCAAGAGCAGAATAATACGAAGAACAGCACGACATCTTGACAGCAGCTAGCAAGGTAATTGTTCCTCGGGCTGCTTCGTGGGCTGTTAGTAGTAGCGTTCTTCTCAAGTGATTTCCTCTTCTCGCTGTTCATTAGTTGCATATTCCGTTCCATTTTCCACAAGTATTCTCCCTTGAACGACTTTCTTATCTTCTTCGTCGGCCATAGATGCATCTCTGTCTGTCTTCCCTCTTGTTCTCTTTCGGTCTCTCTGTTTGCTTGTTCTGTCTATCTGTCGTTCCCGTCAATTGAAATTGCTGTATCTATCTAAACGTTCGGGTCAACACAAACTGGAGACCAAAAGGGAAACTTGGAGGTCAAAATAATGCACCCAGAGGATGGGAGGGAGTGATGAGCATGGCCGTATCCCAGACAGCAACGTACGGCGTCCACAGACGGAGGTTACGGTGACTTGTTCTGTCGATATTCTTTTTTTGGTGAAGGGGAATGATTGCCGTGGCTTGTATCTACCCAATGAGTGCTTCGGCATATCCAAACGGATGGCATCGTAAACTTCCGTCAGATATGACTTCCCTTCCTTTAACCTGACACCGTTAACTCAAGCAGACAATTTCATCAGACTTTGCTCAGTTTGATAGCGGTATGTTATGCTTTTTATACTGATGTTGTGCATTGATAATTTATGTTGAGTGCTCTTTTTTTCAGATTCGATACTTTTGGTGCATTGTAAAAAAAATTAATTTGTTATTATTTATTTAAACTAAAATCCTAATACAAAATGGGAATATAGAGGCACAGTCACAGTGTAGTCTAAACTCAATTAGATCAGACTCAAACAAATAAAATTGTTCATTGACATGAATCTTAATCCAAACCCAGTTTGATTCTACCTCATATTTGAAGTTTTTATCTGAAAAATTTTAGCCATTGTTGTTTCAAGATTCTTATACATGGTAAAAAAAAAAAAAAAGATCTTCGTATAAAATTTTAACATTTGTCCCTAGTAAAAAAAATAAAAAAAAATTGTACTACCAAATGTAAATGTATTGTTTTTCCTTAATTATACTATTGACAAATATGAGCAATTTTTTTCAAAGCCATATGATATATTAATGTTTAATAATGTTTTGAATACATTTAACGATGTCTTCAATCCAGACACCCACACAAGAATTGCTCTGCCCATATTAGCTAGGACGTGTGCGTCCACATTCGAGTACCTAACTATATGAGTTCAAGTGCAATGGTCAAAGTCAAAAGCAAGACTAATAACATCATTTAAAACAAAATGGATACCCTGGAGTAGGGCTGTGCAAACGGTTAGAACGGATATCCATTAACCGACGTTTGGAAAAAAATACGGTGCTCGGTTATTTCAGTTATAACAGTTTTAACCGAAATTAGTAATAATATCCGTTTTAACTGATATTGTTTTAACCGTTAACTGTTTTACAAACTATACTGATATCCGTTAACCGCCCCGTAACCGAACTTTTTAAATTAATCGAAACAATCGAACATTTGAACATAACCGAAATAACCGTTTTTTCTATCATAACCGAAATAACCGTATTTTCTATCATGACCGAAATAACCGTATTTTTATAACATAAATGAAATAATCAAACTAAAATAACAGCATCCGGTAATTCATCACGCCTGATGCATGAAACCATGAGCAGCAGATGCATCAAACTAAAATAACATCTAACCATTCTTACTGGTTAAAAAATAAGGATAAAAAAATATATTTTTTTATAAAAAAACTTCAGTTACGGATAACCGAAGTTTGAGGTTTAATATCCGCTAACCGCCCCATTTTAAAGTACGGATATCCGTTTTAACCGAAATAACCGAACTTTTGTAAAACGGTCAAAAAACGGTGTTCAAATAAAAAAAAAACGGTTATTTCGGTTATCCATTCTAACCGCCCCATTTGCTCACCCCTACCCTGGAGCTTGCTCCACCTTGTAATATGACTTCATGCCACATGTCAATACATTATTAGCCCAATTAAAAAGAAGAGAAGAAAATGAGAAAAAAAGAAAAAGAAACAACACGTAGCGCACACACGAGGCTGAATATAGGAGGAGAGAGAAATAATTTTTTTTTTCAAAATGTTATAACTCACAAAATATAAGTGTAAAAATAAAACAAATTATACCATTGTTCATCATTGTTCATGCTCTTCAAAACTAGATGCATCATGGATATGATTTGGCAAACTTAAAATTTTATGTTTTTAGTATGAGTATATATTATGTATTTTTAAAGTGAATCTTACTCATTAGTAAAATGAATATTCAGTAATAATAAAATGAATCATATTCATTACCAAAATGAATCTTACCCCAAACACTCTAAAAACCACCATAGGAAAGTTAAAAACATCGAAGACATTTTTAGGGTTTGTAGTGCAGACCCTAAACCCTAAACCACAAACCCTAAAAACTATCAAGTCTATCACGACGATATAAAGTGTAGAACCAATGCCAAAAAGATTACCCTACCCCCCCCCCCCCAAACACCCTAAAAACTACCCTAGGAATGTTGAAAACATTTTTTTCAACATTTGTAGGGTATGTTGTAGGGTTTGTAGTGTAAGGTTAAGGTTCACTTTTGAAAAACACAAAGGATTCACATTGTTTTATATGAAATGTTTGCTTTTTTTAAACATAAGATTCACTTTTCTTAAACGAATAATTCACTTTCAATAAATGAAAAGTTCATATTGTTCTCGCATAAGTTTGTGGTAGGATTAACTTTTACTAGTATTAAACAAAATATTCACTTTTCTTAAACCTTTGATTCACCTTTAAAAAACCTTCGATTCGCTTTTCCTAAACTTCTGATTCACTTTTCTTAAATCTTTTATTCACTTTAGTTAAAACAATCTCTATTTACGAGAATCACTTTTTTAAACCTATGATTCACTTTTCTTAAACGTATGATTCACTTTATAAAAACCTCTTATTCACATTTCTTAACTCTTAATCACTTTAGTTCAACAATCTATGCTTACAAGATTCACTCTTATTACTCTGATTCACTTTGTAACAACTTGTGATTCACTTTTTAACAACATTTGATTCAATTCTCTAAAACCTCTGATTCACACTAGTCAACCAATCAGAATCACTTTAGTTAAACAATATCTGTTTATGAGATTCATTTTTTTTAAACCTCTTATTCACTTTTAAGCAACTCTCTGATTCACTTTTTAACAACATTTGATTCATTTTTTAATAACCTTTGATTCACTTTTCTTAAACTTAAGATTCACAATTAATCTTAAAAAATGTACATATAAAAAATTTAAAATTTATCAAAACATATTCATGTTTGGTTTTATTTTGAAGAGCTCAAATTATAATGAACAATAATATAAAATTTATGTTATTTGGACTTATATAATAAACTACAACATTTTAAAGTTTTATAAAAATATAAAACACAAAAGGACAAAATAAGTAGCAAAAGAGTAAAAGGCCCATCGCCATATTACAACCTGGCGCAAGCGCCAGGTTTGAAAACGCACATTTAAAATAGATTGTACATAATCTCTAACAGCACCAGATGTGAAACACCCACGAATTTTGAATTAGGATAAGTATAATGTATAGTCGACGTAAGTAAGTTAATCGTTATGTTAGAACGAATATATAGTAATGGCTAGTCCGAGGTTAGTATATTAATGGGCCAGGGAAGTCAAAAACGATTATCTTGTTTATTTCCTCTTACATCAAAATAAATATTTTATCATCTCCTTACATATTTATGATCGTCTTTATCTCTTTCTCATTTTATTTCAAAACAATACATTAATTGTTAATTTCTAATCGGTTGAATCTAGTCCTCTTCCAAGTTACTTACAACCTAAATATTTATCTTGTCTACGACACTAAATGTTTAATTCATTTTCCTAACTACTTGCGACCATAATTATTTCTTTTCCTTTCTAAAACTAATTACGTTTTATCTGGCACTAACTATTTGGATTCTCTTGGAATTATTTACAATATTAATTATTTTCTCCCCCTTCAGAATTGATTACTTTTTATTTAATTAATAATGTTGATCTTATCTATTACTAACAAATTAACTGTTTTATTACTTATTTCTACTAATTATTTTATTCTTAATCATTAAATTATTTTACTTTATCATTATCTACTCATCCCTTATTTACCGATCATTCATCCTTATCTACTAACATTATCTTTTCTTTTCATTCAATTAATTAATTCATACTTGTCCACATCCTCTTCTTTCTCAACTTAATTTATTTATTAATTATCAAATACATTTTTATTTTCCCTCTCACTCAAAATTTATTCCTATAAATACCCACATCTATTCTCTTCTTCCTTCATCAATATTCACGTTCATCCTTCCCAATACAAGATCTCTAGTTCTTCCTTTATTCCTTCAAGTTTCTTCAAGGCTTCTCCTCTAGTGCCGAATTAGGGTCATTCGAAGGGTAGGTGTAATTCTAATAGTTGGGGATTACAAAGGTTATGATTCAATTATATTTTTATTGGAAGATTATTAAAAATGTATATTTTAAATCCTATATATCAAGTTCATTAATGATGGATGCTATTGGTTGTGGGTGATATCTGTTCTCGACTGGACATGGATTCCAGGTAAATGTTGTGCTCATCATCTCCTTTCTCTGTGTTTTGCAAATTATCAATGGATTGGATTTAACGTGGTTTGGCATTATGGAATTTGGGAATTATTTTTCCCCCGTGTATTCTGGTGCAATGGCTTTGCAATTGGTGTGGATAAATGTTTTGGGAGACTTTCACTGGATTGATTATTGGCTTGTTGGTACCTTTTGGTGCCCCGTTTATATTGTTAGTGCCTTTATGGTGCCCCGTGAAATTATTGGTACTTTGTACCCCTTGAATATTCATATTAATTTTACCTCCAGACATTAATTGCAGTTAAGCTCTAATGAACTACTCTTTTGGGTCATAAGTTACCTTCTGGGGGGTGTGCACACTTAAGGACGTAGAGTGAGGTGGGATATTATTGTTGCGACCCCAATTTGGGTGTCGTCCGCATATACTGATAATTGAATTATGTTGAAAGTTCTCCCCAAAAATGTTTTTCCTGAAGTTGATTTTGGAAATGGTTCGATTGGATTACATTATTGTGTGAGTTATTATTTTACAAATGTAAAATGAGTTTCAAAATGTATTTTACAAGTAGAGGCAATGTTTACTCAGTTTTGCTGATTTGCACGATCCCTTCGTGTTCTCCATTGTTGTTTTCTGATCGCAGGTGTCTATGGCTGAATTGGGGATTGGCACTAGTGGACAAAATGTTTTTAATGACGGTTATTTTGCCTATATACCACGGTTAGAAACCGTGGTTTATACCGGCGTCGCATATAGTTAATAACTATATACCACAGTTTAAAACCATCGTTTAAAAGTGAGGTTATAAACCACGGTTCGTTTTGACCGTCGTTTAAGACCCCTTTTTCCTGTGATGTCATTGACTTTATACCACGGTTAAAAGCCCGAACCCTGGTATAAAGTGAGTATTAATGACAGTTATTGTGTAAAACCGTGGTATATAATTTATAAAATCAACAAATAAACCACGGTTATTCATAAAACCGTGGTTTATAGTCTGATTTTTTTTCTAAAATCGTCGGCGATTTAGCGCCGCCTTAAATCTAATCTCAACAGAGTTCAAACACTGCAGAATGAAGAGGCCAGAACATGTATGTTCCTTGTATGCGAATTAGGGTTGCAAAATAATGAGTGAATGTTGTATTCCTTGTTCGTCGGTGGGTTGCAAAATTACCGTGTTCGTCGGTGGGCTACAAAATTACCGTGTGTTCGCCGGTTAGGGTTGCAAAAATTACAATGAAGATGAAGAAAGGCGCAGAGCATGTGTTCCTTGTTCACAAAAATTACCGTGAAGAAGAGGCGCAAAGCATGAAGAAGAGGCGCAGAGCATGAAGAAGAGGCGCAGAGCATTTGTTCCTTGTTCGCAAAAATTACCGTGAAGAAGAGGCGCAGAGCATGAAGAAGAGGCGCATGTGTTCCTTGTTTTCCAGTTTGCCGGTGGGTTGCGAAGTTGAAGAAGAGGCGCACAGTTCCATGTTCGTCGGTGGGTTGCAAAAAAAAAAAGGAGTTGAAGAGAAGAAGAGTTGAGGCTAGAGAGTGTTCGATTTGTTCGACAGTGTTGGTTGTAATAGGAGAAAGAGAAAGAGCCGCGTTAATTTTCACCAAAATTTGAATTCCCGCTTAGACTATATACCACAGTTCTACCAAGAAACCGTCATTTAAAGTTGTTTGACCATGACTAAAAACGACGGTTGTGACAAAACCGTGGTTTAAAATACAACGCGTCAAAGTATATATGACGGTTCCACCCAGAACCGTGGTATATAATACAACGCGTCAAACTATATATGACGGTCCCATAAGAACCGTGGTATAAAATGCATCACGTCAAGCTATATACGACGGTTCTGCGTGGAACCGTGGTATAAAATCTCCCGCCGACACTTTTTGTGACGGTTATGATAATAACCGTGGTATAAAGTTTTTAAATGACGGTACGTGATTAACCGTGGTTTAAAGTGCGTCATTTAAAATCTTTTTTCTACTAGTGTGGTGACACGCTACCACATAGTCTAGGAAAAATGAAGTTAACTCAGAGTCGTTAAGATGAGTTATGTTGATTTGGAACACTTTTATCCAAGTTACAAAGTTTGGTAAATGTTTTGGAATTTATTTTTGGTTGGATAAAGCTTGAGCACTCAATATGTATTGAGTGTGGCGGTAACGCCCTGGTCAATTTATTTCCGCTGTTGTTCAAGTTAAACTATCAGTTATTATGTTCAAGACAATGCTCTTTGACATTTATAAATCGTGATTATCATACATTGATTTTAAATGTTGTTTCCGCTGTATCTCTTTAGTATCTATGACTATATATGTTTATTGAAACATTTCTCTATCATTTGTTAACAACTTGTGGTTATTTTCATGTCTTTCTAACTCTTTTTTCGAACTGATTCTCGCAAGTATGGACCTGTCTTAACATCCATCCGGATATACATGTTCTTACAGATCCTGAAGCACATTTTTTTTTCAGTCTTTAGCTGTGTCCGGACATCTGTCCGAATTTCAATGTTCGGACAGCATGCGAGGACAAATCCAACTTGTAAGTCTCGACTTATGTCCTAACTTACAAGTTTGGACCAATATTCGAACACTTGGGTTTTCACAGTATATTTTATTCTCAGCTTGTGTCCGAACATCAATGTCCGGACACAAGTTCAGACAAAGGTTGTTTTGCAGTTTTAGAACTCGTTTGAAGTCCGTTTTCGAAACCGTTTGCGGCGTTAGATTTGTGTCGACGCGCTCTTTCTTTTAAGGCAAAATCCAGGGTGTTACAAGATGCCCAAAGGTAGTTTGAGATGCAATCAGAAAAGACTTGGATAGAAGGAGATCCAAGCCTTTTAGCCACTTCCAAACCAAATAGAACTGCTTTGGCTTCTACTATATGAGGGGCCAAGAAACCCCGCTCTTCTTTATACCAATAGCTTTAGCTCTTCCGTGTCGATCACGATAGATAACACTCATTCTCAAGCCATTGTGAACAGTACTTCCATCAACATAGATGCGCAAAACACTAGACTGATGACCCTGATCATGATACTAGATGTTTTATAGACTCTCGTCACATTTTATGGTAACAGATTCTAAGAAGAATAATGTGTTATCCATACCTTGACTAACTGAATTGCCTCATGCTGTGGTTGGCATGTAACAAAATAAACAAAGATAAGAAATTTGTAATTAAATTAGTTTCCTACCTGTATAACAAAATTTGTAAAAAAAAACTTCTAATATGGGTAAATATTTTTTTTATGTCTGGCTGATCCATAATTTAATAATTGTCTAAATAAATATGTAACGACCCCAAAACCATCCTGGTTGAGAGAACGTTACACGCCGCGTGCTTATTACCAAAGACACGCAAGGCTACACTAGCGAATCCCAAAACTGAACAAAATACCCTTTATTTAACAAGTAGCAATTACAATCGTTTACATAGTTTACAATAGCGAAAGCTAGTATATACAAAAAGGGCCTCAAAGCCAAACATTTAAAAAGAAAACCAAATACAAAACTAAAAGCAAAGGCCGAATCTTCAAACACGAACTAAGACCTGCAAATCAGACGGATATAGGGGTGAGCGCAACTATTGCTCAACAGGAGATAAACTTCATCAGCTGAGCACGCTCAAAACATAATCTGAACATACATTTATACTTATACAAAAGCATAGCAAAATCAGAAACCAAGGCCTTAGAGGAAGAAGGCAGAAACAGAAACTTGATAATCCAGAAGCTCAACCAAAACAGAAGCTCAACAAAACCAGAAGTTTAACCACATCAAAAGCTGAACGAAATCAGAAGCTCGGCAAATTCAAAAGCAGAGATCGAAGTGGAAGACCTTCCAACAGATAGAGGTCTAAAACAGGGAGAGCTAACTGTTGTCAAATCAGAAGGAGCAGCAGAAGACAAACCAGAAAGTTGAAGCTTTGCAAACCAGAGACTTCTTAGAAGACGGAAAGTACACAGCAGACCGTCTCAAATCATATACCGACAGAGCAGACGAAAACAAATCACTTAATAAACCAGAGGCTATCAGGAAACAGAAAGCACAAAACAGTCTGTCAGAAATCAGAAATAGTTAGAGCAAACGGAAAACAGAACACTTAACAATCAGAAGTGGGACTCTAGCACCAAGCACAAACACTCAGAAAGGGTTGGAGACCCATGGATCTAACAGATCCCTCGACAATGTAGAAATGACCCGCAGGCCAAAGGGTTCGTCAACCCCACAGAACAGATTGGGCATGACCCACACTCAGAATGATGTCTACATGGTATACCACGGAATAGCTCAACCCAGCCATTCACGGCTCAGAAGCAGGGTATCTAGATCCCAAAACAGAAGCTTAAGAAACAGAAGCTTAATAAATCAGTTCAGAAGGTGTTGCAGAGAATACACACCAAAGCATAAGGCCTTAACCCAACAAAAATTGAATCATAGCTGAAACAAAAGTCTTGAACCAGGACTAGCCAAAGTCAAACTGAAATCAAAGGGCAACACACACTTATAGAGCAAAACAGAGTTCAAAAGATTATCGGTGACTTTCAAATCAAAATATACTTATACACATACTAAAACATGTCAAAACAAATAGTACTCGAAAAGAGGAATCCAACGCCGCAAACGGCACTCAAAACGGAGCTCAAACGAAGAAGTTATGCAAAAACAAAGGCTGGTCCGAACATGTGTCCGACCTTGCATGTTCGGACGTAAGCCGAGAGTCTGAAAATCTGCCCGCGCATGATGTCCGAACTTCAATGTTCGGACACATGTTCGGACACAGCGAAAACTGCAAAATCAATTGCGGAAATCAGCCAGAACCAAGCCACAAATCCCCCACAAAACATACATAACTTATAGTAGCAAAATAGCCAATCGAAAACACATTTACACGGGGTTTTAACACATCGAAAAGCAACCAAAATCAATCCAGAAACATCACAATCAGAGGAGCACATAAACTTATACGGAAAACAAAACAAAACCAGAAATCCCCGTGGTTGAACGTACACGACCGAATTCATCTACCACCTACCTCACATCCAAGCTAAGCAATCTCAGTGGACACTACACAACGATCACTTCTCGAATCTCCACTCGAACCACGAACACTCGATCAAAATTGGGAGAAACCCAATGCCGGAGAGGGAGGCGAAGAAGCAGCAACCAGAACTCGAAATCCTCAATTAGAGACCTCACGGACTTGACCAACGAAACAGCAGAACCCTTGAATTGTAGGAACGCGAGATTGAAGAAGAGGATGAGCAGAGGGAGAAGAAGTTATACGCGAAGATGATGGACGATAGAACTGTCGATGAGAAAGATGAAGGATATAGACTAATTGATCGTGAATTAGAATGAGTGAGAGGGGGGAAATAAAATAGATTAATAAATCTCTCCCTTAAGAAAATAATAAATAACAAAAAAGAAGAAGACAAATGTAACCCTCCTTCCTCAAGCTAATATATTAACATTAGGAGAATGTCATAGACATTCTAATATAAGAGTACAATATAACCCGAACTCCCTTTGCGAATCATAGAGAAAGTAAATAAAAAAAATAAAAAAAATTCGGGGCATAACAACATACCCCTCTTAAAAAGAATTTCGTCCTCGAAATTCGACGAACCCATAATATGAACAAATGCACTTCAAGTGCCAGAATACTACGATCACTCACAAGGAGCTAACACTCGGAACTTACTGCTTATTTCCAGACCGAAGAACAATCAGAAGAATCCCAACACATAATCCTAATGCACAGAAGGAAATGCTTATACATCTCAAAAGTTCACACGTCATAGAGCTAACACTCAAAACTTGATAAATGACTCGCTGATTGAAGAGACGAAGCAAAGATTACTGAAACTAAACTTGGAGGCAGAAGCACAACTCTCAAATTCACTGCTGACTAGCTAACAGAGGAACACAACGGAAGATTAGCCCTAAGACACAGAAAGAACACTCACACTCATCCTAGTCGCTCTAACCTCGCACAAGTCAACACACAGACCTCACTAACTGATTCACTAACTGAATGGGCAAAGCAAAAGGTTACCGAAGATCAAGCTTGAAGGAATAGGAAGGGCACTCACACCTTTCAGAAGCTTGAACCCCACAAAGCTAACACTCTGAATACCCTGACTTACTCGCTGATAGAAGAACAAAGCAGAAGGTTACTGAAGGATAAGCCTGAAGGCACATGAAGAACACTTAAATTTGCTGCTGACTGAATGACACAAAAGAACATAACAGATGGTTTCTAAAGCTTAGCCTAGAGGCAGAGAAAGAAAGCTCACTCTCAGAAGATGTCCTCATCAAAAGGACCAAACAAACAAACCTATTGAACTCACATGACAGCCCACTCAGAACCAAAGCACAACACACACACACACACACACTCAAACTCATATCACACAGCTCACATTACTCAAACTCATATTCCACACTCACAGCACCTCCAAAGCAGAACTAAAGCTCAACACCTAGTCCGAATACACAGTTGAAACGCCCCTGAATCCACATCCCCAAAACAACTTGCAAGCATACCACACGAGCACACAACTAAAGCACACCACTAAGACAATCCAGAACTCACATTCGGTCATCTTTTCCCGAAGGACCCGACTCTCTCAGACTCACTCTTAGAATACACAAGCACAAGCAAACAGACACTACGCTTCCGCTGCGCTACTCTAATGGTGGACAACCACAGAGCAAGCGAGATAACAGACACCAGATAACAATCAAAATCACGCAGCAATTAGAATATAACAGATACCAAGCAAAGACACGAAAGCGTAGACATGCAGACACCCACAAATCCCAACGAAAACCAACCTTAGCTCTGATACCATTAAATGTAACGACCCCAAAACCACCCTGGTTGAGAGACTGTTACACGTCGCGTGCTTATTACCTAAGACACGCAAGGCTACACTAGCGAATCCCAAAACTGAACAAAATACCCTTTATTTAACAATTAGCAATTACAATCGTTTACATAGTTTACAATAGCGGAAGCTAGTATATACAAAAGGGCCTCAAAGCCAAACATTTAAAAAGAAAACCAAATACAAAACTAAAAGCAAAGGCCGAATCTTCAAACACGAACTAAGACCTGCAAATTAGACGGATATAGGGGTGAGCACAACTATTTCTCAGCAGGTGATAAACTTCATCAGCTGAGCACGCTCAAAACATAATCTGAACATACATTTATACTTATACAAAAGCATAGCAAAATCAGAAACCAAGGCCTTAGAGGAAGAAGGCAGAAAAAGAAACTTGATAATCCAGAAGCTCAACCAAAATAGAAGCTCAACAAAACCAGAAGTTTAACCACATCAAAAGCTGAACGAAATCAGAAGCTCGGCAAATTCAAAAGCAGAGATCGAAGTGGAAGACCTTCCAACAGACAGAGGTCTAAAACAGAGAGAGCTAAGTGTTGTCAAATCAGAAGGAGCAGCAGAAAACAAACCAGAAAGTCAAAGCATTGCAAACCAGAGACTTCTGAGAAGACGGAAAGCACACAGCAGACCGTCTCAAATCAAATACCAACAGAGCAGACAGAAACAAATCACTTAATAAACCAGAGGCTCTCAGGAAACATAAAGCACAAAGCAGTCTGTCAGAAATCAGAAATAGTCAGAGCAAACGGAAAACAGAACACTTAACAATCAGAAGTGGGACTCTAGCACCAAGCACAAACACTTAGAAAGGGTTGGAGACCCATGGATCTAACAGATCCCTCGACAACGCAGAAATGACCCAAACGCCAAAGGGTTCATCAACCCCACAGAACAGATTGGCCATGACCCACACTCAGAATGACGTCTACATGGTATACCATGGAATAGCTCAACCCAGCCATTCACGGCTCATAAGCATAGTAACTAGATCCCAAAACAGAAGCTTAACAAACAGAAGCTTAATAAATTAATTCAGAAGGTGTTGCAGAGAATACACACCAAAGCACAAGGCCTTAACCCAACAAAAACTGAATCATAGCTGAAACAAAAGTCTTGAACCAGGACTAGCCAAAGTCAAACTGAAATCAGAGGTCAAAGCACACTTATAGAGCAAAACAGAGTTCAAAAAATTATCAGTGACTTTCAAATCAAAATATACTTATACACATACCAAAACATGTCAAAACAGATAGTACTCGAAAAGAGGAATCCAACGCCGCAAACGGCACTCAAAACAGAGCTCAAACGAAGAAGTTATGCAAAACAAATGCTGGTTCGAACATGCGTCCAACCTTGCATGTTCGGACGTAAGCCGAGTCTGAAAATTTGCCCGCGCATGATGTCTGAACTTCAATGTTCGGACACAGCGAAAACTGCAAAATCAATTGCGAAAATCAGCCAGAACCAAGCCACAAATCCCCCACAAAACATACATAATTTATAGTAGCAAAATATCCAATCGAAAACACATTTTCTCGGGGTTTTAACACATCGAAAAGCAACCAAAATTAATCCAGAAACATCACAATCAGAGGAGCACATAAACTTATACGGAAAACAAAACAAAACCAGAAATCCCCGTGGTTGAACGTACACGACCGAATTCATCTACCACCTACCTCACATCCGAAGCTAAGCAATCTCAGTGGACACTACACAACGATCACTTCTCGAATCTCCATTCGAACCACGAACACTCGATCAAAATTGGGAGAAACCCAATGCTGGAGAGGGAGGCGAAGAAGCAGCAACCAGAACTCGAAATCCTCAATTAGAGACCTCACGGACTCGACCAACGAAACAGCAGAACCATTGAATTGTAGGAACGAGAGATTGAAGAAGAGGATGAGCAGAGGGAGAAGAAGTTATACGCGAAGAGGATGAACGATAGAATTGTCAATGAGAAAGATGAAGGAGAGGGACTAATTGATCGTGAATTAGAATGAGTGAGAGGGAGGAAATAAAATAGATTAATAAATCTCTCCCTTAAGAAATAATAAATAACAAAAAGGAAGAAGACAAATGTAACCTTCCTTCCTCAAGCTAATATATTAACATTAGGAGAATGTCATAGACATTCTAATATAGTACAATATAACCCGAACTCCCTTTGCGAATCATAGAAAAAGTAAATAAAATAAAAAAAAATTCGGGGCATAACAAAATATATAAGATACTCTATCCTATTTTAAATATCAGTCATTTGGACATCGGATTAAAAAGTTTAGATTATTTATTTGACATCGGATTAAAAAGTGCTTGATATGATGTAACATAAACTATGTATACAACAAGATGATTCATTTCACAAATTAGTAAAAATATGCAAATTTGTTAAGGACGGGCTAAAACCAATTCACAAAAAATATGAAAATGATTGTAGTCAAAATTAATCTTGAAGAGCAAGCCCGAAACAAAATAATTAAAAAACCTAAATTTACCTAAAATGTTTATGGAGGGGCAAATTCTTGCCAACAACTAACTGTACATACAGGAAGGAGGGGCAATATAAGACAAATTTGTTTTTTTTTTCCATTTTTTACCACGCGCACACAGGCGCTTTGTTTTTGTTTTTTTTTCTTTTTTTTTCTTTTTAAAAGAATTTATTATTTTTGTTTTTTTATTATAAAAACTTTAAATTATTGTAACTTTTAATATATAACTCCATAATGTAAAAAAAATTATATCATTGTTCATCTAAATTCGAGTTCTTCAAAAAAAGAGCAGTCATGGATATGTTTTGACAACTTTTTTAAAAAATTATTTTACATGTATACCATGATATTTTAATGTGAGGATGTATGTACATATTTTAATATGAGAATGTACATGTTTTAATGTGACAATGTACATGTTTAAATGTGAGAATGTACATGTTCTTTAATGAACATCTGTACATGTTTGTATGGGCATATGTACATGTTTGTATGACCGTCTGTACAAGTGTTCTTCCTTATATGTACAGTTTTAATTTAAGGATGTACATATTTAATAATTTGTACAGGTTTATATGACTATCTATATGTTTTTAATGCGAGAATGTACATGTCTTCACGTGAGGATGTACATGTTTTAGTGAACATTTGTACAAGTTTGTATGACCATCTGTACAAGTTTTCTTTTATGTTCTATGCTCCATACATGTAAAAATATTTTTTTAAGTTGTCAAAATATATTCATGACTGATCTTGTTTTGTAGAGCTTGAATTTAGGTGAAAAATGATATAATTTTTTTTTCATTTTGGACTTATATATTAAAAGTTACAACAATTTAAAATTTTATAATAAAGAAAAAAAATCTAAAAAAACACGGGAATAGCGCTGGGTGTAACCCAAAGGAGGGACCATGCCCATGTGTAGGTAGTTTGGGCATATGCTCAACACATTTTTAGCCTTTAGATTAGAATTTAGTTTTTCAAATATTAATCCAACTGTAAATATTTTTACTTAGTTAATAATTAGTTTTCAAAACTTTAAAAACAAACAAATAAATATATAAGGGTATAATAGACAACTTTTTCACTAATAACTACCATCTCATTGAATATAACGACAGTTTCCACGCCACAACCTTTACTCTTTCCTCTTTCTTTTATATCAAAAAAAAAACTTCCTCCTTCACTATGGTTTCGGTTAAAATATATTGATGATTTATTTTTTTCTTTAGAAACTAGATTGTGGGACACGTTTAATATTTATTCTTTATTTCTAAAATTACAAATGAACTTTGACATCTATTTAGATTTTTAATAATTCCCCATATTTAAGTGAAAGTGTAGATATTTAAGTAATAATAGATTTTTTAAAATGTAGGTGTAGATTTGTTGGATAAAAGTAGTATTTAAATTTAATCCTTATTTAGCTGATAGTGCAGATTTTTAACTAAATTGATAGATTTTCCATATTGTAAGTGTAGATTTGTTTGACAGAAGTGTAGATTGTCATTTTAGGAAAACAATTGATAACAAATAGTGGATTTTATTTTTTATGCTTTTATTTATAAATACGGAGTCTTCTCCATAGAATTTCTAGTTTGTTATTTTAAAATGATTTTTTTACTTAAAACTTGGTATTTTTTATTATTTTATTTTTAAATTCATTACTTCACTAGGGAATATTTATTATAATTGATAGTTTTTTTTCCTCTAAAGCTAGATCGTGTAATATATCTTATTTATTTCTAAAATAAAAAAAACTTTGATATTGTTTAGATTTTCCTCATCTAATGAAAATATAAATATTAAAGTAAATTGATATATTTTTTAAAATGTAGGTGTAGATTTTTTTGATAAAAGTGTAGATTTTAAATTTACACAATACAATTAATAAAATAAAAAATTGAATTTATTTTATTTGATGTTCTTATATTTGTTTTAAAAAAGTCTTCTTAGCAGAATTTCTAATTTGCAATTCTAAATAAATGTTTTTTCTTAAAGCGTGGGATCTTTTTATTATTATTTTTTCAAAATCACTTCTTAGTGCCATTTCAGTTAAAAAATTGATAGAAATTGTGGGAATATTTACTTTGACATGCATTTATATTTTTATTAATTTCTGAAAGTGTAGATATTTAGGTAAAATGATTGATTTTTCAAAGTATAGTGTAGATTTGTTTGATAGACGTGTAGATTTTTATAATTCATCATTAGAGTAAAAGTGTATATATTTAAGTAAAATGATGGATTTTTCAAAATTTAGGTGTAGATTTGTTTGATAGTAGTGTATATTTGTTTGATAAAAGTGTGGATTTGTTTAATAGAAGTGTAGATTTTTATAATTGTATATATATATTTAAGTAAAATGATAGATTTTTCAAAATGTAGTTGTGGTGTTGTTTGATAAATACAGATTTTTAGTAATTTCTCATTTTATTAGAAGTGTAGATATTTAAGTAAAATTATAGATTTTATAAAATGTTTGTGTATATTTGTTTAGTAAAAATGTAGATTTTGAATTTTTGACAATACAACTCTAAAAATGGAAGAGTTAAATTATTTTAGTGAGTAACAAATAAATACAACACAACAATTTCACTTGTGATGTTTTTATATTTATTTTAAAGGGTCGATGTCAAAAGATTTTCTAATTGCTTATTTTTAACCAATTTGCTTAAAATGTGGATCTTTATCTTTCTTTTTTCTAACTAGATGAGCTACATTTGCATTTAAAAAAATTGATGGGTTACACCTTTTTTGTAAATTAGATTGTAGGAATATAACTCATTTAATATTAATTCTTATTTATGTAAAAGTGTAGATATATAAGTACATGACCCGATTTTTAAAATGCAACTGTATATATATTTGATAGAAGTGACATTTTTATTAATTTATTTTTTAGATAAAAGTGTAGATATTTATCTAAAAGGATAGATTTTTTAAACTGCAAGTGTGGATTTGTTTGATCAAAGTGTACATTTTCAATTTAGACAACACAATTTTTAAAATGAAAGAGTGGATTTTTAGTTAGTAATAAATAAACTCAACCCAACACTTATCTTCTTATATTTAATTTAAAGAATTCATGTCAAAAAAAATGTTTGTGAAAACTTGGGATCTTTTATTTTTCAAATCATCATTTCATTTCAATTTCAGATCGTGCGAATTGATCGTGGAGAGTTTTTTTTTCTTTATTTTCAAAATTAAAACTTTAATTTTACATCTATCACCATCGATTTCAATTTTTGATAATAAAAAAATTACACCGTGGGAATATTGATGGTGGAGAATGCATTTTTTCTTTATTTATAATACTACAAATTGATTTTGACATCTATACCCTTATAATAAACAATGGAATATAAACCATCCATTTATTTTTAAAGATTCAATGGCTATGATTTAATTGAGCACCATGCTCAAAAATCATCTTGGGCAGCTTCACCGCGTTAATAATTCAATTTCAATCTATACAACTCGAAATAACCAACTCCATAATCACCAGAACTAACAGTTATAACCGAAAAAAATTTGTTTGGCTCAACTTCCAATACAAGTCAACCAGAACTAACAGTTATAACCGAAAAAAAAATTGTTTGGCCTCAACTTCCAATACAAGTAACTCTCACAAGGCTTTTATTGCAAGTTGGTTTATTATTTTCATCATTTATCAAGTGTTTTCTTACCCTTTTTTTATATTATTGATTTTTCAATAATGTTAGATTTAATATTAAAATTTAAAATGCGTTATTGTTATATTTATTTTATGGATGCTTTTATGTATTTTTCTTTTTGGTATATATTTATGTTTGAAAAGATATCCATATAGGAGCTTGTTTTCATTAATTAAGAGGTTTTTCCAATATAGAGCCCGTTCGCGTCTCAAATTGTGCACCGCGTCCAAGAACAAAACTAGTGTTGAGTAGTTATTGGCTTTTTTATTTGTTGGGTCCCACTGTCATCTCACAGATGTAGTTATTTGTAAACGGGGATAAACCTGCGTTTGGAATTGGTGAGCGGGCCCATAGCCTTTGTGTTAAAAATCAGTATATTAGTATTTCAAAAAAAAAAAAAATCATTATAAGAATCGCTAATAGGGGTATAGTAATACCTATTGGACTTCTAAATACCAGCAAGTAGGGACTAGGGAGATTCCTTGTTTGGTAAAGTTACTAGAGTGATGCCGACTTGCAACTTTATTTCCTATTAACCGTTAAAAGTGCCTATCTTTGACGGAATCTTCCAAATTACCACATTAGCTTATGAATTCGAAATTATTCGAGAAGAAAGAAACAAAAGAAGAAAGATTGACCATATATTCTTCATCTGATTAGTTCGAATTGCAGTATCAAGTATAATTAATGAAGACTGAAACGTATATCAATGGACAGGTCGAAGAACAGAAGGAAAATGGTTCAATTAATCTAAAGGCAGATATTAATTGATCGAATCCCAACCTCCCAAATTAAAGAAAAGCGCAAGTGATGATATACAATTTCGATCATCAACAACAAGATTTTAATTTACATCAGCTGTCTTAAATCGCTGCAAAAGAACTCAGGATTTACAGACGGTGGTGGTGGCGCACGCAGGGCAGATCGATATGCATCGGGGCGCGGCAGCAAGCAGAAGGAATTTTAACAATTACACACGTATACTGTTATAGTATACAAATGAAGAGATGGATGGAGTGTTTGACATCACAAGAGTGGAAAAACTCGGGATGGAAAAATTCAACACCGAGGGAGGATGAAGTTAGACGAGCGTGAAGTTGATACCCAGTTGGGTGAAAGGGGATACGGGGCCGCTGCGGTTGTGCAAATAGTCGTCTTCTCTGGTTATGATCAGCCGGAAGAAGCTCGAATATTGAAGATACTAACCAACACATGATTGAAGTGATAGGAACAACCATGTTGTTGATTTTGAACAGTGTGTACTGAAATAGAATATTTGGGAAATGAAAAGCTAGCTAGCTTAAGGGATTATTTGAAAGAAGAAGAAGAAGATGACCCAGATGGACACTTGTTGATTCTGGATTTCTTGTGCGTCTTTATCGTTCGGTGTGTCTGTCGTTTTTATAGCAGCAGGTACGGGGTAGAAATTTTAATTCTAAATATATCAAAAGATAAATACTAGTAATATAGTGAATTAATTTTAATTCTAAATATATCAAAAGATAAATACTAATATAGTGAATTACTATAGTACAATAATGATGGTGATTCTAAACAAGTTGGACATTTGGCGGTTGCGTGAGGATTACCATAACTCCGTCCCGAATCCATTATCGTGTTTGCTTTTTGACACGTTTTTCATTACAATTTTAAACATATAACATAAATTAATTTTATAAAATAAATTTCTATAATATATAATTTTTCACATACAAAACTTAGATTCATAAAATTATGTCATCTTCTATGTTAAATATTGAAGTCAAACGTTATATTCAAATAGTAAACGAAAAGTCTCTCAAACGGAGGGAGTAATAACTCTTATCACATGTTTGAAAACATCGTCATGTGAATAACAAAATAATCATTAATTTAAAGTTAAAAGTAAAATAAAGATACTTAATTAGTTAGGAGAAAGAACAAAAGATTGAGAATAAAAGCAAAGCAACTTGTTCATTCGGATCGGATGAATATGAAAACACAAATTCTCATGGATATCACAATCGTCTTCTGTTCTGTAGGGTCCGTCTGTTGTAGGCCTTCTTTCTTATCTCAAATCTCAAGCTGTGGGTTTTGGGTTTTGTTTTCTGTTCTGGGTTAATCAAATATTTAATACTGTAGTCTATCAGGGTTTTATCCGGCCGTGAACGTAAGGCGTTCCATGTACATCAACCAATGGTGCTTCAGCATATCATGTCAGCTAATGGTGGCCACGGGTCCGGTTCCACCAGTTCCGGTTTCCGGTTCCAGAAAATGGTATTCGTATTCGGAACCGGTCTGGGCGGTTCCGGTTCCGGTTCCGGTTCCGGTTCTGAAATCTGGATTCGCTTCGGATTCGGTCAAAAAACCGTTTCCGGCCGTTCCGGTTTCGGTTCTGATCGGTTCCGACCGGTTCCGGAAAGATCGATCGGCTCCAGTTGTTTCGTTTTAGCTCCGATTTGAGATCCGTTTGAGTGCACACGTTGCTCTTTTCATCCACTTAGGTTATTCTTCAAGTTTATAATATTAAATGTGTAAGAAACAAAGACTTAGGGATTTTTATTGAATTTACAAAAAATAAGGAACAAAGAGAATTTTTATTATATGATTCACTGCCTCATTAAAACCTTATTAGGTAAAATCCATTGGGAAAACCAAATAAGGAAAAAGAGTACAACTACTAAGAGGTTACATTTTAAAAACCCAACGGTAACTTCAACCGGTTTCGGGGCGGTTCCGTTTCCGAATCCGATGACGGTTCCAGGCGGTTCCGGTTCCGGTCGGGCCCGAATCTCAAAACATGTATTCGTATTCGGAACCGGCTGAGGCGGTTCGGTCCGGTTCCGATTCCCACCGGTTCCCGGCCGGTTCCGATTCCAATCGGTTCCGGGTAGAACCGTCGGTTCCGGGTAGAACCGGACCGGATGGCCACCATTAATGTCAGCCACTACATACTACCTCCGTCCCGTCATAAGTGTCCTGTTTGTTTTTTGACACGTTTTTCCACTTCAATATTAAACATATAAGATAATCATTTTTTTAAAAATTAAATTGTATAATATATAGTTTTTCACATAAGGATTCTATTGTAAAATATAGATTTATAAAAAATATATTATCTTAGAGGTTAAATGACACATCCAAATAGTAAAGTGGACAGTCAACCTGGGACGGAGGGAGTAGCATTTATTAACCTCTTTATTAGCATTTGATTTTAAAAATACATGAAGAAAACGATAATAAGATATACTCTTATAAATCTAGTACTCCCTCCGTTCAACAATATCTGTCGTTTTAGAAACTTGCACACTTATTAAAGAAAGTAGAAAATGACGCATGTACTGATAAGTGCGAAATACATCTATCTTTAGGGCTATAATTCTTCCTATGTTCATAACCATTCTTGTCGTATTTCTCACTTATCGTATGTTTTTCCTTAGATTTATGTTTTGATATGAAATGATACAATTTATGTATCAAATGCAGGGAAAAGTCTTGGAATCACATAGTTTACTTCACAAGCTTTCCAACGCAACAAACGGCAAGTAAAACGGAGTTCAAACAAGAATCTAAGCCCAGTTGAAGTTACAGAAAAACGAGGACGAAAATACACATGTCCGGATAAGCCACACCCGGACGTAAATCCGGACAGAGGTGTCCGGCTCCCGGACGCAACCCCGGACTTGAGACGTCCGGCTAACCTAAACCCGGACGAGATCTGGATGCGTGTAAACGCAGCCCAAATCCCAGAAATCTCGCGACTGATTTTTTCGGCGTCTTCTTCTCCTCCATTTTCCTCTTTTCTTATCTACGGCGCGCTACATTCTATCCATCTACCACCATCGCCTACATTATATCCCATCTACCCTTATCTTCTTCCTTTCCTCTACTCTATAAAAACCCACGCTCCTTCAATCTTCTTCATCATCCCTCCTGAAATCCAAAGCTCATCAACGCTCATTAAAACTCACTCTCCCTTCATCCATACTCCATTCTTTATCCTTTTCCATCACCAAATTAGCCTTACGCTCTTGTTTCCAGAAAACCAAACGCAGAACGAAGCTCTGCACAAACCCAGACGCGAACTCCATTAAAATAGTTGCGTCCGGATTTGTGTCCGGCTAACTAGACCCGGACAGGTGCATCCGGATTTGTGTCTGGCTGAACCAGACCCGGACACATTCTACTTTTGCCAGTTTGTTCGTTATTCTTCGTTCTACCCGTTTGTCATCGTTTTGAGGTCGGCGTAATCACGGAGACAAGCCCGGAAGCAAAACAACTATCCCCAAATAGAGTTTTTTCTTTCCTCAAACTTTACTCTATTTTAATGTCTATCTTATTTATGATGTCTGTTTTTATAATTATGTGTGATTAATAAACCTAGCCTCCCGGGTTGGGAAGCGAGCCTATTTTATATAATTGGGTTATGTAAGCTTTCCACTATAATTTATCTAAGCAGTATTTTGATTCTTATCCTTAATGCGCTTTAATCTTCTTGTACAATTATTAAAGTGATATTTGTAGTCTCTTGTTAAGATGCGGTGCTGAGACAAGGTTCTAGACATAGGAAGTCAAAACGGGTTAACTACTAGAAGCGTGTCTCGCCTATAGGTTAATCTGTCTCCAATAGGAATTTGCTAATAAAGCGAGTAATTTATAATGACTTGGGCAAGGATTGCGGCTTGTTGTTTAAGTTAATCAGGGTTATTGTACAAGGACCAGTCAATAAACTAATTAAGATTCTTGAGTTTATTGCTAAAGTGGGAAAATTTTATTGATATAATTGGATAAATAGGTGAGCAGAACAACCCAGGGTGCTTTCTTAAAAACAAAAGATTTACAATTTCTATTTCTATTCTGTTTTGATTAATTGTTTATATTATTGTCTTATAAGTTAGTTTTCAATCATACTCTTTCAAAAATGATAAAACCTGTTTACTAGAAGTCTCAGTCAATAAACTACACTGTCAACTACCACACAGCGAGGTCCCCAAGAGTACGACAACCCCATAAATCCACTATTCCGCAAAACGATAGGTACACTGACTAAGTTGTAGAAGTAGTCCACATATTTCTCCAACATGTACCCCTACTTTTACTTTTTCATCTAGATAATAATTACTTTTGTGTTGAATAGTAAGGTTAAAAGTGGAAAAAAATGTATCAAAAAACTAGAATGACACATATTTTTGAACAAGAATCATTCCCCGGAACGACAGATACTTTTAATTTGAACAACGACATATATAAAATTAGACAACCACCTTTAATATTGTTGTATGATTATACTTCAAAATCACTCATCAAGCCATCGGGTTGATTGATTAATGGTCAAAATATATACCGGGACACATGGATAGATAGATACTACCTCCTCGTCCCTAATTGACCTTCTTGTTTGTTTTTTGCACGTTTTTCCACTTCAATATTAAACATATAAGATAAAATAATTTTATAAAATAAATTTCTATAACATATAGTTTTTTACATAAGGATTCCATTGTCATACTTAGATTTATAAAATTATGTTATTTTATATGTTAAATATTGAAGTCAAACGTCATAATCAAATAGTAAGGAGAAGGTCAATTAGGGACGGAGTATACAGAGTATGTTAAAATAACCTGGGCAAGTCCGGTAATGCCTGATTCTCTTCTATAATCCCCTTATAGTCAGACGACTTACAGTCATTTAGAGTATACTATATATTATTTATTTCCTTTTAGTCGGTCGACTTATCATCTTAATTAATATATGCTGGAAAATATATATATTTAAAAACCCAAATAGTCAATATACAGTGTATTTATCCACAACTAACCTTCTTCTTGTGTTACTAAAGAATAAGCCCTAAGCATCTAGTTTATTCAAAACAATAAGATTCCTCGAATGGTTCGTTGAGCAAATTAAAAGCAAGAATTTTTAATTTTCTTTTGTATATGTACAGTACTATACGCTTCCTTTTGTTGTACCTTAAATTAACTTAGAGCATCTGAATTAAAGAGGTACAAGGTCAAAAGTGTTGCGTGTGAACAAAGTACAAATTAATACTGCTGGACTGAGAGAGACGGAAGCTTGATTAATTAAGAAAAAACATTGCTGACGTAGTATGCCAGCGGAAATTATGGATAATGTCTGGGTAATTTGGTTTTCTATATTATTCTCCCTCCGTTCTGAATTGATCATCCTGTTTATTTTATGACACAATTTTTTACTTTAATATTAAATTATATAATATAAATAATTTTATAAAACTAAAATTTGTAATTTATAGTTTATCATGTAAGAAATCAGATACAAAACTTAAATTTTTAAATTATTTTATCTTGTATACTAATATTGAAATCAAACAAAAATAGGATGGTGAGTATGTTTGTTTTTGTGGGGAGCCGAGGACCATGGAAAGAAGCTACTATTACTACTACTAATCTCTTCGGGCTTACTCCACATCATGTGAAAGTGCGTTCTTTGTGATTGCGTACAAATATCATCAACCTGGTGGAATCCGTCGGTCGCTATTGAATGGAACCTAGGAGTATAGTCCACTCATAGCAATTAAATTTGGTCCCAATTCGACAACTAATTTACAGGACTATAGTATATGGACAAAAGACAAAAATATCACAATAGATCTTACAGCTTAGAGATAACAACATTAACATTATTGATTTTGTCCTTCCCCAGATCCGAGCTCCTCGATATTTATCGTCATAGCTAGCTAGTCTATTTATTTTCCATGGTTGAAACTAAATTATGAGATTTGTCGTTAAATCCAAGTTTCCATTTTTGCAATATGTCCTGTCCGTTCAAGGTTTGAAAAGACAAATTGGTCGACCAGCTACATTTCTAGTTTGACTATTTAATTAGCCTACCAATACAAAGAAAATAAGAATTGAAGAAACATGTTTCTGTTAAGTTTTCTGATCTTGCATGTTTAAATAACCTTTGTATGACGTGTTTCTCTTTTGGCAGGTTCTTAATTAGTTCAAACGGATCTCTTGATTTGTTTTTCAAAACAGGGATCAACCCTCAATTTACCAAGCTTAGAAATTCTGGCATTACACATGGTCTTTCAATTTGTAAGATGTATGCAATCATTCAAAAAATAACCCGTGAATGATATAACAGTATCTGATATCTTTGATTGAATATTTTGGATATATGGTGGTAACCAATTCTGTACTTGATTAGTATTTTTTTTAATGTTTAGCAATATACTATTATATCAGTATTTGAACATTTTGGAGGCTGCAACTATTTTTCTTTTGTCTACTCACTGAAGATTCAACTTTTTGATACAAGTTTTTCTAGTTTAGACGCAAAAGAGCAGTAGAAACATTAGAAATTCGTGGAAATGAACAGAGGACCTGCGTGCGTCAACTTGATTTCCCACCAAACTAGGAGACTACGCAAGCTCTTCCCGTCAGAACGCTGAACACAAGAAACAAACTTTTCTTTGCATCCAAATTGAGCTGATTTCTTGTAAGCTATCCTTGTAATGAAAATTCCAATTCTAGTTTCTACACTTTTTTTTAAGAGCACCTAGATTATATATTAACTATTATACAAACGTACAATAGATTCTGGTACATGTCCAAACCAACAACCCTCATCCTTACTATCTCTATCTAGCGTAGCTAACATGTGCGCATTAACATTATCCTCTCTAGCAATATAACCCACAAAAAAACTTCATCAAAAGAAGATCTTGCAAAAACCTGCAAGTCATCCAAAAGTATCCTCACTTCATAGCTTATATTATCTCTACTATGAAAATGATCAACTAACGATTTACAATCTGTTAACATATAGACATTCCTACTACTCATCTCGTTGCACATTGTAGCCTTAATTAGAAGGTTGAAGGTTTATAGATAGCTCGTTTAGAGGTGACACATGTTCTATGGCCACTACAAAACATTTAGGGAAAATTCACGAGATACCCCTGTTTTCTTTCGTAATTCACATTACCCTGCGATTTTAGTAATTCAACTTTAAACTGCTTAAATGTTGTCCAATTTTTAATTATTGTAAATTTACAATGTTATGCTAAATTTACATTGATTAGAATTGACTTTACACATGTCCTGTTCTTATGAAGTAGTGTTATATCTTTGGTGGTCCAATATCAAATTTTGAAATTTTTTACAGCTTGACATGTGACCTGTGGGACCCAATGAACAGTCACATATTCATTGGGTCCCACAGGTCACATGTGAGCTTAAAAAGCTTCAAATTTGATATTGGACCAAAATATAACACTTTATCATCGTCCATGTAAAGTTTCATCAATTTTGAATAACATTTAAGCATGTTTAAAGTCGAATTACTAAAATCACAGGGGTATATTGTGAATTACGAAAGAAAACAGAGGTATCTCATGAATTTTCCCAAACATTTATTGTTTTGTGGAAAAAAACAAAAGTACTGTCCTTGAGCCCTCTCCCCAGCAGCGCGTGGTGAGTTACATCTTCTTCTCTCCAAAAATAAATTACACCCTTGAGTATTGAGCATATTACAGTTAACCCCCTTGTGTTTCTCATAATTATTGGTAACCACCCTGAAGTTACAATATCTCTGATTATGAGCCCCCAAACTATAACTTCATTATCAAAACATTAACTACGTGTTGACCCATCAGCTTATTCACTTTATTAATGACATGTTAAACAACAAAACTGCTTAATCAACATCGTCTAACTCTCCCTCATCCCAATTCAAATACATTTTCGAGGTAGGGTTGATGTTTTTCCGGACAATAAGAATGTTGATTAAGCAGTGTTTTTTGTTCAACATGTCATTAATAAAGTGATTAAGCTGATGGGTCAGCACGTAGTTAACTTTTTGATAATGAAATTATAGTTTGGGGGCTCATAGTCAGAGATACCGTAAATTCAAGGTGGTTACCAATAATTATGAGAAACACAAGGGGGTTAACTGTATATATACCCAATCTTAGGGGGTTCCGAGTAATTTACTCTAAAATTTTATTGCTCTGTACAAATCTTTAAATGTTGTAATTGAAATGATATGTTTTTCAGTCCTCTCCCAGCCGCACACTTCACAATGCACCGATGGATCAAAATCAGAATATGTAGAGAGTAGTGTTGTAATTTTTCTTTTGTCAATAGTAGTATAGCAGTATAAATAGAGTCAACTTTATCAGAGCTACATCACTTTATAGAGTACTTATACTTGTATATTTTAATCAGCTAGTATACTACTGAAATATGAAAGATGTGTACGCAACCTCCCGTACTTATGCTCTAGGTGTCTTTTCTGATTACACGCATTAGTATTTTGACATCTTGAAATTGTTGATTTTAGAGTAAATTACCCGGAACGGATTTGGGATATTACAGTTAACCACCTTGTGTTTATCATAATTACTGGTAACCACTTTGAGGTTAAGGTATCTTTGACTACGAGCCTACAAACTATATCTTTGTTATTAGGAAGTTAACTACGTGTTGACCTATCAGCTTAATCACATTAGTAATGTTAGACTGGACAAAAAGCGCTACTTAATCTGTATTGTTATTTTTTAAAAAATGTCAACCTTGCCTCGAAAATGCATTTTAAGTAGGATGAGAGAGAGTTGCACGATGTTGATTAAGCAGTTTTGTTGTCCAGTCTGGCATTATTTATGTGATTAAATTGATAGATCAACACGTAGTTAACTTTCTAATAACAAAGTTATAGTTTGGGGGCTCGTAGTCAAAGATACCTTAACCTTGAGGTGGTTATCAATAATTATGATAAACATAAGGGGGTTAACTGTAATATCTCAAATCCTCAAGGGGGTTCTGAGTAATTTACTCTTGATTTTATTTACATAATCTTTTACTCCCTTACCCTCAATAAATAATAGGAAAACAAATCTAAATCTAATATACACTTGACCAAAAAATTACATTAATTAAGAAAATAGCAGTGTGGTGATTATCATGCCCCGGTCAGTTACCCAAAATTATTCTGAAAAAGGAAAAAATAATAAAAAATAGAAAATTAACTACGCTTTTATACAAGGAAACAAATAGAAAACTACCTTCATCATCATTCATGTCGTATCACCAGGAAATGTTAACATTGATTATTAACTTGTTCATATAGATATACCAGCCCAGCGACTCACTGAATAAAGAAAAGCTTGAGATGGTAGAAAGGTGATCATTCCCCGGTGAAAGTTTGGCAACCAAATAGAAACGGGTTGTAATATACCCTATTCCACATCGGGATATGAGTAGTAATATGAGTGGTTTACAAGGGTATATATGAGTAGACAACAACGACAAGGTCTTCCACTTTTAAAACTAAGTGAGAACAAAGGGCTTAAAGTGGCTAGCTTGGAAGCTAGGTTGTTGGACAGTTGCTCATATGTGGTATTACAAAATGGTATTAGGGCTGACTCGAGACCGTATCCGAAACCTACCGAGGAGGTCCATGGGACTTGGATGTAAGATTTGCGACGAGGACGTCACTTTCTTTGAGTGGGGGAGTATGTAATACCCCATCCCACATCGGGATATGAGTAGTAATATGAATGGTTTATAAGGTTATATATGGGTAGACAAGAACGACAAGGTCTTCCACTTTTAGACCAAGTGAGGACAAAGGGCTTAAAGTGGCTAGTTTCAAGCCATAATGGTGTGGGAGCTAGGTTGTTGGACTGTTGCCCATATGGGGTATTACACGAGTGATCCAAAATTCTTTATCCATCCTTGACTCAACATGTCAGCGCCCTTCCTAAATAAAGCAGCATTCATATCCTCCCCTGAGAGATTGTGTAACGCAATGTCTCTTTAATGATATTATTTTCTGCCAAATTAAAACCCTCATTGAACTGCAGCAGAACTCTTATAACCCCAGCAATACCCTGAAATGCACCTATATACATTTCCCTAGACACATCACCACACTCAAAGGCCATTGGCCAATCCCTTTCATCAGGGGCCAAAATCGAGTCCAGATTTGTCACAAGGCTCATGTTGAAGCTGATAAAAGACAAAAGCAAAACCAGACATTTTAATACTAAAAAAAGAATTAATGTGGCATAATATAATAAATATATTATACCTCTAAAAATCGGTTTAGGTGTTGAAGGTAGTCTGGATTGTTGAGCTTGTAGAGCACTACAGTCCGAGGGCCTGTATGCCATCTGATCCGTTTGTTGTTTAATCAAGTGAAAGTGTGTTAGTATTGGTTATTTTTCTTATAAAAAGAGAAAAAAAATGGTAGAAAACAAGAAAACACAAATGTACTAAATTTTTAGACAGTTACCGCATTTGTGCTTGATTCACGGAATCGTTTATCGAATTGTCTATTCGTGTGTAACATATGTCAATATACTCTGCAGCCTTGCATAAATCTTGTAAGTTTGAAGTGTATATTGAACTTTTGAATAGCATCATTGAGACACCTAGAAGACCTTCTAGCATATAATAATTTGAAACATCTTCACCGATTATACTTTTGTCATCTTCACTTCGGTCAATAACCTGGACTCAAAACAAGAAAAAATTTAGATTATCAGGAAAATGTTATAGCATAAGACAAAAATACTTACCATTGATTTGAGTTGCAGAGCCCGACGCCTACAACCATCTTTCACTTCATTGATATCCACTTTGCTATATGTTCTATAATCTGAAGTGGAGAGTCTCATAATGTGTCTGGCTAACATACTGATAATAATAATACTAGTGAACAAAGCTGAAGTTGAATGGATGTAGAAGGTTGAAGGCAGGGGCGGAGCCAGGAAAAATTTCTTAGGGGGGCGAGATTTTTTTTTTATAATATTAACTAATTTTAAAATTTTAATTTTAAAATTAATTTAAATTTTTAATATTTATAATTATATTTTAAAATTCATAGTAGATATATAGTTTGACATAAAAATTACATTAAAATTGAAATATATAATTAATAAAAAAGTTTGTTTTACCTTTTTTTTTCTCATTTTAAAAAATGGGTATACAAATATAAGTTAATGTCAATATATAGTATAGAACAATAGTTCTAAACTACTAGTTTTTTTTTCTAAAAATTATTTTGAGTAATGTAATATTATTTTTTATTTGCAAAATCTATAATAAAAAAACTAGAAACACCTATACGATAGATAATAGGGGTACATGATTACTAGGACTAGCATAATATTAGTTTTACTTTATACTATGCTGCTTAAATAAAAATATTAAGAATTTTCTTTCTATCTACTATAGACTAAAAATGATTTTTATAATACAATTCTAGATTAAATATTACATATTAATAGAAATAAATTTAAAATAAATAGAATATAGAAATACCATAATGCTATTTACAAAATGTTATGGGGGCGAACAAACATCTAATAACATAAATAAAACTATATAACAAAAAAAGTATAACTGATTTAGCATGTACCCGAGGGAGTTGGGGAGGCCGAACACCCACCCGCCCCCCCTTATCTCCGCCCCTGGTTGAAGGTGTATAGATAGCTAGTTTAGAGGTGATAACTATTATGATGGTCACTACAACATTTATTGCTCCGTGAAAAAATAAAAGTATTGTATTTGAGTACTCTGTCCAGCTGCGCTTGATGAGTTACAACTTCTTCTCTGTAAAAATAAAATGTTGTAGTTGAAGTGACATGCTTTTCAGTCCTGTCCCAGTTGCACACTTTACAATGCACTGTTCACACATCATGATGGATCAAAATCAAATATGCTGAGAGTAGTGTTGTAATTTTTACTTTTCAATAGTAGTGTAGCAGTAATAAATAGAGTCAGCTTCATCAGAGTTACATCAATCATAGAGTACTTATACTTGTATTTTTTTAAGCAGCTAGTATACTACTGAAATATGGAAGACGTGTGCAACCTCCCGCACCGCACCTATGCTCTAGGTAGTCTATGATGTAGATAAAAATGCAGCCCTATCTTACAATAAATGAAGGGGTTTCTTTTCTGATTATATGCATTAGTATTTTGACATCTACAAATTCTGGATTTTTTTAGGGAAAATTCATGAGATCTATTTTCTTTCGTAATTCACAATATATCCCTGTGGTTTTAGTAATTCAACTTTAAACATGCTAAATGTTGTCCAAAATTGATGATAATTTGCATGGACGATACTAAAGTGTTATATTTTGATCCAATATCAAATTTGAAGTTTTTGAAGTTCACATGTGACCTGTGGGACCTAATGAGCAGTCACATGTTCATTGGGTCCCACAGGTCACATGTGAGCTTAAAAAACTACAAATTTGATATTGGACCAAAATATAACACTTTAGCATTATTCATGTAAAGTTTCATCAATTTTGGACAACATTTAAGTATGTTTAAAGTTGAATTATGAAAATCACAAGGGTATATTGTGAATTACGAAAGAAAACAGGGGTATATCGTGAATTATCCTTTTTATTTATAACAATGTGTTGATTATCATGCCCCGCTTAGTTCTGTATGATGTTTGTTATTATTTGTTTCTGTTTATGTCACACATTTGCAGAAGTAATTAAAAGAAAACTTCTAAATCTAAAATTCACTCGACTTAATAATATAAAGGGAAAATTCACGAGATACCCCTGTTTCTTTTTGTAATTCGCAATATACCACACCCCATTATTTTAGTAATTTAACTTTAAACATGCTTAAATTATTGTCCAAAATTGATGAAACTTTACATGGACATGCTAAAGTGTGATATTTTTGGTCCAATATCAAATTTGAAGTTTTTTAAGCTCATATGTGACCTATGGGACCTAATGAACAGTCACATATTCATTGGGTCCCACAGGTCACATGTGAGTTTTTAAAAGCTTCAAATTTGATATTGGACCAAAATATAACACTTTAACATCGTCCATGTAAAGTTTCATCAATTTTGGACACATTTAAGCATGTTTAAAGTTGAATTACTAAATCACAGGGTTAATTGTGATTTACAAAGAAAACAGGGGTAATCTCGTTAATTTTCCTAAATATAAATTAGTACTTGTCGCAACACTATCTGTTATCGAATAGTTCTCCTCCTTCCACAAAATTGAAGACCCTTACCGCAATATGACACCAGAGATGATGAAATCTCCTCTAATTTGAATTCAATCTTATTCATGGTCTGATGAGAGGTGAAAGCAAGAGGGACAATACACAACAATTGAAACAGGGTTTAACGACAAGGTGGAGAAGGTGAAGACCAACCATCGATTTCCGACTCGATTTTGAACCTCGTACTAAGAATCAGCCTTGAAATCACTATTCTAATCCAAAACCCAAATGACAGCAAAGTTAAGATAATTGGTGATACCCAACATAACATGCAAGCAATATACACTAAAACGAAATTAGAAGACCGGGAAGAAAAATAGATAATAAAACCCAACACTAGGAGGACTAAAGAGAGCTGAATCAAAACATCCAAAGGTAAGAGGGAAAGGAAACCATCAGATCATGGTGCCCAAGAAAATGAGGAACCTAAGAAGAACTGAAAATCTTGGAAATTAAAGAAGGCTTCCTCTCACTAATAAAAGGAGAGACAGCTAGATATAAATATGACATATTCTGAAGTTGCCATTTTTGCACTAAGTTTACAGCTAGAATATACAATGGCATGGAGTGACGGAGATGTTAAATGAATTATTCAAAGTTTACACGTTTATTAGATTTATGAGTTTTATTTTATTGTTTTAAGTAGTTAGTATTAGTGGGATTAGTGGAGATAGTGGGTCTATTAGTTGCCTTATTTTTTTGGCATTACTTTGGATAGTTTCCATCTTTTTAGGATCTGAAATTATAGTTTACTATCTATTTAAACCTTTGTATTCACTCATTTCAACACAGTGAAATATATCTCGTCATTTTACTCTCTGTTTTTCCAACAAAGTGGTATCAGAGCAGAATAGAAAGTCACAGCAGACTTTCTATTTTCCCAGGTGAGGTCCAATACAAAAAAAAAGAGAGTGAAGTGAAACACGTAAAAAAAAGAAGTGAAACACGTAAAAAAAAGAGAGAGAGAGAAGTGCAAAGTGGTGAAGTAACGTTCGTGTATACTCACCGCAGAATACCAGTATGTCTGGGAACGGTTCTACTCAACCCCACCTGCCTATTTTCAAAGGCAAAAACTACCATCTTTGGAGTTTGAAGATGAAAACTTTACTCAGGTCTCATGATTTGTGGGATCTAGTTGAGAACGGGTTTGACGAACAAGGACGGGAGAATCGAGTCAGAGAAAGTCAGAAGAAAGACGCCAAGGCACTCTTCTTCATTCAGCAGTCTCTTGATGATGAGTTATTTCCTCGAATTGCAGCAGCATCGACTTCGAAGGAAGCTTGGGATATTCTACAAAAAGAATTCATGGGCGATAAGAAGGTAATTACTGTAAAATTACAGACCTTGCGTCGTGAATTTGAAACATTGGTTATGAAAGAAACGGAAGCTGCGCAAGATTATTTATCACGTGTATCTGCTGTTGTAAATCAAATGTGTACATTTGGTGAAGTGATAAGTGAAGAAACTATTGTTAGCAAAGTATTGCGGAGTTTGAGTAGTAAGTATAATTATGTTGTTGCGGCCATTGAGGAGTCAAAAGATCTATCTGATTATTGTTTTGATGAACTAATGAGTTCTTTGGTAGCCCATAAAGATAGATTGAACAGAAACAGTGGAAAAAATGTAGAGAAGGCTGCGGAGAAAGCCTTTCAAGTGAAGGAGAATCCTCTCAAACCGGAACCTACAACAACCGTGGGGGATATCGAGGGGCCGTGGCGAGGTCGTGGTAACCACAGAGGTGGTGGTCGTACTGGCGAACAACACCACAAAAGTTCAATACAGTGTCGATTTGCAAAAAATGGGGCCACAAAGAAGCTGTATGCTGGGAGAAGGAAAAGAATGAGAAGAAGGAGGCCAGTTTCATCAGCAACTTTCAAGAAGAGGGAAAGCTGTTTATGACATATTCCGCTGCCAACAATGTTGTTGATAATGTTTGGTTTATAGACAGCGCTTGCACCAACCACATGACGGGTCGTCAATCCTGGTTTTCTGATCTTGATAAAAGCAAAAAGGTGAGGTTCGACTTGGTGATAACAGGCAGTCCAAGTAAATGGGAAAGGTACAGTTGAAGTTCCAACTGCACAAGGTAAAACTAGATCACTTTCTGATGTGCAGTTTTGTGCCTAATCTAGCTCATAATTTTGTTAAGTGTGGGCAGCTTATGGCTTCTGGATATTCACTCTTATTTGATGATGGTGCTTGTGTGATTCATGATAAGAAATCTGGTCAAGTTGTTGTCAGAGTTCCAATGACACAAAATCATATGTTTCCTCTTGATGTCTCTAAATCTATGGGAGCTGCTTTGGTTGCTAAAGAAAAAAATGAGGCTGAACTTTGGCATTCACGTTATGGGCATTTACATTTGAATGGTTTACAGCTGTTGAACAAGAAAGAAATGGTAATTGGGCTTCCAAAAATCAATGGTCTTGGTTTCTGTGAAGGATGTGTTTTTGGGAAACATAGTAGAGCTTCTTTTTCCAGTAGGAAATTCACGGAGAGCTTCTTGCTGTCTTGAGTTGATTCATGCTGATGTTTGTTGGACCGATGAGTGTTGAATCGTTTGGTGGCAGCAAATATTTTGTGCTCTTTATTGATGATTTCAGTCGTATGAGTTGGGTGTATTTTTTAGAGCTGAAATCAGAAGTTTTGGGATGTTTCAAGAAGTTCAAAGCGCTGGTGGAGAAACAAAGTGGCTACTCCATCAAGGCTCTTCGTACTGATAGAGGTGGTGAATTTACCTCTAACGAATTTGATGCTTTTTGTGAGAAGTTTGGCATTCGCAGGGAGTTGACTGCACCATATACACCAGAGCAGAATGGTGTTGCAGAGAGAAAAATAGAACTATTGTTGAAATGGCCAGAAGTCTGATGAAGGCAGCTAATCTTCCCAACCAGTTCTGGGCTGAAGGTGTCGCAACAGCAGTGTATTTGATCAATATTCCCCAACAAAGGCGGTCATGAATCAAACTCTATATGAGGCTTGGATGGGTAGGAAGCCAAGAGTAAGCCACTTACGAATTTTTGGTTGCATTGCTTATGCTTTTTCTACTGATCCACATCGTAAAAAATTGGACAGCAAGTCTGAAAAATGCATTTTTATTGGCTATAGTCCCATGTCCAAAGCTTATAGGCTGATGAATCCTTTGAGTGGAAAAGTAATTATCAGCAGGAATGTAAAGTTTGATGAGGAGGGAAAATGGGATTGGAGCAATAACAATCCTTCAGCTGTTGTCCAAACTCGGGTGGATAAATTTGAACCCACACTTGTAACGTTTGATACAGATTGTGACAGCAAATCAGATGGAACAATTTCCTCCGACAGCAACCCATCTACACCAGCCAGCTCACGTTCTACTGCATCAATTTCTTCACCAGAGTCACCTCCTTTAAGATATCGTTCTATGAATGAAATACTTGAAACTTGCAGCTTTGCTTTAATTGTTTCTGACCCAATTTATTATGAGGATGCTGCTGTAAATCAGGTTTGGCAAGATGCAATGAATGTAGAGCTGCTTGCTATTGCGAAAAACAATACTTGGGAATTAGTTGATCTGCCAGAGGGAAAAATGTGATCGGTCTCAAGTGGGTCTACAAAACAAAATACAATCCAGATGGAAGTGTCCAAAAACACAAAGCAAGGCTGGTTGCAAAGGGATACTCACAACAGCAAGGTATGGATTATGAGGAAACAT
The DNA here is from genome assembly GCA_023374045.1 of Limonium bicolor. Taxonomy (NCBI): domain Eukaryota; kingdom Viridiplantae; phylum Streptophyta; class Magnoliopsida; order Caryophyllales; family Plumbaginaceae; genus Limonium; species Limonium bicolor. Next base: position 342,787,842 of record CM041776.1, on the reverse strand, counting down.
TTTCCCCCGTTGCTAGATTTGAGACTGTGAGAATCATATTAGCTTTAGCTGCTCAATTCAGGCTGCCTGTTTATCAGTTTGATGTTAAATCAGCCTTCTTGAATGGTGATTTAGAGGAAGAGGTTTATGTTTCACAACCTGAAGGCTTTGTTATTGAAGGCAGTGAAGGTAAGTTTATAGGCTGAAAAGGCTCTTTATGGGCTAAAGCAAGCTCCGCGTTCATGGTACAGCAAGATTGATTCCTTCTTTTTGATGAGTGGATTTATAAGAAGTGAAAATGAGCCTACACTCTATCTCAAGCGGATGGTAATGATTTTTTGGTGGTCTGTCTCTACGTTGATGATATAATCTATATGGGGTCATCTAAGTGTTTAATTGATGACTTTAAGTCTTGTATGATGAACACTTTTGAGATGACAGACCTTGGCTTGCTGCAATATTTTCTGGGTCTTGAAGTTAAGCAGGTCAATGATGGCATCTTTGTATGTCAAAAAAAATATGCTGAAGATCTTTTGAAAAGGTTCAATATGTGCAACAGCGAAGTGGCAGCCACACCAATGAATGCTAATGAGAAAATACAACGCATGTAGATGAGGACTGAAAACGCTGATCCAAGACTATATAGAAGTCTGGTTGGAGGTTTGAATTACCTCACACACACCAGGCCTGATATTGCTTTTGCAGTTAGCATGGTTTCTAGATTTATGCATAATCCTACAAAGCAACACTTTGGAGCAGCCAAAGGATTATGCGGTATATTGCAGGAACTGCAGATTTTGGAATATGGTATTCTAGAACTGCGAATTTCAAATTGAATGGCTTCACTGATAGTGATTGGGCTGGTTGTGTAGATGATAGAAGAAGCACTTCTGGTAATGTGTTCAATTTTGGTTCTGGTGCTGTAACATGGAGTTCAAAGAAGCAAGAAACAGTGCTTTATCATCTTCAGAGGCTGAATATGTAGCAGCAAGTGCTGCTGCCCGACAGACCCTATGGTTGCGAAAACTTCTTGTTGACTTTCATTTTGAGCAGACTGAAGCTACTCATTTGTTTTGTGATAACAGGTCAGCCATTGCTATGGCTAAAAATCCAGTGTTTCATGCTCGGCCAAGCATATAGATGTTCAACATCATTTCATTCGAAAGCTGGTTGCCGATGGAAAAATATCTCTAAAGTTCTGTGGCACAAATCAACAAACGGCGGACATTTTCACGAAGGCTCTTCCACAAGCAAAGCATGATTTCTTCAGATCACAATTGGGAGTTTGTAACTTTGAATCAAGGGTGGTGTTTAAATGAATTATTCAAAGTTTTACACGTTTATTAGATTTATGAGTTTTATTTATTGTTTTAAAGTAGTTAGTATTAGTGGAATTAGTGGAGATAGTGGGTCTATAGTTGCCTTATTTTTTGGCATTACTTTGGATAGTTTCCATCTTTTTAGGATCTGAAATTATAGTTTACTATCTATTTAAACCCTTTGTATTCACTCATTTCAACACAGTGAAATATATCTCGTCAATTTTACTCTCTGTTTTTCCAACAGGAGACACGGGCCGTCGCAGAGAAGAAAGGTTCGGTTGAAGGGAAACGCAAAGCCGATCAGGGCAACGACAGATTCAGAAGGAAGACGAGTTTAGCTGCTGCAGATAACCAAATTGACCCACTTCTATATGCACTTCGTACAAATTAGACAAACCGTCTAGATCAGCAACCGCTGAATTAATATATATACATAGGTAATATTACCAATGCTCTTGGAATCCCCTTTGAAATCGATGACACTGAGCGATTGGCCTTCAACAATGCACAGCATAACTATAGATACAGGAAGGTTTTCTGTAACCCTACAATTTTACACTTTACAATAAGCAGTTTGCCACTTTTCACACTGTGTGATCTACATCTTTTGCAGTTGCACTTTATCCGACTAAGCCTGAGATTGAAGCAGCTTCATCATGAAGTTAAACTGCATTTCTGGGGAGGTTTTAGGCTGCGGCCAGTTTGCCCCCTAGGAACCTCTACACACTTAAAACCTTGGTTTTTGTACAGCATAGTTGCTCCTGGGTTGTTCAGGTCGCAGTGAAGTGCAATGGCTCGCAACCCCAACTCCTCGCAAGAGCCTCAGCATTTGAAACCAGCCTCTTAGCTATACCCTTCCTCCGAAATCTATCTCTAACAGCCACGTTTGAGATGTATGCAATTCCTTTCCTGCAATTTTACTTAAGCTATTACGTTACATGAAGAACAGCAGATAAAGCTTCATAATGAATATATTAATGCCCACAAAAAACTGTCAACAGGCTAAACATTAAAAACCAATACCATCCAAGTAAGATGAGAGCATGATTATCCCAACATAACATAGAACATACATAACCAGAACCACCTACAGCAGATACTACTTTCCTTCGCTAGCTATAACAGAACCAGTAAGAAAGTTCACACAACCATGAATGACAAAACATCCCACAAAGGCTCAGCAGAACATCCATCAGTGCCAGCTAATGTTATCATCCAAACATGAACAAGAAGAATAGTTTAGGTAGCATCCAGAGTAACTAAAAACTTTCATCTTCAAGAGGTTATATCAAGTACAGCGTTTACCAGTGCAAACATCACCATTTTTTGAAAGGGCCAAAAAAAGGTTTAATTTAGCCAGATAAAATAAAGGTAAGTCAAGAGCTTTCACCTTCTATGTCTCAGGGACCTTTTCTGGGCAGGAAATCAGCAACAGTATCAACGGTTAGTATTCCAGCAATATAACCCCTCCCAAGACTAACTTTACCTTCAAACTCTCCAATCTTGAGATCTTCACTCCCAAGGTAGAAGGAATCTGTCATGGCATTGCCAATCACTGCCACCAAACAAGTCCTTTTGCAACCACTGGGCAGGGAGAAACCAGAGAGCATGCCTATCACCCTATCGATTCTCAAGACAATATCCAAAGGAAAAGAGTAGTTGGGGAAGAAAGAACTGCAGTGAGTCTCAGCCACATCCCAACAATCTTCTAACCTTGCCTCTCTAACAACAATTTCAGGGGAGACAACAGGGAACAGGTCCACAATTTGACCGGCCTTACAAAACCCTACATCAGAAAACGGTACAAAGCTTACATGATCCAGAAGTTCATATAAAACTAAATATTGATGTCCCACCAGCATAAGTTCGGAGTTGGCTTCTCTTCAACCATCAAGAGAGTTTAGTCTTTACAAACAAAGTCATAACATAAGAGGAAAAGAAGAGATCCAGTGGAATGTTGGTGGTGACTTAAGATGCTGATTGCCAAAATTACAAAAAGAAACTGAGCAAGCACAAGCAAGACATGGATACATATGTGGTTTCGGTAAGTTAATTTCAAATTGCTTGCGAGTGCATCTATCATCCATGCATGACCAGGAAATTAAAATTAACAATGCAGCATGCAACTCAGAGAACATAAACATCCCAAGGACATAAGTATGAATAAGTCTTATATAAAAAAAAGAAACAACAAATGAACTCACAGATTGACACTTGTATGGTTTAAGTATCAATAATCAGGTTTCAATTATGACCCAATAGCTGATTTCTACAGGCAGTAATATGAATGTTCCCACAACTATTGTTTGAAAAGATAATCAAACTGGTTTTAGCTTTCAGTTACGTGTAGGGTATCACTGCGTTTCAGTTTTTTTTCCCTTTAAACTTAATTTTTTTATTCTATGCCAGACTGTTGTGCATAAAGGCTCCTAGTCATCTAAATACATGTGTGAAAACATCTCTAGCTCCCTCCATATTTTTCTGCCACACTTGATTGCAGGATTCATCTTCACCAATGAAGACTTCAATTAAAGGGCTTCTGCCTGGACGAGAAACCCTAAAATGCTACAAAGATTATGGTGTACCCTAGTGATCCTTTCGCTTTTGTCATGGCGCATTCCAGCTGGGTAGCTTTCCTTTTTCCTTTTTTTTTTCTGAAAATGTATAGCTAGCAAGCATGTAACGAAGAGCATGTTTTAAACACTGGTGCATAATGTACATATCCTTATTAGTGAAAATTATCCGTATCAACAGCAACCCAAAACGGGGTTTATCGTCCCAGTAAATTCATCTCTCAACTTTAAGTCCATTAGCTGAAAGGTTCTGCCCAAGGCTGGTATAAAAGTCTCATTCTCGAAGCAGATAATCCAACCAATCAGAAAATACAATCGCTTCATAACAATGATGTCTATAGCTTGGAATGGTCAAAACTTGATGCCCATAAAATTTTGTGCGAATGCGACCCTAATGCAATGAGGCGACCGCTGTCGGAAGCAAAAACCAACCAATAGGCTAAAAGAGCAATTTACTCAAATCAAAGGGCAAATCAGCAGAGAGTATGAAAACCCAATGAAAGAAAAAATAAAAGTCAGGATGAAATTACCCTGAAATCTGGGGCAAGGAGACGAGAGTATGAAGTGTTCTTCAAGAGAGGAACGAACACTTCTCCCACTTGAGAGTCCTGACGATGATAATTTTACGGAATGGGATATATTGGACCCGGGAGTAACACTTATTGTTGTTCCAAACCGCACGGCCTGCATCTCCTACCTGATCTCGTGCGCGCTGTCTCTGTGCTCCCCCGCCTCTGTTATCGCGGCAACAGTGTGTTTCTTCGAACTTCCAAGGGATTCTGGATTCTTTCCTTGCCCTCGCTGATAAACGACTCTTTCATCTATGTGGAAAGGGAAAATCTTCACCTTTTTGCGGGTTTCTGGGTAGTAGTTTTGTCGGATTTGGATAATTTTGTCATTAGGATGGCCAACGGAAGGAAAAAAAAAAATACATATTTAAGCAAATTTACATCTATCGTTTAGTTTTTTCTCCATGAATTATAAAATAAATCTCCCTAACATCAAAGGTCATACTTATTTTACGATATAGTACGTCTTTTACATTGGGGTGTAATTGATTTTCCTCATTTAAATTTTAAAGTTTAAAACGCGCTAATCATATATCCAGTCCGTATGAGTTAAATGCAGCTCATAAAATCACTATGATTCAGTTTTTGCTAAGCAACACTCGTCATTCATTACTTATTTAAATTGGAAATATTGATAGAAAGCAACGACATTACATTGGAAAGCCATTTACACTTTTCTTTCTTTCTAAAAAAAAAAAAGCCAGCAGGTAATAAGAAACTACAAATACAATGCATAATATTGTGAGTTGGGTTATTACCGGTCCCCACGTTTAATAAAACAAACTGAGAGGAATAAAAGTTTTACAGTAATGAATGCTTTGCTAAGGGGTCACAATATCAGCTCGGAACGATAGGTGATTAAGAGCGAGCATCCACAATAAAGCGGACTGGAGTGGAATCCACCTAATGTGTCAGCAAGGAAAAAGAAAAACATCCACAATAGAATGGATTAAACTCAATTCTCTCTCCAAGGTATACTTTTCTAATTCTTATTGGTTGTTCACACTTTCCCATAACTTTCACAACTTTCTATTAGTTACTTTTTAGAAGAAATGAGTTAAGAGTTTTAATTATTGTAGTGATAGGTAGGACAATAAAGTTTCTTACCAAATAATACTACTACATTATTTTGATGACATGACATATAGGAAAATGTTAAGAACTCCTGTGTTGTTGTGGATGCTCTAAGAACTTCTTTTGATAATATCGATCTTTATTGTTTTGAAAAAAAAAGATAGGGAAAATTTACGAGATATCCCTGTTTTCTTTCATAATTCACAATATACCCTTGTGATTTTAGTAATTCAACTTTAAACATGTTTAAATGTTGTCCAAAATTGATGAAATTTTACATGGATGATGCTAAAGTGTTATATTTTGGTCCAATATCAAATTTGAAGCTTTTTAAGCTCACATGTGACCTGTGGGACCCACAAGTCACATGTGAGCTTAAAAAACTTCAAATTTGATAATGAACCAAAATATACACTTTAGCATCGTCCATGTAATGTTTCATCAATTTTGGACAACATTTAAGCATGTTTAAAGTTGAATTATTAAAATCACGGGGATATATTGTGAATTACGAAAGAAAACAGGGGTATCTCGTGAATTTTACCAAAAAGATATTATCGATCTTTAAGTTAACCAATAATTATCTAATATAGTCAATAGTCATATCACGACTCATATCGTTTATAACCAATTAAGTCAGATCCTAACGTCACTCGAAAATCTAGTTAATCAGAAACATTAAGAATATTTTTTTAGTAAACACAGTAGCATTAAGAATTAGTTCCCAATTGTCGTGTTATAACCTTTAACAAATCATGGTTTTCGTGTTTTACTGGTTCAATCCCTTTTGATGATCTATCATCAATCTAAGCATCATATAAATACTATAAACTGATGAGTAAACTACAACCATTAAAGGACTAGACTTTAACTCATAAGAAGATAAAATATATTTGGCTATGAAAATTGAGTACATAGCAAAGTAGAGAAATATACTAAACATTTATAAGAACTACAAGAATGAAAACGAATAAATCATTAAAGATAAGGATAAGAAAACTTCAATTTAGTGACGAAAAACGAGAACAGTAGTAGTAAATCTAGGTTTTGTCATTGGCGTCAGTTGCAATAAGTTAAGCTAATTAAGTTAGGTTTGTGTAGAAAATTAAAAAAGTAGGGACCAAAGTTTTCTATTTATAGTGACTAGTGAGATAGAGGATAATCCAAATTGTAGAGCGTAGTATAAATGTTAAGAACCCATGATTTCTGGTTTCGAAAAAAAAAACCCATGATTTATGGTTTAAGATGCACTTATCAATGGAGCTAATGTGCTTGATACTTATCTGTTTTAAACCGTACTTGATACTTGACAATTAATTATATCACAAATTCTTAGTTACATGTGAATGTAGCCATCTTGGCTACATCCAAGGAGATTTTAATCAAATTAAAATAAAAATTTTATAGTAGGGTAATTTTTGTAATTAATGAAATATAGTGGGAAAAGATTGAAAATAGAATAAACAAACAAAAATGGAGTGCTATGCGGGTAATTTTTTTTCTTTTATACAATATTTTTTAAATTGTTGTAACTTTTAATATATAAGTCCAAAATGGAAAAAAATTATATCATTGTTCATCTAAATTCGAGCTCTTCAAAATAAAACCACTCATGGATATGTTTTGACAACTTTTTAAAAAATTATTTTACATGTATACTATGATATTTTAATGTGAGGATGTATGTACATATTTTAATGTGAGAATGTACATGTTTTAATGTGACGATGTACATGTTTAAGTGTGAGAATGTACATGTTCTTTAATGAACATATGTACATGTTTGTATGGCCATATGTACATGTTTATATGAATGTCTGTACAAGTGTTCTTCCATATATGTACATATTTTAATCTAAGAATGTACATATTTAATGATTCGTACAGGTTTATTGACTATCTATATGTTTTTAATGTACATGTTTTTACGTGAGGATGTACATGTTTTAGTGAACATTTGTACAGATTTGTATGATCATCTGTATAAGTTTTCTTTTACGTTCTGTGCTTCATACATGTAAAAATAATTTTTAAAAGTTGTCAAAATATATCTTTGACTGGTCTTGTTTTGAAGAGTTTGAATTAGATGAATAATAATATATTTTTTTTTCATTTTGGACTTATACATCAAAAATTACAACAATTTAAAGATTTTGTGATAAAAAATAGAAATAAAAATCTTTAAAAAAAAAAAAACCAATAGCGTAAGGCACTGCCGCGAAATAGAAAGAAAAAAAAACTGATGTAGCCACTCCGGCTACGTGCGGTTGTAGCCCAGACAAGCTGTAATTATATTTAAGAGGCTCAAACTTAGGCCATATAGTTGGGTGAAGCCCGAAGGAAAGGAGGATAACTTGTGATACCAGCATCCCCATTCACGGTGAATAGCGTGATATTTTATGTTATTTTTTGTCCGGTTGATACGTTCGCTATTTATGCCACTTTAGTTGTGTATTTGATATATCTACTTGTGGTTGCGTAGTTGTGAACTGAATCACACAAAACGTGGGGTCTTCCAAGATTCTCTCTCCATTTGCTCCACCTCCACCACAGCTAGATCTGTCGTCTTACCTTTCCTTTAGATAACGCGAGTGAGGGAGAGAAGTAAGTTCTCATTCTTTTGTTACATTATTAAACGTGTTTATTTATATCAGTTTATTTTTCTCTCTGTATGTTACACACATTAATTATCATATCAATTATTTTTTCTCTCTATTTTTTCTAATTTCAGCTAATAACTAACATCAATATATATTTCAGCTGACAAAAAAAATATTGAGACGGGAGGTGTTGTGTCTCTGTTCCGTCTGTGCTTAGAGTGCTCAAGGCAGGGCAGGAGTTTGGCGATGGTTACTTCCGACCCCTATGCTCGTTCGATATATAGTGGACCGTTTATCATTAAATTGGGCCTCAATTTGTTTCGGATTGTATGGCATATATTGTTATGTGCTGAAAAAAGTGTTGCTTTAAATGAAATAGACCGATTTAATGTTTGAGCCTCACTTATAGGACTGACGATTACCACTTTTTTGAGTATCCAGTGTTATTGTCCTGACGACGGGCTGGGGAAACTGTACATTTGTTATTCGTTTTCTCTCTGAAATTTAGACTTAAAAAAATCATATTTTAAAATGCGTTCCAGCACAAGGTTCTTTTTTATTATTCAATGTTTAAACATGTATAAAAGAAGAAAGAGCAGTCGAGAGACAGAAAATGATTTTGTATTTACGTATGTTATATGCTCTGGTATTACGAGAGATGTACGTACTTTATATATACTAGTACAGAAATGGATAAGAATGAACAGGAGGAAGACACGTATACTGAAAAGGACATAAAGCTATTTCTTAGAAGGTTCTGTATTGTTAGCTATACAGCTGGCTGTGTATTGGAGTTGGACTCTGGGCCTCTCGATTACCTTTTGTAGTTCAGCTTATATCATTTGCTTCATTATCCTCCCTCGTTCGCAACTGGGTTACACCCAATTGAGAGCGTAAACTTTGAAATCTGCTGGACGGAAGAGCTTTTGTCAAAATATCAGCAATTTGGTCATTTCCTGTAATGAAATCCACACGCAACTGACGCTTTTGCACTCTGTCACGGACAAAATGAAGATCAAGCTCCATATGCTTTGTACGAGAGTGCAGCACAGGATTAGCAGCTATATATGTTGCACCCAAATTGTCGCACCACATAGTAGGAGGTTGAGGAAGAGGAATATGAAGTTCACGAAACAGACTTTGCAACCAGATTAATTCACTAGTTGCAGCGGCAATTGCTCGGTACTCTGCCTCTGTGGTGGATCGTGCAACAGTTGGTTGCTTTTGTGATTGCCAAGAGATTAACGTCTGTCTGAGAAAGATACAGTATCCTGAAGTCGACTTCCGGTCAGGCAATGAGCTGCCCCAATCAGCATCAGCAAACCCAGATAAATCAATGGAGAAGTAGGCTGGAATGTGGAACTGAAGCTTCTTTGTGTGATTTAGATATCTTAGCACACGTTTCAAGGCCTTCCAGTGTGAGTCACATGGTTGATGCATGAACTGGCATAACTTGTTAACTGAGAAAGCAAGATCTGGTCGGGTCAGGAGAGATACTGCAAGCAGCCCAGGATACTGTGGTATAATGTCACGTCTTGAAATGGTGTTCCTCCTTTCTCATCAAGGGTGATGCCAGTAGCAGATAGAGTGGGCACTGCTTTGGAAGTATGCATCTGAACCTTCGCAAGAAGATCAGAGATATACTGCTCTTGCGATAAATAAAGACCATCTGCAGTTCGCTGTACTTGAACTCCTAAAAAGAAACTCAGAGGACCAATGACTCTTACTGGAAAATAATCATTGAGAGTGTGCACAAGCTGGTCGAGCACACGCTGGGAGTTCCCAGTCAGTATTATATCATCTACGTACACTAGCAGGTAGATAACATCTCCATGAGCAGAAAGCACAAAGAGAGAAGTGTCTGAATGAGAGTTATAAAGCCCAGATGCAACAAGACTTGACTCAACTTCTCATACCAGGCCCTGGGTTGCCTGTTTAAGTCCGTAGATGGACTTTCTTAATCTGCACACATGTTGAGGTTTTTCTTGGTTAACAAAACCAGGCGGTTGGCGCATGTAAACTTCTTCTTGCAATTGGTCATGCAGAAAAGCATTTATGACATCAAGCTGCCTCAAAGGCTACTTTTTCATTGCGGCAATTGCTAGGATCAACCTGATTGTGACCGGTTCACAACTGGACTGAATGTTTCAGTGTAATCAAGGCCATATGTTTGCCGATAACCTTGAGCAACAAGTTTTTCCTTGCGTCTGTCTATTTGCCTGTCAGCTGTATATTTGGTTCGAATCACCCATTTCGCACCCAAGATACTGGTAGAGGAAGGTGGTGGAACCAGGTCCCATGTCCCAGTTTGCGTAAGAGCATTGTATTCTTGCTGCATCGCCTCTTTCCAGCTATCGTATAGGATAGCTTGTTTAAAGGTTGGGTTATTAGGCACTGTGTTTGTGGAAATGATTTTGAGGCCAGTTTTGTGTCCCATCAGTACGGATCAATGGCTTAAAAACATTGGCCTTAGCTCGGGTTGTCATTGGGTGAGTGTTGGACTGATTGGACATGTTTTGTGGAGGAATAAGCTCTGTAGGAGAAGCAGGTATTTGAGGTGAGGCTGATTTTGTTCAGAGAAAGAGGCTTCGATATTTGTGGAAGAGGAATGATCTTGGTCATGGTCATGAATTGATGGAGAGAAAGGAGCGTGAGAGATAGCATTAGGATTGAACTGAAAATTACCAGAAGTAACCGAAAGAAACTCGTCACAAAAATTTTGATTAGCTGCTGAATTTTCTTGAACTATTGTACCTGGTTCAGGACTGCACTGAGAAAAAGGAAAAGTATATGCTCATCAAATACCACATCTCTGGATATGTACCATTTGTTGGCATACTTTGTCCATGCATAAATACCCACTGTAGTTTGCTGCATATCCATGAAGACACACTGCTTACTTATGTAATTTCAGCTTGTGACTCTGGTAGGGACGCAGATGTGGGCCATACTGCACAGCAAGCCAAAAACTTTAAGTTTCTGATAATCAGGAGCAGTCTGAAATAGAATTTCATACGGGCTTTTGTTTCCCAGAACTACAGACGGTGTGTTTTATTTAAAAGATAACAAGCATTTTGAAGGCTTTGTCCCAATACAGAAAAGGCATGTTGGAGTGAGCCATGAGCTAGACCTTTTCAACCAGCCTTCTATGTCTGCATTCAATCTTTCCATTTGATGCATGAGCACAGGGACAAGTGATTCCGTGATAAATTCCAAGTTTTTGAAAGAAACTTTTCAAAGGTTTAAATCGGTGCCACCATCTGTTTGAACCTCTTAACAGTTGTGGAAAACTGATTTTGAATAAGAGTTACGAGTTGAATTGAATAACAGTTTCAGTAACCATAGATTTGGAGATAAGCGGAAATAGCCACACAAAATTGTTGTAAGCATCCACAACTGATAAATAAATCGAGAGCCATCAGAGGCCAAAATTGGAGAAGGTCCCCATACATCAAGGAATAGCAAAGAAAAAGGATGCAGAGCAACATTGTTGAGGGAAAATGAGGACGAGTGTGAGACTTTCCTTTCCTGCAACCTATAAACATTTCTTTAGAACTAGAATTTTTAGAAACAGGTAGACTATGCTTATTCAGGTCAGGCTGGTGGTTCTTTCTGACGGATATTGTCCCAGCCTCAAGTGCCAGGTGTGAGAATCAGTTTTGACGGTAGACAAGGCTAGAGCTGGAGAGGCAACTTCAAAATTGTAGAGACCATCTTTAGTTCCTCCCTTGAGAAGAACTTCTTGGTGTTCAGATCCTTAACAACAAAGTGACAGGGAAAAAATTCAAATGAAACATTGTTATCCAAACAGGTGCGTCTCACAGATAGAAGGTTTCGTTTGATAGCTGGAACATGCAAAAGATTCTGTAAATTAGATTAACAGAATGCTTAGATAACACACCAGTACCATGATGGTGAATGGGCTGAGGAGTGCCATCTCCCATGCAGCATTATCATGGCCTTCATACGGCTGATAGTCCACATTTAGATTAGAGAGATCCCCTGTGAAGTGGTGGATGCGGCAGAATCTGGAAACCTGATGAGTGTCCAAATGAGCATGTTTAGAGGGTGTATTTCATATGTTTAATCAACACTTTTCATGCTCATTCTCCACTCTAGCTTGTTTTCCTCTAGTTTTGTGTTTCATTGGTGTGTTTTACACATTTATTTTTAAACAGGAGGAGTAACATAGCTAGGAGTAAAGTAGACAAGAGAGGAACGCGTGGGCGCAAACGGATCCAAAATCGGAGTTAAAGAAGAAGATACAGTGTTTGAAGTTAGCCTGACTCCGATCGACTTTAGGACCGACCTTGCAAGGTCGGTCAGGTCGGAAATTTTGCCCAGATTCCCGTTTTGCAAGCTACTGGAATCGACCGACCCTAGGACCGAACTTGCAAGTTCGGTCGGTCGTAAATTTGCCCAGAAATCAGATTTTAAAAGGAGAAAAGAGAGGGAGAGAGGGTATTCGACACAGAATAGAGAAAAGACGGAGAAAACAAGAGAAAAGAGGGAAGAAAGGGAAGGAAGAAGAAGAAGAGAAGAAGGAGGAGAAGGCTCACCTCCATTGAAGCTTTCCTCAATCTCCCATGGCTATTTCTTCTCCCTTCTCTCTCTTTTGTGCTTTAATGGTTGTGTAGTTTCCTTGTAGCTTGGGATGGGGATTTGCCCCAAAATCCCTAAAACCTCCATTGTTGAATCTTGAACTTAATTTTATGTTTTATTTTAGTCTTTGAGCTTAATGAAGATGATTATTGAGTGTTTATGACTTCTAAACTTGTTGCTCATGATTTGGGGATTTGTTAAGGGTTTTGCTCAATTTGTCTTCTATGTGTTAAATTGGTTGGTTTGGCCTACCGATTAGTTTAGCATTATTGTGGGATTCTATCAAAATGGTATTCAGAGATAGAATCCTAAACTGTTAGAGACTAAAACGGTGTACTCTGATTTCGATAATTTTGAGATTAGACTACATTGCAACCTTAGTGGAACTTGAGCTTAGTGCTATCGATTGACCCGGGGCTTAGCTGAATGAGAAGTCTCGATTAAATTGGTTAGGATTAGTAGGCCTAGATTAGGTTGCTAATTAATTAAGCGTTCCCGTGGTTTAGCTATGAGTTCGAGGTTCGACAATCGGTAGTAAGGGGAGGACGGGGCAAATATCCATCCCGGGCTACACCTATCCTAGATAGTTAGTTTAGTGTTTATTGATTTTCTTTATTTCTCCAATTACTACCCAAAACCCATAATTTGCATTTATGCACTTTTGTATATATCCTCTTGCACATTTACTAAGCTTATAATTAGCTAGATAGTTACGAAGTCCCTGTGGATACGACCTTGTTGTACTACAATGATTGGGTTCACTGCCATAGTTAGCAAGATAGTTCACCACCACTGTTTTGCCCAAAAAACCACTGAGTGTATTGAGTGTTGTTAGCAGCTGGTCCTTGATAGGAATGATTGAAGCGGTTGTAACACTCTGAAGCTTTGTGCCCTTTTTTTTTACAAATCTGACAAGTGACGCGATTGTCTGGCTTACCAGTAAAATACTGATTATTCCCATGTCTGCCCCCTCTTGCGAATGACCTACCACCACCTCTGTTGGTCTGATTTCCTTGATGGTTCCCACGAGTTCCACGACCTCTTCCTCGGGTTTTACTAGAATCAACTCCAGTATTGAGTAGAGTAACTGATTCGTGAGGTTGAGGGAGTATACCACTTTCATAAACAAGAAAAAACCAAAGAGTTGATGAGACGTGTAAGACTCCGTACGGGTGAGGAGATTGCTCTTTAGAGACTCCCACTCAGAAGTGAGACCCGTTATAACCTGGACATTGAAGTCCATTTCAGAGACCGGTGACCCAGCTGCAGAGAGAGCATTTGATATGTCTCTTGCCTGTTAAAATATTGAGTAGCTGTCTCGCTTGCTTTCTTTTTCAGAGAAGCAAATTGATGACGAAGACTTAATAATCTAGAGTGTGCCTGTGTGGCAAAATCTCTGATAATGTTGCCCACATTTTTGCAGGCGCTATCGCAGCCAATAAGTTGTCCCAGAAGATCGGGAGAGATAGAAGAGGTGAGAACCGCCATGACCATCTGGTCAAGCTGTTTCCATTTGCAGTGTTCTAGATTAACCTGTCCATTCAGTACAGACTGGGGCTCTGGTCTAGTGCCATCAATTATAGCGAAGAGACCATGACCACGTAGGTACGGCTCTAATTGCAACTTCCAAACTGGGTAATTTCCAATATCTAATTTCAGAAAATTATGAGCAGAAGAAATCAAAGAGGGGATAGAGAGAAAATGTAGATGATACTGACGTAGTGCCATTGACTCCGTCCATTGTTGTCGAAATTGTGGTGACAGTTGTGGAGTTTTGTGTAGCAGAATTGGAGGAAGCCATGGTTAAAGGAACCACAGCTCTGATACCATAAAAGAAGAGAGAGCAGTCAAGAGACAGAAAATGATTTTGTATTTACGTATGTTATATGCTCTGGTATTACGAGAGATGTACATACTGTATATATACTAGTACAGAAATGGATAAGAATGAACAGGAGGAAGACACGTATACTGAAAAGGACATAAGACTATTTCCTAGAAGGTTCTGTATTGTTAGCTATACAGCTGGCTGTGTATTGGAGTTGGGCTCTGGGCCTCTCGGTTGCTTTTTGTAGTTTGGGCTATATCATTTGCTTCATTAATGTAAAATTTATTTATAACTCTTTCCATCCAAGTACCATCCTTCCATTCGAATATGAAAATTTAAATTTTTAAAGTTAATGATAACATATCAAAATCTATAATCAGCAATATATATTCACTTTATTCAGATTTTACAAACCCAACATATATTCAGCCCCCTAGATCACTGCTGGAGAAAAATAGTGATTTTTTAAAGTATGGTTCAATCCGTGTTTTAAAAATAATCAAAAACACAATTATCATGAATAACCGTGTTTTATTAACATTCATAAGGTGCTAAAATAAAAGTTGTGTTTTAAAATTCGGTTCCTATGAAACTTTAGCGTAATGGTGGCCATCGGGTCCGGTTCTACCCGGAACCGATTGGAACCGGAACCGGCCGGGAACCGGAACCGAACCGCCTCAGCCGGTTCCGAATACGAATACATGTTTTGAGATTCGGGCCTAAACCGGGCCCGGAACCGGAACCGTCGTCGGATTCGGAACCGGGAACCGGAACTGGGAACGGGAACCGCCACGGAACCGGTTGAAGTTACCGTTGGAATCGGGCCAAAACGACGTCGTTTTGGGTCTCGGGCGCTCGCTCCTCTGAAGAAAATAGTTGTACTCTTTTTCCTTATTAGGGTTTTTCCAATGGGGTTTTACCTAATAAGGTTTTAATGAGGCAGTGAATCATATAATAAAATTCTCTTTGTTCCTTATTTTTTGTAAATTAAATAAAAATTCCTAAGTCTTTGTTTCTTACACATTTAAGATTATAAACTTGAAGAATAACCTATCTAGGAGTAAAGTGGATGAAAAGAGCAACGTGTGCGCTCAAACGGATCTCAAATCGGAGCTAAAACGAAAGCAACTATAGCCGATCGAATCTTTCCAGAACCGCTCCAGAACCGGTCGGAACCGATCAGAACCGGAACCGGTTTTTTGACCGAATCCGAAGCGAATCCAGATTTCAGAACCGGAACCGGTGGAACCGGACCCGTGGCCACTGTTGGGCAAAATAGTGGTGAGACTACTCTGCTAACTATGGGCAGTGAACCCAATCATTGTAGTACAACAAGGTCGTATCCACAGGGACTTCGTAACTGTCTAGCTAATTATAAGCTTAGTAAATGTGCATGAGGGTATATACAAAAGTGCATAAATGTAAATTGTTTTGGGGGTTTTTGGTTGGATAGATAAATCGGAAAACGAAGGAAAGCAGTAAAACTAGACTAACTAAACTAGGATAGATGTAGCTCGGGATGGATATTTGCACCCATCTTCCCTTTACTACCAATGGTCAACCCTCGAACTCATGGCTAAACAATGGGAACGCTAAATTAACTAATAGCCCATTAAGGCCTACTAATCCTAACCAATTTAATCGAGACTTCTCATTCAGCTAAGCCCCGGGTCAATCGATAGCACTAAGCTCAAGTTCCACTAAGGTTGCAATGTAGTCTAATCTCAAAATTATCGAAATCAGAGCACACCGTTTTAGTCTCTAACAGTTTAGGTTCTATCTCTGAATAACATTTTGATAGAATCCCACAATAATGCTAAACTAATCGGTAGGCCAAACCAACCAATTTAACACATAATTGATAAATTGGGTAAAACCCTAAACTAATCCTCAAATCATGGGCAACAAGTTTAAGAATCATAAATACCCAATAATCATCTTCATTAAGCTCAAAGACTAAAATAAAGCATAAAAATAGTTCAAGATTCAACAATGGAGGTTTTAGGGATTTTGGGGCAAAATCCCCATCCCAAGCTACAAGGAAACTACACAACCATTAAAGCACAAAAGAGAGAGAAGGGAGAAGAAATAGCCATGGGAGATTGAGGAAGAGCTTCAATGGAGGTGAGCCTTCTCCTCCTTCTTCTCTTCTTCTTCTTCCTTCCCTTTCTTCTTCTTCTTCCCTTTTCTCTTGTTTTTTCCGTCGTTTCTCTGTTCTGTGTGGAATCCCCTCTCTCCCCTCTCTTTTCTCCTTTTAAAATCTGATTTCTGGGCAAATTTTACGACCGATCGAACTTGCAAGTTCGGTCCTAGGGTCGGTCGATTCCAGTAGCTTGCAAAAACGCGAATCTGGGCAAAATTTCGACCCGACCGACCTTGCAAGGTCGGTCTAAGGTCGGTCGGAGTCAGGCTAACTTCAAAACACTGTATCTTCTTCGTTTTAACTCCGATTTTGGATCCGTTTGCGCCCACGCGTTCCTCTCTTCGTCTACTTTACTCCTAGCTATGTTACTCCTCCTGTTTAAACAATAAATGTGTAAAACACCAATGAAACACAAAACTAGAGGAAAACAAGCTAGAGTAGAGAAATGAGCATGACAAGTGTTGATTAAACATATGAAATACACCCCTAAAACATGCTCATTTGGACACTCATCACACCCCCACACTTACCTTTTTGCTTGTCCTCAAGCAAAACCAAGCACCCATGCAAGTAAGGAATGCTCAATACTAACAAATACTAACATGAATTGTAGGATAAGAGAAGAAGCAAAAAGTGATTAAAACCTTTGAGGAGTGTGAACCATCTCTTAGTGGTGGCATGGTGTGTACTTAGGGGAAAAACAAAAACTAGAGTTTCGGGGTATGATCCGGAGTGCTTCAAAGTTCTAAAGATTAGGTAACTTGGAGAGCTTTTACCATGGCCAACTTCTCAAGAATGGGCATTGAGAAGAAAACAAAAGGAAAAATAGATTTATGCATTTGTTTCACTTTTGCATAAGAGATGAGAGGATAACATTTTGGCATAAAGCCTTTGCATTTATGAACACTCAACTCTCATTGTTGGTTACCAATGGCGTCTCACAAGTCCCTTAAAGGATTTACAGCGAAGAAGCACCCCTTAGCAATCCCTAAGAAAGAAGACAGAAGGAACCCCAAAGCAATAAAAATCCAACCATATAAGATCACTTGGCCACACCGCATGTAAAATGCTCCTCAAAAGCAATCAAAAAGAAAAATTTAAGCATTTATCCCATAACTCATAATAGTATTTGTTCTTAATGAGAACAACTCACAACACAAGGGTCCAAGTTTTTTTTTATTTGGACAATCACAAGATAAGCAGAGAGATCTAACATTTAAGCACGCAATTCGCCGAAAAGGTCACTCCCCCACACTTAACTTGAACAATGTCCTCATTGTTCACCAAACAAACCGGGGAAGGTTTCAGAAGACCTCTTCAGGAAGCAGGCAAAAGAGGAAACACAAGGGACATAAACACCATTATACCACAGCAGCTATCCCCAGATTTGCAGATTCAAAATTAGAGAAGAGAGAACGAAAACTAAAAGAAACTAGTACTCCCCTGAGAATTGCTATTGCTATCAGTTTGTAGAACTCCCCCACACCTGAGCTTCAGCCTCAAGTAGCGTAGCTTAGTTGCGGTGTGGACTGGAAGGTGCACCTGCATAAAAAACTAGAAGCAACCAAACTACAACTGGAGTTAAGGGTTAACAAAAACAAAACCAAAGGAGAACGAAAACCAAAAACAGGAAATAAAAATAGTGGAGTCGTTGTGGGCAAATATTAAAGGAAGGGTGAAACGAGTACTCCCCGATAAGATGCGGAAGGAAGATAGGGTGCCCGCACAATTGCAAGTGGGAGGGGTCGTTGAGGTGCTACCTTCAATCGTTGGAGATGAAGGTCCTCTTGGAAAATTTCGCCAGAGGTTCCTTTGTAATTGTTCCTAATTTCATCCCGTTTTCAGAGGGGCTTACCTGTTTCCAAAATATTCACAACACAGACGCCACCAATTGGGCGTAAAAGGGCAAGTCCAAAGAATGCCAAAATAGCCCATTATTGAAAACAATGCAAAATCTAAACTAACAAAATTTAAAAGACAGGACACGAAATGAAATCCGGTTTGCCTCCGGTAAGCGGCCCTTCTTTAAGGTCTTTGGCTAGACCATACCACCGTGAAGTCATCCGGGATCGAATATGAACGTTGAAGTCGGCTTTAACGGGTGGGTTGGGCGGGCATCATCTAGCAATGAAGAACGACCCGGATCAAAAGGAAATGTGGCCTCAACACTTAGGATGTGAAAGTGTAAACTCCACCGATCGTTCATCAGGTGGAAGTGTTGAGGTGGGTGATCCTTGGTACGAGGATCAAACTGTGGTGGAGCCTCCTCTTCAAATTCAAGGATGTAAACTTCCTATCTTCAGTGAGCGGTGCAGGGTGAACTCCGGGGCGGACTTTGTCTTCAATCTTTGGTCCCGGATCAAATGGGAAGGTGGCCTCCACACTTAGCGGGTGTACGTTGAGCTTCCACCCAACTTCATTAGTGCACGGGTGGGGGCCTTGATCTTTCAAGTGAAGATCAAAGTTTGATGGCTCCTCCTCCTCCTCAAATTCGAGGATGTAAATGTCCTCAACTTCTTGGTGAGGCTCATGGGAAGAGCCTTGATGAAAATCAACTTCAGAGGGAGGTGGCTCCTTGAAGTTGATGGTGGTACTCTCCTCTGAGGAGTCAGAGGGAGACAGTGTCTCCTCCTTCTCAAAGTTGAGGATGTGAGCATCCTCGTGATCTTGATGGAGCACGGAGAAGGCGGGGAAATATTGGTAGCTGACTTCAGAGGGAGAAAGCTCCTTGAAGTCAGAGTGGAGACTCTCTTCTGATGAAGTGTATTCATAGTCAAGCTGGGGGTGAAGTGGTGCTGGGCTTTCAGATTCGCACAGGGGAGGAGTTGGAGAGTAGCTCAAGTCCTCAGCAGGCTGTTCCACATCATGAACTATTTCGCTCTCAAGTTGTTGCACAATTTGATCAATCTGAGCTTGAACATTCATGTTGAAGGTATCTTGCTTCATGGTAAAAGTATCTTGCATAGTCGAGTTAGGCTTGCAAGAAGAGATAAGATCAGACATGAGCTCCTCCAAACTGGGTGAATCAACCTCTACTGTGATCACAGGACAGTGAGCGCTCTCGTGGTCTCCTCCACACTCTTGGCACACAAGCCTCCGGTAGACATATGAGTTGAGGTCCTCCATACGAGCTCTCAATTCTGCCATTGTTGTTGGACATTGGGGGCTCTCATGGTATTCTCCGCACCTCTGACATACATCCCATTGATTGTAGTTCTCTGCGCCATAGGATAAACCGTACCAACCTCCTGCTTGATCGCAGTGACCATCCATCAGAATTAAGTACCTAAAAAAAGAGAAACAAAAATTTATACACAAAATGGGCAAATAAATGAAATGAAAATCTGCACAAAAACTAAACAGATAATAAACCAGATAGTTGGACCGAAGTCCCCGGCAACGGCGCCAAAAACTTGTTGGGCAAAATAGTGGTGTGAGACTACTCTGCTAACTATGGGCAGTGAACCCAATCATTGTAGTACAACAAGGTCGTATCCACAGGGACTTCGTAACTGTCTAGCTAATTATAAGCTTAGTAAATGTGCATGAGGGTATATACAAAAGTGCATAAATGTAAATTGTTTTGGGGGTTTTGTTGGTTGGATAGATAAATCGGAAACGAAGGAAAGCAGTAAAACTAGACTAACTAAACTAGGATAGATGTAGCTCGGGATGGATATTTGCACCCATCTTCCCTTTACTACCAATGGTCAACCCTCGAACTCATGGCTAAACAATGGGAACGCTAAATTAACTAATAGCCTAATTAAGGCCTACTAATCCTAACCAATTTAATCGAGACTTCTCATTCAGCTAAGCCCCGGGTCAATCGATAGCACTAAGCTCAAGTTCCACTAAGGTTGCAATGTAGTCTAATCTCAAAATTATCGAAATCAGAGCACACCGTTTTAGTCTCTAACAGTTTAGGTTTCTATCTCTGAATAACATTTTGATAGAATCCCACAATAATGCTAAACTAATCGGTAGGCCAAACCAACCAATTTAACACATAATTGATATAATTGGGTAAAACCCTAAACTAATCCTCAAATCATGGGCAACAAGTTTAAGAATCATAAATACCCAATAATCATCTTCATTAAGCTCAAAAACTAAAATAAAGCATAAAAATAAGTTCAAGATTCAACAATGGAGGTTTTAGGGATTTTGGGGCAAAATCCCCATCCCAAGCTACAAGGAAACTACACAACCATTAAAGCACAAAAGAGAGAGAAGGGAGAAGAAATAGCCATGGGAGATTGAGGAAGAGCTTCAATGGAGGTGAGCCTTCTCCTCTCCTTCTTCTCTTCTTCTTCTTCCTTCCTTTCTTCTTCTTCTTCCCTCTTTTCTCTTGTTTTTTCCGTCGTTTCTCTGTTCTGTGTGGAATCCCCTCTCTCCCTCTCTTTTCTCCTTTTAAAATCTGATTTCTGGGCAAATTTTACGACCGACCGAACTTGCAAGTTCGGTCCTAGGGTCGGTCGATTCCAGTAGCTTGCAAAAACGCGAATCTGGGCAAAATTTCGACCCGACCGACCTTGTAAGGTCGGTCCTAAGGTCGGTCGGAGTCAGGCTAACTTCAAAACACTGTATCTTCTTCGTTTTAACTCCAATTTGGATCCGTTTGCGCCCACGCGTTCCTCTCTTCGTCTACTTTACTCCTAGCTATGTTACTCCTCCTGTTTAAACATAAATGTGTAAAACACCAATGAAACACAAAACTAGAGGAAAACAAGCTAGAGTGGAGAAATAAGCATGAAAAGTGTTGATTAAAACATATGAAATATACCCCTAAAACATGCTCATTTGGACACTCATCAGCCACCATTACTTTAGCGGGTCTTTTTTACTACAAAGCACGGCTTCTTAAAGAACCGTGTTTTAAAACCTTGTTTTTTGGACTATAAAATTTGGTTTATTATAGAACCATACTTTAAAGTCCCAAGACTTTCTACGGAAATTTGTCACATTTTAAAACACGGTTAAGGTATAAACCCGTGCTTTATATAAACATGAATTATTTTTAAATTCAGGCTATTGAATTCTAAGCCAAAATTATCCCCTCTCAAAAATGTCTCAATTTTAAAACACGGTAGACCTTCATCGTGCTTTATGGCTACCCATCGTGAACTTTATAGCACGGTTTTCAAAACCATGTTTTAATGAATGTGTCAAGATTGTAAACCATGGTTTGGCCTTGAACCGTTTTTTTACTAATGGTGCGTAATCACAAAGCACGGGCTAATTTGAATCGTGCTTTAAGGGCATCCACAGTGGTGTGGATTCCATCTAAAATTGTCAGTAAGAAACTAAAAAAGATTCTACAATGGTGTCTTTCTCTTTCTTGTTTCTTATTTAAGGAACGTACGGAAAATCAATTTGATTGGTTGTATTACTGACACCATCAATTTAGTATTAAACATTTAATGTATTTGCTTTTACTTTCTTTTACTTTCGACACGAGTAAAGTGAAAAAAATAATGGGAGGAGAAAGGAAAAAAAATATTGGGAGGAGTGAGAAGATTAAGAAACTCTCTTACTAGGGATTTACAAATAGATGAAGTTTTACCCATTAAAAAATATAGAGTAAATTACTCGGAACCCCTTGGGAATTTGAGATAATACAGTTAACCACCGTGTGTTTATCATAATTATTGGTAACCACCTTGAGGTTACGGTATCTCTGACTATGAGCCCCAGAATTATAACTCTGTTATTAAGATGTAAACTACGTGTTAACCCGTCAACTTAATCACATTAATAATGTTAGGTTGGACAAAAAAACACTGCTTAATCAGCGTTATTATTTTCTTAAAAACGTCAACCCAACCTCGAAAATGCATCTGAAGTGGGATGAGGAAGAGTTAGACGATGTTGATTAAGCAGTTTTGTTGTCCAGTCTGACATTATTAATGTGATTAAGCTGACAGGTCAACATGGAGTTAACTTCTTGATAACAAAGTTATAGTTTGGGGCTCGTAGTCAAAGATACATTAACCTCAAGGTGGTTACCAATAATTATGATAAACACAAGGGGTTAACTGTATTTTCCCAAATCCTCAAGGGGTTCCGATTAATTTACTCAAAAATATATTATGATCATGTGACATCTAGGAATACGATATGTTAAGAACTTCATACCCATTGGGGATGCCCTAACATCATCTGTCACATTTATAACACATTTGGGCTAAAACCGTGTTTTTTCCAACAGTGGCATGAAGTGTAGTTTATCACTTATCACCAACCGATCTACGGAAAGTTTGAAGAGAGTTGTGCTCCAATCGATAGGCTGAAGAACAACAACAACCGATCGATATCCAATTAGCCATGCCTGTTCATCTTTTAAAGATAAGTGGGGAGGAAATAACTCTTTCTATATAGATGAGTGATTAGGAGAATTGAGCTATTTTCTTTCTCCATGTTATTTATAGAATATTAATGTGTTGTTCGGAGCTCAAAAGCAGCTATGGAAGCTTATCTTAAAGTTGACCATGGTTAATAAATAGAAATTTGATATGTCATTATTCTAGTCACTTATAAGCTTTCACACAATGTATTTTTTTTCTACCATTGGATTCGCCCTATTGACTACATCCGGATTATGGATCAGCTCTAGATGGATAGGTTTCAGTCCCCTCCCAATAGCCGTTGGGGATTCAACCGTGGATTAATCTCCAAAATATGATCAAAGAATGACACCATATAAGCTTGGGAAAATAAAATTAAATCTTAGTGTGCGTTCTACAGCGGCGAGCAAACGCGGTATTTCCTGCGTTTGGTTTAATCTCACTGTGGTTAGCTAATAACAACCCGCCAATTATACATGTGAGTCAGGTTGCTCCAATCACAAATCAACACATGTCACCTTTACCTACTCATAAAAGGATTCGCGATAGACCAACGGGACCTTAGCTTTTCGTTTTGCAAGTTAGGAATGTACTGAAACCAATTACTCATGTATGTACGTCGATGTCTCTTTCTATTTACTGATTTCCCATAAGCAACAATACATATATTGTTATTGTAACTGCTAATGATGAATGTATTTTATACATTCTTATAGATATGTAGGTAAATTCACAACATCAAGGGGTATGGATCATCAGCAGGTAGATGTTGCGGGCTATCACCACATATCATGGTGCGGCCCAAATGAGGTGGCAGCCCCGATCAACAGCTAACTGGACTTTTTTGTTATATTAACTTTGAAATGTTGTAACTTTTAAAATATGTCTAAAATAAAAAAATTACACCAATGTTTAACTAAATTCAAGTTCTTCAAGACAAGATCAAACATGAATATGTTTTGACAAGTTTAAAAATTTATATTAGTTACATATATATTTGCACATATCACCAAGACTTATGATTCACTGTATAGAGCTTAAAATACATCGCACAACAATAATAATACACCAAAAAATAATGATGATTCAGTATTTGTTTCTGAATTGGTACATCAAGAAAATATATGATTCATCATATAAGGCTTAAATTGCAACATACAAATAATAATAATACACCATAGAATAATTATAGTACATCATAAAACGATAATAATATAACATAAAACATCACCACTTGTTAGTTAATAAATCATAATATCAATTTTAATGAATCATGATATAAAAATTAATGAATCACATATTCATTTTAGTGTATCATCGTAAACATATATAAAAAAATAATGCAACACAAAACAATATTTGGTATGTATGAAAAATACATGATTCACCATATAATGTTTAAAATACACCATACAACAATAATAATACACTATAAAACAATAATCATTTTTTTATCGGTTCTGAAATTTGTAATCTAATTCACCACTTATTAGTTAATGAATGATAATATAAATTTTAATGAATCATAATATCAAAATTAATGAATCATATATATTATCATTTTAGTGTATCAGCATACACATGTAAAAATAGATTTTTTTTCAAAGTTGTCAAAACATATTCATGACTGGTCTTGAATTGAAGAGCTTGAATTTAGATGAACAGTGACATATTTTTTTTTCTTTTGAACTTATATATTAAAAGTTACAACTATTTAAAGTTAATATTATAAAAAGTCAACCAATTAATAAAATAGTTCAGTCAGCAACTGACTGGACTACCGATGCAACCTGCCGTGTCTTCCAATTTGCCATGGATCATAGTGGTGCAAATTCAAGTTGTTAATAGTATATTCACCTATGATTAAGAGTATAAATATTTAGAATACAACTCTTAAAGAATTCTAATTTTAAAAATAAGACAACACTAGTGGAAAAAATGTTTTTAACCACGGTTATTTTGCCTATATACCACGGTTAGGAACCGTGGTTTATGCTCACGTCGTATATTCACAAATTGAGATAAACGACGGTTCATAACCGTGGTTTAAAGTGAGCGAAAAAAACCACGGTTTGTCGAAACCGTCGTTTAAGACCCCTTCTCCCGCGAACATTCACTGACTTTATACCACGGTTGTGAGTCTGAACCGTGGTATATAGTGCATTATAAATGACGGTTTTGCTTAAAATTGTGGTATAAAGTCTATAGAAATCAACAATAAACCACGGTTATATGTAGAAACGTGGGTATAGTCTGCGATTTTTTACCCAGTTCGCCGGCGCTTCAGCGCCGCCGCCTTCGACGTAATTTCTCAACAGAGAGCGCAAATAGAAGAGAATGAACAGGCCAGAACATGTATGTTACTTGTTTGTGTATTAGGGTTGCTAAATAATGAGTGAAGTTACATTATGTTCCTTGTTCGTCGGTAGGTTGCACAATTACCGTGAAAGAGAATGAGAGAGGGCGAAGCGCCGGTTAGGGTTGCACAAAATATTACCGTGAAAAACAAGAGGCGCAGAGCATGTCATTGTTCGCTAGTGTGGGTTGCAAAAATTACCGTGAAAAACAAGAGGCGCAGAGCATGTCATTGTTCGCCGGCGATTTACAAAAATTACAGAGGCGCAGAGCATGTCCTTGTTCGCCGGTTAGGTTTGTAAAAATAACAGAGGCGCAACATGTGTTCCTTGTTTTCCAGTATGGCGAAGAGCATGCATGTTCGCCGGTGGGTTGAAAAAATTATAGAGGCGCAGAAGAAGAAGAAGAAGGAGAAGAGTTGCAGAGCAGACGACTAAAATTACAGAGGCGCAGAAGAAGAAGAAGAAAGAAGAAGAAGAAGAAGAAGAAGAAGAGAAAGAAGAAGAAGAGGAGGATAAGAGAAAGAGAAAGAGCCGCGTTAATTTTCGGCGAAAATTTGAATTCCCGCTTAGACTATATACCACGGTTCTAACAAGGAACCGTCATTTAAAGTTTTTTTACCACGACTAAAAACGACGGTTTTGACAAAACTGTGGTATATAGAAACCCCATATACGACGGTTCTCCAAGAACCGTGGTATATTCACTCCGGCATGTACTATATACCACGGTTTCCCTGAAAACCGTGGTATATAACTAACCTATATACGACGGTTCCGGAAAAAACGTGTGGTATATGCGCTCTGGTATGCACCTTAAACGACGGTTTCTATTAAAACCGTGGTTTATAAACTTTAAACCATAGTTTTCCATTTAACCGTGGTTTAAACACCGTCATTAAAAACATTTTTTCTACTAGTGCAAGGAGAATAAATAATTGCTACCTACAACTTTATGTGAAATACTGAACGAGAATATAGAGTTTCATAACATAACTACTCTTGGTCAATGACTATTGTACTCTTCTAGGGTGAAAATGTAATCTTTTACAATGTAAAATATAATAATGTTAAACATAAAATGTACTTTTGATCAATAATGAATAGACTCTTGTGAATGAAAAGTGTACTTTGAGGAAATGTATATTATACTCTGGTTATCATTGTCCTCACACAACTATACCATAATAAATGTATTCTTTATGAATATAAAATATATTGTACTCTACAACTTCTCTACACATAGATGTAGATAAGTTGCTCCCTATTTTTTAAATATAACAATGAAGATATATTATTTAAAATTATTCGATCACCACCTCAATAGTGCAAATATTACTAATTAATTATTATACTTGCCAAAGGTCGTATTAACAACACAACAATTAAGAGATAAAAATTAAAACAATATATCAGAAAAACAGTAATTTAGCGTCCGATCACTTGGCGGACGCTAATTTTCGATCAGTGTCTGAATTTAGCGTCTGATCATTTGGCGGATGCTATATTGTGTCTAAATTAACATCGGACACTGTTACAGACGCAAATCAGTGTCTGAATTTAGCGTCCGATTTAAGGTCGGATGCAAATTTTTGATTAGCGTCCGATAATAGCGTCCAGTAGTGAATGAACACTAAGGCTCCGTTCTCAATTTAGAAGAAAAAAAAGCGGGGGGAGATTATCTTCACTCAAAACGCTACTTATACCAGCGTTTTCCAAGAATCTACCATTAGATTTAATATGGATTTAGAATTGAAGGTGATGATTGAATTTATGGGTCCCACTATTATCCAGTAATCTTCATCTCCACCCATAATCTTGTTTGAGAACGGGGCCTAAATTGCATCTAAAATAATATCAGACGCTAAACACGGACGCAAATTAGCATCCACTCATCGAACGCTAATAACTCCTTAGCGTCCAAAATCTATTTGGTGTCCACTCTTCGGACGCTATTTTACATAGTTGAAAAAAATATCATTAACCTTATTACACCATATTACTTAACTTAGTAAGCTATACTTACGAAGGAAAAAATAATGTTATATGTTTATGAAAAACGTAATGATTATTACGATTTTACTGCAGAACTTTTCCAGCTAATTAACTCATCGCCTCTGTCCGGTGCCTTTCCTCAGAGAATTCTCCACATGAGTCGATCGTGGTCTTCTTTCTATGTCGTCCAATCTAAATCCATGACTCCAGATCAATCGTCGTCGCAGTGAAGGCCTCGACTGCAAATCTGGCCACCACCAGGTATTGACTTCGATCTGTTGTGGTATGTTACTCGAAGCCATCATATTTTCCGTCCTAATATAAGTTAGGGTTTCCGTTTCCTTTGTCTTCGATCTTTCCCTCCAACTTCTCAATTTTAAATGCTCCATCCTTTGTCTTGATTTCATCATCGATCTTTATCTGACGGTAGTATATGCCACACAGGTTTCCAAAAACAACAATGTCACCAAACTCTCATTTGTCTTGACTTCAATCTACTGTGGTATGTTACTCAAAACTTTCAAAATTTTTGTTTCTTTTAAAGTTAGGGTTTTGGTTTTCGCTTTGGTGAACTGTGCGCTCTAGCAGCTTTTCTCAAGCTGTTGTGATAACATGTCCCTCGTATGTTGTGTTTTGCTTTCGGTGATGTATGTTTGAAATTTGTGTTGATTAAATCGGATGGAAAATGGAATAGTCTGCAATGCAAAAAGAGTCTCAGTCATATCTTGATATGCTAAGTTGAATTTAATTAGAAACGATAGCACTACCCAAGAAAGAAGAGTGGATGAAATCCCCCGACATCATCATCTATGAGATGTGATTGCTCCATCTTCAGAAAAGTGATATATTTTGTAAAAAACTAAAAGTCTGTTAGTATTTGTTTGTCAGACCAATGGCCTATAGAAGCATTAATATCATTCACGGGAATTACAATTCAAATGCGTTAGTTTACTTTCTTCATTCGAATCAATTAACCCTGGTATAACAAATACTACTACTACTACTACTACTACTGTTTTTAATACTGCTTCAATCTACTGTGCTTTTTTTGAAAATTTTCTTCATTCCAATCCTTCTTTTATATTTTTGCTTCTGTGCCGTCTGGTTTCCTTATACATGTTACATCGATGAAGATTTTCCAACTGGTCTCAGCTAACCCATGAGTAATGTTGTAACTTCATACGGAGTAGTATTAATTACCATTAATATACTATTAGAAAAAAATATTACCTTCTCTCCCAACTGTTCCCAGTTTTTGCAGATCTCCAAAAGCTTCCATTGAAATTTAATATATACCTCCAACATTTATTTACTACTACTACTACTATAAGGTTAAGCCTTTGGTCAACACTCTCTTTTGTACTTATCTGCAGATGATCCATCTCTTTTGTTGATTCAAGTTCTAACCTTAAAATCCCTTTAACGTGATTGATTGTTCTTCTTGTTGTTACTTCTGTCTTTGTTCCGACTATTCAACTCCATTTATGATTATTTACTATCTACTAACTTAAAAATAAATGAAAAAGAGCAGTAAAGTAAGAAGTACATTTAAATATCACAAATCTGAGAGTTATTATAATATAGTCCTTTTTCTAAAGTCTCTTTCGTGTCCTCTCTCTTCTGCTTAACGACAGTTCTTCGTTCTTCTTTAATTGGACAAAAGAGCAAAGAAAATACCAGCTAGCTAGCAGGGTAATTAGGAAATGCTATGGTTGAAAAGCAGAACTATTTGAGTCTTAGAGATGATTTGTAATGAGGACTTACCGTACAAAGATAAACTCCAGCTACTTTAACATTAATGTACGCTATTACTCCTCGTAGTCCTCCCAATGCATTTTGCTTTTCTGTAAAATGTTCAAATTGCTTGCAGGGGTTTTGAAGGAAATATGGCTCAATGTACCTTCCCAAAACTGTAGAAACAAGTGCTGACTAGTATTTGGTTGTAAAATGTTTTTGTTTAATATGATGTTGAAGGTTCTGTTTCAGTTTCTTCTGATCAGTTAGCTGTGTATTCTAGCTTTTATGTGTTGGACGTGTTTTGTATTTATGCTTTTGTTGTCCAACCAATATGTCACCATTTAGTTAAGCAACTGTGTAACAATCCTTGACGTGATGATGCTTCCACTTTGCTTATAGAATCTTTACCGTTGTGGATTTTGCAGGTTGTGTTGGCCTAATCTGTCCATGCTACGTTTTTGGTAAAATGCTGAATATCTCGGCTCTGGTACCTTGGCTGGATCTTGTGTGACCCATTTTGTGCTCTGGGGACTCCTTACACCGTTTGCTGCTTGTTGACTGATGGTGTGCTCCTGGGCTTCCCTTGTTGCTTTGTTGCATCTTATGCGTGCAATTAACGGAAGGCTCTCAGGTCTAAATTCAACTTACAGGTATCCTGTTAACTTAGACTATCCAAATGTATATCAGTTTGCTTAAATTTTCATCCTACTTCTGTATTGCTTTTGAGTTTGTGACTGTAGATTAGGAGAATTGTATTTTCTTCAGTAATTGAACTGTCTGGTTGTGCTATCGTTGGGCACTAACTGTAGCTTCGTAGTTGCTTGACCAGCTCTTTCTTTTCCTATTTTTTTTTATTTCAGTTTGCAATTTGTGAACCATACTGTCAGTTTGTTTCATATGCTTCAAGTGCATCTTGATCAAGCTGGAAACCACTTTACATGTTTGATGTATTGGACATTTTGGAAGAACGAGGGCTTGGGCTTTACTTGGATTATTGGTTTCTCTGAGTCTGATCCTTGCTCTTCTTGTCGTTGATGATACCTTTCTTCGTTGTTGAATTGTGTTAATCTATTATTGACGATGTTGAGATCAGGACGTAGTACTAGAGCAAATGGTACTTGAGCCTCAAGAGAGACATGGATGTTCCATCTTATGCCTATATCTAACATGAGAAGCCTATAATCTAGTTTACTGTTACTGATTAGTATTGTTTAATCCTCTTTTATCTAAGTCTCACTTTGTGTGCATATGTATAGTGTACAATATACATCTCTTATACCAATGTGTCATTTATCAGTCAGTCTTATGGTAAGGTTTAGTTAGTACATGTAGAACCAAGCTCAAATGCATTCAGCTGCCTTCTTCTGCTCTTTGTAGATATGCACAGTTTAACATTCCCATTTCTGAAAAAGAAGCTCCTAACAAGCTTGAATAATAGAAACACAGGATCAATAGCAATAGCAGCATAGTGGTCTCCCACATAGATGTTTGGTGGTTTCTCAAGTCTAAAATCAAATTATCACCTACTTAATTATTCAATAGCAATATCAGATGTCTTAGAGTCACAATTATTTGGAGAGTCACTTTACCATCACAAACTAGTTCGATTGACATTGAGATATTAAGGTTTACTCATTTTGTTTTCTATTGTTTTTTCTCACTCGCCTTTTTCTTGTCACAGTGTCTGGATGTGCATGGAAAGATAGGGCCGAGTGGCTGGCTGGCTGGAGTGATGAATGAAGATAGGAGACATGGTTTCATAAAATTATGGACAGCAGTGCTGCTTGGGAATAACAGGCCTGAAGATGTCAAGTGGTTGTTCTCACTCTCTGAATCCGAACTTGATTTCCTGATTAGTTTGAAGAAAATTGCAATTCGAAGAGCTGAAATCGTTGGTCATGAAGCTTGGCAAAGAAATTTGATCTAAAGACGCTCAGAATGATAGGATGTTTTAATGCAGCATGTGAAGAATCGAGTTGCGGATTCACCTACCCCAGAGTTATCCGAGTCTGCTAAACTACTTGCTTCAAGTAATCTGATTAAACTTGATGTCAAGAGTGGTATTAATACCATTGAATCTGCCATTAAGAAAGAGATTAAGGATGAGCTCTTATGGGAGGATGAGCTGCAAATCGGTACCAGTGCGAACAAAACCGAAATCAGATGATACTCCCAGCTCAAAGAGACAGAAGTGCAGCCATGAATCTCCTTAAGCTTTTGTAACTACAAGAGTATGTTTAAAAACAACCAAGTTAGTTGTGGTTGACCAAGAGCTTCCCCATATTTCTATTGTCTTGTCATTTGACTATGAAATTTCTTGTAGCTGCTAATGATATAAGATGTGTACACGCATATGAAGTGCAGCCGTGAATCTCCGTAACATTTTGTAATTACAATATTATTATGTTTACAAGCTTATATCATTTATATTTGTTTTTTTAAATCAAATTCACTCTTGATATAATCAATCACTCAACCATATTACATACATATTCTAATATGGGATAGAGTCAAGCCAAAAAAAATTAAATTATTTTTTTTCTAACCTTCCACGTAAAGAATTCATATACAAAAGTTATCATAGCAACTGAACCTAACCCAAATAAGCCACTCGAATTTGTCTCATACCCCAAAAAAACAAAATGACATACTCCCTTCAGTTCAAAATAAATGTCGTTTTAGACATTTTCACACTTTTTAAGGAAGAGTTTAAAATGACTAGTGTGTCCTTACTTTTTGTATGGGAAGAATAAAAAAGTAAGTATACTTTATTGGTAAGACAAAAAAGTAGAGATGGATGTCATTAATAATTACAAAAGTGAAAAGGGCAAAAGTAGAAAGTAAGATACAAAATGTCTAAAACGACAAATAATTTGAACATAAGTCACAAGCCTAAAACGACATTTATTTTGAACAGGAGGGAGTAGATGCTAACCTCAACCGAAAGTATTCAAACTCGAAATCAACTAAATTAAAGTCACTCGAATCTAATTTAAACCACATGAACTCGATCTGAATGTCTTGAATTGCCAGGTCTACATACAGGTGCTTTTTACATTGCAAACAAAATCTTTCTAATTGACTCAAATTATGCTTTCTCTACAGCTTTTAAATTTGCTTGTGTTTCTACAAAAGTTCTTACTAATGAGACATGTAGGGGCAAACATTCGGTTCCGGTTATTCGTTAATAATCGAGAATCAAAATTCATTTGGTTTTAAACCGATCTAAAAAAATTCGGTTATTTGATATAACTGATAACCAAAATTATTTCGGTTTCTTAACCGATTTTAAAATATTCAGTTATTTGGTTATAATAGAGAACTAAAATTATTTCCATTTGTTTTAAACGATTTAAAAAAAAATTCAGTCATTCACTTTAGTTATTTAGGTAAAAAAATATAATTCAGTTCGGTTTTCAGTTCCAGAATTCAATTATACCCGAATAACCGAATAACATTATATCTTTAAACTTTAGGTTTCGCAACCTTAACTAGCAAACAACTGAACATGCTTTGTGCCTCTTTTCATTCTCTTCTTTGTGTATGTGCCTCTGCAATGATAAATGAGACTGAAACTGCTCATCTCTCACGCTAGATTGAAGCCGGGGCTGAATTCCGAAACCGGTAATATACTAGAACTTATCTTCGCTTTGGAAATTTACTTAGTATGGGTAAGTAAAGAAATACAAATTTCTCGGCGCCACTCTTCATTCTCTTCGTTGTGTGCGCCTAATTGGCGAACAATTGAACAAATTTCCCTGCGCCAATCTTCATTATCTTCTTTGTGGTTGCGTCTCTACAGAAATTAATCACTCGAACTACTCACAAGATACCACTGTTTAAGTTTCTAATTCACAAAATATCACTGTTTTTTTTTGTAATTCAGCTTTAAACATGCTTAAACGTTGTCCAAAATTGATGAAACTTTACATGGACGATGCTAAAGTGTTATATTTTGGTCCAATATAAAATTTGAAGTATTTTAAGCTCATATGTGACATGTGGGACCCAATGAACATGTCAATTTTGTGAATTAGAAACTTAAACAGTGGTATCTTGTGAATTTTTCCCAATTTTGTTCAATTCATAAAAAAAACTGGTGTCCTAATTCCATAAATAAATGGAAGGGTCTTCAATCCGCTATAAAAAATAAATAAATAAAAATATCATACCTTTCACCAAGTCGACTCTCTATTATTATTTATTTGACCTTTGAACTAACAAATTTAAATGACTGTTGCCCGTTTCAAAATGTCAATTCTAAAACTACAGTTTCACATCAGCATATGGTTACAATCAGATTATTACCCAATATGTAAATTTCTTTCTTCAAAACCCATATTTGTACCTATGCTGGTTTCGCATCAACGATCACTACTACCTATTAAATTAACGGTTGTATTCCAGTATCTCTACAACTTTTTTAAATAGTAAATTACTCGGAACCCCCTTCAGCAATGGGCATAATACGGTTAACCCCCTTGTGTTAATCATATTATTAATAACCACCTTGAGTTTATGGTATTTCTAACCATGAGTCCCGAACTATAACTTTGTTATCAAATTTTAACTACATACTGACCCATCAGCTTAATCACCTTATAAATGTCAGTCTGGACAACAAAACTGCTTAATCAAAACCGTTTAACTCTCACTCATCCCAATTCAAATGCATTTTTGAGGTAGGTCTGACGTTTTCAGACAACAAGAATGTTGATTAAGCAATGTTTTTGTTCAGCATGTCATTGATAATGTGATTAAACTAATGGGTCAACACGTGGTTAACGTTTTGATAATAGAATTATAGTTCGGGGCTCATAGTCAAAGATACTGTAACCTCAAGATGGTTACCAATAATGATGATAAACACAAGGGGGCTAGCTGCATTATGCCCAATCCTCAAGGGGGTTCCGAGTAATTTACTCAAATTTATAATACCCAAATTCTTAGCTACATGTGATTGTAGCTATCCTGGCTACATCTAAGGACATTTTAGTCAAATTAAAATAAAAAATATCTTTACAATAGGGTAATTTTGTAATTAATGAAATATAGTGGGACAAAACTGAAAATAGAAGAAACAAACAACTCGAGCGGCGTGAGCGTCGATTTTTTTCTTCCTTTTTTCCCTTTTATTTATCTTTATCCCACAACAATAATTTAAATAGTTATAACTTTTAATATATAAGTCCAAAATGAAAAAAAATTGAGTAAATTACTCAGAACCCCCTTCAGGAATGGGCATAATACAGTTAACCCCCTTGTGTTTATCATAATTATTGGTAACCACCTTGAGGTTATGGTATTTCTGACTATGAGCCCCTGAACTATAACTTTGTTATTAAAACGTTAACTACATGTTGACTCATCAGCTTAATCACATTATTAATGCGTGCCTGGACAACAAAACTGCTTAATCAACATCGTTTAACTCTCCCTCTTCCCAATTTAAATGCATTTTTGAGGTAGGGTTGATGTTTTTCGGACAATAAGAATGTTGATTAAGTAGTGTTATTTGTCCAGCATGTCATTAATAATGTGAATAAGTTGATGGGTCAGCACGTGGTTAACGTTTTGATAATAGAGTTATAGTTCGGGGGTTCATAGTCAAAGATACTGTAACCTCAAGGTGGTTACCAATAATTATGATAAACACAAGGGAGTTAGCTATATTATGCCCAATCCTCAAGGGGGTTCCGAGTAATTTACTCAAAAAAATTATATCATTATTCACCTAAATTCAAGCTCTTTAAAATAAGACCAGTCATGGATATGTTTTGACAACTTTTTTAAAAAATTATTTTTACACGTATACGATTATATTTTAATGTGAGGATGTATGCACATATTTTAATGTGAGTATGTACATGTTCTTTAATGAACATCTGTACGTGTTTGTATGGCCATCTGTACATGTTTGTATGACCGTCTACACAAGTGTTCTTCCTTATATGTACAAGTTTTAATCTAAGGATGTACATATTTAATGATTTGTACTGGTTTATATGACTATCTATATGCTTTTAATGCGAGGATGTACATGTTTTTACGTGAGGATGGAAATGTTTTAGTGAACATTTGTACAGGTTTGTGAAATACCCCAAACCTTAATATATTAATTAATTATGTAATTATGATTTTCCAAGGCTAATTAAGTCCTTAAGATCATTGGTGAAGAAATAAAAACCAAAAAGAAAAAGAAAATGCGTAAAAGTCACAAAACGTGAAAACACGTATTTAATTATTTTAGGAGGTATATAACCTTCATTAGGGTTACAAATATATTTTTATACCTTAATTACACACTAAGAACATGTGTGGAAAATTTCCGAAGAAAGTGGATCTAAATAATGCAATAAAATGCTAACGGAGTCTTAAAGCGCGTTTTTCGAGAAAACCCGAAAACACGACTTTAAATAGTCAAATGACCCCGTAAAAATTATAGTTGATTATATAACTATAAATAAACATTGATGGGAGCCTAATAATCATTAAAATAAAAAGAAACGAGAAAATTCCGGAAAACGGGCCCGGTTAGTGAATAGTGCTAAACCGGGTAAATTAACGAGCGTTTTCTGTAAAAGACGAAAAACGCTCCAGTGTGTATATATTAGTGGGCCGGTTTTATTAATATAGATAGCCCCTCACACATGACTAGTTAACTAATTAAATAAGTCAAAAAGCAAAAAAGTGAAAAAGTAAACATATACCCCCACCCACACTCTCTTTCCTCTCATTCTTTCCTTTCCTCACGTGAAACCCTCTTCTCTTTCCTCTCGTTTCCTCTCTCTGTCGCCTTCTTCTTCCTCTCTTCTGCTGGAGCCGATTTTTGAGCTCCTCCCATGGCTACTCCACCTTTCTCTCCATGCTCTAGCTACATACAAGCTTCAATCACAAAAATAATCACATATTCTTCTCTCATCATCCTCTATCATTCTCTCTTTTTGAAATTTCAAAAGGATGAACTTCATCTCCATGGGGTTTTCCCATTTGAAGAGAAAATGACATCAAAAGGCAGCTTGGAGTCTCCTCTTTCAAACAAGGTAAAAAGTTTCAAGAGAAAAACTCATTTTCCCCATTTTCTTGCCTTGGTCGATTTTGGCTACTTCTTATACCTTGTTTCTTCTTGTTTTGGAGCTTTGATTCAACCTCCAATGGTGGTGGAACCCCCTTCTTGATTCAAGGGGTAGAACCCCTCTAAAAAATCTCCTAAGGTAAAACCCTAACTTTGTGTTTTAAGCCCTTTGATTGAATTAAAATTTCCTAAGGGTTTAGATGATTAATTGAGTACGTTTTTGTGTTTATTGAATTGGGATGGAGTTTGGCAACTCCATTCTCATTGACCGAAATTGAGAAGAGGGGGGCAAGAGAGAGAACTAAAAGAGAACTTGTGAAATTAAGGTAGAGAATCTACCTTAAGGCTTGTTTTAAATTGCTTTAGGATTTGGGATGGGTAATTAAATTAATGAACCCAAATATGAGTTGGAATTTATGTGGGGGAGTAGTTATTGATTTAAGAGATAATTGTGAACTTTGTTGATTTAAGGGCCTAAGTGCATGCACAGAATCGCGATTCGATCCCACGATCCTACGATTTTACGATCCAAATTCATAGTTACGATTCGAATCGTAGGTAGGATCGGAGCCATGTAGGATCGTCAAAGGATCACGATTCCATGCACGATCCTACGATCCTACACTCTATGATCCGTAGTACGAATCCTACGATCCCATCGATTCCACTTTATTTATATTTTATGATTTTCATATCAATGTGAATCATATCTTAATAAAATATAAAGAAACAAAAAGTTCTTAAAATTTATATAAAGATTCATAATCCAATAAAGTATCATGGCTTTGAACATTCCAACTTGTTGTTATTCAAAAACTTTTATATGTAGATTTATTTGAAGTCATTGAGCGGATAGGATTAAGATTGGAAGATCACTTCTTGTTACTCTCCATCATGAAAGATTACAATATGTACTTAGGTGTTAGAAAAATGTATAACATTTAAAGTGTTATTAATATGTAATGATTGAAAATTCAAAGTTATAAAGCTCTACAAGTAGAAAATGAAAAAAAACCTTAAAAAACCAATACAAATTTATAAAATATTGTTGATTACTCTTTTCATTTTTTCTTCTTGGTTTATTGAAAAAATAAGCTGAAAACTCATTTTGACTTTGTATTCCATTGCTTAATTACTCTCTTTTGAATGATAATTGAAAACCCATGATTTTGTAAACAAAAAACTTGTAGCTCATAATGTTTGTTTGGAGGGTGATAAAAATAAAGACTCACATAAAATTATGAATATGTGGATTTGATTTATGGTAACCTATATTATTAAATTTTATCTTTTCTATGAACAATATTATGGAATTCATATGGTTTTCTTATCTATATTTCAATTTTGGAAGTGTACTCATAGTTGTGGTTTTATTTTTATATTTAAT
Organism: Limonium bicolor; assembly: GCA_023374045.1. Classification (NCBI taxonomy): domain Eukaryota; kingdom Viridiplantae; phylum Streptophyta; class Magnoliopsida; order Caryophyllales; family Plumbaginaceae; genus Limonium; species Limonium bicolor. The sequence goes on along the minus strand of CM041776.1, from coordinate 342,750,257 downwards.
TCAATAATGCTATATATTCTTACTCAAATTAAACTTTATGCCTTAATAGAAGTTTTTATAACATATGTATATTTTTCAACGATATTACTCACTTTTTGTAGGATCGACCGATCCCACGATTCGATCCCACGATCCGATCCTAGGGGTCACTTACGATCCTACGCTAGGATCACGATCCTAAAAACATTGCCTAAGTGCCAATGCATTTGATTTTGGAGCTATATTGTTGTTTAATGAAGTTTGAGGATATATTTTGCTCTGATAGAGCCCTTGTGGGTTTGGCTAGATTAGGTTTGAAAAATGATGACAAGATGAGGTTTGGGAGATGCTAAGTTTATGGGGAGGTTATGGCGAAATTTTGGTAGAAAATGAGTGTTTTGATGATGGCTTGGTGAATGGGAGAACCTTGGTGTTTGTAGTGTTGAGTAGAGTGGTTTAATAGCCTTGAAATGGTATTTGGGAAACTAGGAAGAGAAGGATGAAAATTTGTAGCAATTTACATATGAGGAGCTTGAAGATGCTAGAAAAGAGTAGAGTTTATAACTTGTGAAACAAGGAGTGAATGTGGGTTTTAGGAGTGCTTTTATGTAGGAATGATTTGTAATAGTCATTGATGGATTTAGTAAGGTTGGTGGAAGGTTGTGAGACATTTGAAGAAGTTTCAAATGCACTGCTGTGCATAATGCAACAGAGGGAATGGAAAAAAATTGTAGAAATGGACAAGGAGTCAATGGTGAGGTTGACCAATGATGTGAAGAGGTTTAAAGCATGTTTTAAGGTGTTTTAACATGTAGAAAACATGTGGAGAGATTAGGGAATGATTAGAGGTGAATTAGGGGTTGAAAACTGATCAAAAACTGTCAATTTTAACACCTACAAACATGGTCCGGGTTTGTAAACAAGTACACAAACCAGGACCACCTCAAAAACATCCCAGAAACTTATTTTTACAAGTGGTCCGGGTTTGTATCCAAGTACACAAACCCGGACCAAGGCAAAAACTAGGCAGAATGTAAAAACCGTGATTGGTCCGGGTTTGTAACCCCGGACACAAACCCGGACCAGTTCAAAAATGCAACAGAATGTGTTTTTAAGTGTTGTTATGATGGGGAAGTGAATGGTAATGGTTTTAGATGTTGATTAGGCCTTATTTGGTGAGTTTAAAGGCCTTATAAAGTGTAAATAAGTGTTAGATTGGATGTGAGAAAGTTGTGAGTTTAAGTACACAAAGTTAAACCGAAATAACGGGATAACGGGTTAAGTACAGGAGTAATAGGAGTTTTTATACCGGAAGATCTGTTATTAATAAAGCATTTGAATAATAATACCAGTTGTTTGGAAACTACTCGGAGAGCGTGAGATGACGCATTGGAGTGAATCCTCGGGGACACGGTAGAGTAACCCATGGTGTAAGGTATGGTTTTCTTGCAACCTGTGTCCTACCGGGTTACACCGGCTTGTACGCCAACTTGTTTTCTGTGTGTTTGCCACCTTGCAAGATAAAGCATGAAATGAGTTTACAGTAATTCATTAATGTGGCGTAAATAATTTCGATACCGTTTAACCTTAATTATGTGTTAAACCGTAGCTAACCGACTCTAGGATCACATAAGAGACCGGTATTCGGATTAAACGTCCCAACCCACGAGAACGTTCTAACTACGGCTATCCGTGCCTTAGTTGTATATTGTGGTTATGTGTGTTGTGTGTTGCCTTTGTTTAATGTATCGTTGTTTAACGAATGTTGTTGTCCATGTTTGTCGAATGGGAGGTTACCTCCCTTGTGTGTGATTAACCAAACTTGTAACACCAAATGGTGTATGGATGTGATAAGTTCCATAAAGGAACTTCTAACTAGTATGTATATATTATGGGGGGTGAGGAATCCGGTCATTCTGGTCGCGCGTGTTGTTTGGGAGTTGATGTATATATTCGAATTAACTCCCACTCTGTTATGTTATGGTTGTTTTTCCTTCTTGGATTACAATCACCCACAAGCTTAACCAAGGCTTACCTACCTCGTTATTATTCGGGCTAGGGGGAATACTGTTATGTTATGGTTGTTTTCCTTCCTTAGATTACAACCACCCACAAGCTTAACCAAGGCTTACCTACCTCATCACTATTGGAGCTAGGGGGAAATTGTGTATGGTGTGATTGGGTCTATATTAATACTGACACATCTATGTAATGTTATGTGTATTGGTGTGCTCGGGTCTATATTAAGACCGACACGTCCAAGTAAAGTAAATATGTACGGTGTGCGGACCCATATTTAATCCGACACACCTTAAGCAAAGTGTACATAATCTAACAAGTGATGATGTGTTGACTTTACTGGTTGTAACCCATTGGTTGGTTGTGTGATTTATAAGCATGTTATGTGTTTATTGTTTTCTTGCATGCTTTAATAAAATAAACTGCGTGCTCACTCGACAATTAGTTGTGTGTGGCCCGGTAGCATGCGGGCTGCTCGATTATCATACCAACAAAGGTGCTGACCCCCTTTGGGGGGGCCCTATACTTTTCAGGTACAAATGGAGCCGACAGTCGTTCGAGAGTAGGACGGGGTAGCTGTTTATACTTGGATAGTTATTTAGTTGTTTATGTAGTTGTAAGGGATGTAAAACCGAAGTTTGATAATCAGTAGCTGAAAGTATAAACTCGGTACAGTTGTAATGTAAATGTATGTATTTCAGTTTAGAAACGGTTGGTAATGTAAAGTGTAGTGCTCGGTAATCTTGTCCATCAGACCGGTACACTATGTATATATTAGCCTTGTTAGCCACGTGGGTGGCTAACGGCGTGTAACACCCATGGATTAAGTTAAGTGTTGAGTTGTAATTCCGCTGCTAAATGTTGTTAAGTATGGTGTTTGTAGTTGGGGTGTTACAGTTTGTATGACCATCTGTACAAGTTTTCATTTACGTTATGTGCTCCATAAATGTAAAAAATTTTTTAAAAGTTGTCAAAATATATCCATGACCGGTCTTGTTTTGAAGAGCTTGAATTTAGGTGAACAATGATATAATTGTTTTTCATTTTGGACTTATATATTAAAAGTTACAACAATTTAAAGTTTATATAAAAAAAAATCTTTAAAAAGAAAGAAAAAAAAAAACAAAGGCGCCCAGGGCGCTTAAATAAATAAAAAAAAGACACGAAGCGTGGGAAGGGATGTAGCCAAGACACGCCCTTTATAATATATCTCTTTATCATAACCATGTTCACAAGATATTTCTAAAACAATTTAAAATTCACTATATATATATCCCTATTTCGTGTAATGTCTATGAATAATGACTATTTATCCTGACATTCTAGATTATGTTTCAAGTTCATAATATTTCATTTTTTTATTAAAGACATTTCATGAAATTCAACAAAAAAATAAATATTACAACATATAAATAATTTTACTTCAATTTTATATGTTTTAGTTAAAAAAATTTATAATTTTTTAGTTTTTTGAAAAATTGTTATTATTTAAATTTTGTAGTAATTATTTTTTTTGTAAAATTACATAAAATGTCTCTGAATAGAAAAAAGTGACATATTGTAAACTTGAACATGATCAACAATGTCAAGGGTGAAATAATCATTATTTAAGATCCTTTCATAAAGGAAAAATTACATCCCCCACCCATGACGTTTGACGAAATTACACACCCCACCCACGAGGTTTCAAAAATTACTTTGCCCACCCATGTGGTTTCCGCTTTTTTACATCCAGCAACTTTTCTAATATTCGATCAACTTAAAAGATGATTAAATGTTGTCCAAAATTGATGAAACTTTACATGGACAATGCTAAGGTGTTATATTTTGGTCTAGTGTGAAATCCAAAGTTTTTTACGCTCATATGTGATCCGTGGGACCCAATGAACCATGTAACATGTGAACGTATTTTCATTAGGTCCCACAGGTCATATATGACCTTAAAAAACTTTGGATTTGGCATTGGATAAAAATATAACACCTTAGCATCATCCATGTAAAGTTTCATCAATTTTGGACAACATTTAACCATCTTTAAAGTTGATCAAATATTAGAAAAGTTGCTGGATGTAAAAAAGCGGAAACCACATGGGTGGGCAAAGTAATTTTTGAAACCTCGTGGATGGGGTGTGTAATTTCGCCAAACGTCATGGGTGGGGGATGTAATTTTCCCTTTCATAAAATAAGGGTATATTGTTAATTTTAAAACTTTTTCAGAATATTTTATGAATGTGTTTAAAAAAAGGTATATTGCGAATTTATCGATAATCAAAGATGGGTGCTAATACAAGATTATAGATAGAGCTAGCTCATGTAACATCAGTAGGCCGTAGTCTCATAGAGAGAAAAGACTTTTTGCTTGTGTGTGAATTGACACGCCAATACAATAGCTCTCACTTTCAATATGTATTCACTATTGATGTTGGTGGGACAACCGTTTGGCGGTTGGGAGATTTTTTTAACCAAAGGGAAGAGTGTCTTTTAATAATGAAGGATGCTATATTCACCCGCACTATAACATTTCTACCTGGGATGAGAAATAAATTTCTTTGATTGTTAGGTTGTCTGTTTGACCTACAGAAATTAAATAAATCACTGGTCAATGGTCAGTGGTTACTGGTCAACAATCATTAATTACCGGTCAACATTCACCGGTCACCAGTCATCGGCTAATGGTCATATGTCGCCAGTCAACATATATTGGAGTAAAGGAATCCTATTCTTTAATAGGAAGTGAGGAATCAAGATAGAGGGTTTTGGGGTAAACGTAACTATCAAAACAACATTAGTATGGTAAATATTTCTGTCTTAGTTTTTGTTTAGTCTACCACCCTGTTTGTCCTATTGGACTAGGGTCAGATTAGATATCAGTTCCAGGTGGATAGGTTCAAGTTGAATCAAGATAGAGAGTTTGGGGTAAACACAACAACCAAAACAACATTAGTATGATAAATACTTCCATCTTAGTTTTTGTTTAGTCTACCACCTGGTTCACCCTGTTGGACTAGGGTCAGGTCGGATCGGAGATCAGCTCCGAGTGGGTGGGTTCCAGTCACCTCCCAATAGCCGTTAGGGGAAATCAAACTGGGTTCTCTCCACCAAGTTCAATCTCAATTACCACTGAACCAAGAGTGTATTGTTTTTTTTTTCTGTCTTAGTTAATAAGTAGTTAATACATCTTCGATCAGCTCCCATGTACTAATAAGAGAGAAAAAACAATTTAGTAACTTCTCTCGCTCTACGTTCTGTATTCAGTACACATAGAAGTAAGGGTAGAAATGCTTCGTCGAGAGAGTGGAAAGTCATATTCGACATCTTTATGAAAAATAGTGGTTGTCTAAAATTCAACCTTTAGAACTCATGATGCAGAGAGATGGGGGAATTCTTGTTCTCCAATCATACTGAATGAATGGGCCGACGTCTATAATTACATTAATTTGAGCAGCAACCCAATTTAGTAGTAGTATTTTAACGTTAACAACAGGATTTTTTTAACAATTTGAATCTTCTAGCCGAGGATTTCCACTTCTCCAATCATACAGAAATGAGTGGGTTGATATCTATACTTTCAATTTGGGCCTTTTCGCTACACAAGTACTTGTGTGAATGGGCCTGCCTGCAGTTTCTGTTCAACCTAGTATAAATCTTATATATTTACCGAATTTGTCCCCATCAATCAAAATCTGCACCGATAATGAAAATGATGCCTTAGGTCAGCTGTAGTCTCCTCCTTTCTTCCTCCATCCCTCCTAACCCTCAACAACCAGGCGAACTCAGCCCGTCATACTGTAAACCCATCTTCTCTTTACTTCTAAGAAATTAATGGGCATTAGCTGTAGCGTAGTCTATATGCTCGTCAAAAGTGTTTAACCATAACCACAATAAGGCAGGATATAAATTTTACAAGCTATATACCTAATCTGCCCTTAAACCCTAATCAGCGAAGAAATCCGCCTCTTTCTTCTAGCTCCTTCACTGCCCATTTTCTCTCCATTGTTCCGGTGGCAGATTCCTCCCCATTCTTTGACCGCTCCCGCTCACTCGCCAAAATCTCTTAGTGCTCTATTGCCCACTCCAATCCAGACATTAGTTATGGTCGGGCATTCTAGTTCCCAATTGCTCCAAAGCGCTGGCAAGTAGTTGAATTATGGGTAATCTTGTCCTCTATAATGGACAGAACAACAGTGCTGCTCGGGAATAACAGGCCTGAAGATGTCAAGTGGTTGTTCTCACTCTCTGAATCCAAACTTGATTTCTTGATTAGTTTGAAGAAAATTATAATTCGAAGAGCTGAAATCGTTGGTCATGAAGCTTTGGCAAAGAAATTTGATCTAAAGACGCTCAGAATGATAGGATATGTTTTAATGCAACATGTGAAGAATCAAGTTGCGAATTCACCTACCTTAGAGTTATCTGAGTCTGCTAAACTACTTGCTTCAAGTAATCTGATTAAACTTGATATCAAGAGTGGTATTAATACCACTGAATCTGCCATTAAGAAAGAGATTAAGGATGAACTCTTATGGGAGGATGAGCTGCAAATCGGTACCAGATTGCGAAAAAACCAAATCAGGTGATACTCCCAGCTCAAAGAGACAGAAGTGCAGCCATGAATCTCCTTAAGATTTTGTAACTACAAGAGTATGTTTAAAAACAACCAAGTTAGTTGTGGTTGACCAAGAGCTTCCCCATATTTCTATTGTCTTGTCATTTGACTATGAAATTTCTTGTAGCTGCTAATGATATAAGATGTGTACACGCATATGAAGTGCAGCCGTGAATCTCCGTAAAATTTTGTAACTACAATATTATTATGTTTACAAGCTTATATCATTTATATTTGTTTTTTAAATCAAATTCACTCTTGATATAATCAATCACTCAACCATATTACATACATATTCTAATATGGGATAGAGCCAAGCCAAAAAAATTAAATTATTTTTTTTCTAACCTTCCACAAAAAAATTCATATACAAAAGTTATCATAGCAACTGAACCTAACCCAAATAAGCCACTCAAATTTGTCTCATACCCCAAAAAAACAAAATGACATAGATGCTAACCTCAACCGAAAGTACTCAAACTCAAAATCAACCAAATTGAACTCACTCGAATCTAATTTAAACCATATGAACCCGATCTGAGTGTCTTGAATTGCCAGGTCTACATACAGGTACTTTTTACATTGCAAACAAAATCTTTCTAATTGACTCAAATTATGCTTTCTCTACAGCTTTTAAATTTGCTTGTGTTTCTACAAAAGTTCTTACTAATGAGACATGTAGGGGCAAACATTTGGTTCCGGTTATTCTGTAATAACCGAGAATCAAAATTCTTTTGGTTTTTAACCGATCTAAAAAAATTCAGTTATTTGATTATAACTGATAACCAAAATTATTTCGGTAATTTTTACCCGATTTAAAGAATATTCAGTTATTTGGTTATAATAGAGAACTAAAATTATTTCCATTCGTTTTAATCGATTTCAAAAAAAAAATCTGTCATTCACTTTAGTTATTTAGGTAAAAAAAATATAATCTAGTTCGGTTTTCGGTTCTAGAATTCAATTATACCCGAATAACCGAATAACATTATATCTTTAAACTTTGGGTTTCGCAACCTTAACTAGCAAACAACTGAACATGCTTTGTGCTCTCTTCATTCTCTTCTTTGTGTATGTGCCTCTGCAATGATAAATGAGACTGAAACTGCTCATCTCTCACGCCAGATTGAAGACGGGGCTGAATTCCGAAACCGGTAATATACTAGAACTTATCTTCGCTTTGGAAATTTACTTAGTACAGGTAAGTAAAGAAATACAAATTTCTCGGCGCCACTCGTCATTCTCTTCGTTGTGTGCGCTTAATTGGTGAACAATTGAACAAATTTCTCTGCGCCAATCTTCATCATCTTCTTTGTGGTTGCGTCTCTACAGAAATTAATCACTCGAACTGCTCACAAGATACCACTGTTTAAGTTTCTAATTCACAAAATACCACTGTTTATTTCGTAATTCAGCTTTAAACATGCTCAAACGTTGTCCAAAATTGATGAAAATGTACATGGACGATGCTAAAGTGTTATATTTTGGTCCAATATCAAATTTGAAGTTTTTTAAGCTCATATGTGACATGTGGGACCCAATGAACATGTCAATTTTGTGAATTAGAAACTTAAACAGTGGGATCAATAGCAATAGTAGCATAGTGGTCTCCCACATAGATGTTTGGTGGTTCTCAAGTCTAAAATCCAATTATCGCCTACTTAATTATTCAATAGCAATATCAGATGTCTTAGAGTCACAATTATTTGGAGAGTCACTTTACCATCACAAACTAGTTCGATTGACATTGAGATATTAAGGTTACACATTTTGTTTTACTATTGTTTTTCTCACTCGCCTTTTTCTTGTCACAGTGTCTGGATGTGCATGGAAAGATGAGGGCCGAGTGGCTGGCTATCTGGAGTGATGAATGAAGATAGGAGACATGGTTTCATGAAATTATGAATATGGTTCATACTTACAATACCAAAAAAAAATGCAATATACATATATACATAAATATATATGGTTCATACTTTTACAATATTGACCATGCCATGAAAGAAATACAATATGTAAGGGATGCGGTGTACTCTGCAATTTCAATTTGCTTGTAGCATCTGCTAGCTACTCTATGAAATATCATCAGCCCACTTTTAAGTATTGGATTTCCATCTTCCATCTCTTGCTTTTTGTTCATTTAAGAATTCCCTTTTAGTTTTTCCCGCACCGTATGAGGCAAGAGTTGGAGCCCACTTTAAATACGGTTATCCTTTTATACACAATGAAGATCTAACTTATTGTCCGATGAGAATAAACAATTTAGTGTCCGATAAGTAGAAGAATTTAGCGTCCGAAAAAATTGGACGCAAAGTTGTAATTAATTTTTTTCCAGTCAATTAGAGGCTTGCGATCATTTCATAGACGCTATTTAACATCCGATTGGGGACCCTAACAAGTAGACACTAAATAGCGTCCGAAGTAAAAATGGACGCTAAGTGGACGCAAATTAGTGTCCGCGGACGCAAAAAAAAAAAGCGTCCAGGCTTTTGTGTCTGATATTTATCGGACGCTAAAACCTGTTTTTTTTGTAGTGTATTTTTTATCAAATAGTTTTAGACTTTATTTTTCGATCAAGCAAAAAATCACTTGACACGAGTGTAACAATTAACTTGATTAACTGTTTGATGTATAGTTTCTATTAATTTGAGTATATGTACCGCAATTATTAAGCTACACATAGGGCGGGCTTCGTTTTGAACTCTATGTTTATGGCGTATAATTTCTATTAATTTGAATATATGTACCGTAATAAGCGGGTTAGGTTGTTGAGAATGTATCCACGAACCTTCAAAAAAGCTTATATATATTAACAGCTAACTTGATGAGCAGTTTCAACAATTCATCCCAATTAACTACGCTTGAATATGAAGATTTGTCTAAATTGTTACTGATGTGTCTCCTGCAAACCCCTTAGTTGTAAATTGCAACTAAGATTTTGTTTTCCTTTTCGATAAATGGCGTTGCATAAACAACTAAGTCTATGAATCATATTGTTAGGCATAGCCTAAACAGGTTAGCGCAAAAACAGCTATATTAAAGATATAGGAAATCCTAGAGCACCTGGAGGAAGCAGTAAGAAAAATCAGCCTTGCATGTGGAATTCTACTTGAGAATTATGCTGAACCTGCCCTTCTTGTGCCTCTGAAATTGAACAACCCACGACTCTCGTAATGGAAGACATTATATCCAACTCCTAAAACTACCAGTTTCCATCCAGTCGGCAAAATTTCTAAATCTTTTGTGTCTTTTTGGACAAAAATCCAATGCTCGTTGGACCCTTTGAAAATATATTTATTTGAAAATATATTTATTCAACGAGCATGATGCTCATTGTTATCCTCTACTCTATCTTTCTTGAACCTCTGATGACGTGTAACCCCAATATTCCAACCAATCTTTTGTTTGCTCTTCTTGGAGACACGTTCACAGCGTTAGAGAGCACAGGCATAATTTTATTTGGAAAGGATCAACCTAATCTTCTGTCATACTCAAGGCACTGGTCCAAATACTTATCTTCTGTTGATTCATGAAGATGCTGAAGAATGCCAAAGTTCGACTGCCATTCAGTGGCATGGCTGTGTGCACTGAAGCCGAACCATAGGGACAGAGAGAGTCAGACTGACAACTAGACTCTATCTGGCGAGTGGGAAAAATGTGCGCCAAGAACAGAGAACGTGGCAGGAGCAGTTACCCACGACCAGACTCACATCCATCCTGCTTAATAGTTTTGAAAATTTAGGGAACGTGACCTAGTTGTGCGAACTAAACTATCACATAACTGTCATATTAGGCCTATAAATATCGGTTTTTGTATCATTCACATACACATCTCTCCCAGATCATATAGAGAGAAGTTTAGAGCGTAGAGAGAAATATAGAGAGAATAATTCAAGGCTAGAACGAAAGTTACGTTATTCTTATAGCTTGTGAGTAAGTGTGGTCAGACAGACTTTGTCCGTCCACGAGCAAGGGAATCCTCTATAATCAATTCATATATAAAAAGAGAGTCTCATTGCTTAAATCCTGCCTATATTTTCATTTCATAGTTTTACAGTCATGTTACTCTTGTGTAACAACAAGAGTCTGCATGAGTCAGCCCCCTACCGATCCTACACGTGGTATCAGAGCCTTGTTGGCTAATAATCACTCACATTACAAAATGTCAAACATTTACTCCCATAACCACCACCGTGCTCACTTTAAAAATCCTAAACTCACTTTCACTAATTACACTCAATGGAGGTATGAAATGGAACCACACCTGAAGTCCCTCAACTATCAACTATGGAAAATTGTTATCCAAGAGATTTGAGGCATGTGGGTCTTGAAAATTCTATAGCTGAGGAGCAAAAAATGATTGAGCTTAACTGCCAAGTATATCGAGCAGTATACACAAGTTCATCTCTTCCGGAGAGGCGTCACGTCCATCACTATAAGACAGCTAACAAATGTGGAACCTGCTACATGCCACTTATGCAGGAATTTTTGAACTCAAGAAGTGCAAGATTCAAGAGTTGCATATGAATTATGAAAATTTCCTACAAAAACCAAGGGAAAAGCTGGAAGACATGATCACAAGATTCAACGGCATCCTTGTTCAGATGGAGGATCTCGAAATTTCTCACTCAAAAGAAGATTCACTTTGGAAGTTTCTTGATAGCTTGAATAAAGATGGGGCGAAAAAGTTGTCTCTGCCAAGGCGTCGAAGGATTTGTCAAAATGGACATTGCAGGACCTTGGTTCATATCTTTAGTCTGTGATAAGTATAAGGAAAACATTCAGAAAAAGCAAGGTATGAATCCCAATACTAGTCAAACTATTTATGTCATTGACCAAGCCTTGCAGGTACAAACAACTTCTCCTTCCCATGAAGAGAGTTCGTCTACCTCCCAGGCCAAGCAAATTGCTGCAGGTCTAATTGAGAGCATCATCAAAGAAAGTGACAACTCTTTAATTCAAGATATGGCCATGCTAGTGAAAAACTTCAAAAAATTCATGAGAAACAGACCAGACCATTCAAATCAATTTGTTACCTCAGAGAGACTTTGGCTTCCTACAAACAACTCATATCAAACTTCAGATACCAAAGTTTGCTTTCAATGCAGCAAATCAACTCACCTTGTTTGTGATTGCCCGAGCTGCTGTACGGGTGAAAACGTATTGCAGCAAGTGTACTGGTCAGTCGTAGCAAGTTTTCCTAGAAAGTATTCCCTAGGTTATCGAACCAAGGAGCCAGTGTCTAGTTTAATCTCTACCATAATCTAACTAACTAATAAACTGTAGAAAAATAAAAATAATAAATTGGCGGTTTGAGTGCAGAAATTAAATAAATGAAAATAAAAACAGTAAAAAGATGTTCTTCTAATAATACTAAAAGGGTGAATCCTGGTTTACTACTTCTCCCTAGTTTATCAATTCCTTTCCCGAGTGTTTTCTAAATTCTAGATTGCAACCTTAGATCTAAATTAATCTAAAACCGGTCCCCCACAAGATAAATCCTTACTAGCAATTCCCAAACCCTAACTCTCGTTATGAATTTACAAATAAAGTAGTATCATGAATGATTCATCTGGTTTCTAGTCAACTAATACCCAAAAATTGTCATCTGTAGTTTCACTAGTAAATAGGGTTGTCAATTTTGGGTTTCGGGTCGGGTTGACTTCAACCCGAACCCGACCTGCTCATGTTTCACCTCAACCCGAAACCGACCCAAACCCGAAACGGGTTATATTGTGTCAACCCGGAACCGACCTGATGACCCGAAATCAACCCGAGACCCGAAATCAACCCGAATTTGACCCAAAATCTACCCACAATCAACCCAAAATCGACCCAAAATCAATCCAAAATTAAAAATATTGTTGTATTAGTATAAATTCTACACAAAATCACCAAGACAATATAACATAACATATAAAACCATCAAAGATAAATGGTTACAAGATTGATATATTTAGGCTATGTCACTTAACTATAAGAATATATATTTTCTTTTCTTTTTTAAAAATATTTTCGGGTTGCGGGTTAAAATCGGGTCGACAGCCCAACCCCAAAACCGACCTGGGCTTTTATCAACCCAACCCAAACCCGACCCAAAAGTGTTTTCGGGTTGAAAATTGTAACCCAAACCCGTGTTTTAGCGTTTCGGTTTCGGGTCAGATTTCAAGTTCATGTCAAGATTGATAGCCCTACTGGTAATATTCCTATGGTCTAATGAACGCCACAGTTCTCACTTGTAAGCATTTCATACCAAATAAACTCAAGCAATAATTAATCACAAGAGAATTCAATAATAAACAAGGAATAAAACTACAATCTGTATATAATTTATATTTAACAACTCAAGAGGCAAAATAATAAACTAGTCATCCATAGCAAGCCAGAATTCTAGCAACTACTCAGACATCAGAGACAAAGAAATGATAACAATAATTAAGAGATTAGAAAACATCATCTAATTATGGGACGATGATGAATTCGACTCCGATATGTCAAAATTGATTGTTGTCTCTTCCTCGTTCTTTGTCAAACTTGCGCGACTGCTAGGGTTTTGTATTATTCTCAATTGTTTTTCGTCCCCTGGTCAAAGACCCGGCGTCCCCTTTTATACTTTGCCGCTCTGACTTTTATATCAAAACCAATAACCGAATTCTCTACGATCATCTTATAATCCGTATATATTTGATTCTTTCTTCGATCTTTTCCTGTTCACGTGCATGCTGCATGCGAACATGTCTGCACCATTGTCTAGTATATTGCGGCTGGATAGTCCAATTTATTTTCTTATTTGCAGCCCAGCAACAGGTCTATGCTTCTGACTCTACGCCTCTGAAGTAGATGTCGGCCCTGCAGTCTCAATTGTGAATGTCCAACGTGGCTGGTCCAAAATGATAAGTGAACGACATCTTGCTTTCTGATTGTTGGCCCATCTTCATAAGTCCAACGTCAAAGATTGCGGCTCCATAATTGTCTACGCCTGTCGATGCCAAAGCAAGAAGAAATTGTCGGCCTGTAATCGAGTTGGTCGGCCCAGCACATGTATGGTTGAAATGTTGTGAATTGTCTTCATGTCCAACCCATGTTGAGCGCGAGAATAATATATGGTCATGGTTTATAAATCGGTACACAAACCCGGACCACCCCAAAATAAGGCAGTAGGTCTGTTCGGGACATGTCCGGACTAGCTCGAAAATACATCAGAATGATTATTTTTGTTCTCATTTGGTTCTGGTTTGATCGTTAAGCTCTTGACATGCGCTCCTAAGCCTTTTTCATCAGTATTTTCATCTGTTTTAACACAAAACCACAAGTAAGGGGAGTTCTTCCAATATAACATATAAGTAAGGAATTTATCGTATAAACCAATAAAATATTAATCACATTAAGCATAGAAATATAGATAAATTCCACACTTATCAACTGTATGGGGGGATTAAGATTCTGATACTGAGGACCCAGACTTTGATCCGGCTAAACTGGTTGTCTTATGGCTCATGAGTCATGAAACCAGACCATCCTTGATTACAAAACTTCCAGCTTCCATCTCACACACTCTTTGACCCCACTCTACTCGCCTCCATCGCCGCCCAAGTCGACGCCGCCAAATGGAAAACCGTCGCCCTCTCCAACAACCCCACCCCCGACACTGGATCAATGGCTCTCTTTGTTCCTTCTACCATTGTCGCCTCATCTCCTCCCACATCCTCTGCTCCCATCGCATTGATCCACCCCTCTTCCGCCCCCATTCCCCACACGCCCTCTCTCATTCCGCTCCCCCCGCTGCCGTCCCCTCTTCTCCCCGCAACAGTCATCCCACACCCACTGATTCCAACCCTACCAACACCATTAACCCACCAGCCTTCTCTGTTGCGCACTCCCACAATTCTCCTTCTCTCGACCCTGCCCCTCACATTACATAATCCCACCTTGGCACTACTGCTGCTGAACCCACACGTCGACTGCGCCCTCGTAAGAAGATGGCAAACAGGCCCCCGCCGCCACCACCCACTTCATCTACAGAGTATGAGTAGGATTCTGCTCTTCTTGAAGCATCACACCACACCAACCCACACTCTCCCACACCCTAACTGTGACACTACTGGTCCCACCCTTGCTTCGAAAAAACTGAGTCGCCCTCCAACTGGTCATGTGAATCATTGGTCCGTCAACATTTTTCTGAATTCCTATGAGCTGCCCGTTGGCGATTCGGCCGAGTCTCGCAACATTGTGAGAAAGATGTTGGATCTGAAATGGCTTGCCCATATGGGCTTGGATGTTGTGGTCGACTTCCTCACACATAAGGGCTGGCTCCATTTGTTTACAGACTCTCCAAGATGGTATAAAACCCTTTCCTTTGAGTTTTTCAATTCTCTTGAGATTCACAAAGGTCGAATGAATGCAGAGGTTCAAGGAAAAATCATTCAATTCATTCTAGTGAAACTTGTGAAAATACTTGGCGTCGAAGATGATGGGTCTTCAACTCCAAATGTGATGCCCCGACCGTCGCCGGAGTCTCGCAACATCAAATATATCAGCATTTCGCCCTAAGGGCTAAGGTCAGGACTTTGGTGCCTTGCACCCATCTTTCTGAACTCCACCAAGTACTTCACATCCTGGTCGCCCGGAGTCTGCTTCCACGCAAGGAACACAAGAACTCAACGAATGCTATGGATCTGACGCCCATGTTCTGCCTTGCCACAGAACATGAGATTAACCTATCAAGCTTTATAACCCATCATCTTGTTCACTCCCATAGTAAGAAAAATCATGCATTGGGCTTCATTTTCTGGATTCTAAATTACTTGCTGCTTTTGGAGTTGATCTGGGCGCCCCTGTAGCCTATGGTGAACTTGATTTTATTGGCTCAAAGCGTTATAACAAGACTCCTTCTCTGAAACAGGAGTCTGTCAAACCTACGGTGCCTAGGTCGTCGTCCCAGTATTTCTATGTTTCTGCTTCTCAGTTGGCATCACTTTTCCTTCGTCTGGACCGTCTAGAACAAGGGATTGCTGACCAAACAGAGCAGTCCAATCTTCTTCTACAACACCTTCACTCTATTCTGCCTGAACTCCGTAAACTAGTGCTGCCCCGAGGTTTCAATTGATGATGAGAGTCTTGCTGGGGTGGTGCATAAGGTCGTTCAACACCTCAATCCAACCCCTCAACCACACAACCCTTAATTATCATTCATCTTTCGTTTATTAGCCTTTCCTAACTTTTGTCACTTTTGTCTTGGCGGTGTGCTCATTCATCTATTGTTACAGACTATGTTGGTTACTGCATGGCTTGTTCTGAGTTTTTGCTGTTGGTTTTTGACTATCCTGCTTGCTCGATGATGTCAAAAAGAGGGAAAATGATGAATCCCGCACTTGGTTAGACAATTTACTCTAAGCTTTGTCGAAAAACTTGATTGGCACCTGAACTTGCCTTGAGGACAATTCATGCAAGTTAATTTATGTTGTTTCATTATTCTACTTCACCATGTTTCTTCCACTATCATCTTCAAAATGTTGTGACTAAATTAAGAGGGAATCAGTTTATTAGACTGGGGCTTCTATTTGGTTATTCGTGTTTCTTGGTTTTTCAATTACAGGAAGACTCTAGCTGCGGGATTCACGCAATGAGGTTTTGACATCATCAGTAAAAAGGGGGACAATGTTGATTCCTGAAGATGCTGAAATTTTGCTAAAGAATGCAAAAGTTTGACCGCCATTCAGTGGTGAGGCTATGTGCACTGAAGCCGAACCATCGAGACAGAGAGAGTCTAGCTGACAGCAAGACTTTATCGGCGAGCTGGAAAATTGTGCGCCAATATCAGAGAACGTGACTGGAGCAGTTACCCACGACCAGACTCACATCCATCCTGTTTAACAATACTGAAAATTCAAGAAAATGTGACCTAGTGTGTGCATAACCAAACTATCAGATAACTGTCATATTAGGCCTATAAATATTGGTTGATATATCATTTCACGTGCACATCTCTTCCATATAGCATATAAAGTGAAGTTATATAGCACATAGAGAAAGATAGAGAGAGAATCATTTAAGGCTACATCAAGAGTTGCATTATTCATATAGCTTGTGAGTGAGAATGGTCAGACAGACTATGTCAGTCCACGAGCAAGAAAATCCTCCGTAATCATTGTTTATATATATAAAGAGAGTCTTGTTGCTTAAATCTCACCTATGTTTTTACAGTCTTTGTAACAACAAGAGTCTGCCTGAGTCAGCCCCCAACCGATTCTACATCTTCATTATTGGAAACGGATCTTCACACATTATTATGTGGTCTATAAGACAACTTCTAATGAAATTTCAAGAATATGTTTAAAAGAAGGTGTACTTGGCGATCTTCCACTGCTAATCTCCTCTGCTATGCGATTCGCAAGAGAGCAGATAGGGCCCATTCGCTGCTTGTATTAATCTACTTTTATGAGATTAATGCCCTTAATGAATAAGGTCTGATGTGGCCTATTGACGATTTCTGCTGCTTAAAGGCCCGCGAATAGTCACTTGGCCACATTTATCCAAAAGCAGCCAAACCCTGCGTTTGGAAAAATAATCTGACATTTTAAGATATTTACCCTTTTATCCCTAAAAAGCTCCATCCTCATTCAACCACTAGTCACTAGTGGCCTGAATAAAACTGACATTGAACACTACCATCTACTGCTGCAGAAGAGTGCAGGGCAACAATAATAATATGGGATATTATGGACTTTTTAAGCAAAATCCCACGTCCATCAATAATGTTCTAAACAAACACTACAACATTAAGTCCTAGATTAATGGGGAGACCAGTGTGCGTTTGAAATGAGATTAATCTTCAAATTAATGTACCCACAGAAATAACCACCGCAAAAGAACGGGACCATAATAGGAGCACCATCAGTAATCTCCTTTTCATTACTATCAATTCTATCAACGCCATGGGAAGAGACCGCTTCAGACTGAGATCCATTTTCTTTGCATGGCATAAGTTAATCTCTTTTTCGGACTCCACTATATATTTCTTGGGCTTGGGCCGACAAACGCACTGTTCAACAGGTATGTAGCGGTTCAGTCGGTAATTATTAAGTTCAATTTCCTCTTCCTCTACATTAACACCCCCACGGCCCGTTTTGATAATCACCGGCTCATTACTCTGGAGCCACTATAATCCTGTTTGCGAGGTTTTATAAAATTGACTGTTAACTGTGATTATTGACTAAAACCATTTTATATTACATTTGCTTATGATTTGTTTGAGAATGATAATAAAAATTGTTGATAATGATTGCTCCGAATACTATCAGGTGTCAGTGTAATAAATAGTAAGTATATGTTGCTATAGTTGAACGATTTAGGACGGAAGACTAATGGTTGTTAATTAGACTTGTGAGAGATAACTGTGAGTGACACATTGTTACGATACTAATTAATTGTTGCAGGAGGTTTATGTTAATTAGAATTATCCTAGTTCTTACCAGAATTTATAGGGGTTGGTTTCTTTTCTGGATCACGTTATAGCAAAGTTTCACTGACTAACAGTGTCACTGCTGACTATACCGTCTTTGTCATATAGTTGCAGTGGTATAATGCATGTAAATAAACCTTTCTATATACTGTTATGTTTTGGGTCTGTTACAACGAGAAGTTGTAATGTCTGATATGAAGAACATGTATAATGTATGATCGTGTGATTGTGATATAATAATTAAGGTCTGATAGCACACTCTAATAGTGTGATTCATTCTCGATCGTTCTTGTTTAAAGTGTTTAAAAGTAAGTTTCTCATACAATCCATGTTTAAAGATGGTGCATATCCCCTGAACAACAATGAATGTTTTTAGTTTGCACCGATACAATGAATTTAGGGTAAAAGTAGGCCAACAAAACGACTTTTTCCCACTTTTAAGAAAGAGTTAAAATGATCCGTGTGTCTTTATTTTTGTATGGGAAAAATAAAAAAGTAAGTATATTTTTGTTTTCAATAACATTAATAATTAAAAAATAAAAAATGGTAAAAGTAGAAAGTAAGATAAAAAAGTCTAAAACAACAAATAATTTGAACATAAAATCACAAGCTTAAAATGACATTTATTTTAAAGAGATGGAGTATATAAGACTGTTATATGTATGGTATTTTTGAAATTTGAATTCGGTTCTATAATAGAGCTTATAATGCAAAATACATATGGATACATTGTACACGCAGCTAGCTAAGGAACCGTTGATGTGTACTGGGGGGAACAAAAAAGATCGACTAAATGAGTCCGTTTGTAATCGATTGTTAGATGATTGGTACTGAAAATTGATGTCAAGTTTTTAATAACTGTTAAAATAAAAAAAAAAAAAAGAGAGAAGACTTGGTGAAACGGACACTGAAATTAATTAAACGTTTTTACCGGCATTTGTACAAACGCGCGTTTGGAATATCACAAATGCGGTGGTGCATATATAGCTATGAATGACCACGACTGTCGTCAATCTTGTTATAAGAGCCATATAACATAGTAAAAAGCAACAGTTACATTACACACGATGCATTAAAGGATGTAGTAGTAGTTGTATGTTGGAATGATGACATGGAGATGGAGTATATATTGAACAGAGTAAAAGCAAGATACGTACGTCCCTACTGACATCTCAATCTTAATTTCTTTCGTGACATGACACGAAGCAAACAGAATTCTTTTGTCCTGATGCTGATTTCCTCTATTCACGAGTCTTGTTATTATTTGGTTTTTTTTTTGTTTTTTTTTTAAAAAAGCTAGTATTATTTTGTTTTTTCTGTTTTAAAATCATGTTATGGTTATGGATCACCAATGTTTATGACGTCATCTCATTATATATCTTTGACGACATTCAACATTCCGACTTATTCGTTTCCATCACTCACTCACTCCTGTGTTATTACACTACTCACAGAGTCCCAATTTGCACATGCAAGCAAACCGGATCATTATACGTACTCCATCATCATCAGCAAACCGGACCACCACCCTCGCACTTCGAGTGTCTCAGATTCCATTCCGGTTTTGATTGGCGAAGCATCTCGTGGAGGACCGTAAGTCTAAACAGAGCACGAATTGGGAAAGGAGATAAATAAAGAAAGAAGCAGAGCATGAAGTAGTTCAATTATTGGTAAAGCGATCTCTTCATTTGCGGCGATGATGAAGAAAAAAGTGAGAATATATAATTCAGACACTTAAAATGTTTGAGCTCACCGCCGTGAAACCCGAATTAATTCTGAGAGAGAGACGTCCTTGCATTGGCAGGTGATGACCTACATTTTTATCTTACCTTTGAATCCATGCATGATTCTCTTGTCTGGTCAATATGACCAAAACATGGGATGGGACCCATCAACCGGCCGGCCGCACATTTAGCCAACGACCACTGGATGGGACTTGGGCTCGGCAGTCGACAGTCGGCACCGCCTTACTAGCCACGCACAGAGTGTCGACCGAACTAACGAGTTACCGCCCAATTAAGTAAAAGCGCTAGTAAGGTCTGGAATCTGGATGATTGTTAACCGAATTAACCTACATTTTTCTTATTAGTCTTTATAGATAAAGCTGTCAAAATGAATTTGATAACCTGAAATCTGATATACATACGCGCATCCCCAGCTTGCAGTTTAATTTTACTCTTTTTTCGATAACTAAATTAATCTAACCTGCTTGGTGTTGAGATGCAACTCTAAAAGGCCGGGCTACACTTCACGCTCACGCATGAAATATGCACACAGCCATTCCACTAAACTACGTTTACATCTTCAACGCATTTGGTCAGCTACTTTTATTCTTTTTATGGTCCCAGTTTCAGTTTCGAGCTGTTAACTGGAGTTTAAAAATAGTAAATAATGACACCTTTTTTGTTTGAGGTATCCCTTTAGTCTCCATTTCATCACTTATTATATGGGTGTGTAGTTTAAATTTAGTATTTAAAATATAAGAGTTTGATTTTTTATTTTAAGTGTAAAAACTCTATAATTTAATTATATAAAATTATTTTAACTTATATATTTACTGAAAATAAGAAGCTACTCTGACAAATTTTGACATAATTAATATGGTATAAAGCGCTTAATACTCCTTTCAATTCCGTGGATAATATATGCAAGGCGGATATATATACTGCTAGTATGTTGGAAGAGGGTAGATATGCATCATTGGATAGGGCCCTAATCGACAATAAAAGGGACCAGGCAGATATCTCTCAAATCTTCTCCCATGACTAGAAACAGACATAGTATTTCTTTTGTCTTTGCTGCTTTGTTAATCTTGACATGTTCTACATTATATGATTGCATCATCATCATCTCTTACCTTTACATTCCATTGTAGATAAATTAAATTCGTTTGGGGTAAATACTTGGTTGATTTGATGTGCTACAATAATGAAAAATAAAGTTATCAAAAAAAAAAAAAGTTAACTAAGTCTTGCTTAATTATAGTAATTTAATCACCTTATTTATTGATTAAATGGTCTATATAATTTTTAATTCAATGTTGTGCTATTTTATCTAGAACAATCATCCTTAATGTAGTTCGATCAGTTTTAAAAAATGAATCATCATCATTCATTTCTGTCGATTAATATTGTTTGACCTGTTGCTTTGGAAGCTCTTGGTGGCCTCTCTCGCTCTATTTTAGTATTGTATGTTAATGTTACTCCATCTCATCATCAGCGAAGTGGACCACCTAATTGCACAGTTACAAACTTGCCCCTTGTTGGTTAATTTTACTTTGCAAAAACCTAACTTGAAGAATTCAATTAGTAGATGAAGTTCGGAAATTGAGAGCACTACTTTACTGCACATGGATAATCGTCCTCCTTTTGCGTCAACCCCACCCACCACCACTCAACCTAGATTACCTTTTTTCTTGTGGTTTTTCGTTACTAGCTAGCTCCTTTTTGTTTTCACGAATAAATAATAGTGGACAAGAAAGACAACAGTAATTTAACAGGCACGTACGTACGCGTGGAGAATAATTAAAAAAGGTGACTGAATTGGTAATTCTTCCTGCAGTAGTAGTACTTGCATAAATGTAGTACATAGTAGTAGACTAGACAGTAAACACGGGGAAGCGAAGCCGCTTGGGTTGAATCAGTTCAGGTATGACTGCATTGCTACGGAAGGATCCTAAAGCCTTGGCAGCTCCGGCACGAAGGATGAACTGGTGATAGAATGCCGCAATTGTTGCTCCGATGAAAGGTCCAACCAGAAAATCCACTGTCGATGTCACATATATATATATATAATGTATGATATCAATTCATCATGTACATGTGTAATGTAATAAGTATACATATGATATTGTTTTAAACAAAATTGAACTTACGTGGTCATTCCACGCCTTGGGGTTGTAGATGACAGCAGCCCTAGATCCTAGCAGGGTTGATACCAGTTCCAGTGATAGGGATGTAGCCAAGTGGACCATGAACACCGCGAATCCAATTGGAAGTGGTGCCAATACCTGTCGTAACCATATAATTCATCCAAACCGTCCAAGGAAATACACGATATGCTAGAGTACTAGAATTAGTTACCAAGCGCATTGCAAAAAGTTAAAAGTGTATGGAAAGACAGACAGACAGACAGACAGTAGTGGTGTGGGGTTCAATTAGGCCCGCCACGATTTGAGTAATAGAATACCGAAACCTGAAGACAGAGAAACCCAGGCTTCCTCGAGAAAATAGAATTGATGAAGCAACGTGTTGTACGTAACGGAGTACCAATTCTTACAAATAATATTAGATTAATTAAAAAAGATCATTCATCACCGTCCGTAAAAATAAGATTTTAAATAACAAAAGCCTAATAACAGTACAGTACCTCAGGTATTTTTTTAAATTTCTTCTTATCCACTTGATTTTTTAATTATACAGGAAAACAAGAGAAATTAACAGTCTTCTATTCTCTACCCTGCAGCATTGTCGGATGAAATTCATCACTCACGACGACTCACCAAAATATTCAGAGCTAACTTCGTCTTCATTATCAGTAGGATCATAATTTCGCTATCATATCATATCATATATGGCACTGAATAATTAAACTGAATCCATAATTAGCGAGCAAGTTGGGGTTCATCACGGTGCTGCACAATTTGGCCTGGTTACGTACGGATTTTATAGTAGTAGACTAGACAGCACGTTCAATTAATCTCCTTAATTTTTAGATAGAAACACTCTATAAGATGCATGAATTCTAGCAGCAACAAGAATATATACATACAGTGCAGAGCAGAGAAGAGAAGAGCAGGGCAGAAGAAAACAAAAAAATACTCACAGGAACGTGAGAATCCCTGGCGTTACGCTTAGGATCAGTGGCGGAGAAGACGGTGTACACAAGCACAAAAGTCCCAATAATCTCAGCAGCCAAGCCTGTACCTTTACTGTACCCAACAACAAGCGTGTTAGCTCCCCCTCCGTACCTGTCGTAGTATCCTCTCTGAAATGCTTTCACCAACCCAACCCCACAAATTGCCCCTAGACACTGTGCCACCATGTACATCACCGCTCGCACCAGAGAAACTTTCCTTGCCAGGAACAGACCCAGCGTCACTGCTGGGTTTATATGTCCACCTGAACTCTAACACCACCGAGTTAACCTACCTACCTACTTAATTAATACTAGCATCTAATAATATACTGTACCAATTGAGTACGTCGACGTACCAGAGATACCGGCGGTACAGTAGACAAGGACAAAAATCATGCCACCAAAAGCCCATGCTATGCCGAGATTCCAACACCAGAGCAAGGGTCAGTGCCCTTCAGAGGGTCGGTCTGGCTCTTGTACCCAATTACAGTGAGAACGGTGATGTAAAGGAAGAGTAAAGTGGCGATGAATTCTGCGATGAGTGCTCTGTAGAAAGACCAGCTACCGAGTTCTACTGGGTCAATCAACGGCGCTGGTGGGGGTCGTGGTAGTCTTTCGCAGAGAACGAACCTCCTTGCTCTGCTCCGGCGGCACCCGCCATCTGGTCTTTGGTCATTGATAGTTCGTATGTGGTTGATAGAGAGAAATGGAAGAGAATTATAAAGTAAAGTATTATGGTGGAGGATGATTTGATAACCCCTTTTCTCTTTTTAAATGTTCGATGTGTAGAGAGAGGGGGCCCTCCCCTGCTGTTCACTGGTTTTATTTTTATTTGTTGTCACTCTAGGATGGAGAAATATATATAAGTAGGATAGGGTTGAGATATACACTATACAGTATAGGATGATGAGTATAAAGGTGAAGTATCTTTTTTAATGATATAGTAGTATTTTATTTTATTTTATTTTTTTTGAAAAAGTAATGATATAGTAGTAAAAAGGAAGCAAGAGTGGGTGTGGGCGCATATGGAATGGACACTACGTACTGAATGTAATATGTATGTATTTATCCGATGGAGATCTTACGAAAATAGAATAGGAATCTATATGCTGCAAGTTGCATATATATAAAGAGTAGTGTTTTATTTAACTTTAATAATGACAGAACCTAGGAGGAGGGATTCAAGACATCACATGCCATAGTGGTAAGTAGAGTGCCGAAAATACAGATGCACTTTACAGTTTACACACATACATACATGCATCAACTAACTGGAATTCCACAAGTTGTAGTCACGGGCTTAGGGACTGCGTGTACTACTACCCCACTTGCCTTGTGTGGATCTTAATCTAAATTACTACTTACTAATAGATTAGTTAACGCGTCTTAATTTAGCTAAATTTCTTTGACGTTATTTGCGGGCAGAATCAAAAGCCATGTACTAAAAATGGACAAAGGATACTTACATTACTAAAGAAGAACATGCTTTAGTCTGTAATACGGATTAAAATATACTTAACACATATGACAAACGGTGGTTCTCTCTCGAATGACAGGAATGTTATGCCAAAATCCACAATCCAGTATCCAATATTGATACAAGATTGGCATGTTTCTTTTTTGTATTAATTCTTATTGAGAACAACACCATGCCATGATGAGATATAGATTAGATACCCTTCTACTTTAAATCTTAAAAATTGTTGTGTTGAAAGAAAAAATGAAAGAATTTGCCGACCAGCACCCAATTGGTGAACCTTTTTTTTTTTTTTTGACATGACTGTGATGTGGTCCCACCTACCTTCGGCTATGTAGTAGTACTACTACTAGCCTCGTTGGCTGGTAGCCCAACCCAAATATCCTTTGTTAGCTCGCTATTATAGATATCGCTCTCAACCCTCCAAGTTGTATGTAACTGGGTTTGAGCGAGCCCCCTCCGTCGTCATCACTAATCTTTTTCCCAACGGTCCTCCACTTCAATCTTTATTGCGAAAATTCATAAAATATGTTTGAGTTTCTAAAACACAAAATATTTTTTCGTAATTTAATTTTAAATATATTTAAATGTTGTTCAAAATTGATCAACATTGACGATACTAAAGTATTATATTTTGGTCCAATATCAAATTTGAAATTTTTTAAGTTTATATGTAACATGTGGGACACAATGAACATGTCACATATAAGTTTA
This sequence comes from Limonium bicolor, assembly GCA_023374045.1. Classification (NCBI taxonomy): domain Eukaryota; kingdom Viridiplantae; phylum Streptophyta; class Magnoliopsida; order Caryophyllales; family Plumbaginaceae; genus Limonium; species Limonium bicolor. The sequence continues at coordinate 342,725,144 of CM041776.1, read as the reverse complement.
AAAAACTTCAAATTTGATATTGGACCAAAATATAAAACTTTAGAATCGTCTATGTAAAGTTTCATCAATTTTGAACAACGTTTAAATATGTTTAAGGCTGAATTACGAAAAAAACAATAATATTTTCTGAATTAGAAACTCAAACAATGATATTTTGTGAATTTTCCACTTCTCTGTTTAAAAGTCATTCTCACCCCGACCTCGCATCCTGCCACCTTTTTAGTACTATTGGATTAATCATCGTTTTGATCTTCCCTTCTATCCTCACCACGAGCGATAGCCATAGTTATAAAAGCTAAGCTAGCTCATTATCGGTTATTCGGTTAATCACATTTGGCGGTTAGTCAATATTGATAACCGTAACTGCTTTATTTAAAAACGATTAACTGGGTTTGGTTAACCGCCGGTTTCGCTACGATTTTTCTGGTTAACCGTAAACCGGATAAAGGAAAAACATGTACTATTTTAGATTACTACCTATAATTAAAATCATAAAATTTTCCGTTACCTTATAAGTTTTGTTATTACAACAAACCATCTTAGTTTCTCTTCATTAACTCACAACAACTAAATATAAATACCAACCAAGTTTCACCAATCACTAGAAAAGTCGAAAAACTCATCAATTATTCTTATAAATAACTCCACTGTGAGCTCCTTCATTTCCACAAGTTTTATAGAAAATGTTATAGTAATGATACGAAATATTAATTGTAAAATAACTATATAATAAAAAAATATGAACTTCATCGATTTTCATATCTTCTAATTCAAAAATTATTTTATCTAACACAAAATATAAGGGTTAGAATTCAAAAAGAAGAAAGAAAAGTATTTAAAGACTTTAAAAAAATCTATTTTATCTAATTTATAAATAGTTAAACGGTTAATCCAGTTAACCGGTTACGCTAAAACTGATAACCCACCGTAACCGTACCCTAACCGGCTTACTTAATTGGTCGGTTAACCGGAACCGGAAAATCGGTACGGTTAACCGAATTTTCGGTACGGTTTTTCCGGTTTCGGTATCGGTTATACGGTTACGGGTTTTTTTAACACCCCTACTAAATATACAAGTATCTCTTCTCTTCTCTTATTGTTTTTTGGAAAAATTCACGTGATACCACTAAAAAGTTTGTTAATTCACAAAATACCACAGTTTTTAAAAAAGTTTTTCATATACCATAAAAATAATTTTAATTCACCAGATACCACAAATTACTAACCCAAAACTTTTTAAGACCAAAATACCCATACTTGTTAATAAACATAATTCACGGTATATCACATAAATATTTTAAATTCACAAGATATCATAAAATTGTATCAAAATATATTGAAAACAGTGGAAAATAATAAAAATGTATAGCTTTATTAACATATAGGTTGAAATTTTATAAAATTAAAAATACAACATATATAATTATAAAATTACAAAAAATATAAAAAATTAAAATACCGAATAGTTAAGAGAACCATAATTCAATTTTTATATAATACTTTTACTCTAATAATTTTAATTATATACAATATTATTATAAAATTTTAATTTATATAAAGTAAGATTATAAAAAAATTTAATTATCATTCAAGATACCATAAAATAATATATTTAAATATATTGAAAACAGTGGAAAATAATACAAATTTATAGCTTTATTAACATATAAATATACCTCTTATTATTCTTCATATTTTTGAAGATTTGATTATTATTATTATTATATATTCCGGTACTTTTTAATTTTTCAATCAAAAAGTTAATTTTTGCTATTTATTTTTTAAAAATATATTTAATAATTTTTTTTATTTTTAAAGTAAATATATATAAAGTGATATTATATAAAGTATTACAGGTTACTATTTCAATATACATTTATTAATTTTTGTTTTGAATTAAAATATATAAAATGATAATATAAAAAAGATTAGACTATTTTCGTATACGGATTAAAAAGAAAAAATAAATATCATATATAAAATAAAATACTAAAAAAATATGAAAAAGTATAATATGTTAGAGACACCACACATTTGATTAAAAATAGACAAAAGTAAGAAGAATAACAATTTAATTTTTATAGTTTACTTTATATAAATTTAATTTTTTAAAACTAAAGTATTTTGAGTAAAAATATTATAAATAATTTAAATTATCATTCTCTTAACTATTTTTTATTTTCAATTAAGTTGTTTAGGTTTTAAATTATACATAGTATTTTTTATAATTTTTGCAATTTTTTAATTATGTATGTGGTTTTTTATTTTATTAAATGTTAACCAATAAAATAATAAACTTTTATATTTTTATTATTTTTTTAGTATTTTTAATATTTATTAAAATTTGTGGTATCTTGTGAATTAAAAATATTTATATAGTATTCTGTGAATTATGTTTGTTAATAAGTAGGCGTATTTTGGTCTTAAAAAGTTTTGAGTTAGTAATTTGTGGTATCTGGTGAATTAAAATTATTTTTTGTGGTATCTGGAAAACTTTTTAAAAAACTGTCATCTTTTGTGAATTAACAAACTTTTTAGATGTATCCGGTGAATTTACCCTTGTTTTTTCTAGTACCTATTTCGATGGCCCGACCCCACTTTTTGTAAAGTTGGTGCATAATTGTGAGATGAGATAACCTAATGGTGAAGTCCGTATCATTTTACTAGTTAGTAATCCACGCTTTTATAGGGTCACTATGCTCAGACGGGTTTTCACTTTGCTTAGTCGGAAAAAGACTATTTTGTCCCCACTATAATAATTTTCAAATATTACTATATTTACCCATAATTTGTGATATATTACAAGGTGACCCCAAATTTCATTATATAAAGGAATTGAATATGATATGAAATCATATTCAAATTCATAAATCCTAAAGTTAGAGAGATAAAGTTAGAGAGATAAAGAGAGGAAATGGTTTCTTTCGGAAGTTTGAAGAAAAAACTGTTCGGTAAGAAGAGTAAAAAAGATGGAGGAAATGCTGAAGGTGGTGTTCCTGAAATGGAAGACGAGTATGCGGATGAAGTTAGGAGCGAGGAGTACTCACGAGGAGCTCATTCTGAGGTACTTTCTGTTGTTATTTTAGCAATTTATGTACAAATGTAGCTAGAATATATATACAAAACTGAACGAAAAAAGCAAGAAAAGACGTCGGGAATGGCAGACGCTGGCGCGCCCCCATCATTAGCCGCACCAGCGCCGCCCCAGGCAACCTCGCGCCCGCGCCCACCCATTCAACCGCGCGACTGCGCGCCCCATTTGCTGCGGACTCCGGCGCCGGCGCCTGCGCCGGTGCCCGTTTTTCAAACCGCTGTATCTTCTTCGTTATTGCTCCGTTTTTTGATCCGTTTACGCCGTTGCGTTTGTCTTTTCGTGTACTTTACGATGATATACTTTGTTAATTATTTTCATGCCTTATGTGTGATTTATTCTAAAGTACGTAGTATTAGGGTGTACGAGTAGCACTTCATGAATAACGACGTTTTTCTGCTTAGGGTGATAACGATGATGAATTCGAGGATGCGAACATAGACACAAGTCATGTATTTAATACTAGCCTAATCTTTGGCGATAAAGAGGAGGCGGTTAGTTATGTGTTTTGCACCGGAGAGGCTAATAATATTTATCTAATCAGACAGACTAAGCGAGACGACGGTGAAGTAATACTAACGTGTGAGAGGTATGGCAAGCATAGGCCACGGGTTAGCACAGGAGAATCGTCATTGTCGAGTCAAAGGCCACGGCGTGCCACGAAGAAATGCAACTGCCCCTTCCGCCTAAGCATCAGGGGTGGGGGACAGACGGGCTGGTCTATCTTGGTGATAGTCCCGACGCACAACCACGCGTTAGCTAGTAACCCGCAATCTCACTTCATCCGGCCTCGCTTTAGTGTCGACAAAAGGGCAAGCATGAAAAGTTTGTACAGGAGTGGTGTTGCGCCTAGGCAGATGTGGGCCCATTTGCATGACAAGAACCCTGGAAGTACTGCAGACAAGACATCGATTCATAACCTAGTTGCGAAATTCAAAAAAGAAGATCGTGGCGGACGTACAGATGTAGCGTCCTTCATGCACTCGCTAGATGAACGTAATTATAGTTGGTGGTCCGAGAAATATGCAAGTAAGTGTCAGCACATCTGTTGAGTGTCGGTTTATTTGTATGTTAATCACTTTAAATGTTTGTTCTAATTAAATGTCCATTTTGTAGGGAATGCATCTAGGCTGGGTCTTGTCTTGTTTGTGCACCCTTTTTCGCTGACGCTCGTTAAGATGTTTCCTTATGTAGTGCTCATTGATAGCACTTACAAGACGAACATGTACAAGCTGCCTCTAATGGAGTTCATCGGAGTCACGTCGTGCGGCAAGAACTTCTGTATAGCGTTCTGTTTTGCGGTCAGAGAGGATGAGTCTGCATACACATGGATGCTTAATCAGCTGAAGAAGGTGTTGATCTATCCTCCAAATGTGTTTGTCACTAACAATGAAAAGGCGCTAGTGAATGCACTTTCAGTGGTATATCCTTCTGTACCACATCTTCTATGTCGTTGGCATATATGCAAGAACGTGGTTGCCAATGCGCTCAAGATAATGCATGTTGACAGTGAGAGAGTCGATTTAATAGTGTATCGGTGTAAGCGACTAGTTTACGCCTCTACTATTGTGAAATACGATGAACAGTACGGAAAATTAGTACACTCTTACGGCGCCAACAATCCTTTCGTTGTGTACTTGAACAACACATGGCTATGTCAGCGTGAGAAATTTTGTGAGGTATGGGTTAGGAGATTCATGCATTTCGGCAACACATCTACCAACAGGTTAGCTTAACTTCAATTGTCAACATGTTCTGTTGTTTGTATTGGTATGTTTCCCATTTATCTGCTACTAATTGACTTCCAATCTATAGGGCGGAGAGCGCCCACTCAGCTCTAAAGTGTTGGCTTCATACATCCACTGGATCTCTAGACACATGCTTCGACAGCATACATAGATTCATCGAAGGGCAACATTTCCACATTAAACAAGACTTTGAGTTCTCCATTGACAGAAGGGTTTCGGAAGACCAGCAAGTCCCATTTTTGTTTCTGGTCAATCAAGTGAGCCTCAAATGTTTGGAAATACTCCAGAATCAGTTGAGAAGCGGTCGTTGCGATATTGATCACACAACACCGTACGAAGATGTTTGTGCGTTTACTTCGACCATGGGATTACCATGCGCGTTTCGTATGTATCAGTACACCCAAGCTGGTCTGAATATACCAGTTGAAGAAGTGCATATCTTTTGGCGAACACTCAGATATGACGCACAACAAGAATTTGAAGCACAACGCCAAACATACGATGAGTCGTATAGCACAGAGGAACAACTCTCATGTGTAGGTTTATGGTATGATGATCTGTCTCAGCGGTATGATCCTACGACGATCGAACAAGCATTCAACGCGTGGAAGCCAATATGCGAGCCCGAGGACGATCACACTGGTTTACAGCCACCAGAGGTGAAGGTGCCTAAGGGTAGGCCCACTACCAAAATAAAGAAGAGGCCAAACACTAGGGACAAGTCCGAGCACGAGCATTTATGTCTTGGAAACCGTGGCCCTGCCCTACGACGTTCGCAGTCTCAGCGACGCTCGACAGCACCCGAATGTACAAGTGATCGTGGGTCGTCAATGCAACACAGTCAATCACAGCGTTGGCCATCTGAGCGAATGAGTCAAACTGGAGAAGAACCTACAATGCAACACAATCCACCTCAACAACATGCACCATATCCGACATACTGGAGCCCCTGGAAATACTCGCCGTATTGGAGTGTCCTTGATCCGCAATTAGCTGATTATATTATAGGTTACAGGGAGATAGTGGGTGATGGAAACTGTGGGTTTCGAGCTATTGCTGATGCCGTGTACAACGATGAAGGCCTATGGAAACAGGTTAGACGTGCATGCTTGGATGAGCTGGAGGATAGAAGAGATTGGGGGTTAAATAAATGTGAACGAGTTTGGTACGATAGACAGTACCGTCGACTGAATTGGTTTGAAGACACATTTGCACCACCGCAATACTGGATTGAAATTCTAGATCTTGGTGTCATCTTGTGCACTGTATACCACATTGCGCTTATCAGTTTTTCAAAAGCATACGATGGTAAGGCTAGTGGGTTGGTCGCACTACCGCTACGTGATGATCGGGGGTTAGGTCGTCCAACAGTAGAGGTCAGTATTGCATGTGTCACTGAGCAGTCTTATTTCATTAGACTCCAAACAGTCGAAAATTGTCCAGTCCCAATCATGAATCCAATGTGGCGACGTTGGCATGAGTCCTCAGTTACAGCTTATATTGAGCCGTACTTACCGCGCAATGCAGAGAGGTACAAATTATTTCCCCCAACTAGTGGATCAGGACAATTGATTATAGAAGATTAGAGTTTGTAAAATTTTGTTGAATTCTTGTATGCCATTAATATATTCAAGAAGTCTTGTAATGTTTTGCAAGATGAATGTATTGAAAAAGGACACTTAAATTTTTGAATATTGTAGGAGGGTCACTACGCTCAGTCGAAAATTGTCCAGTCCCAATCATGAATCCGATGTGGCGACGTTGGCATGAGTCCTCAATTACAACTTATATTGAGCCGTACTTACCGCGCAATGCAGAGTGGTACAGATTGTTTCCCCCAACTAGTGGATCAGTACAATTGATTATAGAAGATTAGAGTTTGTAAAATTTTGTTGAATTCTTGTATGCCATTAATATATTCAAGAAGTCTTGTAATGTTTTGCAAGATAAATGTATTGAAAAAGGACACTTAAATTTTTGAATATTGTAGGAGGGTCACTACGCTCAGTCTCATGTTGATACAGTGGATTATACTTTATCTAATTAAAGCAAATTCATCGTAGATACAATGCGTTCTAATACTACTGCTGTTAGCGACTCAACGGCCAACAAAGAATTTAGACCACCCAGATTGGCATTGATCTTAAGAAGCACATTTGACACCTAATTTACCAAAAAAAAAGTTGTAGAATATTTCATCCATCACTAATGATCGAATTTTGGCCCATCTGTGTTTCTAACCACTGGACAAGATGCTGATCCTTACTTGGTCAACCAAGGGTAACTTTTCAAGTATACCTTCGTTCACAACATCAGGAAGGTTACTGATTTTATCCGTAAGCACGAGACGCACATATTTCACGTCATATACAAATTATCAATCATTTCCACCTAATTTACCAAAAAAAAAGTTTCTGAATATTTCATCCATCGCTAATGATCGAATTTTGGCCATCTGTGTTTCTAACCACTGGACAAGATGCTGATCCTTATTTGGTCAACCAAGGGTAACTTTTCAAGTATACCTTCGTTCACAACATCAGGAAGGTTACTAATTCTATCCGTAAGCACGAGACGAACAGATTTCACATCATATACAAATTATCAATCGTTTCCACCTAATTTACCAAAAAAAAAGTTGTAGAATATTTCATCCATCACTAATGATCGAATTTTGGCCCATCTGTGTTTCTAACCACTGGACAAGATGCTGATCCTTACTTGGTCGACCAAGGGTAACTTTTCAAGTATACCTTCGTTCACAACATTAGGAAGGTTACTGATTCTATCCGTAAGCACGAGACGAACAGATTTCACGTCATATACAAATTATCAATCATTTCCACCTAATTTACCAAAACAAAGTTGTAGAATATTTCATCCATCACTAATGATCGAATTTTGGCCCATCTGTGTTTCTAACCACTGGACAAGATGTTGATCCTTACTTGGTGGACCAAGGGTAACTTTTCTAGTATACCTTCGTTCACAACATCAGGAAGGTTACTGATTCTATCTTCCATTTTGGCCATCAGTAATCGTAGGTTGAATACCATACTGATAGTGAATACGTATAGTGACTTCATGTTGAGTGGATGCTTTTATCCCAATAGTGAACAACTAAAGTTAAGGAATTAAGATTGGTTTCTTGTCATAGCTAATACTAGAATTTGGGAGTTCGCTAACACCTTGTCAAAGAAAGGACTTTTAGCAGCCAAAATCAATGAGATTACGTTTAGACTATTTACTCTAGATTCTACTAGACTGCAACAACGATGAGGAAATCATGGAAGGTGAGAGGAAAAGAAAAACAAGCAGTATTGCTATGGAGGAAAATATCACGACCATTCTCGACGTATTTGGAGCCGGTGATTGTTGAAAAAAATGTTTATTTTTTACAAATGAAATTGAATACATATTTGAAACATATTTTCAGGACTTCAAAAGCGAGATCGGTTTATCGTCGGAGATTGTTGAAAAAAATGTATTTTTTTACTAATTAATTTTATACATATTTGAAACATAATTTCAGGACTTCAAAAGCAAGATCGGTTTGTCGTCGGAGATTGCTCAAAAAATTTTTTTTTACTAATTAAATGTAATTGTACACATATTTGAAACATATTTTCAAGACTTCAAAATCGATTCTATTTCAGAGTTTCATTTTCAATCAACATTGTTCACACGTCATTTCTCATAATGTTACAACTTATTCCACACACACATTTTAAATCCCAGAACAAATAACAATTCTGATGACTACCAGTACGTGAAAGCCAAATGTGGTTGCACTGATCAAGCGGGAGGAGGTCGTCTCCTCGTACTAGCCCTGTAGCGTGAATTGTGTTCCCTACGGTCCGCCTCAGCCCTGCTTCGTATTACATCTGGGTCTTCAAAGTCTAAAACATCTTCATACTTCACAAGAATCCTAACTCTTTCCATTATTTCTCCAAGGTCTAAGTAGTTCTGCAACATCATGCGTACATCCGCATCGGTTAGTATATCGACGATAGAGTCGTTGTACAGATCTTGGTCCATCCTAAGGTAGACAATGGAAAAGACGTTGAGTTGCTGATTATCAAAATGTGATCTGCAATTTGATTTAATGAAGCTGTTAGGTGGTTAACACTTCTCGGAGTTCTAATTTCTGTATTGATCACTGCCCATCCCGGAGCACGTTGGAACCGTGCCCCGTATTCATTGAGTGCGGTGTAATGGTTCACGTGAATTGCAAAGGGAATTGACATCCTAATGACATAAACAAGAATGAATTATTTAAAAACCAAATAAACATAAATTAAAATTACAACACCACAGCAGTTTAAGCATCAGTACAAAATGTTCAAAAACAACATCAACTAATAAGTCTAATATCCAAACCCACCACCACTATACCCACCCCATACCATACCCACCCCCACCATACTCACCCGCCCCAGCCCCAGAACCACCACCAGCATGTCCTCCCCTGCCATCACCCGCCCTCCCCTCCCATCACCATGTCCTCCCCTCCCATCACCTGGTCCCCTAGTCTCATCAGCGCCCACCATCACCCCCATGACGACGCCTGCTCCATGTGCCTACGCTACATACCCTCCCCTCTAGGCCTAAGGCCTCTGGTGCGACGCCCGCGATGTACCACTCCATGCCAGCACGAGGCTGGTTAGGGTTCCTGTGATGGTGGGCGAATCAGGGGTGGTCGGGACATTAAGCCGGCAGTACTCAAAGGCCATCTCTAGCGTATCAGCCGCCCAGGCGGGGAAGCCGGTGGGCCAGCCAGGGTTGTTCTCCGGTGCGAGCTCATGATAAGCGGCGCTGTCATCCCAATACTGCAGTAAGTATAAATGTGGTTAGTATTTAAAAACAATTACAAACAACAAAAAATTTAACAAGACAAAGTATTTACCTGGAGCTGATCCTCGTCGTGTACTGGGCCACCGTCCGCTCCTAGGGACGCACCTGAACATGAGAAAGGCGCTGGAACCACCGGATGTAATCCGGGGCCACGCCCATGGCATCTGCACACGCGTCAGAGGAAACCTCACCTGCTGGGCCCTGTCGTGTTGTCCCACACGGTCCCGTAGTCGTACGTAGCAAGGTACGTCTTCCCATGTCTGGGACGATAATGGCTGTCGGGTCTGATAGGCTGAGGGGGGATAGTCTGCACGTATCCAAACTGGCGCAGACACCGCTCGGGCATATACGGCTCAGCAATATCCAAGAACTGTATGGTGCCATAATAGGGAGCGCGCCTGTGATACGAGGGCACCCTCTGCCTCAAATGGCAGCCAAGCAACCTATGTTTCATTTAATGGAAAACAATTAACAACTTAAATGAGAAACAAGTTTGACGATACGTTAAACGTCAACTTTTATTACTACAATCGCTAAGCAACTCGTACCTCAGTAGAGGACATCGTGTCCAGCCGTCCCCTCACGAAACGTAGCCTCATCATCCATCAAATTCCTCGTGTAACGAGGCCACCTCGCCGCCGTCGGGGAGCAACCATCCCAGTCTGAAAGGGGCTCCGGTCTGAACATGGGGAAGTATCGTAGATCCAGCACTGCGGTGATCATCCGAAAACTTAGCCAAGATAGTCAAACAATAAGTTTACAATACTTAAGTCGTGAGCTCGCAATCAAGTTCTCACCTGAAACAACGTCAGGCAACCAGCCAGCTGACGTGTATCCGCCCGGGAAGCGATGCCGAGCTGTCGGTACAGGTATGCTAGTGTCCCGGTCCCCCACGCATACAAGTGGACCCTACTAGGGTCACGGATGGGCCAGTAGGACGAGGGCATAACACGATCCCCGCCCTTGTCGATGATCAATGAGTGGGACACCAGCCACCAGAGGAACGCCGTCGTCTCCTGAAGAGGGCTACCGTATGGACCGCCACAAGTATCATGAAGAGCTCGGTAACGTACCTGGCTCTTCTCCAGGAACCTACAGTCTATTAGCTCCTGCTGGTCCGCCCGCCAAACAGCCGTAGGAAGTGGGGGATGAGAACATGTAACGGTGGGGCCGCTATACCGACCCGGGCGCCATCCTCGGGCTGGTACGAAATCGCCATGCCAGTGATGGGGATACCCAAAATGTGGTAGACGTCGTGGAGAGTAATAGTCATCTCTCCGAATGGCATGTGAAAGGAGTTCGTGTCAGGCTGCATCTCTCCACGAACGCTGAGAGGAGCGCGAGGTCAAAAAACCATGCGCTATGTCGACAAGATGCGCAAGTCCGCTATCCTCGACCGCTGCTAGAGACTCTGGGTGCCTCAATGTACTCGGAGTCCACGCCTCCAAATACTTCGTCTTAGGCTTGAAGCTAAGACATCCCTTCTCCTGTTGAATATTATAATTGAGTTCACACTATATTAACCATTTCCTAAACAATCTAAAATTTTATGGAATCTATTACCAGACGGGAAACATACCACTCCTCGCCACACGTCAAGCGCGACGTGACCACCGAAACTCGGGATCAAACTCGTATCCTGAGGGCCTCCGGGCACTGGAGTCTGCCCAAGCACCCAAGCATCAGCAACCGGCATCTGTGCCACCCCCTCTGCGGACCATATACTGGGGACTGGTGACGACGGCGCACCCGTGTGCCCTCATGCTCAGCACCCGGCTCATATATATCCTCGTCATCAGCGTCAGCCTCGCCATGACGTGCGTCTCCGGTCCCCCTCTGTGCAGGAGTAGGCCAAGCAGGACTATCAGACCTCACGACCAACGTCCCATCGCCGATCAATGAGTCCAGATCCACATCATGCAGCTGGTCCACCTCCTGCTCCTCCCTCTGCTCCTCCTCCTCCGCATACTCCTCCTCCTCTGCATACTCCTCCTCCTCCGCATACTCCTCCTCCTCCGTATACTCCTCTTCCTCCCCCTCCCCCTGCTCCAGCTCATACTCCGCCCGCAACCTCTCCTCATGGGCTCGTAGAAACTCAAGCTCCCTACGCTTCCTCGGCGAAGCTGTAGCGTACTGTGTACGCCTCCTCTCTGCAGCAGCAGCATCAGGCCCGGTCACACGAGGGTGTGATGAGCTGTCGCCTCGGTCGGAAATCGTCTTACCCTTACCCAGACCGAACCTACCAAGCAAGCCCTTGCCTTTTCCTCCCGCCATCTGTTGTTTACCGTAGAATTTAGTCATACTATTTTTACAGTTAGTCAAGACCGGTCGAGGTTAGTCAATACCGGTCATACATGCATCTCAGTAGTTCAACGTCAAAAACAAATTCATACAAATCCAGGAACTGATTATAACACGCATAATAGAGGTATACAATGTTGTAAAAACGACCAATTATATAACAAAACAGCAAAAAACGACCAATTATATAACAAAACAGCAAAAAACGAGCCCCAAGCGTTCCCGACAGCGCGTGCCCGCGCGCAGCTCTCTTCCCCGGCGCTAGCGCCGCCTCCGGCAAGCCCACGCCTGCGCCGTCCCGGTCTCCCGCGCGCCTGCGCCGTCCCAGTTCCCCACGCGCCCGCGCGCCTGCGCCCCCACTTTCACCCGCGCCTGCTGGCCTCCGCGCGCCTGCGCCCCCGGTCTGGTCTCCCCATTTCCGAATTCGTCTACAGTTTTTTGCTAATTTTACTACTTTTATTGCTATACTATGCTAAAAAACTGTAAATTATGACAAAAAGAATCTGGTTTTGCAGATCGTACTAGTAGAAATGATGAGCACTGGCTTTCCTCCCGCTCCCGTTCCCGCTCCCGCTCGGTTACCGCTTCTAGAGAGAACTCAGAGAGAATTCTAGAGAGATAGAGAGTTTGAAATTTTGTGGAGAGATAATAGAGGGTAAAGGTGTATATATAGGAGAGTTTAAGGGTAAGGGCAAAATCGTAAAGTTTTTTAAATTTCCGACTGGCGAAGTGAAAACCCGACTGAGCGAACGAGTTCAGTTATATTGTGATCCCTGCAATTAGTTCCTAGTATATATACAGGGGCGGAGCCAGAAATCAAAGTTGAGGGGGCATGGACAAAATTATCAAAAGTTAGGGGGTCTTTAATTAAAAATTCTAAAAAAAAATTATACTATAATTTGTGTAATTTAACAAAGTTGGGGGTGTTGCTCCCTCCTACCCCTATATATATATATATATATATATATATATATAATGAACTATAAATTACACTCTATGTCCTTGTATGTTTTCTTCCATTCCACTTTCACTTTATACAGTCTTGCAAAATAAGCAAGCGGCTGTGGGTGGGACTGGGAGAGTATCATCACCCATAACAAATAGCAATCACAAAGAAGCGAAACATAAATTTTGATTCGGTCTTGCTTGTGGAATGTGGAGGAGCATATACTTCATTATATAGTTATGTGATTCTTTCTGCTTTCAAATTATTAGAAATGAGATATTCTCTAGGCGTGAAATTATACTATCGTACGTAACATTCTCAATTATTATTTTTTTTTCAAAATTCCTTTCTATTGGGTGCTTGAATGGCAAAAACCACATGCTTCACATGTATTGCCTTGGGTTCCACACACACTCTTCTTGTGATGTATATATGCACTTTCAATAAAAGAATGTAGTATTTGGGCAGAAAGGATCTTAGTACTATATAGCACAAGAAAAAAAGATCCAGTATTGTTCGCAAACAGACTGTTGGAGAAGTAAGGGAGGCACATGCAACAGTGGCGGACCGAGGTATTAACCTGTGGGGGACATGTCCCACAGGTTTTTGGAAAAATACAAGTATATATGTGTCTATATATATAACAAAAATAAATAATAAATGTTAATAAATAACTAAATAGTATAACCGAAATATGATATTTTGACATTCAAAATAGTACATGTTCAAAATGTGGGTTGATGTTATCAGTTACTACTACTACAATTGAAAGAGCATCCCCACTCATGAAATATATTAGAATGGGAGATGTACTGGTTAGTGATAATCTAAACACTTATGTAGAATCAAATATATTATTAGCCCATTAACAATAATATTATTATGTATCATTTTTAAATGATAGAAGACTCATATAAAATAATTGTAATATAAATATTAAATATTTTTTTTTCAATTTAATTTTTAATATTTTGTTTGACAGATTGTTATTCGATAAAAAGTGCCCCACTAGAGACGGATGGGGCTCCAATCCCTCGAAATTTTTTAAAATTAGTTCAATGACCTTATAAATTTTTGAAAAAAATACAAAATAACAGAATATTGTAAAGTGTGATAGTGTCAAAAAAATTTTACCCCCATAAATAAATTTTTTGGGTCCACAACTGATCCCACAGATTTTAAAGTCTAGGTCCGCCTATAGATAATAGGTAACTCTTTCACTGTAGATATATTATATATGTATATATAGAGACTAGAGTAAAGGGGAGGATATTTGACAATTCCCAATTACCACAACAAAATGCAAAACAGAGATTTTCAGTGGAGTTGATGACCCTACTCTGTCATCAGTGAGTTGTTATTTTCACTGTGTAATGTATTATCGTCTGGATACCCAGAAGTTAAATCTTATGGGGTCTAAATTTTTTCCTGATAGTAGCATATATTAAATATAAATGTGTGGTTATAAATTTATTAAGCATTACAACCTTACATATAGGAACATATTTCTATCACTAAATTATTATCAAATTTTTAGTATTTTACTCAATTTTATTTTATTAAAACTATACTAAAAAAAATATCTTTTTTATTGTCAGAAAAGCTATGGGGTCCGGGACCCCACCGGAACCCCCTCGGTCCGCCCCTATCTGGATAACCCAACCCAACGTCGTCAGACATTAATCTTTTTGGTTGGGCCAATGGAATCCACAATGGTGGTGAGTATCTTAACACATTTTTATGTGTTATGTCAGCAATATATATTATTTTATTTATTAAGATACTCTCATATCTACAATAGGGTAGTTGATTAGCATTCTCTCTTCTCATCAACTATTTTTACTTTAGCTTTCCGTGAAGAGTTGTTATTATTACTATTATTATTGTTGCAGTGTTATAGCCAATAATATTGATTTGCATAATGTTTCTTAAATAAGGAACGATGAAAAAGAAATAAGAGAGAATCCATATCATTATAATAGTTTTTTAGTTTCTTACTAAATATAATGATGAAATCCACACCACCTGCCTTAAATATTGGGTCCAGCTACATAATCAGCTAGGGCCCAAATTCTATCAGTCCATGTGAAGAAATGAGGAGGGTCGGAGAAGTTTGAAGATATATAAGGTATTTTATAAAGAAGCACATCAATTATTTGAGAAGGTTTTATGCAAAATTAAAGGGGGAAATAGTGTAATATATATGTCCAGCGGTGACTAATTAAATTACTACCGAGCTTTTTTATACTCCCTCCGTCCCTTATTGATTGTCTGGTTTACTATTTAAATATGTCGTTTGGCTTCAATATTTAACATATAAGATGATATAATTTTACAAATCTAATTTTTGCAATGGAATCCTCATGTAAAAAACTATATGTTATAAAAATTTATTTTATAAATTTATTTTATCTTATATGTTTAATATTGAAGTGGAAAAGCGTGTCAAAAAGTAAACAGGAAGATGAAAGTGAGACGGGTAATATATAAGAGGAGTTGCTAAGGGAAATGGATGCGGATTGTATTATGAAAATAAGTTTATAATAGATGTTAGTGGCGGTAACTGCGATGGTGATAAAAATAAAGATTTTTATTTTAACAAATGTGATAAAGAGAAAGGGAAGATGGTACGAGGGATGAGATGAAATGTGTCCCATTAAATATGATATCTTCGTACGTAGTAGTGTACATCCTTACATGTGTGAGAGTACAAGGATAAATAGTCACTATGGATATGTGTAACGCATTTTTAATACTTACCACCACACGGTCCACAACCACAACCCAGTTTCTAGAGTTAGGCTCTGTTCGACATGACTATTTTGGCAGCATAAATGTAACATATTTGACAGTAGGAATGCGCTGGCATAAATGCAGCATATTTACTGGCAGGAATGTACTGGTATAAATGCAGCTGTTTTGGAAACTGCTGTTTGGCAGTACAACATATATGCAGCATGTTTGGTTAAGTTAGTTATATGTAGTGTGTTTACCGTTTTCGTATTATAATTATAATTTATTATATTACACTACGTAACTTTATTTTGTTAGTAAAAATAAATAAAAAAATTCACAAACAATAAAATTTTTATTTCTATTATTTAAGCAAAACTTGTAACTCCTAAACAATATATTTTTATTATCTAAATTTTATAATTCATACAAATATAAAAGCGTAAAAAAAGAGAAAAAGCGTATCAAATTTTCTGATAATGTTATGTGAATTTATTTAGTGAAATTATAACATTTAATAATATATAATATTTTTGTAACTTTGTATGTTAATAAATTTATATGCATTCATATTTCTATATACTATTTTAATATTTTAATTTATATATTAACAAGTGTGTATATTTATTTGTTTTTTTAATTTTATTAATCTATGTGATATTACAAATAATATATTATAGATTTGTATTATAAATGTGATTTTCTGTAAATTTGGCTAAAGATGTAGTACTATTTTTTATAAATTATTTAAAACATTATGTAATTTGTAATAAATAAAGTAACTTGTAAATTTTTTTTTTTAAAATCAATAGTCACAGTAATTGCATTATGAAGTGAGCAAATAAACGGAAGTGAAAGCACGAAAATGAAAAAGTATTATTTACCGCGGGTATTTATGTTGTCATTTATGTTGTTTTAGGCGAACAGCAAAAATAAATAAAGGAGTCTAAAACAGCATATGTTATATATTTATGCTGTCAAAAAATGGACATATATACTGCGGAACACACCCTTAATGTTGGCTTGAATAGAGCTAGCGAGGATCGACAAGGTCGTTAATTATTTTTGAAATAACCCCCTCCCCTCGATGAATTTTATGCTTTTTGAAGCCGGGGAAGGGGGAATGGTAGTAATAACTAAAAAGAGAGAAACAATTGTTGTTAATTCTTCATCTACCCTATAATCAACATGTTTCTCACGCTTAATATTACCCCGTTACACCAGTTCCGCATATCTATCACTTTCTTGGACGGCGCTCTTCAAATTTTCACTGCGGTAGCTTTTTCGGCCAAATGATAATTTGATATGACGAATTGCCTTTTTTGCATGTCAAGTCATGTTAGGAAACAGACAAAGTTGAGTCGAGTCTGGCATGCGTCATCTTGTAATTCCTGGCAGTGATATTCTTCAACTTGTATTGAATAAAGGTATGTGCCGACAAAATAGTAAGGACTAGGTTTCGAATAGATTTATCATTTTTTGGAAAAGAAGATAAGGTGCCTGGTAGACTGATACTCCCTCCGTCCTGAATTGACCGTCCTGTTTGCTTTATGGCACGTTTTTCCACTTCAATATTAAGTATATAAGATAAAATAATTTTATAAAACTAATTTTTGTAACATATAGTTTATCATGTAAGGATTCATTAGCAAAACTTAAATTTTCAAAATTAATTTATCTTATATGTTAAAAATTGAAGTCAAACGACATGTCCAAATAGTAAACAGGACGGTCAATTCAGGACGGAGGGAGTAGATTGGACGGTTTTTGTGATCACATGTGAAGGTTGTAAAAAACGGTACGCGAGTTCAATACGGATTACTGAGAGTACGTGATACAGAAATATTGATACAGATAAAACAGGGTATCAGTACGGATGAAATATTAATATTTAATTAATAAAAAACTTATAATAAATATTTACAAGTATGAAATATGTTCCACTTTGTACATAATATTAATATTTTGTTATTAATACCTTCAAATTGTATATTTATATAAAATTATCATATTCTTAAACCATAAGAATTTTGTAGAAGTTTTGTTGAGTAATATAAGATAAGCTACATGATTGAATTTTAAGAAAAAGTCACACTATTACTAAGTAGAAAAAAAGAACAAAAAATAATAGGATACAAAAGTTATTGGTATAATTGTAACTTTGCCCTTACAAATATTTAATTTATAGTTAATGGTGGTGGTGCTTATATCATCATTTTTTTCTAAAGTAAAACCTTATATAAGGTCAACGTTTTTTTCATTTAGGGATTTAATAGAAAAAATTAGTCTTCCTTTTGCTATCGTCAAATCGTTGTCTTCAATGGTTTATGTTGTATTCTTTAAAAATACGGTAAATACGGAAATACAGATGATTATACGGCCGTAAGTCACTGCGAGACGGGATGTTTGATGAACTAGATTTCATACGGTCGTATCAATACGTTCCATTGCAAAAACGGACGATACACCGTATAAACGACTATACTGTACCGATTTTTACAACCATGTCATATATACGTACAGCGTACTAGTAGTAGTTTTAGTAAATAATTGCATTGTCGATCCGGCTAGCAGTAGGGTTTAATGATTTGCAAGAGGGTCAAAGATGGGCCAAACGCCCGTGAATAGCCCATCACGGTAGCCCACATTTTTTTATCAAAAGAGGATTCAACAGACCAGATGGTAGTCCAATTAGTTTTTTCCCATCAAATTAAGCCCAATTCAAAATTTGGACTGCCCCCATTATTCTATTGGAAAAACTGATGAATATCATGTCTCTTCTATAACAAGAGACTACCCTCCTCTCTTTTTTAATCAAAGAAGTTCCTGAATATGGGGGAGAAATATCATTCTCGTGATCATTCAATTTCAACACTGACATATGATAAACAAACAAACAAACAAACCGTAGATATTTCTTGAATTTTGTATTTGAGTTTGTTCTTATTAATAGAGAGCTGATGACAGACACCATGTGTAGAAACAAGTGAGTTTTGGGTATTGTACTTTGTACTGAAATAAATAATCAACGTGGCGTAGAATTCTTGGCTACGGTTTGCAACAATCCTTGACTGGGAGGTGTTTTGAAGCAATTATTGCATCACATAGAGTTGCAGATGCACACTTTTATCTAAAATAAGCATGACAATAATTGAGTTCATTATAGATACTCCAATTTTCGTCGATTGTGAATCATTAAGTTAATGATAATAAAACAAAACAATCCCTAAATCATGTGATGAGATCTCTGAATCATGAGAGGCTTGCCTTGCCCCCTTGACATTAAATAAAGGGATCAGTTGTTCAGGGAAGAAATACGGTGGGCACGCGAGATTTTGGTTTCCCTTTATTTTTTTAATTTGAGTCCGTAAATAAATTGTATGATACGCGTACGTACAGTGCACGCGTGGAGGCAGGGGGAGTTGTAGCGGTCAAACCCAAACCTGCCAGTTGCATCTTCACTGTTTTGCATACAAACGGATTCTGTTTGCGGCGCACTCGTTACGCCGTCGGTGGCGTAGTCCACGTTCGTTGTTCCACCGTGATTACTAGTACTACATCCGTCCCATCATAAGTGTCTTGTTTACTTTTTGGCACATTTTTCACCTCAATATTAAACATATAAGATAAAATAATTTTATAAAACTAAATTATGTATTATATAATTTATCATGTAAGAAATCATATATAAAACTTAAATTTTCAAAATTAATTTATCTTATATATTAAAAATTGAAATCAAACAACATGTTCAATAGTAAATATGACAGTCAAAGTGGGACGGAGGGAGTAGTACATTGTTGTTGCCCGTTGGCGGAGCCTGGTTGCAAATCCAATGGCTTATAATTCACTTTGATTTTTGAAAAAACTGGCTAGATAAATAATTTCAGTTCTGATTGCGCGCTATTTACCTACCTGATAGAAGGAAATTTTGAGTAAAAAACACGTCTCATAATTGACTAGTTTAGGGATAGAGTAAGTAACATTTATATCTTGTTCCATGCAGCAAATAGCTAATAAAAATAATAAAGAAACGGCATATTGGATAAACACAGCGACAATATATCTGTTTTTTCTTAAAATTTAGTAGTGCTTGCTTGCCAAATATATGATTCTCACTACCAAGCGTCAGTGTGGGCTGCCAATTCCTAATTGACCGAGCCAATATGTACCATTTTTTCCTGTGTCAATTGATTGAAGCATCGACTTGATGCAAAAATTACTTTTTTTATTAAGGTTAAACTCCCTTTTATACTATGGGAATAACAAAGTTCATATCTTTGCATTCATATATCCCAACAATTATAGAATCGGATTGCTTGATTATTAAGAATCGTTAGGTGATTTCTTCCCGAGAAAAAAGAAAAAGTAAATAAAAGTGAGCCCATATGATAAGTCAAATTTAATTGAGTACAACACACCTATCTTCTTTTTCTAAATTCCAAATACCTTTTCTCGTTGGCATTCTCGCAAACAAAATAGTGGTGATACTAATGGTGATAATAGTGGTGATGTAGGGATTTTGTAACTATCTAGTTAATTATCAGTTTAGTAAATGTGTAAGAGTATAAAC
Organism: Limonium bicolor; assembly: GCA_023374045.1. Classification (NCBI taxonomy): domain Eukaryota; kingdom Viridiplantae; phylum Streptophyta; class Magnoliopsida; order Caryophyllales; family Plumbaginaceae; genus Limonium; species Limonium bicolor. Next base: position 342,704,898 of record CM041776.1, on the reverse strand, counting down.
AAAAGTGCATAAATATAAATTGGGGGTTTTGGGTATTGGTTTGATAATGAAAAAATAAAGGAAAACAATAAAACTAAACTAACTAAAATAGGAACGATGTAGCCCGAGATGGATATTTGCACCTGCAGTAGCGGATTCATAAACTTTGTTTAGGGGGGGGGGCTAATTTTTTTTAACACTACCGTTCTTTTAAACTTTATGTTATTTTGTATTTTTCAAAAATTTATAAGAACATTTAACAAATTTTCAAAATTTTCAGAAGGGGCGGCTAGAGCCCCCTAGCCCCCCTCTGCATCCGCCCTTGTGCACTCGTCCTCCCCTTACTATCGATTGTCGACCCTTGAACTTATAGCAAAACAACAGAAACATTTAATTAATTAGCAACCTAATATAGGCATACTAATCCTAAACAATTTAACCGCGACTTCTCAATCAGCTAAGCCCAGGATCAATCAATAGCACTAAGCTCAAGTTTCCCTAAGGTTGCAATGTAGTCTAATATTAAAATCATTGAATTAGAGTACACCGTTCTAATCCCCAACGGTTTAGGTTTCTATCTCAGAACCACATTTTGGTAGAATCCCACAATAATGCTAAACTAATCGGTAGGCCAAACCAACTAATTTAACACATAGATGACAAAATGAGCAAAACCCTAAACAAATCCCCAAATCATGAGTAATAAGTTTAAGAATCATGAATACCCAATAATCATCTTCATTAAGCTCAAGGACTAAAAATAAAGCATTAAACAAGTTCAAGATCCAACAATGGAGATTTAGGGATTTTGGAGCAAAATCCCCATCCCAAAACACAAGAGATTCTACATAAACATGAGGAAGAAAACAAGAACAAATGGATAAGAGGAGGCCATTAATGGAGCTTGAAGGGAGGTGAGCTTTTCTTCTCTTCCTTCTCTTCTTCTTCCTCTTCTTTCTCCTCTTCTTTCCCCTGCTTTTCGCTTCTCTTTTGGGGCTAGAACGCCCTCTGTCTCTGGTTGTGAGAATGAGGACCTGATTTCTCATTCTCGCCTTTTTTATTTTGCGTTTCAGCGCGTGTCCGGACTTGTGTCTGAACATGCATGTCCGGGCACCATTAATGGGGAGGAATTTGATCGCGCGGATTGTTGTCCGGACACACTGACTTCGACCGGCCCACACTGCTACGTAGGTCAAAGTTCAAAGTGCTCTATCTTCTTCATTACAACTCTGATTTTGGATCGTTTGCTCCCACGTGTTTCTCTTTTGGTCTACTTTATTCCTAGCTATGTTATTCCTCATGTTTTAGCAACAGTTGTGTAAATCACCAATAAAACACTAAAGTAGAGGAAAACTAGCTAGAGTGGAGAAATGAGCATGAAAAGTGTTGATAAAACATATGAAATACACCTCAAAAACATGCTCATTTGGACACTCATCACCCCCCCCCCCCCCACTTACCTTTTTGCTTGTCCTCAAGCAAAACCAAGAACCCATGCAAGTAAGGAATGCTCAATACTAACAAATACTAACATGAATTGTAGGATAAGAGAAGAAGCAAAAAGTGATTAAAACTTTTGAGGAGTGTGAACCATCTCTTAGTGGTGGCATGGGTGTGCTCAGGGAAAAATAAAATTTAGAGTTTGGGGGTATGATCTGAAGTGCTTCAAAGTTCTAAAGATTAGGTGACTTGAAGAACTTTTACCATGACCAACTTCTCTCAAGAGTGGGCAATGAGAAGAAAACAAAAGGAAAAATAGATTTATGCATTTGTTTCACTTTTGCATAAGAGATGAGAAGATAAAATTTTGGTATCAAACCTTTGCAATTAAGAACACTCAGCTCTCATTGTTGGTTACCAATGGCGCCTCACAAGTCCCTTAAAGGGTTTTTCACAAAGAAGCACCCCTTAGCAATCCCTAAGAAAGAAGATAGAAGAAACCCCAAAGCATTAAAAATCCAACCATGTAAGATCACTTGGCCACACCGCATGCAAAGTGCTCCTCAAAAGCAATCAAAAAGAAATTTTGAGCATTTATCCCACAATTCGTAACAATATATGTTCTTAATCAGAACAACTCACAACACAAGGGTCCAAGTTTTTTTTATTTTAGACAAACGTAAGATAAGCAAAGGGATTAAACATTTAAGCACAAAATTCACCGAAAAGGGCACTACCCCACACTTAATTTGAATAATGTCCCCATTGTTCACCAAACAAACCAGAGAAGATTCCAGAAGACCTTTTCCGGAAGCGGACAGAGAGAAAATGCAAGGGACACAAACAACATTATAACACATAAGCTATGCCCACTAACAAAAACAAGCAGGGTCAAAATGAAGGAAGAGAAGTGAGATTAGCAAAATAAAAGAAACTAGTACTCCCCTGAGATAGTTCTTGCTTTCATTGAAAGAACTCCCCCACACTTGACTTTAGCCTCAATTAGCGTAGCTTGGTTGCGGTGTGGACTTTAAGTTGCACCTGCATAAAACACTAGAAGCAACCAAACTACAACTGAGGTGAAGAGTTAGCAATAAAAATCAAAGGAGAACATGACAAATTAAAATAAATGAAAATGAAAGAAATTCATCCAGGTTGCCTCCCGGGAAGCTGCCCATCTTTAAGATATTTGGCTAGACCATACCACATTGAAGACCTCTAGGATCGAATGAATATTGAAGTGGGCTTCAACGGGTGGGTTGGGTGGGCATCATTTTTCTTTGAAGAACTGCCAAGATTTTTCGGTTGATGATCCTTGGTGCGAGAATCATCTTGTGGTGGAGACTCCTCTTTAAATTTCAGGATGAAGACATCCTTATCTTCATTTAGCGGTGCAGGGAGAACTTCGGGGAATACTTTGTCTTCAACTCTGGTCCAGGATCAAACGGGAAGGTGGCCTCCTCACTTTGCGGGTAGACTTTGAGCTTCCACTATTTATCACTTGAGCATGCGTGGATATGGCCTTGATCCTCCACGTGAAGATCAAAGTTTGACGGCCCCTCCTTCTCAAATTTGAGGATGTAAACATCCTCGACTTCTTGGTGAGACTCATAGGAAGAGCCTTGATAGACATCAACTTCAGAGGGAGGTGGATCCTTGAAGTAGATGGTGGCACTCTCCTTTGGTGACTCGGAGGGAGGCGGTGTCTCCTCCTTCTCAAAGTTGAGGATGTGATCATCCTCATTGTATTGATGAACAAGGGAGGGGGACACAAATTGTTGATTGACTTCAGAGGGAGGAAACTCCATGAGGTCGAAGTAGAAACTCTCTTCTGACAAGTTGTCTTCATAATCAAGCTGGTGGTTGTTTGGCGGTGAACTCTTTGATTCGGATAAGGAGGGAGAGAGAGGACAAATCAAGTCCTTAGTAGGTTGCTCCACCTCTAGAATTGTTTCGCTCTCAAGTTGTTGCACAATTTGATCTATTCGAGCTTGAACGTTCATGTTGAAGGTATCTTGCGTCATGTTAAAGGTATCTTGCACAGTTGCGTTAAGTTTACAAGAAGAGATAAGATTTGACATGAGCTCTTCCAAACTAAGTGAATCAACCTTTACTGTGATCACAGGACAGTGAGTGCTCTCATGGTCTCCTCCACACTCTTGACACACAAGCCTCCGGTAGACAGATGAGTCAAGGTCCTTCATGAGAGCTCTCAATTCCGACATTGTGGTTGGACATTGGGGCTCTCATGGTGCTCTTCGCACTTTTGACATACACTCCATTGATTTGTGTTTTGTTCGGTGTAGTCGCCATAAGAGAAACCATACAAACCTCCTACTTGATTATAATAACCATCCATCAGTGTTTGGTTCCTACAAAAAAAATACACAAAAGGGGTAGATAAAGGAAATGAAAAATATGCACCAAAACGAAATAGATAATAAACCAGATAGTTGGACCGAAGTCCCCAGAAACGGCGCCAAAAACTTGTTGAATAAAATAGTGGTGAAACTAGATTGCTAACTAATGGGCAGTGAACATAATCAGTGTAGTACAATAAGGTCGTATCCATAGGGACTTTGTAACTATCTAGTTAATTATCAGCTTAGTAAATGTGTAAGAGTATAAACAAAAGTGCATAAATGTAAATGGGGGAGGGTTTAGGTGTTGGTTTGATAATGAAGACATAAAGGAAAGCAATAAAACTAAACTAACTAAAATAGGATAGATGTAGCCCGGGATGGATATTTACACTCGTCATCCCCTTACTACCGATTGTCGACCCTTGAACTTATAGCAAAACAACGGGAACACTTAATTAATTAGCAACCTAATCTAGGCATACTAATCCTAACCAATTTAACCGGGACTTCTCAATCAGCTAAGCCCAGGGTCAATCGATAGCACTAAGCTCAAGTTCCCATACGGTTGCAATGTAGTCTAATATCAAAATCATTGAATTAGAGTACACCGTTCTAATCCCCAACGGTTTATGTTTCTATTACAGAATCACATTTTGATAAAATCCCACAATAATGCTAAACTAATCGGTAGGCCAAACCAACTAATTTAATACATAGAAGACAAATTGAGCAAAACCCTAAACAAATCCCCAAATCACAAGTAACAAGTTTAAGAATCATGAATACCCAATAATCATCTTCATTAAGCTCAAGGTCTAAAAATAAAGCATTAAGCAAGTTCAAGATCCAACAATGGAGATTTAGGGATTTTGGAGCAAAATCCCCATTCCATACCACAAGAGATTCTATACAAACATGAGGAAGAAAACAAGAACAAAGGGATAAGAGGAGACCATTAATGGAGCTTGAAGGGAGGTGAGCTTTTCTTCTCTTCCTTCTCGTCTTCTTCCTCTTCTTTCCCCTACTTTTCACTTCTCTTTTGGGGCTAGAACGCTCTCTGTCTTTTGTTGTGAGAATGAGGACCTAATTCCTCATTCTTGGCTTTTTTATTTTGTGTTTCAGCACGTGTCTGGACTTGTGTCCCGACATGCATGTCCAGGCACCACTAATGGGGAGGAATTTGAGCGCGCGGGTTGTTGTCCGGACTTTTAAGTCCAGACACATGTCCGAACATGGAAGAATCGATACACTGACTTCGACCGACCCACACTGATAGGTAGGTCAAAGTTCAAAGTGCTCTATCTTCTTCGCTCAAGCTCCGATTTTAGATCCGTTTGCTCCACGTGTTTGTCTTTTTGTCTACTTTATTCCTAGCTATGTTATTTCTCCTATTTCAGCAAAAAATGTGTAAAACACCAATAAAACACAAAAGTAGAGGAAAACTAGCTAGAGTGAAGAAATGAGCATGAAAAGTAATGATAAAACATATGAAATACACCTCTAAAACATGCTCATTTGGACACTCATTAGTAAGTTATCACATAGACTGTTCAGCTTATCTTATCTCACTTCGTGTATGTAGGAGGTCGTCGAGGTGATACAGGTGATTGGATATATCTATTGACTATGGGTTCTTCACTTGTTCGAGTAGTGAAGGTGAATATTGATGTAGGATTTATAGGGGCTGGACACAGGTTAATTTTGGTTATGATGCGAGATGAAAAGTACAACTTGTTAGGTGCCAGCCTTTGTGTTTCAACGGATGTATGTTGGTTAGTTTTATTTTAATTTGTCATATATTAAATAAGAGAACATTTCAGAGAAATGAACCGCAGGGGTGTAGACAAAACTAGTGCCCATAATGACATTTGCTATTTACAGCCTGAGCCCATTGAGATGTTGCATGAGTAGAGCTTCAGTATCTTAGAGCCCAATCTTATAAGCTGATTAGAAGACTGATTCTTACCAATGAACACCCAACATCCGGGACATGGACTAGGGAATATCTGACAAACTGTCCAAGTTAAGCGGACAACAACTAAATCCAAAAGGGTTTCCCGAACTGAAAACAAACTAAGAGATAAAAGCAACTAGACCGAGAACATTATTAGATCGGAACATAAGGCTCAAAGGATAGCGCAACGATCCAAAGCACCTCTTCCTTGCAAGATCATTTGTTTCGGCAACCCCTTTGGTTTGGGGTTGCCAGTCCGAGGTAGGTGTGGGTTGGGTGGTAGGAGACTTCATAGTAGGATCGCTTGGCTCCTTGTTGCGAACAAGTTCAACAGTTAATCTCGGGGATGATTTCTCTAGAGCGGATTTGCCTTTCTTTTAGGACGGCCCTGAATGATGAAGATTCTGAGCTTCCTTTGCGGAACTTCCAATACAGTGGCGGTTTAAGTTTTATCTTTCGCACACTGCCCTGAGTTCATGAAAGTTTTGTTCCCAATGAGTCCATGGGAGGAACTTCGTAGGTGTCCTCGGCGTGGACATGATTATTTTGGAATTCCGCTATCTGGGAGTCAACATTCATGTCATTATGCACTTGATTCATACCACCCGCATCCATATGATCCTCCTGCTCGATCCCATCTTTGTTTCCGTTCAGTGTGAACGTGTTGCTTCAAAGGAGCACATGCCAACTTCCATGTTTGATCATAATCCTTCAAATTATTTAGCCTTTCATATCGATAACTAATTGCTCTTAGCTAAGGACCATAGGGGATTCCCCCCTCCCCAGGGGTATGATCCGAGCAGTTGTTGGTGGGGTGGGTAAATAATCCCCAACGAAAGCAAACGAAGGGCATACTTTCATATGTAACTCTAAGCACTGAGTCTATTCCTTCAGAAGGTAATTGTAATACATCATAGCACAACTTTTACAATATCGCGAAGGACTTTGATATGCATGTACTCACCTCTGAAATGGTCCTCTCTCGTGCCATGGTCTAGGAAGCAGTCAAATCTATTCTCAAGCTTAAGTGCAAACTCTTTATGGTAGAAAACGAAAGAGACATCCTTAGGGATGTCAATGGATCTTGTTCATGTTGGGTGAAGCACCACCTGCATCCGTCACCTGGATATATCAGCCATCATTTGTCCATCTGTCACCCATTTATTCTTCATCCATCATCCGTTCACCCATCACCTACAAGTGATTCAGGTGGGTCGGGTGATAGTCGGGTGATAATCGTTTCTATATCATAAACAATAATTTTTTTAGTATAGTAATGTATATAAAAAAATATGTATTCCTAAAGGTAAAATTTCTTTGTATTTAAGTAACTTTACTCCAACATAATCAAATATTACACCAATATCAATAAGAAATCAAACATAATTTTGTGTTGTATGAGTGAGATAATAAAAACGGAACATAAGTGATAATGTTACCACTATTTTTTTAGTTTTCTTAAAAAAATCTATAATGTTTGTTTGGTTACTTAAAATAAAACAAAATGTAACTTCAAACGGATGATAGGTCGGGTAATAAACGGATGACGGATCGGGTGACGGATGAAAAAACTTCATCCGTCTCCCGACCTAATCCGTCACTCGATCATCCGTCATCTGATTATTTAAAGTGGGTGGATCGTGTTAGCGGATATCCCTTTACAATTGTCATCCCTGGACATCATATACTCTTACCCGTAAGGGAGCTAGTTAAAATCATGATCTCATGGAGCCTTATTCTTATCAATTCTCTGAAAAAAAAAGCAGGGTAGTGTCAAAGTACCATGGACCTTTGAAGAGGATTATATGTACCCATTCCATCTTTTCTAACTCTAATAGATAGAGGTCATTCCCCGTCTACCTAATTGTGCTCCATAAAGTTTAGGTGGTAATTTTTACCCAACCAGATAACCCGACCCAAACTCAACGCATAAATAGCGGGTATGGGTTAAGATTATTGACCCATTTAATTTTAAGGTCGGGTATGGGTTACCTAATAAATATATGGGTTGCGTATGGGTTAAGGGTTCTAACCTGATCCGTTTACTTAATTTAATTAAAAATAAATATGTACATATTTTACTTGGATATGTATTAATTCTATAACCATTAGTATAATAGCAAACAAAAATACTATCACTTCTCTAGGCCCATGCAAATAATTATTTTATAAATCCAAATACATTCTTTAGCCCATCTATATCCACGTTTCACTCTTTGTTTGAAAACCTAAATACTATGTCAATCATTAGTCACGCAAACTCCTTGTTTACACTATTTCATCTGCATAAATAACGACTATTGGTTGAGATTATTGACCCATTTAATAGAATATTGACATTTGGAAAAATGGTACACAATGATTCAAAATAAATGACCGTCATGTGCACGCTTTTATGAACGACTGATCATTCTGTAGAAAAACAAAAGTATTTGTATTTAAACGGGTTGGGTTTGGGTTCAATGATTTTATATGGGTTGGGTATGGGTTGAAAATTTATAACCCAATTATTTTTGGGTCGGGTATGGGTCAATACAATTTTAATCGGGTTGGGTATGGGTGAGCTTCAACCCGACCCATTAACTTGAATTACCACCCTACCTAAAGTTGCCAAGCGCACCCAAGTGAGATTTCAAGAGCTCAAAGATCAATGTGCTTAGAGGCGAAAGACTTGTAGAGGAGACAGCATAGAAATGGCAGTGTGGGGTGGTTCTCTAGATCTTGTAGATCTGTAGCATCTTCATCCTCCTTATTCAGAGAAAGATCTACATAGTGCATTGAGAGATCGTCCATTGATGCATGCAAGGAGATTTCTTCATGTAAGAAGTTGTTATTATGAGCGCGGGAAGCAAAGAAGATTGAGCTGGTCGTTGATGAGAAGATTTTGAAGGGAATGACTGAATGAAAATGAGACGGATTTGGCAGAGAATCAACACAAAATAAAATGCAAAAGTCATCATGCAGGCTCCTTTCCCAAGGGCTCACCGTAATGATGATGTTTTGGAACGTGATGCGCTAATGGAGGTTGGCAGGCATAATAGAGCTTGCTGGGAAGGAGCAACGCGGGTGAAGGTGAACTCGAAAGAGATCTCCCTCCGAAGGAAGAAGGAAATTTTGACATACGCGCACTATTTCATAGTAGATGTTGTTAGTTATGACAATGACTTTAGGGCTTGAGATTGTGGTGTAATTTTCCCTTGTTGCGTGGTGACACGTGTTGTCGTGGAATTAAATTGCCTATTAGTTGTGGAGGGACTCAGGCGGGATATTTCAATTTTATATGTTGAACAATTTGTTAAACGCATCGAGGTTAACCATTTAGAACAGTACGGTACGTAATTCAGGTTAACCGAAAACCAGATGCATATTTTTTATGTATATAACCTTGTGTAATGATAAAAAGTTAGTTAAAAATGAGTAAATAAAAACAGTCAAACAACTAGAAAGCACCAAACACTTCAATATCATGTGCAAGCATTATTTTATATATGTAACGTATAACACAAATATTGAATCCACCATTATATAATGCTCAATTATCTAAGGGACATTTCATAAAATGCCATTATATTCTTAGCTAATTCATGAAATGCCACTAAAAAAAAGAAAGCCACGAAATACCACTTATTTTCGTAAGAGTCCATGAAATGCCACTAGTCATTGACCAGATGGAAAAAAGACAAAAATACCCTACTATTTAACAAAGTACTTTTAAAATTCACAATATGCTTCTAAGTGTTAAAAAATTCACAAAAATTCACAAAAAAATCAGAATACAATAAAACTATAAAATAATATACAAAAATTAAAAAAAATTATAAAAATTGAAAAAAATGAAAATATCATAAAATATTAAAACACATAAATATTTCATTTAAAAATTTATTCATTACGGCTAACAAAATGTTGTGTTCTAAACAAATAATTTAAACCATTTTTCTACCTTTAAGTACCATTATTTATACCATACATTTCTAAATTACCATTTTTTCTAAAAATTTAAACTAAGTATTCAATATAAATTATATAATATTTATAAAAAATATTCTGAAAGTTTATATTCTATTTTGTAGATACCCTTATGACATAATATTTTTTTTATATGTCATAAAGTTATTTACGCAATAGAACATAAATTAAAAACTGAAATTTCTAAAATAAGTTTATGAATATAAAGTATTTTAATTTGAAGACATAATTTAAATTGATATAAAATAATAATTAAAAAATGTATGGTACTTAATGGTATAAATTGGTATAAATTATTTTTTTAGAACACAATATTCTTTTTATGGTGTTAATAAATTTTTAAAAATGAAATATTTATTTATTTTTATATTTTATGATCTTTTATTTTTTTTTTCAATTTTTATATATTATAAATATTATTTTATTTTGAATTTTTTTGTGAATTTTTTAACAATTAGGGGCATCTTGTGAACTTGAAAATTCTTTTATTAGCTATTATGTGTATTTTTGTCTTTTTTCCATCTGGTCAATGTGTATAGTGGCATTTCGTGGACTTTTACAAAAATATAGTGACATTTTGTGACTTCCTTTTTTTAGTGACATTTCATGAATTAGCCAAAAATATAGTGGCATTTCATGAAATTTCTCATTATCTAATAGATGCATTATATAATTTATAGCATGCACATTTATAATCGCAATGAAACGAAACAATCTTAGAATATAAGGCTAAGTCAATTCATATAGGTTCGAACAACATAATTTACAACTTGCTTTATGAACCGAGTGATAGTAAAATGCATCTCAAAATATTTACCAAAATATCTGTAGTTCGTTCTCTTGATTCTAAATTATCTTTGTTGAAGTTATCAAAATATAAGTTAAATGATATATAAAAGTCTAGCACCTAGCAAATGAGTTTAAAATATCAAAAACCCAAAGAGAAGACTATATGTATATATAAATATATAACCGGTTAACGGCGGTTAACTATAGTGTAAAAGTTACATACCGTTACCTAAACTGTAATTGTCTAATTATAACGGTTAACGATATGATTAATCAGTTAAACGGTACGATACAAACAGGTTTTGGTACGGTACCACTATAACATTTTTTTTTGCTTCCCTAGTTATACTCCTATGTTTCAATTTTGTTGAGTTTTAGGCCCCGCGCCCTTGTAATAGATGAATGTCGTTTGCTAAGTTTATAGCTTGTAGAGGATTTCAAATAAGTGTTCATGTGATAGTTGAAACTGAAAGTGTATAGTTGAACGAGAATAAAATTATTAAAAAAGAATGTAGGTTTATTAATAAAATTTTGTAATAAGTATAACGAATATTGATAGAGGAGTATTTGCATAAAGTTAAGGATAAAGGAGATTATGGAGTGATGATACTCTTTCAAATAGCGTTTGGAAAGAAAACTCCTTGGAATAAAATTGTACATAGTTCAAATTGAAAATTAAGCTCTATCTTTCGCCATAATTTCCTTTAAGAACGGATTCTTAGAATGTTATCTCTAAGACGGGCAAAAGTGGTACCAGTTTTTTGTGAATTTGGGAATTTAAGTCAAAATTTTGAATAAACATAAACAGGAAACAACATACTGTAGAATAAGAAAAGCTATGAACAGTACATGCAAAGAATAATCATATGGTTTAATTGTGGTGTATAATCTTCGGCTCTCTAGCTCCATGAACAACAATTCTGTGGCCCAATTTGGAACAATAGTTGAAAGTCGTCGATGATTGCTAAAATATGTTGAAACAAGTTGGAAGTCCATGAGTTAGCAGATTGGGAAACCGTTTTGAGTAATAATATTAAGAAATGTAATGAGTAATTTACCTTAATGGGTATGTTAGGATATGACCCATCTGTTATTTTTTGCTTAGTTGTCATTCCAGTTGTCACTTAGTTAGTCAGTTGCTTAGTTTATTACACTCTTTAATTGCAAGCTATTAGCTCCTAAACACTTTGTATATAAGAGAACTAATACTCTCTGTTATAATCATCGAGAGTTCATTCAATAAAGCACAGAAGCTTCCTGCAGCTTCTTTCTTCTCAAAACATCTCTCTCGCGTATCTGCAAGTTCACATGGTATCATAGCAGGATAATTCCTGAATATCCTTCGCTCTTCATTCTCAATCTATTTTTTTTCTTCAATTCGTCATGGCGAGCTCTGCTGGTACAACTGGTATGGCAGGATTTGAAGATCTGATAAGGTCCCTGACTAATTCAAGAGGAAAGAATGTTATAGATGCTACGGATCTTCTTTACATCCATCCATCAAATCATCCAGGGATGATCCTTGCTCACAAGTTCAACGGGAGTGGATTTTAGACGTGGAAACATACTGTTTTCATCTCTCTGATTGCGAAAAACAAGATCGAAATGCTTGACGGATCGATCAAGCAACCTGAAGACGATGATAACAAGGCGCTGGCCTGGGATAGGTGCAACGGATTTGTTATGTCGTGGCCCCCGAATGCTCTTGACCAGAATATCAGCGAAAGTCTGGTGTTTCATAAGACGGCGAAAGACATGTGGAGCAGTCTCATTGCTCGATTCGATCAGATTGACGGTACAAGGAGATACAATCTGAAGAAAGAGCTTTGCAATTTGGAGCAAGCGAATGATTCTGTAAGTGTTTATTTTACAAAGTTTAATAGAATATGGGATGAGCTTACCGCGGTTATAGATCTAGTAACTTGTAAGTGTTGCACCTGTGGATATGCTGAAAAAGTTAAGAAGTTGCTTGAGGAGGATAAGGTTCTGGATTTTTTATGGGGTTGTACGAATGTTATGTCAACATAAGAGGTAATATCCTGATGTTATCGCCTCTGCCAACTCTAGAGAATGCCTATTCTCTGATTCAGGCAGAAGAAACACAGCTAGAAAGTACTAGTAAGAAAAGAAGAGGTGATGCGGAAATGTGTTTGCTAATGTCGTTCAGAATAATAAACCTCAGCAACAGATTAAGTGGCAACAGAATGAGCGAGGGAAAGAATAGAAGTTGTTTTGTACTTATTGTAACATGCAAGGTCATAATGTTGACCATTGTTACGAGAAGAGCGGATGTCCAAATGGTTGGAAACAAGGAAAGAACAAAAAGGCAGGAGCTAATGCAGTGGGACTCGATGAAACATGAGGCAGCTCACCTGTTCCAGGGATGTCTCAAGAGCAGCTGAGCCTTCTTGTTGGATATTTACAGAAGGTTAGCCTTGCACATAGGGAAGAACACGCTGCTTGCAATTTTGCAAGTAACAGTCTAACTGTTATGACTCATTCCTGCATAAATACTACTATTTATGATAGAAAACAAAGAGGAGATGATGTTTGGATCATACACTGCTGGAAAAAAAAGGAATAAACAACGTTTTTATTTGTCTTTTGCAACGCTTTATAACTGTTTTTTATGCCGGCGACACAAATGGTCGAGCCTTTTAAAGAACGCGTTGTAAGCGTTATTTATACATTAATTTAAAAGAACGCTTATCGCTAAAGCGTTTTTTAAAGCGGGTAAGGGGGCGGGAATCTACGAGGCATAAAGAACGCTTCAAGGTGAAAGCGTTCTTTATGTCCGACTATAAAAAACGCTTGCTTACTATAAGCGTTCTTTATGAAGATTTATAAAAAACGCTTATCAAGACAAGCGTTCTTTATGTCATTTGGCGTGAGAGTATAAGAAACGCTTATACATATAAGCGTTTCTTATATGGTCTTTTTTTATATTTTTATTTTTTATACAATTTATTACCCTCAACACAAAATTAAAATCATAAAATCATTCAAAACCTTTTTGCATTGTATATACCATATCAACCAAACTGGTGAATTTTAATTAATATATAGATCATCAACAGCAGTACTCTTGTTTGCATTAATATTATATACCAGCTAGCGCACATACGCTTAAGTGTAGTATCGATCAACTACAACATTTGTAACTAGCCAGTTAACCAAAATACTAAAAATGGTAACCAAAATACTAAAAATGGTTCAAGTACTTCGATCATAACATGTACAATACAACCATTTGAAAAAAGAAAAGAAAAGATAGACTCATGACTTCTTCTGATCAATTTAGTGCTTTCAACACATGTGTGCGCCCTCTCCTTATTGACAAACTTCAGATCGATCGACTTGTGAATAAGTGTTGAGAAGAAATCAACAAGCTGCACAACAGAATTATAAAAGCGATTAAGTGCACCATTTAAGCTTATCCAAACATGCGCAAATAATTAAAATCACCAATTCAAACACAAAAGTACTTATAATACGTACCTGAGAAGAAATTTCCAATTCGCTAAGACAGTTGTTACCTCTATTGAAGATGAAAGTACGACGATCATGATGATTCTTCTGCTGATACAAAGGAGACAGAAGAAAAAATATGGTACAAAAGAGACAGAGATAGATATAGATGAAAGGATGAATGAAACTCAGAAACAGAGAGGTTGAAGAAATTGGCTAAATAGTTAAGTGAGGCTTCCACGAAGTAGAGTCCAGTGGCGATTAACGAATTACCGGCATACTTCATGACCTTGAATGAAGAAAACAGTTTTCTAGAGTAGTTGTATCAGAAGGATAAGAGGAACCTTAGTCGATTATATGGTGGCATGGGGGACTATATGAAGATAAAGTGGTACCAGATCGCCCAGTTGATGAGTTTCATGACTTATGGATGGAAACGGAGGTGGAGAAGGTAGACACTTCTCCATCTTCAGTTTGGATTGGATTCGCATCTTCTTTCAGTTTTGAACATCGATAGGTCGGAGAATCTTCAAACACTTGGACATGAATGTCTGTAGATTGCATGCAGTCAATTGGAATACTAGCCACACATTGTTGATGTGGGGTGCATCATACCTTTTGAAAAAAACTAGATGAAAAACTCTTGGCAATTAAAAAGATTGAGATATTCCCCCTAAGTATGATTCCCCCTGAGTTTGCATGTTAAGCGACTTTGACAAATGATAGCAATAAGTGACAACTTCTATGCACAATAAGTGACAGCTTTTATGTTATACTATAACCATAGTAGAAAGTTATCTACTAAGGTTACAGTATAACATAAAAGTGTCACTTATTGTGCATAAAAACTGTCACTTATTGCTATCATTTGTTAAAGTCGCTTAACATGCAAACTCAGGGGGAATCATACTTAGGGGGAATCTCTCAATCTTTTTAATTGCCAAGGGACCTTCATCTGGTTTTTTTAAAAGATACGATGCACCCCACATCAACAGTGTGACTAGTATTCCAAATGACTACATGCAATCTACAGACAGTCATGTCCTAGCGTTTAAAGATTTCTCAGACCTATCGATGTTCAAAACTGAAAGAAGATCCAATCGAAACTGGAGATGGAGAAGTGTCTACCTTCTCCATCTCCATCTCCATCCTATCACATGAAACTCATCAACCGGGAGATGTGGTACCACTTTATCTTCATATAGTCCCCCATGCCACCATATAATTGACTAAGTTTCCTCTTATCCTCCTGATACCACTATTCTAGAAAACCATTTTCTTCATTCAAGGTTATGAAGTATGTCGGTAATCCGTTAATCACCACCGGACTCTACTTCGTGGCAGCCTCACTTAACTATTTAGCCAATTTCTTCAACCTCTCTGTTTCTGAGTTCTCATTCATCCTTTCATCTATATCTGCCTCTGTCTCTTTTGTACCATGTTTTTCTTCTTTTGTCTCTTTTGTATCAGTAGAAGAATCATCATGATCGTCGGTACTTTCATCTTCAACAGAGGCAGCAACCGTCTACATCGGCCAAATTCGTCTGACTTTTTATCCGATTTTCTCTGTGATGTTTCAGTGCTGTCCAGTTCTGATTGCTCGGTCTACTGAAGCTTCTACAGCATACATACTAGTCAGAGGTGACTAAAGGAATCGAAAAGGAGAGAAGAAAGGTCGTGAAGGAAAATAAAGTTGGTGGGCCCGTCCGAGTTCAATTTTTTTTTATTATAGGTTGATGTCGATCGAAGGTCATAGGCGCTAGCCAAAAAATGTAAAGGGATACTAAAATAATAACTACAAGAAATTAAGAAGGTGTAAGTAGCGCTAGAGGTCTCTAATATGGCCAATGGTGGTCATATAGATTTCCAAAACATTAGAGGGTTAATTGGAATGCCTAGCTTGACCGGATAACAAATCTGAGAAGAATGTGAAGGAACTTATAAGTTTTTGATGTTGGTATTGGTAGAAACGTAGATAAACTTCTGGGTGGATGTTAAGGTAAAAGCAATATGGGGAAGGGGAATACGTCAGGCAAGCTGCCGTAATGCTATGTCTTTGTAACTAATTAATACATCCTATAGTCATCTAATATTTGCACCCTAGGTTATACTATAATGTAATATATAGCATTAATTAATACACCCTATAATCATCTAACCCAATTAATTTCGCCATATATACTATATTTGTATGCATGCCAAAACGCATTATATTACACATTAATTCCCAAGTCCATTAATTGTACAACCAACAAGTAAAAATCAGCACATAGTACAACAATATGCGCCCTTGATTAACAACAATCAACACATAGTAAAAACCAAAAAGTCCATTGGTCTGCATGCAAAATTATTATTCCCAAACACACGCGCGTACACTTTATTTCACACCTTTAATCCCAAAAAAACAAAGTATATATGTTCCTGATTAATTAACAAGCTAGTTTGGTTTGCAAGCACACATAGGTTAACAACAAATGCGCGCCACAGTATGGTTTGCATGCAAAATTATTCCCAAACAATACACACACAATATATTTCACCCCTTAATCCCAAACAAACAGACGCCTTAACCCCAAACAAACAGAGCATGTATTTTCCTGATTAAGAAGTTTGGTTTGCAAAAATACCTCATCAGCCCAAGAATAGAGCCGAAAGATCTACTGCGCATGTATGTTGTTCCTTTCGCTAGTTGGGGTTGTAATCCAGAGGCGCCGTGCGTGCGACAGGGCATGTATGTCCTGTTCGTGCGATTTTGCAAACATTAATTACTAATCGAAAGATTATATTATGACAAAAAAGGATAGGCATGCATATATATATGTATATATCTGTTCGCAGATTGAGGGCAAAATTACCGATAGCGAGAGGCGCCAATATCGATCTACGCATGCATCTGGCCTGCCTTCATCGCCCCAATGCCGGAAGATAGAAGATCGATTATCAGGAGGGAAGAGAAAGAGGCTCCGTGGCGGCAAATATTGTGATGTTTCTGGGTTTCGATTGAGAGGAGATAAAGCGGAAATAGCGAGGTTTTTTACAGAGGGAGAGCAACGTTTACATGGAGTGAGAGCGAGGTTTACAGAGAGTGGGTGGGTAGGGGAACAGTCGCAATTAGACTGATGAGAAGACTGGGCGGGAGGGCGAAAACTGTTTATAATTTAGGTAACATAAAGAACGCTTCACTTAAGAAGCGTTTTTTATGCTACTTACGATCAGCATAAAGAACGCTTCTTAAGTGAAGCGTTCTTTATGTTATCGCGCCCAAAGACATAAAAAACGCTTCTTTTGAGAAGCGTTTTTTATACGTATCTCTTATAGAACGCTTTGTAAGCAAGCGTTGTTTTTGTCTTTGGGCGCCATAACATAAACAACGCTTTCTAAGCAAAGCGTTTATTAAGATGTCACGCCTATTATAAAAAAAACGATTTACAATATAACCGTTTTTAAAGGGTCGTTGTTTATTCCTTTTTTTTCAGCAGTGATAGACACAGGCGCTACTGGTCATCTTTCTGGTAAAGAAGAATTTTTCTTTGATAAAAAACCTCAAAAGAAAGTTCAGTCTGTGTCTATGCCTGATAGAAGAGTTCAGTGTATCGAAAGTCGTGGGAAAGTCTTGGTTTCATCAGGTTTTTCTTTGGAAAATGTCTTACTTACACCGAATTTTATATGCAATTTGCTTTCTATGAGTAAGTTTCTCAAACAGACTAAATGCAATATGATATTTTATGAAAATCATTGCACCTTATAGGATTGGGCATTGATGCTTGAAGGGGCTGTTGGATGGGAAGAGAGAGGCCTTTACTATCTTGATAGCAAAGCCATTGAAGATTTCATGATGCGCAGGAAACAACTACAACAAACAAGTGTTACTGTTTGTAATGTTTCTGCGAATGAAAGTGCAGTGTATTGGCATAATAAGTTAGGTCATGTTCCTATTAAGAAGTTGATAGATATTGGTCTGATAAACAGAAAAGATGTTCTGTCTGATTTTGTATGTGAGGCATGTAATAAAGCAAAGGGTCTTCGATTACCCTTTCCTTTATCTCAAACTAGAAGTGAAAAATGTTTTGATCTGATTCATGTTGATGTATGGGGGCCGTTTTTAGAGGAAAATCATGACGGAAGTTTGTACTTTTTTAGTGTTGTAGATGATAAGAGCAGGGTGTTATGGGTCAAACTGATGAGAAATAAAGCACAAGCCTTTGAGCACATTAAGGATTTTATTGTGATGATTGAAAGGCAATTTATAAAGAAGATTAAAACTATTCGAATAGATAATGCAGCAGAACTTGGAGCATCTCGAGAAGGAACTAACTTCTACATAAAGCAAGGCATTGTTCATCAACGGTCCTATCCCCACACACCACAACAGAATGGTGTGGTGGAAAGGAAGCACCGATACTTGCTTGAAACAGCTCGAGCGGTTTATTTCCGATCAGGAACACCATTGAAATTTTGAGGAGAAGCTATCTTGTTCGTAACCTTTGTTATGACTAGGCTCCCTTCTTCTAGCTTAAAAGGAAAGAGCCCTTATGAGGTTTTGTACAACCAGCAACCAAGTTTTGAATCTTTAAAAAATTTTGGGTGCTCAGCCTTCTCAACAGACACCACTGCTCACAAAAAGAAGTTTCAGCCTAGAACACATACTTGTGTTTATCTTGGACCAAGGCTGATAAGTAAAGGTCACAAGTTATTGCGGCTTGACACCAGGAAAAGTTTCCACACCAGAGATGTCAAGTTTCATGAACTGCACTTTCCTTATTTATAGGAAACTTGTCACCATTCAAGTGTCCAATTTCAGTCTCCTTCACCAGTTTCTTTTGATGATGATGAAGAGATTATTCTCTGGACTACTAAGCAGAATCTTAGTTTACCTATTATGTCTTATTCGTCACTCATTTCCTCACCCAGTGGAAGCATCAGAAATGATTCTATTTCTTCTACTGATTCTGTTTCTAAGTAGTTACCAATACTTGTTGACAAATGACGCTAAGGTTATTGATAATATTCCACATGAGGAAGTTGAGGTTTGTCGTTCTGCAAGAGTCAGACAACTGTCCACTCACCTTAAAGATTATTTTGTTGGAACATTTAAAGATGATTCAAATTCTTTTACTGTTGTTCTGTCCAACATTATAAATTCCTATGTTCAAGGTCAAGGGAGTGGCCTAAATCTGCATAGTTTGACATACATTACACCTGCTTCCAACCAGGTGATTTGTCTTGATGGTTTTATAGGCCCCAATCCAGTCATTAATGCGAGGAATATCTTTGAACCACGGAATTTTGAGCAGGCTTGTAACGCCCCGGTTTACCACCACCTTATACTTAACCATTTTTTTTTCAAGACATTCCATAACTGATATAACATCATTAGCTTGTATTATACATGCGTCAGTTTTTTTTTACATAAGGTCCCCTAATACTATCCCCGGGGGTTACCGCCACACTTACAAAAGACTAGTAAGTGTAAGGCTATTTACCACCACCACCCCTACATTAGCTATCTTACAAAGTTGTTCCACTACCAAAGGTGTGACACAACCAACCCGTCATTTTACACCTTAGTACCCAAAAGACCCCGTCCAGCCAACTACTATGTTAGCTCCTACTCCTATTTTACACCAAAAGAAAGGGGTATCAAAAGTCTATTACATCACTAGTATCTAACATGGGACTATTTCCATATACTCGTACACAGTGGAAACATCATGAGTGATAGACCGACTGCTGCCATTCTCCGGGTGCCTAAAACCTTGTATCTTCTTGTTCCACTCCTCAATTACTATCTCGGTGACCCCAGGCTGAATACTTCTACGATAGGTGACAAACATGAAAATATAGAAGGTATCGGTGGACTCATCCTCAGTGCAGAGAAGGTGACCATCTCAACTACCCTGAATTCACAGAGTTCATATACACAAGAAAATACAAACAAATAAAATCAGTAAAAACTGAGTAACACTACCACACCCCACAAAAAATTATTTTCTCTTTAAAACCTTTGTTCCCAGCAAATATTAACAATTATAAAAAATCGGAAATGATCACACACCATTTACCCGTACCAAGAATTATCAAGAGATAATTAATATCATATACAAGATATTTCCAAATGAAGTCCACCACCACCACCCACCCACCCTGTGTCCTTAAGTGTGCACACCCCCTATTGAAAACTTCTGCCCAATAGGAGTAGATCATAGTGGCAGCTCCGACTCATTAGTAGGAGCTTATATTGTTGCCGGAACGTCGGCTTGGCCTTAAAGGCTCTCACAAGAGGCATAGCCTTAGGATAACCATGATATCAACATCAAAAAATACTTTCCACCACCACCACCACAAGAGGTTATCCTTAAACACATTTACAAACCATGAGTAAGATATCATAAACAAGCTTAACACAAGCAACACAAGTAGTAATTCACACATCAAGCCCACACACTTGTGGATTCACCTTGATAATATCATAATAATACCATTTAAGCTTCAATATATCATAGAATCAAACAATTTCCAAGAAACCACCTTAGAAAACTTAAAAACTCATTTTTGACCAAAATCACTATTTACCAACTCAAATAACTTCCCAAGGGATTCTCGGCCTAAAAGTTTAACCATGATCCAAGACCAAGAACAAAGGTATCTCCCCAAAATTTCAGCTCAAGATCAACTTGAAAACCCATTCAACCACTCAGAAAGGCTTAAAGCACATTTTCTCATTTTTAGCTTCCTTACCTTGTCTAACCGACTTAAATTTCTCCATTCGACTTGATTCTTCAACCATAACCTTATATTCACTATTCAAGACTCCCCTCAAAATGTTATCTCAAACCCATGTCGGAAACCCATCCAAACAATTCCTAAAGCTTAAAGCTCATTTTTCTCCATTTTCAAAGTTCCTTAGAGTTTTCCTACTTCCCAACCTTATTTCCACTTGATCTTCTAGGATAATCACTAAATATTCATCCCTAATTTACTGTAAAAATTTTAAGAAAATAGGAGATAGGATTCGTAGGTAACCAAATAGAATGACTTAAGAAAGAAAATAAGCTTTAAAGGTGAAAATGATGTGCATAGATGTTACCTGTCCTCTCCTAGCCATTTTGGTGTTATTATACCTTGATTATAGGTTTATTGAACTCAAAATCTCCACCAACCAAGTCGCCCACCTTGGAGTTTGGCTTCCACTCCTTAAACTTGCCTTTTCCCTTGATTTTAGCTTAATTAACACCTTAAACTTGTGTTTCTAATGGAGGAGTATTGTTGCCTAAGCTCCAATGTTGTTTTCTAGCTTAGTAGAAGCTGGGTAGATGAAGAAGAATGGCCACCTTGTTCACTTACCATGGCCGACCTCCATCCCCCCTTTTTATACTAAATTTTCATCCTTATCCTTAAATTTGTAATCATTAGTTCTAGAATTGTCCTAAGCCATTGATTTGTTCCAAGTGTCCAAAACTAATCCTAACCATTGGTATGTAACCGCCCTTGAATGGATAAGGAGGGAGCAACTTGCTTTAATAATCATTGCAAATAGTAAGGAGGTGTGAATAGTTATGAATAGTAACCGAGATATTTTTCTCCTCCTTCCTTGATATTTTCGGCCACCACCTTAGGCCATGTTTGGCTTGAGCTTTTCATGGGTATTAAGACTATATATGTAGGTATGTTAATACTAGTGTGGGTGATCAAGTTTCAGGAATCTCCTCGGGTCACTTCTGAGCTCTCCCGAAGCCTCATTTGCCCAGAACCACTAAATACTGAAAAATGTAACTGGATTGTCTTATATTAAAAGAAGAAAGATATGATTGTTTCTTCCCCCAAAAAACTCTCAAAAGTATCTAACACTCTTCCTAAGGTTGATAACCACTCTCAGTTCCTGAGGAATTTAGTAATTTTCGGGAATTTCAGGAATCCCGCGAAACTATGGTTTACCGGGTGATTCCCGGGAAACTAGAGTTTCTAATGTTCACCATGCACTTTCAACTAACTAGAACCTTCTCCATCCTTAGAAATTAGGGTTTCCTAAGGTTTACAGCTAAGTAGGGTCCTAATCACAGTTTAAGAAATTTGGGGTATGTTACAAGTCTTGAAACCAATAACTTGTAAGTGGGTACACAAAGTTAAGGTTAAAGTTGATGGTAGTTTGGAACGGTACAAGGCAGGTTGGTAGTGCGTGGCTTTACACAAAAACAAGGAGTTGATTACAATGATACATTTTCTCCTATTATCAAACTAACTACTATCAGGGCCCTTGTTACCGTGGCTGTGAAAAATAATTGGCATTTGTGCCAACTTGATGTGAACAATGTGTTCCTTTATGGGGAACTGCATGAAGAGATCTATATGAAACTTCCAGAAGGCTTAAATGTTGATGGAGAAAACAAAGTCTGTCGCTTAAAGAAGTCACTGTACGGCCTGAAACAGGCATCTCGTCAGTGGTATGCAAAACTTACCAGTTTTTTGCAGTCACACGGATTTATCAGTTTTGGAAATGATTTCTCTTTGTTTAGTAAAGTCAGTCCATATAGTATTTTACACATTGGAGTTTATGTGGATGATCTCATCCTATGTGGTAATGATGCGGTACCAATACAGCATATTAAAACTTGTCTTGATCACCAGTTTCAGATCAAAGATTTGGGTCACTAACATTTCTTCCTTGGTATGGAGTTCATACGAACTGAGAAAGGGATGGTTGTGACTCAGAGAAAGTTTGCTAAAGAGTTACTTGAGGATTTTCAAATGGAGATTGTAAAGCAATAATGAGTCCTCTTGAGATGGGCACCAAGTTATATACTCAAGATGGTGAGAAACTTCCTGATCCAGAAGTGTACCGAAAATTGATTGGGAAACTGAACTATTTGACAAATACAAGGCCTGATTTGAGCTTCAGTGTGCAGCTACTCAGTCAGTTTCTTCAACAACCTTGTACTCATCATCTTGTTGCTGCCTTCCATGTTCTAAAGTATGTTCAAGGTACTTTGGACAATGGTATTCTGCTCAATAATAAGTTTCTAGCTTATTGCGATTTGGATTGGGTTTTGTGTCCTAAATTTAGAAGATCGGTTAGTGGTTTCTATATCCTGTTTAGAGGAGCCCCTATTTCTTGGAAGTCAAAAATGCAAGCTTGTGTTTCCCTATCTTCTGCCGAGGCTGAATATAGGGTAATGCGAAAAGTTACTTTGGAACTAGCTTGGTTGAGTAGGTTGTTGCATGATTTGGGTGTTCAACATGTTACTCCTATTCCTCTGCATTGTGACAACAAGTCAGCTGTTTTTATAGCTAATAATCCGGTCCAAAATGAACACACCAAGCACGTGGAGCTGGATTGTTACTTTGTTAAGGAACAAATCCAGCAGGGTTTAATTGTGGTGCGACACATCCCCAGTTCTTCTCAACTGACAGATATGCTTACAAAAATTTTAACTGGTGTGAGTTATAGATCTCAGTATGATCAGATGGAAATTTTATCTACATCCAAGCTCGACAGGAAGACAAGTCATATATCCTGCCTTCCCGAGGGGGGGGTGTTAGGATATGCCCATCTGTTATTTCTTTGCTTAGCTGTCATTCCAGTTGTCAATTAGTTAGCCGGTTGCTTAGTTTGTTACACTCTCTTTAATTATAGACTATTAGCTTCTACACACTCTTTACATAAGAGAGTTAATACTCTGTGTTATAATCATCGAGAGTTCATTCAATAAAACACATAAGCTTCCTGCACCTTCTTTCTTCTCAAAACCCCTCTCTCACGTATCTGCAAATTCACAAGGTATACAAAATTTAAATTACCAATTAGAAACTATAAACAACTTGGAACCATTCCAAATCTATGTTAGTTCCTCAATAACCACTGTGATTGTAGTCGTGCATGTGGATTCAGTCCTACTCAGTGTAACACAGTCGTGCCTTATAATACAAACCGTAGCTCATTTCGAATACTTAAACGAGCAATAAATATTATGAATTGGCAAAACTGTAAGAACAAAAGTAATATGATGAGCCTGACAGATGTGTCTATCTTCTTCTGTACAGTGTTTATATAACCAATAGTATAAAATACCGGCCACTGAATCTAAAATGATAGTACTACGTAAAGTAGAGTCATTCGGATCACCGGAGCGAGTTAACTGTGAAAAATTCCGTGAGACATGTAACCCATATACATTGGAATAATTGGGTGCAGTGCAGCTAGCTGTTTCTGAGGGGGGAAGGTCGCGTGGGTGTGGGTCCCATGGATAATGGATTCCATAACTTAACTACGAGAAGCAAATGGTCTGCAGTCGATAACACATGCCACATGGGATGAAATCCATTTTTTAAGTATTGTTCGGTAAAACTGATAAAACAAGACGATGAAAGTTTAAAATGTCCACCATTTAGCTGTGTTATGTTACTCCCTCCGTCCTGAATTCATCGTCCTGTTTGCTTTATGACACGTTTTTTCACTTTAATATTAAGCATATAAGATAAAATAATTTTATAAAACTAAATTTTGTAACTTATAGTTTATTATGTAAGGATTCATATGCGAAACTTAAATTTTTAAAATTAATTTATCTAGTATATTAAAAATTTAAGTCAAACGACATATCCAAATAGTAAACAGGACGGTCAATTCAGGATGAGGGAATATTAAAATTGTGGTTACAGAATTTTCCGAGGTGTAAATAATCGGGACTGTTGCGGGACGTGAGCACCGTTTGGATGAAAATACAGGATGAACGTTACTTTTCCATTGATTTTTATTCCCAAGGTGAGTATAACGCGATTGGTGTTCTCTTGGCCCCATCAACCAAACAGTCCCTTGAGGCAGAGTAAAATGAAAACGACGGCCCTTCCTTTTTCATTTAACCTATCAATCATCGTCTCACTCTGTCTGTTTAGGCGGTAAGGGGTTGAAATCGATGACCTTAACGTGACGACAGTGGAAAAAGCATTGTAAAAATACAGCTAGCATTTCGAAAGGGGAAGCCCCGCACCCACCTTCCTCTGCACCTCCGCACCACCGTATATCTTCTCTTCTGTTATCTTTTAAACCCCTCTTCATCGCTCTCTGTCCTTTTAAAAACCTTCCTCCATCACTCACGCCCGAAGAAGAGGAAGTTGGACTTGGAGCTTCTGTTTTCGTTTCTAGACCCCGAAGCTGTTAATTCTTTTTTCTTCCACCGACACCGACAGTTCTCCTATAAAAAAATATACTCCTATACCGTAGTTTGCTGATTTAGGTCTCTCATTATTATCATCGATTTCTTCCGCGACCAGTTAGAGAGCGCCTGTCGTCGCATTTTCTCTGGAATTTTCCTTCTACTTCTTGATCAGTTTCGTTTTGTGGCGGGAAGTTTCTTTTGACGAGGATTGACACTCGTTGCTGCTACTGTAGATTGAGGTACGTATTGCCACTAGATCATCTACCTCAAATTTCTCATGCTGTCGAGCCGCGATATGTCTAATGTTTCTCGATTACAATCCTCGATAGTGCACCGTATTTTTCAAACTTCGGGAATGGAGAGAGGAGTAATCCGCTGTTAAACCGATCACTGATAAAATTGCGATTTCATGTTTCTCAATTCCATCATTGAACTTAGTTTGATCGAATCTTCAATTGCGTCGAACTATGTACATAGCTTTGACTGGAGCTTTTGAGCTTGATTTAATTCTCCTTGAATTGTTTACCGCTTATCAGAGGTTCGTTTTTTTTTTATCATTTCCTTAACCGTCACTCCTCCATTTCATTTTACTACTCTTCATAATTCTAGAAACATGTCGTCCGCATGATATTTTCAATTATATTTCCAATTCAATTATCTGACGTTTTTCCTTGTTACGGTTGATTATTCTTATTCTTCTTCCTGAATTTAAACAAAAAGCCAAGCGGTATATGGCATGGTAGCTATTTGAATTAATTCTGATTGAATACTTTTCAATTGGCATAGAGGAATCCAATTCTTAAACCAATTGGATGGGAAAACTTTTTCACAGCTGCGCAGCGCTATTTGAAAAGTTTACAATGCCACATTAGATGGACAGCCTTAATACTTTTCTTTTTTTTCTTCTGGTCACGAGTATTTTACTTTTACTGTTTTTCTTTGTGGTTGCTTGTTGCATAAAATTCAATCACATGCGCCTGCAAGTGCTTCTGCGATTTCCGGCGATGATTGCTTCATTAATAAAACATGATTTAATATATAAAGTAAAAAGAGAGTACTAGACTGATCACAATGACAGTGGCGTTCTATTTGTTTAGTAGTATTAATAGGAGTAGTAGTAGTAGTATTTTATTTTGTAGTCGAAGTATAAAATGTAAAATGGCTAAATGCGCGGCACGGTTTCTAAGGCCGGCACCATCCCTGCTCATTCATAAGGAAATCGTTGCACCGCACATATTCCAGAATCGATAACGAATTTTCACAATATTAAATGTTATGCCATCCCTCTCTCCTATTCCTTCTTCCGGCTGCTATTAAAGCCTCATCTAACCCTCGCCTTTACGTTCCCTCCCGCTTGTCAGGTTGTGAGAAACATAAGAAAACTGCAACCAGGAACGAATCTAAAAAGAAGATGGTCGGCTCCAATTTGATGGATGAGATCGACTGTGGAAACTTCTTCGACAACATGGATGATCTTCTTGAATTTCCCAATGGCGATCTTGACAGTGACTTTATCAGTGCGGTCAATAGGGATTCAGACACTTTTAACGGAATTCTCTCCGACAACTCATCAGAGATTTTCGGATGCGACTCTGTTTTTGGCGGCAATAGCTCTGCAGACCTCTCTGCTGAGCTCTCTGTTCCGGTAAGCCGCTTGTTATGTGATCTCGTCTTGGTGTGTGAACTGAGTTTTTCCATGATCGATTGCTTGCATTTTGATTACAGTTGGGATTTTCTTCAGTAAAAAAAAAAAAAAAACAAGGTTGGGTTTTCAATTCACGTTGGGCAGTAATGCGTGGTCACATGATCGTGCGGTGTAACGGCAGACTACCTAGTGCAGTTAATAGGAGGAATGTTTATTTTGAATAAAAAGGCTTTAGATGTTATTTTTTTTGGTATTAATATTTTCCTCTCGTTATTAAAATAAAATGTACTCGTTAATGCAAGCTGGCAATGAAATGGGTGCCAACAGCCAATTACGTCGGTCGAATGAGGCGTGTTGTCTAAACTACTTCATGGCCTGGCCTGGCCTGGCCTGGCCCCCCTGTGAGGTCATGTGAGCCCACGCCGCTAAGATCAAAGTACCATATCACGCGGTCCCACGTGATTGCTCTTGCACTTCTTGTTCTTTTATTCTTCACAATAAGACTTTTTTTTTTTTTTTAACTCAATCATTTACATTAGAATTTTCCTTTACCTTTTGAACTATTTCTGTAGCTTTAAGTTGCAAATAACTTTTGAGGTACAAGCTAACGTGATTTTTTTATATGTTTTCCTTTGTCAATAAATTGTTCATGATTTCATGTTTTAACCTTGTTTAATAGTATATTTTTTTCCCAATATCTTACATTTGTTGTATATGATACAGTATGAAGACATTGTCCAGCTGGAATGGCTTTCGACTTTCGTTGAGGACTCCTTCTCTGGCGGTGGAATGACCATGGAAAACCTCAACAATGTCTCTTCATCATCATCGTTGACCACGGACCCGTTTACCTCGCACAACCAGTTCAAAACTTCGAGCCCTGTCTCAGTCCTTGACAGCAGCACCACCACCTCTTCCATCAGCTGCAGCCACAGCGACAACAACAATATCAGTGGTACTATTGTGGGTAACACTATCCCGGTGATAAGCCACGAAAAACGAGCTCGTAGCAAACGCCCTCGCCCAACCACGTTCAACCCTCGTTCAGCCATTCATGTTATTCCCACACCATCATCATCCTGCCTCTCCGATTATTCACAGCCTGCACCAGCTTTTGTTCCCTGTTCCTCCTCTGAGTCAGTGACGACAACAGAGTCAAACTCCATAAAAGAGGAATCGAAAATTTTGGTCGAGAGTAGTACTAATCAACTGCTGAAGACAAAGAAGAAGAAGATCAAGATCATCCCCCCATCTTCAGAAGAGAAACGGTCGTTACACGAAGATGATCAGGATCTGAACTCAAGTGCGACACCGGTTCGGAAGTGCATGCATTGCGAGATCACCAAGACGCCGCAGTGGAGGGCAGGACCAATGGGTCCAAAGACTCTGTGCAATGCGTGTGGGGTGAGGTACAAGTCGGGTAGGCTATTCCCCGAGTACAGGCCAGCTGCGAGCCCAACATTTGTTCCAGCTCTGCATTCCAACTCCCACAAGAAGGTGATTGAGATGAGGACCAAGGTGGTTCCCGGGACGGAGTGTACTAGTACTAGTGGAATGTGCAGTTCTAGAGTTCCGGCACCAGGAGTGGTGAATCATGACCGGCAGGGGGGGCTCATTGGGAGAAGAGATCTCATGCCAGAAGCATATGTTTAGGGGTATTCAGAAGCTCGATCGAGAGTTGGTTTCCACGTACTCTAGCTAGTGAGGAAGTTGAGTTGTTAAATCTTTTGCATCATGGTGTTCCGTCTTTGGTATTATGTTTTTTGAGCTACTTTAGTTTTGAATATTCATAATATTTTTTGGTTCTTTAAATGGGTCAAAATTTTGTACAGGCAGGTGGAGGAGATTTGGGAATTATAGGTGAGTTGAGAGGATATAATTAAGTTTTCTTAGCATAGAAGAGCGGAAACAGGGGCGGACAAAGAATTAAACAATTGAGGAGGGGCATGTTAGGGCAGGAGGAAGAGAAGTTTTGCGTCGTCTTAGGTCGGTTCTTGTAGGGTCTGTATTTTCTTTTGTGTTTGGAATTTTGTCGGGTTCTTTTTGGGCTTAGGCATTCATATACTATTCACATGTTTGGTGTCGAGATACAATTGCTAAAAAGCTTATTTCATTTGTGTCATCATCGTTATTTGTTGCAACCTTTTGGATTAGGAATAATTTGAGCAGTCACAATTATTGCACCAACTAAAAACCTCCTTCTATAGTTTATACTTTCTTCAGAAACTATTTTTAGATAACATAATTATGTGATCTTTATAACCTCCGGATAATTATCATACTGCCTAATAACTATAAAAAAAATTATTACACTGCCTAATAAGAAAGAAAATCTCAATTAGTGTCGAAAAATATCATCCCCAACCATCAAATGGTTATCTATGGGACTCGCGAATTTGAAACCAATTCAAACATTGCTTTTAAGGCACTCTGATAAGTAACATGCTTGGGTTGTTCAGAATTAACTATTGGGATACTGTCACTCAACTGAAGACCACTTAAATAGAGATCAAATAAAAGTAGTAACACTGATGGATTCTCTTTTGTCGGTTACTTATCTAGTGTAGAGCCCACCAGGGGTCTTGGACCGATAGTGACGTGCACGTGGCATATGCGGGTGAGCCAGCTATTCTTACAACAACCAGGCGTTCATTCATTGTGTGAGTTAGGGAAGCAATCAATCATTCAATTTCAATCAACTACTACTGATTGATAGATGTGTACCCAAATCAGACACTACTGAAACGCTTAATTACTAAACGACCGACGGAATCGAAACACGAGGAGGCTTTGCGTTGATCGATCACTGATCGGCGGGATTGGTACCCCAACACCAGATCCAACAACGTGCGTTGTCACGTCGTCATGTCATGTGCCG
Source organism: Limonium bicolor (assembly GCA_023374045.1). Classification (NCBI taxonomy): domain Eukaryota; kingdom Viridiplantae; phylum Streptophyta; class Magnoliopsida; order Caryophyllales; family Plumbaginaceae; genus Limonium; species Limonium bicolor. The sequence continues at coordinate 342,675,257 of CM041776.1, read as the reverse complement.
TCGTCGGTGACCAATTGCTTACTGTGAAAGGTTTCTGTTAGCATGTCCAATCATTACCATAAACGCAGTCCATTCAAAAACACAGTGCATTCACAATTTGATTTTATAAACAGTGATTGATAGATATGTGGTTAATTGATTTAAATTAGGGCCCAGCCTAAACAAGATTTATGTATAAGATACATGATGATTCACCCTTCATCATAGTTGCCTTTCACGCTATTCTATCCTCCAAAAAGTGTAAATATCTCCATGATTAATTATAGTGTACTACTATTTTTCAACTAGTTGGAACCAATGAAACACGAATATGGAATAATTGTCAATCGGAGAAAAGAGTTTCTTGCATCTTTAAGTAACTCGGCTACGTTTAAATGATTAATCGTGAACGTTAGCTTCAGTCCAAAAACACTATAAAAAATGCAACAATGAACACAAACTACACTGTCATGTGTGAGTGATGGTTGGGTGAGTTATATGTCGTTTTCACTTGCAAATCAACAAAGTTATAATGATTTTGATAATTGTATTTACTGACTCATTGTTGTTGCTGTCGTTGTGCTATCATATTAACGTCCCAGCCTTGTTGTATCCCCACCACCAAGTAGAACAAACCTTATGGTTGCAATTTCACCAACCGCAAAATTGATCAGCTCCACCTTCCTGATTATTGACCAGTCCTTGTTTACTTGATAAAATGTCTTGATTTAGGTCGTAAGTCATGATTATATGCATACATCAAGTAGTGTATTAGAAAACAATCCACATCGATTACATTTCGCCTAACATCTGAGTTTCTTAAGATATTAGCAATCCTATTGTGCGCGTCTGTTAACATTGCAAGAAATGAGAAGCTAATAATGCCTATTTTTTATTCAATTCATATGGTGTTGACACCGCAAATTAGAATATCATGAGACACCGAACAGGCTCTGGTGCCAAACGTTTGGTATGGTGCTAAACCCGTTTTTTATTATAGGATCAGTTTTGTAAATGGATATGACGGTTTATATTTTTTGATCAATGGTGTCAAATTTTTAATTTAATAAACATTTTATCAAAACTATAACACTTATTCTAATTACCAATAAATTAAGGATGTTTTTGGGTTCCCGGTTCGAATCGGGTGAACTTTACACCAACCATCATTTATCAATCCATCACCCATCATCTATCATCAATCTCTCCCTTATAAAAAACTATAATATAAAAAATCCCTTTACATCGAGAAGCACCTAATAAGCAGTGAAACAAACTATATAAATATAAGAACAATCTCTAACATAGACAATAGCAATCTCAAACATAGAGACCTAAACTAACAAATATATAAAATTTGTTACCATCTAATGTCATAATCTACACATGTGCAAATTCATACTAAATATGTTTGATCATTTTAGAGAATCCACTAATCTATGAGATTCAAAATATTTTTTACTATTAAAAATATAAATTTATCTGAATGGGTACATATTAAATTAAGGGTGCGATTTTAAATGGAGGACAAATCGAATAATAAGCAGGTGACCAAATGGTGGATAAAAAATGGTCCGATTCCTAATCCGTATATTATCAATTTATTTTGAAATTTCATCTGTTTAATTAAATGGAGTGGATGGGTTTAATAGGTACCAGGTTTTAAATTACCATCCCCATCTCCGATACAACTTTTTTTGGTGATTATAACACTTTTATCGGTTTGGCATGACCTGTCTGCCCCCCTTCAGCTCAATCTGGAAGTAAAAATAAAATGAAACACGGCACCTAAACAAAGTCCAAGTTCCATACAATCACCATTGAGCGGAGTGGAGCGCTAATTCAAGATATTCAAATTCTATTGGGCTCCGTCTGCAGCACTTCCTCCCTTTCATCATGGACCTGCCAAACCCACTAACAAGCCTTGACTTTCAGATCCAATGGATAAGGTAGTATTTTTTTGGACACAGATAAGGTGGTTTCTTTTTTTTTTTTTAGTCAATGTTAACTGGTATTATTACATTGTACCAGAGCTGATAAAATGGACAGATGGGCTAGGTTTGGACCGGGTCGACATTAATTTTAGGTCTGAATGGATTTTTGTCCAATCTCACTTTTAAATTTTTCGGACCAGATCAGACTAGACCCGGACTTATTTTAATTTTTATCATTACGTAACCCGTCCGACACGACTTTATAATTTTTTTATAATATTGTTAGTTTTTTTTAAAAAAAATATATAGATTATATATAACATTATTATCTCTCCCTCTTGTTTGTCTCTCCTCTTCCTCGCTCTTCTCTCTCCTTTCCCTCCCTCGTCCCCGGTCTTCTCTCCCATTCCTTTCCCTCTCTCCTTTCTTCTCTTTTCCCTCCTTGCTTTGCCCCCTGCGAACCTCTGCTATTTTACCCTTCTTTTTGAATTGAGAATTGAAATAATTTGAAATTAGAGTCGTAAAATGAAAATGAGAGAGTACAATTGGAAAGCAGATCACAAAAAGGCTAGAACATCTTCTATTTTGAAATAATGAAAGGACCCAACAAATCATATATTGAAAACAAGGAGAGTATTATATTATATTTATAATATATATAATAATAATAATAAATCGGGTCTGGTCGGGCTTGTTGCGAGTCTAAAATTTTACCGAAACCCGGCTCGGTTTTTCATTCAGGCTTGATTTATTGTCCAAACCAGTCTAGAATTTTTTTCTGGACGGGTTTTTCAGGTTTTATTTCCGGGCAAGACCGGGTTGGACCACCGAACCGGGTCTGTGTTGATCAACTCTACATTGTACATATTACTCGTGTGTTATTTAGATCATAAATAATTATTATAAATTTTAAAGATAACTTTTTAATAATCTGTAAAAAGAAAATAAAAATAAACATTTTATATAAACCATCAAACGTAAGATTAAAATAATATTATAAAGTGTTAAACCTAAAGCCGTAAAGTATTATGATATACAATGACATATTTGGTCCAAAACGACTATCTTCAACAAATACCTCTTTATTTTTCTCTAGTATTTACACCATCCTTATATACTTTTGCTTTGATCTCTAGACCCTTTTCCGTTTGTCCAGTTTGACCCAAGAATTGTAGGCTCAAGTTTCAAACTGGCCGTACGTATGTCTGTGCGAAAGTTGTAGCCCGAAAGTCGTTCTCGTGATGGGCCTGTCCCTCTCATAGCAGTGTCAAGATTAGGCTACAGGGTCTAGTTTAAAACTTCACCGACAATTGTCCAAACTCTTGTCCTGCTCTCTCTCATTATAGCAGTGTCACGATTGGGCCAGAGGGTCTAGTTCAAAACCTTCACCGACAATTGTCCAACTCTTGTCCTCCTCTCTCTCATAATGACAATTTTAAACGAATACTGCCGAATCGGAAAATTGGGTGCTATAATATAGTTTTATATCGGCTAAGTTCACGAGTTGGAGATAAGCAGACTCGAACCGCTGACATCCGCCACATGGTAAACCACCATCTCTCAGGCCTTCCGACTGATTCTACCATAGAGGTTGACGATAGACAATAACTCTCCCCTTCACAGCTAATCGATGCAGATTGTGTCGGGTGACGAATGAAACTTTTCATCCCTCACCCTATCCTTCATCTGTTTATCATCCGGCCTATCATCCAGTTTGAGTTACACTTTGAAGACCATAAAGAATCAAAAAAATAGATGAAGACTTATAATTTATATGGTCAATTTCCATTTTCCCACTCATACAACCCACAACGCCATAGTATGTTTATTCTTATTGACCTTGGTGGATTTTTTTTGCGAAATTTCTTAAAATACAGAAAATTATACCCTTCACACTATAGAAAATGGTTATATTCATTACCATACTAATAAAATTATGTTGTAAATGAGTAAAGAGTGATTGTAGAGACAGAGGAGATAGGGAGGCAACTGATCTTCTTATTTCAATATGAGTATACAAGGCCTCTATTTATAGAGGGTTAGATACAAGGGGAAAACCTAATTACATAAAGATGTGGAGTCCACTATACATATATCTATTTATAGTACTCCCCCTTGGATGAAACATCTTGTTATATGCTGCCTCGTTAGAAACCTCGCCTGGAAAAACCCTGTGGGATAAAAACCTCAGGCAAAGGAAAAGAGTACAATCTTATAATAACGTTACGTAGCTATAATAATCAGTCATATATATTTTCACTTGACATTCATATAAAATGAATCCATAGGATGATTTTCATCGATTGCCTCGTTAAAACCTTACCTGGAAAAAACCCAATGGGAAAAACACCATGGTGAAGGAAAAAGAGTACAATCATCATTGTTCCCCCTGATGAAAACATCACTTTATTACTTTGATTGTATGCATCCTCAATCTTTAATTGGTCCTACACCCAGTTACTTGGGAAGCACTTGGTCAAATACATCCATCACTTTTGAACTTTAGCATATCTGCTCTATATTAATATCAACGACTCTTTTATAAGTAGAAACTTTTGGTGGTAAGCATTTTCTAATCAGTATAGATGTAATCATCTATATCATCTGGGTATTAAGCCATAGATTCAATTAAACACACCCTCAATTAATCTCATGGATGGTGGGGTTATTCATATGTGTTTATCTATAGATACCATAACCCATTAATCATTCTGCTGCAATAGCATTCATGAAATACCCCTGAATATTAAACGCATAAAATCATAACGCGTTTCATAATACGGACATAAAATAACGTACGAAAATTAAATCTAGTATGTATATATATATGTGTACGAATGCGAAAACACACGTACGTAGCGTTACGATATTGTAACGTTGTAACTAAGTGACAATAACGTCGCATAACTTCATTACAGGAAATATATAATAACACGATATAATATATAGTCGTACCTATATCGTGACGTTGTAAATAGTGACAATGTCGTCACATAACTTCGTAACAAAAGGAAATAATACTAATAATGATAACATGATATAATGTATAGTCACATAAAAATAAAAATAAACATGTGTATTGGTTTTAAGGAAAAAAAAGGGGGGGAGCAAAGACGCTCCCGCTAAGGTTCAAACCCGAGACCTCCCGTACCTTTTCCGAGTGCTTAACCGGTCGAGCTATGCTCGTATTCACTATCTAACCCACACGAATTAGAATTAGTACCGAATTGACTAAGGTAAATGGAAAATTAATGGGATCGGACACGTGCTCTCCATAACACAAATTCCTTCTCCTTCTTCCCTGATGAAGCACCCGATCAAACAACAAAAAAAAAACAGAAACCAATAACCATGATAATTAAGCTCAATGACAGAAGCGGTTTGTATATCCTAACGCCATAATTCCCTTGCAAATTTGAGTCAACCCAGTCTTTGTCCCCTCCTGAATCTCACGCCAATCCTTGGAAACCTGAAACTAACATTTCAGTATTTGATATTATGCCCCTTCTCTACTCTTAACCTCAGTGGCATTGTGGTGCAGTCAACAAACAAGTCTGCCTCTGTTTTCAAAATCCCATGCATCCGAGTGGTATTTTACAAACTCTCATGCATTAAGCCCATGCTGTTTTGATTCCTGTTGCAAACTCTCACGCGTCGGTAGTGGTTTAATTGCCACAACTTCCCTCATGGCCTTGCTCCGCCTGTTGTATAAAACCAGAGACCACCTCCTTTCCCTCTTTGATGGTGCACCAGTGCTGCATGATCCAGAAATTCACTTCACTTCCCACTGATGTCACCCGCAAGATGAGGGCCACTCCCAGTCTTTTAATGAACTGAAAACACACCCTAGAGCTCAACCATATGGAGTTCCAACAGAGAAGCGGAATGAGTTCTGGATTTCCCCTTGAGTGATCCCACGAGACTAGATAATCTACAAGACAAAAACTCCCACAACCTGCTCAAGAACTAAATTGGGTAGTGATCTGAAACTGTTCTTTCATCTCTGCTGCTATTGTGGCATTGAATTCTGTCTGTAAATCAAGCTCAACCCTTTCGCTGGAACATAACCAGAAGGTAAAGCCTTCAAACCTGCTTCAGTTGTTCCAGCCCATCTTCTCGCTGGATTATCAAACGACTAACGCCTAGGTAAATGTCTCAGTGGTATCGGGTGACCAAGTGCTGGAAGTCTTGTTTTGTGCCAAAGATCAACCAAGGAAAATCTGCTAAGCTACTTGAGTGGTGAGTTATTTCTAACCTAGTTTCCTGATCTGAAAACAAGGAAATCTGTCAAGTTTCATCGGTTAAGCAGTTCGAGTTCAGTAGATGTTGTTTTTCTGTATAATTAAAATCCAGAAGGGGTATTGGGATCCTATTAGTGTGATTATAAATATACTACATGGCTAACACACTTAGTTGGTCTATAAACACTTGGGGAAAACCAGAAACCAAATGCTTGAGCAACAGAATCGTAGAAAACTCAGCTACAAGTTTCAGTTTGCATCATTTCAGTTCTGGTATCAGAATTCCTTAGGCATGTCCTTGCTGTCTGGGTGTGTTAAGAGTCAAAAACTAAACCAAGATCCAACTAAACAGCTAACAATCTAGGGAAACACCGGTCAACTTAAAAGAAAAATAGCAGAAAAAAAACAGAGTTGGTTACCGGTTCCTAGATTTCCTGGAGTCTGTATAAAATGAGCTCAGAGGGCATACACTATTGCCTGATTATGTTTGAAGTGTAAAGCTATACCGAGATGTTTAAACTAAGTAGCTAGATAGTGGGAGAATCGAGAATCAAATGGAACCAGAGAGTGAAAAAAAAATAGAACAAGTAGATATCAGTTTTAGTTCAAGTTTCTGTGTTTTCTTATACCAACAGTACAGGGGCTACATGGCCTAGTTGGATGCTTCTGAGTTTAAAATACAGCTAGAACTTTAACAAGATACCAACTAGTCACTAACGCAGTTGAGGGAAAACAAGAACATTTAGATAACCGAAGCAAAAACAGCAGAAGAAGATATCAGCTTTACATTTCCAGTTGAGTTTCTACTAAAACTTAAATTCGTAGGATTCTGTTGCAGACACTATAGAAGTTGTATGGTTGTGTAATGAACATGACTGGTAGCACACGTAGCTAGGTAATAAGGTGGTGGGAAAATTTCAAAGACAAATAGGGTATACAGAAGGAACCAAGCATAAGTATTCAGTTTTTAAGTCACAGTGCTACAGTTTTCAGATTTCGGTTGGCAGGGTGTTTTCTGTGAAGTTAAGTACATAAATTATAGAGGTGTGTTAATGGATCGAGAGCATATATCAGTTGTAACTTCAGTCCTGTACGATTCAGTTTTGGGGATTTTTCAGTGGCTATAGTGGATTGCCTAAGTCTGTCTTTGAGGTTAAACCTGAAGTAAACACTTAACTAAATAGATAAGTACCTTGGGGTAAAAGGGAAAGACTAGTTTCTTTTGAATATACAGAAAGAAGCAAGGGAAACTATCGGTTCTGTTTTCTGATCTTCAGTTTCAGTTTCGTGTAGGAACTTTCAGAAGTGTAGTCCTTGATTTCTTGGGCCTATTTCTGAGGGTAAGACTATGTTAAAACACCAAGCTTAGTAACTAGTCAATCAAAGGGAAATTAATGGGTAGAAACAAGAAATAAATAGGAAAGCATATATCAGGAATAGATTTCAGCTTACTGCAGTTTCATGTTTTTGTTTAAAAGGATTTTAGCAAAATTATCAGTGGGTTATGGGTGGTTCCTGAGTTTAAGACCTGCTAAACCACGTAACAATTGGATAAGCAAGTCGGGGAAAGAAGTTGGAAGTCAGATTAAAGAACTGTAAGAGAAACAGAAATGAAGAAAATCAGTTTTGGTGTTTCAGTGTACAGTTTCCTCTTCTGACAACTTAAGTTCTGTGTGACTCTGTAACAGAGAGCTATAAAAGTTTGCATTGTGTTGTTAACGATCCTAACACACTTCTAATGCACTTAATTAAATTTATAGACACTTTGGGAAGGGGAAAGGATCGATTTAATACAAGAGAGAAGTGCACTGAAGTTATGATTTCAGTTTTCTTCCAGTTTTCAGCTTTCTGTAAAATGATCTTTCAGTAGCTTTAACAGCCATGTTTTGAGTTGTTTTTAAGTTCAAATCCTTCCTAATACAATCATCTAGTTGGATAAAGATTTTGGGTGAGATCTAACACTGATTAGTGGACTAAAAGAGAATTGGTAAGCTGCTGTACAAAGCTAGTGGCTACAGTTTTTTCTACAGCTTTTGTTTCGGTATAATTGAGTACAGCAACTAGGAGAGTGTTTTATTGGATTGGTTTTGAGTTAAAAACATTATTAACACCTACACCTAGTTGGGTAATATTGTGGGAAGGAGTGAAACATCCGTTGAACTATAGAATAACAAGAAACAAGAAGAAGTATTTAGATTGTGATTTCAGTTTTCATTGATATTATAGGTTCTGTATAACTGTGTTACAAGAGTATTATAAGTGGGATTAAAACTTAATAAAGAACCCAAATAGTAGCTAATAAACATAACTAGGTTAGCGAAACGTGTGGAGAAGGTTAAACACCAATTTCTACATTAAAAGTAACGTTAGATAAGGTATTACATGGGAATTGTGTTTCCGATTTAGAAACTTTAGGATTTCTGTATAAAGGAGTTTTAGGGGTATTTTATGGTCTATATTATCGTTAAACAGGGGTTAAAACATTACCCACCTACTTAGCCAAGGAGAGAATACATCTATCTTATAGAAACATGTTACACGGTTGACGCTTAAATGCTCTAAAACATTAGATAGGACAAAGGACTTAGTTAACGTGTAAAATAAGGGTGTGAATGCCCTAGGAGTAACATAAAGTCTATCACGTGGGAAGTCCTAAGGGTTAATAAAGGTTGAACATTCAACGAAGATTTATCTAGGAAATAACACCCGATAATAATTTAATAAATTCGGGGAGTGTCACAAAGGTTGTCACATGAAATCATAAACTGACACATTGTTTGTAATTAACGCTAGGGCCATAGCGAACTCTGACCAGGACTCCGTGTGTGAGACTACTTGCTTCTGATCCAGGTATGGACATGTGTGGTTCGTATGTTGCCGTGTTACACGGCTTGTGTGATGTGTGCTTTGTTTGACTTGACTATAAGACTATAGCATGAAATTGGATTGCTTCTTGTGGCTTGCATGTATGCTTGTTATATATCCTTGTGGCATATTACTTGCGCGCACACAGTAGTTTAGTCCCTTTCTCGTTTATGGAACTCGAGACGAACTACTACGAATTATGAAAACAAAGAAAACTCTATAAGGGGAACTCCTCTCTAAACCATTGAGGACTACCATGACACCCACTATGGTGTCTACTCATTAATGATAATGAAGAGCAAGTCTCATTTGGTGGGACATGACGAACCACGTAGTCAAAACAAAAGAACTATACAAGAGACAACTCCTCTCTAACTTTAGAGGACCGCTAATGACACCCACTATGGTGTTGAGATTATAATGATAATGAAACGAAAAGTACCAACTGGTGAAACATGAGGATAACCTGGGAAGACGACATCTCGGGCCGCGTGGTATGGAATACTCGGGAGTTGGCATCTGCATCAGATCCTTCGACCGACTATGGTGGAATATGTTTTGGGTGTCCCTGGGTGACCCCACTTTCTCAGCACATCCTGGAGTCTAGAGGTGACTCCGCTTTCTCGACCCTGGGTGTCGGGAATGGGGGAGTGACAAATTGGTGAAGCTTATCCTGGAGTCTAGAGGTGACTCCGCTTTCTCGACCTTGGGTGTCGGGAATGGGGGACTAGCTATGGAGGAGACGTCCTCCAACGTGCGGTGATAAAAGAATTTCCAAACAATCCTTAAAGAAACAAGGAACGATTAGCACCTACGTAATGATGTCTCGGGATCTAATCTATATCCCCTGATTCGGTGCTAGAAAGTAAAGGAAAACTTGTGTAATGAGACCAAGCAAACAAGAGAAGTCACAAATGTGATCCTTTAAGAAATAAGGAATGAATAGCACCTACATAACAAAGTCTCGGGATCTAACCTATATCCCCTGACTCGGTGCAAGAGAAGAAAGGAAAACATGTGTAATGAGAACAAGAAAACAATACGTAATCTCTTGAATGATCCCATAGTGAGGATCGATGGTATAATATATCTGCGCACACGTCCTATAAATTACTTGATTGTTGTTGCTACATTAGCAGCTTATTGTGCTGAGTTACGTGCTTGCAAGTTGTGCATGGTTGCTTACTGATATTGCTATGCTACCTGCAAGTTGTGCTTGGTTGCTTACTGATACTGCTATGCTACCGATGAGTGTGTATGATATCACGATGTGCTGATGTGTGCTTTACTGCTTTATCATAGCATGTAAAATTGACTTAATAATATTCGACCAATTAGTCGTGTGGCCCGGTAACATACGGGCTTCACACGTTCATACTCGATATAGTTTGCTGAGTCCTTTATTTTTACAGGTATGGAACTGGACGATGGCGGAGAGTAGGCAAGTGACTACCATGGGGGTAGTCCATCTGGGCAAGACGCTTAAGTAGTAGGTTAACGAATGGGTTATGACTATGTAACACTAAACCCTGGATGTATGTTTCGGTTTGTGTTGGTTATGTAAGAACTTATGAATTAGACTCTCGGTATTTGGTTCGTAATTCCTGTTCGTACTTGGATTTAGTTAAGGTTTAAATTCCAGTCATTCAGACTGTAACTTGGAGTTGGTAATGTGGTCTGTCAACCACATGGGTGGTTGGCATCTGTGACACCCGGATGAAGTTGGAAACCGCTGCGTAGACATCTCGTATTACCGTTAGGCTCGTCGTTTAATTATTGATTGTTATTCGGGGGTGTTACAATTCAAATTGGTACTTCATGATCATTGATTCAACGACCACCAGGAGACTCGTAAGGAGTTCTAATTATACTCTTACACTGCTACTATAGCAACACAAATTATCCAATAAAATTGGACTCACCTTAGAGATACCTTTCCAATATTTTTCACCAAGGTAGTAATGCCACAATCACCTTTATCGTTTAGGTTCATGATAAGATTTATTTACATGGTCACAGGGGCAATCCCTTTCAGATTCACCAAACTCTTCCAGGAGTTAATCCTTTCGAATCTTATATAAACACACTATCAAAGTGATCTACCTGTATAAGGTATAACCATACAAATTAATCATAATTTCAATCATACATATATCTTCAAAATAATCAACTACTGAGGAGAAAGCCTTTTATGATCAATAACAGGGCTTTTGAAAAATCTGTATACATTAATACATGTTGTATATTAAAAGAATTTTAAACCACACATTTTCATTTTCATACAAACACTTGTTTGTATCCAGCTGGATTTACATCATTATGTGGACATCAAGTTTGCAACATTCACAACTTGAATGTGTTGAAATTCTACTTCTCATTTGCGTCTTTCAAGTACTTTTGACAAATAAATTCAATGTCCTCGTCATCATTGTGACATGTAGCGCTACATACATTTGAATGCATATACATAAATATAATCAACATTGATTTCATATCGGTTCCATTATATTATTGACATGACATAATATCTCGAGATCTCTATTATCATCAGGTACCTGATTACCTTATATACTGGTAATTTGTCATGTTTGACAACTCATCTAGAGCTATACCCTTTTTAGTATGATCATCTTAATTCTATGCTCCTTTTAAGAACTTTGTCATTGGAACCATATAGTCTACCATGCTTCAGGTTAGACTTATTTGCACTTGTCCTTACAGGACATTATAATACAGAGCATTAGACGTTGGCACATATAATTCACTCAACATCAAGCAATTGGGTTGCCAACTTTTTGGAGATGGATAGTACTTTGAACTTAAAAGTTCATACTATACATGACGAGGATGACGCATTTCTATATTTTATATCATATCATCTCACATTCCAATTGCTTCTTTTCTCCCCCTGATGTTGGGAAAAATTACTCGCCTAAATGACAATCGAGTCATAAAGGTATCCCCAGTTGTTAGTTTAAGGTATTAAAATTTGAACTCAACATACAATACCAACATCTTCAAGGAATTGATTGATCCACTGAAGCATAATATATAAATATTTCAAACAAAACCTTGTATGGGATAATATTTAGCTTTTGACTCAAAGTCATTTATAAGAGTAAGAGTTCATCAACACTTTTTGGCTTGATGCAAATCAATGTTGCTTAATGTAAATTACATGTCTCCAAATGCATATTAGGATTCTCAAACCAAAAGATCTTACAATTCATTACAAATCTTTGATCGATGGTTTTTCTTAACCATTAATTTATCTCAATGAACATGTAAAAGTTCATATTAAGGCGTTAACATTTCACCAGCATTGTCCAATCTTATGGACTTCATTATTCAATCTTACAACCTTTAGCTGTAATGACCATTTGGTTGATGCATCAATTTAAACCAAATATTAATAGTCCAAAAATGGTCAGGATATGGTCCCCAAAATGGTCCCCATATCTTACCTGAATTCACGCGTATAAAAATTCAGGTTTACACACAATATCAACTGGTGATAGCTTGATAAAAGGTTTTTCAAAGTAAGCAACAAATCATTTGATGGAAGAATATAATCCTCAGTAAGTGTCCACATGTACAGTGGGTATCAATTTGCATCATTTTTGAATTGGGATGGTCTAACCAGTCATGCCAAAAAAAACAATGGAAAACTTATTGTTTTCTTTATCTTATTTCTCAAGTTCTCCATTGTACCAACACACATGTGATACAAATCAAAGAAGAAAACAAGCAGCTACAATTATGACTTATATCGTTTCCAGAATATACATTGATATTCTCTTATTTGTAGCCTTAACGTGATATCCGCATCAGGTATATCAGTACCACTTTTCGAGAAAACTTGTTATTTACAAAGCTTTCTCGGTACAAAAATTTCATTCTATATGTGGTATTGTAGATGCTCTTCTAGAGCTTGTTAACCCGTATCTTATGATTTTATTTTTAATCATGGAAAATCATTCTCACACATGAGACTAATGTCTTGTCATCAAGACACATGCTTATGGGTCAACTATAATCCTTTGGAAAGAGTATCGAGCTACAACTGCACTATATTCCAAGCAAGTGTTAATTCTTGACTCCATCAAGAAATATTATTTATAGTTGTATTGTCTTTAACCATGTTTCTCAAGACATATGTCTTCCCGAACATATGCTTTTCATGACCCCTTTAAGGTGTACACATTCTTTGTAAATGGATAAATCTAATTCAGAACATACGCCTTCCCAAACATATGTCTTTCATGACCCTTTTAGGGTGTACAAATTGTTTTAAGTGAATAAATCTCATAAATGTAAACGAACATACGTATATATATTATAAACAATGGACAATAATAATATAGAATATATAAAAACATAGAATAATATTTAGAAATTTAAATTTGTCATCCTCAACATAACTTCTCATTAAAAAACTCTGCATAGCTTCAATTTTGAGCTAGCTTTGAAATAAGTCGAGTTTTGTTCACACAAAAAAACTTTGAAAGTCTTGCAATTATAATAACATCCAATGCTTTCTGTGATGTCAATAACTGCTCATCATCTCTCACAAACTGGTCATGACTTTTGACTATTCATGAAAAACATGGAATGAAAATGATTCGACAAGAACTATTTTATATTTGTCATGCCAAGTGTTTTCTTTAATAGATGAACAATATTTGGGTGATTCACCAGAGTCACTCATTTTGTGATTTAGCATTATCTCTAAGAAGATGAGCTTATGATTCATTGAGAATCATTTGTAAAATCACATTCGAATCGAATTATTTATATAACATCATATATATATATATATATATATCATCATAGAGGTCAAACTTGACATATGAATATTCATCATCATGTTATATCACTTACGTAGTTTTCCAAGAACTACTTAAAACGATTTTCACAAAATCCTCCGGGTGCAATACCATCTTTGATTTTTCACGAATCATCAATTAACGTTCATCTTATACATAAAAATAGATACTTCGGATGAATTCGCCAGGTGTAATACCATCTTTTAGATCAATGATGTGATCAATACATTTATTTTTCAAAATATTGTTAATTTTCTAGCTTAATGCTAATACCTTATCATAAATGCCAATTTCTTTGCTCATATTGTATAAAAGCATTAAAAAGAATATGACATCACCCTTTATATTGATCATATTAACACTTTAAGTGTGATGCCTTTTTATAACATATACAAATAAAACTTTCAGGCACAATGCCCTTTTTAGCATATTGATGTCAAAGTTTTAGACGCGATGCCCTTCTTAGAGATGTCCAAGGCGGTAAGCTCAAGTTTGGCAATATTGGACATTGTTTATGATATATCAGAATCAAAGACTTTCAGGCGCAATGCCATTATTTCTTCAAATAATATTAAAATTAATTTTATCAGGCGCAATGTCTTATATATTGGCGTAAACGTTATTTATATCAATCATAAAATAATGAAATATATTATATATCGCAACAAAATAAATTAAATAACACATAATAAAATTAGTGCAATAAATAAAATCTGGCACAATGCCTCAAATGATAATTTATATCTGGCGCGATGCCTCACGTGTTACGAATATCGGGCACAATACCTCACGTGATATTTAATAAATAAATAAGCGAAATGGGATAAGTGAAATGGGATGAAGAAAACAACGCAGAATAAATCAAATAATTAACATTAAACAAGATCTGGCACAATGCCTAACGATAAATAATTAACATTAAACAAGATCTGGCACGATGCCTCACGTGATATTGAATTCTGGCACGATGTCTCACGTGATTATTATTCACGACACGATGCCTAACGTGATTTTTTTTTCTGGCATGATGCCTCATGTTATACTTAACAAATAAATAAAAATGAAATTGGATAAATTAAACAACGCATAATAAAAATTAACAGTAAATAAAATCTGGCACAATGCCTCACGTGAAATTGAATCCTGGCATGATACCTCACGTGATTATTATTCACGGCACGATGCCTATCGTGATTTTTTTTTCTGGCATGATGTCTCGCGTTATACTTAACAAATAAATAAAAACGAAACTGGATAAATTAAACAATGCATAATAAAAATTAACAGTAAGTAAAATCTGGCACGATGCCTCACGTGATATTGAATCCTGGCATGATGCCTCACGTGATTATTATTCACGGCACGATGCCTAAAGTGATTTTTTTTCTGGCACAATGTCACAAAATTAACAAAACAATTAACAATGTATCGGATCTGGCATCATGCCATAGTTATAATATGCCACAATAGAGAAGAAAAAAAACAAATTAATAATATATGGACTAGATGTACGAAATATCTCACCAGGCACCCCATTTTACTTTGTTCACCTGCAAATCTTTAGATCGACAAAAATTTGGAAAATGGAAAACAAAATAACTTTTTTTTCTTCGATCACTCACCTACAAACCTGAATTGCGTTAAGAAAAACTCAGCAAATAGCAAGTTTTATTCAAAACCCAGAAACCGGTCATCTATAAATCGATCGAGTGCGAACTAGAATCGGAAAACGAAATGAAAATTGCAACAGATGGATCGATGGAGATCGAAGATGGAAATGGATTGTTTATTTGAGAGAAATCGAAGATCGAAGGTCGACAGCCGGATTGAATTGTGATGACAACTTTATAATGAATCTTGATCTATTGCGGACAGATTGAATTTCGATGACACAGACATATTGAATTTCGATGACACTGATAGATTGAATTTTGATGTGTTAAAATCTAATCAACCGCTTCTTAAACAAAGGCAGCATATACTAGAAGAGATGGAGATTGGCGTAGGAAATGTATCTTCGATTAGGATATTTTTCAGAGAGAGAAGAGAGTAGTGGGTAAATGTGATTAGAGCGTGCTGATAACGTGTTGTAAATGTATAAAGAGAGATTGTAGAGACAGAGGAGATAGGGAGACAACTGATCTTCTTATTTGAATATGAGTATACAAGACCTCTATTTATAGAGGGTTAAATACAAGGGGAAACCCTAATTACATAAAGATGTGGAGTCCACTATACATATATCTATTTATAACAAATTATAGTTTGTGATATATAAAAAATTTCATTAGATATCATCCGAATCATCCGCGGATGACTGATGATAGATGAAGAATAAACGGGTAGCGGATGAACAGATGATAGATAATATATCTGGACGACGGATGTGGGGATGCTTCACCAGACCAGAAACCAATCCATTGACATTCCTATATACCATTTAATGTAAAACCGTCTCTAGAGAGTCCGCTAACCATATGTCCTGTAACATTAAAAGCTTTGTTACATCTATAAATTGTCATTGAGTTGGTAGATTTTACACGAAAATGATGAAAATATCGGTAATCATTAACACATCAAATACATTAGGTATCTGATCATGTTATCTACCTATGTTCTAGTCAGAGGTGATCATTCGGGTGGGTGGACTGGGTTCGGGCCGGATCAAAAGAAAATTTTAGATCCGTCGGGTCTATTTTAAAAAAATTACCCGGTTTTTTACATGTTCGGGCCGGATCAGGTTAGGTCCAATTTTTTTTTTCAGGATTTGCCGAAACCTGACCCGTCTGGTTTTTAAATTTTTTATATAAATTAATAAAAAAATTAAAAATAAAATTAATATAATTTAATATATATATTTATATATTATATATAACTTATTTAAAATTTATATATTATATATAATTTTTTATATATTATATAAAAATTAAATATGTATATGTTATTTTAAAAAATTATAATAAACAATATAAAATTGGGCAGGATCGGGATTGCTCGTGGGATTCGAAAATGTGTCACGATCCGGTCCAATTTTTTCTTGGGCCTGATTTTATGTTCAGGCCGTCCGAAAGCTCAATCGGACTTGAGCTCGTCGGACTTTTTTACGGGTCGGGTCAGACCGGGCTGCCAGGCCAGAAACATTTTAATGTGCTCTAGTTCAACTTACAAGTACTATTGTATTAAATGTGTCATTAAGATCCTAGAGATCTTGATCATGTTGATAATTGAGGAATTAATAGTCTTATTTATCTACTCTATCGATCATCTCTATTCCTTTTTGCGGCCAGATGCGTGCATGAATATATGTGTGTTGTATTGTGCACGACTTGTACAACATCTTAGCCAAGCATAATCAATTAACATTACGTAGATATTGCGGGACGCTCACACAGAGTATGACGCGGCTGTTATGTGGCAGTCCAGTCAGCTTGCTGATTGGACTGTTTATGTGGCATAGTAAATGGTGGTAATATTTGTATTAACTTTAAATAGTCATAACTTTTAAAATATAAGTCCAAAATAAAAAAAAAATTGCACCATTGTTCATCTAAATTCAAGCACTTTAAAACAAGATCAGTCATGGATATGTTTTGACAAGTTTAAAAAATTATGTTAGTTATATGTACATATCAACTTATATCAACGAAACTTATGATTCACCACATACAGTTTAAAATACACCATATACATTAATATACCACAAAACAATAATGATTCAGTATTTGTTCCGAAATTTGTTATCTAATCACCACTTATTAATGAATCATAATACCAATTTCAGTGAATCATAATATCAAATTTAATGAATCATAACATCATTTTGATGAATCATCATCAGTCACATATAAAAAGAAAACTTTTAAACAATAATACTACACAAAATAATATTTGGTACGTAAGAAAAATATATCATTCACCATATAAGTTTAAAATATATTATAATACAATAATAATACACTAAAGCAATAATGATTTTTTATCAATTCCGGAGTTTGTTATCTAATTCACCACTTATTAATTAATGAATCGTAATATCAATTTCAATGAATCATAATATCAAATTTAATGAATCATAACATCATTTTAGTGAATCATCAGTCACATATAAAAAGAAAATTTTTAAATAATAATACAACACAAAACAATATTTGGTACGTAAGAAAAAAAACATGATTCATCGTATAAGGTTTAAAATACACCGTACAACAATAATAATACATTACAAAACAATAATGATTTTTATCGGGTTCAAATTTGTAATCTAATTCACCACTTATTAGTTAATGAATCATAATATTAATTTTAATGAATCATATATTAAAACTAATGAATCATATATGATTTTAGTATATCATCATACAAATGTAAAAAGAGTTTTTTTTTTCAAAGTTGTCAAAACATATCCATGTCTGGTCTTGTTTTGAAGAGTTTGAATTTAGATGAACGGTGATATCATTTTTTTTCATTTTGGACTTATACATTAAAAGTTACAACCATTTAAAGTTAATATAGTAAAAAGGTGACCCAATCAGCAAAATAATCCAATTCAACTACTGACTGGGACTGCATATCACACAGGTCGCACAATATTGTGCACGGGCTGCCTGTACAGTCGATTTTGCGATCAATTAAATAATTAGGAGCTCTACCTGATGAATCTCACTAAATGATCAACATCGTGTCTCACTCTAGCTCATTAGTGAATTATTCTGTTACATTAATGCACGTTAATCTGCATGCATGCGAATGCTTTCGTCACCCACACACGATATATGTACACATATTATTATAAAACCCACTTACAAATGTCACTATATCTGATGAAATATCCAAAAAAACACAAAATGTCACTACATTTCTGTAACAATTCATAAAATGTCAATATACTCATTAACTAGAAGGAAAAAGATAAAAAATATTCCTACTAATTAGCAAAGAACAATTAAAATTCTCAATATACCCCTAAATGTATAAAAATTCACAAACGTTCAAAATCAAATAAAAGTAAACAAATATGATAAACATTGAAAAAATAATAATTAAAATATAATAAAATATTTAAAAAGTGAATATCACTTAGAGTTTTTAAATTATTCAGTACTATAAAAAAGAATAGGGAAAATTCACAATATACCCCTAAATCTTTTGTAATTCACAATATATGTACCTTTTTTTAAACCTTGTTACAAGATACCCTTAAAATCTTAGGAAATTACAAAACGTCCCTTATTTGTAATGTCCGTCAACTTGCACTAGTAGGAAAAATGTTTTTAACCACGGTTATTTTGCCTATATACCACGGTTAGGAACCGTGGTTTATGCTCGCGTCGCATATAGAAAATTGCCTATATACCACGGTTGAAAACCGTCGTTTAAAAGAAGACTATATACCACGGTTTGCTATAACTGTCGTTTAAGACCGTTTTTGGACGCGGTCCTCACCGATTATAAATGACGGTTAAAGCCTGAACCGTGGTATATAGTGCCATTTAAATGACGGTTAGTCTCAAAACCGTGGTATATAGTGCCTTTTAAATGACGGTTAGTCTCAAAACCGTGGTATATTATGTATAAAATCAACGAATAAACCACGGTTATACATATAACCGTGGTTTATAGTCTATGAACTTTTTTTCAAAATCGCCGGCGATTTAGAAGCGCCGCTTCACAGATCTCAAACAGAGCACAAAAGAGGCTAGAACATGTATGTCCCTTGTTTGCGATTTATGGTTGCAAAATAATGAGTGAAGAATGGAGGCGTAGTATGTTCCTTGTTCGCGGTGGGTTGCAAAATTACCGTGAGGTTGAAGAGAATAAAGAATGGAGACGTAGCCATGTTCCTTGTTCGCCGGTTATGGTTGCGAAAATTATAGTGAGTGGAGATGATGCAGAGCATGTGTTCCTTGTTCGCAAGTGTAAGCTACAAAAATTACCGAAAAACAAGAGAATGAGTGAGGACGGAGCATGTTCCTTGTTCGCTGCTTAAGGTTGCAAAAATTACCGTGAAGTTGAAGAGAATGAAGAAGAGTTGCAGAGCATGTTCGTCGGTTGGGTTCCAAAATTACCGTGAGGTTGAAGAGAATGAAGAAAAGTTGCAGAGCATGTTCGTCGGTTTGGGTTCCAAAATTACCGTGAGATTGAAGAGAATAAAGAAGAAGAGTTGCACAGCTTTGTCGGTTTGGGTTCCAAAATTACCGTGAGATATATAAGAGAATAGAGAGAAAGAGCCGCGTTAAATTTGGGCCGAAAATTAAAATTCCCGCCTAGACTATATACCACGGTTGACCAAAAAACCGTGGTTTAATATAGTAAGATGTGCAATATAAATGACGATTGCCTAAGAACCGTGGTATATAGGTACCCTATATACGACGGTTCTCCAAGAACCGTGGTATATTCACTCTGGCGTGTACTATATACCACGGTTGTCCTGAAAACCGTGGTATATAAGTAACCTATATACGACGGTTCACCAAAAACTGTGGTATATGCACTCTGGCGTGTACCTTAAATGACGGTTGCTACGAAAACCGTGGTTTATAAACTTCAAACCACGGTTTTCCTTTTAACCGTGGTGTAAACGCCGTCATTAAAAATCTTTTTTCTACTAGTGTTGACCCCGAAAATGACATTTTTACCGTGTCTCTTTTTCTTTTAAAATTCACGATATACCCCTAAAATATTTCATAACTCACAATATACCCTTTTTTAAATACATCCACAAGATACCTCTAAAAAATTTTAAAATTCAAAAATACCCCTAATCCATTAAATGACCTTGAAAAAAGACTATTGCACCTCTTACATTGCATATCATGCTTCAACTTCACAACATGTCTCTTTTTATTTTGGTTATCTTATGTAATTTTATAAAAACATATTTAAAATACTATAAAATAAAAAAATGATTACAAAAAATATTTTAAAAATTAATAATTCTTAAATATTAAAAATACACAAAACTTAAACACATTATTTGTTCCTTCTCATTTTTATTACCTGTCTTGACTACTTGTCCATCTTATTTTGCATTAAAATATTATACTTATGGGGTAATTGTATATGTTGATTCCCTATCAATGTCCACTTCGTCTATTAATTAGAATAGATCAGGCTTGATTGTTTTACTATCGAATATGAAGTCGATGATAGTTAATGTCAATATTGATAGGCAATTTTGATAATTTCACACAGATTCTTCTTCAATAGACGTGAAATTGAGGGAAATGATAGATAATTTTGATGATTGTCAAATAGATTCTTCTTTAATGGACATCAAATTAGTGGAATTGATAGGCAAGTTCAAACAAGAAGTCGATGATAGTTAATGTCGATACATCTACCTATTTAGATCGGTTTCCAATTCGTATGCTGATTAGAATAGAACATGCTTGATTGTTTTACTATCGAATAAGAAGTCGATGATAGTTTCACTAGTACAAAAATGGCCTGTTTCGGCGCCCTTATTTCGGCGGTTGTTAAACAACCGTCGCAATAGGGTGTATTTTGAAAAGGATAGGGACCTATTTCGGCGGTTCCTAAGCAGAAACCGCCGAAATAGGTCCTCGTAAATAATTTAAAAAATAAAAAGGGCCTATTTCGGCGGTTTCTGCTTAGGAACCGCCAAAATAGGTATTTTGTATTTTTTTTTATTTGATCACCTATTTCGGCGGTTTCTAGTTAGGAACCGCCGAAATAGGCCCTTTTTATTTTTTAAATTATTTACGAGGACCTATTTCGGCGGTTCTTAGTTAGGAACCGCCGAAATAGGTTCTTTATTACTACCCCGGCGCCTAGCTCACTGACCATTCTCACCGAAGTAAATTAACCCTCTCTCTGTTGCGACGACGAAGACGACGCGCGGCTACCCCTTTCTTCACTATCGCGCGCCCTCCTCTTTCACCGGTGTTGGCGTGCATTCTCCCCGCCGTCGTCGGCACCGTCGCCGCCTGTAACACCCTGGATTTTTACCTCAAAACAAAGCTTATGAAAATACAAATCTAACGGCGCCAATGGCATTAAAAACGGACTTCAAACGAGTCCTAAAAGGGCAAAACAGAACTGGTCCGAACTTGTGTCCGGACATGGTAAGTTCGGGCACAAGCCGAAGCAAAATAGACTGCGGAAAACCAAACGTCCGAACTTGTGTCCGGACTTCAAGTTCAGACACAAGTCGAGTTTCAAAACTTTGGAAAAATCCTTACGTGGTCCGAACATTGGTCCGAACTTGCAAGTTCGGACATAGGTCGAGACTTGCAAGCTAAACCCGTCCTCGCATGTGTACGAACATAGAAGTTCGGACAGATGTTCAGACACAGCCAAACGATGAAAAACCTTGAAACTTTCAGGGCCTGTCCGAACATTGATGTCCGGACGGACGTTCGGACAGGTCCTTAAGTGCAGCTTTTAAAACGTAAACAGAAACCAAAAACCATTAGAAACTCTCATGCAAAACTCAATAACAACATGAGGAACTCCTGAATAGATAAGATCACTATTAAATACTCAATACAAAGCTCAAACTCAAATAAAACTGATTCGTAAATGCCAATAAATTCATTTAACCAAAACTCAAATGAACATAACCTTTAACACAGCAGCGGATCTCAAAACGTCCAGGGCATTACCGCCACACCCAATTCCCATGGGTGCTCAGGCTAAAGAACTAATTAACACTAAAACAAAAGTTAACTTCAAGTTACGCGGAAGCAAGATAACCAATCACTGTATAAAACATTGAGAACAACACAACATCTCTTAACCACTGAAATTCAAAACATCGCCTTAATTATTCGCAGTCCCTAAACTATGTGATTCGCCGTCCCGATCCCCACAATTAGTCATCCATACCTGCGATCATAAAACATAGACAAAACACAGAAAGGATCGCACAAATCAGAAAAACTGAGTAAATTCCACCTCAACCTGTAAAATACATTTTAGAACTCATTTGCCTTTAATAAACAGATGAGAAGATTTTACTGAACAATTGATGAATTTCCAGAAAACATAACAATACCGAAACCACAGTAGGGAGCTTTCAACAGGAGATAACCACAATTCCAAACACGGGGTCACCTATGGGACCCCAAACAACAACTCCAGGACAATCACCTATGGGACCGTCAAACAACCACCTCACCCTAAGTCCTTAAGTGTGCACACCCCCTATGAAACAACAGTAACATAGAGTAGATCATAGAGCTTAACTGCAACAATGTGTGCAGCGCAAATAATAACAATAATGGGGAGCACCTATAGGCTCCCAAACAACTGAATACAACCAGTGAAAGACTCCCAAAAACCATAACTGAAATACCACAATCTCAATCCAATTCCTCAATTCCAAAACGTGGGAAACAATCCCAAATCCTCAAACCACAATCGAGAACTCATAGAACACAGTGGAACCCTTTTCCAATTCTTTTACAAAACATCAGTCAAACAATCATTGAGCATAGAATTTACCTGGAACAACCAAATCCCTCAAGAGCCCAACTGCTCCGGACTAATGATAGCACTCGTCGATGTAATCGGCGTCTAGATAACCAAAATTAGCAATCCGAATTCATCGAGCAACGAGCAGATAACTAAACAACTAAGTAGAATACATTACCCGACAATCTACCAACTGGACACCAGGGAATAATCAGACCACGACGGCACTAGCGAGAAATCACCAAGGGTTTGAAAAGAAAGAGCGTGAAAACAATGAGCAGAGAGTAAACGCAAGAGTGGCATATTGAGGATGGAGAATAATGAAGAGAAATCAACCCTTAAATAGAATTATTTGTATAATAAAAAGAGAATAACTAATTAAAGATTTATGCTAAAAGGAAATACGAATAAAATAATTAAGAAAGAGTTCTAACTCTCGGTAATTAAAATATTTCCAAAAGATAGATCTCGTTAAATTATGAAGATTAGTAAAAGAAGATTGGTGAAGTAATTCAGGAAGGAATAAATCAAAAACGAGAAACAATATCAAGAAGTCAATTAATAGACATTTATTTGGAAGGAAATAATTTAGAAAAGAGGAGAGATGTTGTAAATAATTTAAAGGTTTAACAAAGGAAAAGAACAACCCGTTAAAAGAATAAAAGAAAACACCAGTAACATAATTACTGAGAGAATAATAAGGAGAGTTAACAGAATAAAATTTTGAGTAGTCAAATAGAATTTGAACTCTTGAAATCAAATAACCACAAGAGAAAGCCAAATTGAATTCGAACTCTGAATACTTAAAATAAGTTGGAAAGAATACTCTGGAATAGTAATTTGAAGTTTAATTAACTTAGAGAAATTAGGAGAGAGAAATAATACCATATCATATAGCATTCGAAATATAATTAAATCCATTAAGGCAAAACGTTACCAATATTCAGAAACACTTTAAGGAGAAAGATTAATTCCCTGGGCCACCTTAACTAACCTCAGACATGCTACCCATACCATATACTATATTATTCCCAGCTTGGAATTTTCTGGGTATTTCACCGCCTGCTTCTCCACCACGGCTCGCGCGAACCGGTCGCAGCAACAGACAGCAGCAGCAGCTCAACAACAACATGCGCAATAAAGGTGATTTTAAGGTTAGATTATGCATTTATTATGTTAATTATTCATTTTTGAGATTGCAAATGTGAATGTGGATGATTAATTTGTGTTGTGTGTAGAATATGTGTATGTATGTAGTTTTAACTTAGTGAAATTACATGTGCACACAAGGTGCTCGATAAAATGCTTGAATGTAAATTTTGGTTCTTTTAATCATTTTATGTTTTTGTGTTTTTGTAAAGAGTAAACACTAAGCTGCTGCTCTGGATTAAAGTCGTACGGGGCTAAATTGTACTATAATATTTCTAATATATTTGTAAATTATACTATAGTATTTATAACATATTAATATATACCGTTTAGTATGGTTTAATGCTACTGCAATGGCATGAATAGAAATGGAGTAGTTAGTGTTGTTTATATTAATGGGTAAAGGATTTGGGACCAAGAGAACTAAGTGTTGTTATGCTGGAAATTAATTGTGCTTATTAGTGCTTAGAATGGTGTTGGTAATGTCTAAATGAACAGGGATGTTAAACTGAGTGGAATGAGCAAAATAATGTGGTGAGAATACTTAGAATGTAGGGAAACTCTGTCAATTTTTGTCTAGAAACTAAAGGTAATATATTTGTAAGTTGTACTATAGTATTTCTAACATATTTGTAAATTGTGCTATAGTATTTATAACATATTAATATACATATATATAAATTATTATATTCCATTTATTTGTATGTTTATAACAATATCTATTTTTTTATCAAGTCTCACTACATTTAAGTCCGTGAATCACCTCTCTTGTTTCCCGCCTTCTTCCATCACCGTTGCACTTTCCTCCTCTGTGCACAAGTAAGTAACTAAACCTTATTTTTTGTTTAATAAAAGCAATTATGTATTTAAATATAAGTGCTAGTACATAATTTAGCTTCATTCCATATTTGTTGATGCATTTCTTTTCTAATTTATTTTTTGTTGCTCCCTTGCAGAGACATATCAGAAGTGGTATTGCTGATCTCTCGCACAGAAGCCTACCTCTCAGGCACCAGTCCCCCTCTCCATAAATCCTTAAAAAACAAGTACGTATTTTAACTCTGGATTCTGTTTTAATCTCTAAACCGGTTTGAACTTATACAGTGGAGAATTGAAAATGTTGGTTTGATGATCTGAATTTGCAATTGTTTTCAGTTAGCTAGTAAAGAATTGATTTATTTTAATTGTTGGTTGCTGCCATTGTTGGAATGTTTGTGGTTGTGATGACTTTGGTGAGTGCTGAATAATAAGCACGGGATGTGTACAATTATGCAAAGGTCATGCCGAATTTTTTGTAGAAAAAGTATTCGTAATATTGTTTTAAACACCGGTTTCTGTTTTAGAAGTGCAACAATTTGTTAAATTTAAAATGCTAGTTTATTTTGTGTTTGCAACCTTAGAGTTAGGCTAGACTACTTGACAATCATCCCAGTCATGCTCCATTAAGAAATAAACATGTGCAACTTAATACAGACCATATTCTATAAACATTTTAGTTTCACAAAGGCTATAACTCACACCTTGATCTGTTGCACATATAGTATGGAGCGTGACTGGATGTATGGTGATAGAGGGGAACATTTTGACAAGATGCTGAAAGAGTTTTGCAAAGCTGCAGTGCAACACAAGGACAGGACAAAGGCGGAGAAAATTCCATGTCCTTGTGTTGATTGTGGTGTGGTTAGACAATATTCAAGCATCAACGTCGTACAATTCCATGAAGACCCGTGGTTTCATGCCACATTATACAAAATGGATTTTCATGGAGAACCTGTTGAAGATAATGCTTCAGCTTCCTACAGTCACGATCGGTGTAACTCAAGAACCGAGCAGACATTCGATACTACTAACGAGTCAGAACTCCCAAGCGCTTCCGGAGTCAATGTTGACAGTGAGTCGACTTATCATGATGAGCAAATGGACGAGATGCTTGATAACGTTGAGGATAATTTGTCGACCGGCCGGATGAGTATCAAAGGTTGTTGGACGCATCCAAGACGGCGTTGTATCCTACTTGCACTAAGTACACGAAATTGACAGCTATATTGAATTTGTTCAACCTGAAGGGAAGATATGGATTGAGTGACAAAGGTTTCACGGCATTCCTCGAGCTGATTCATGATATGCTACCGGATGAGAACGGTCTCCCTACCACCACGTATGAGGCAAAGAAATGGGTGTGTCCAATGGGAGTAGAGTACAAAAAATTCACGCGTGTCCAAACAACTGTGTGTTGTACAGGGGTGAATACGAACATCTGGACAATTGCCCGAAATGTTCGTTGTCCCGGTATAAGCATAAAGATGGTGAGTACTCCTCCGTTCAGAAAAAAAGCCCTCCAGCAAAACTACTTTGGTATTTGCCGATTATACCCAGATTCAAACGGATGTTTGTGAATCCGAAAGATGCAAAGAACTTACGATGACTACCCAGATGGGCCTCAGTGGAGAAACATCAATACGGTACAAAGAACATTTCGGACATGAAGATAGGAATCTGAGGCTTGGGTTATGTACTGATGGAATGAACCCGTACAGCACATTGAGTAGTCAACACAGTACATGGCCTGTTCTGCTAGTGATCTACAATTTGCCCTCATGGTTGTGTATGAAACGAAAGTACATCATGTTATCTCTCCTGATATCTGGTCCCAAGCAGCCAGGTAATAGCATTGATGTGTACCTTGCCCCTCTGATCGACGATCTGAAGCTATTGTGGAATGAGGGGACCGTGGTATATGATGCTTATGCAAGAGAGAATTTCACGCTCAAGGCTTTGTTGTTCTGTACCGTCAATGACTTCCCTGCGTATGGGAACTTGTCCGGTTACACGGTTAAAGGAACATTTGCATGTCCCATATGCGAGGAAGACACTTGTTCGGACCGTTTAAAACATTGTGGGAAGAATGTTTATATGTGTCATCGACGTCTTCTCCCCGAAGATCACCCTTATCGAGTAACGAAGAGAAAGTTGTTCAATGGTCAAGCCGAAACTCGTGTGGCCCGTCTACCTCTGAGGAGTGTACGAAAAGGTTAAGGACATTGCAAATGTATTTGGAAACACATCAAAACCGGCGAAAAACATTTGGAAAAAGTGTTCTATCTTTTGGGATCTACCTTATTGGCGTCATCTTCTGTGAGACACTGCTTAGACATCATGCACATTGTGAAGAACGTTGGTGAGGCAGTGAGTGGGACTTTACTCAATATACCCGGCAAAACAAAAGACGGATTGAAAGTCAGAAAGGACATGCAAACCATGGGTATACGAAAGGAGTTACACCCACAAGAGAATGGGAAACGAATCTACCTACCTCCTGCATGCTACACGCTCTCAAAGGCTGAAAAGATTAGTTTCTGCAAATGTCTGCACTCGGTAAAAGTACCGTCTGGGTACTCTTCAAACTGGAAGAACATTGTATCGATGAAGGATTTAAAACTTTTAGGCATGAAATCTCACGATTATCATGTACTGATGTTACATCTTCTTCCGGTCGCAATTCGAGGGATATTGCCATCTGATGTCAGAAATGCTTTAACTCGGTTATGTTTCTTTTTCAACTGTTTGCTCCAAGGCAATTGACGTAACCTCTCTAGATGATCTACAACGTGAAATTGTTGTCACATTATGTCAACTTGAGATGTATTTCCCACCATCTTTCTTTGACATAATGGTGCATCTAATTGTGCACATCGTTCGAGAGATACAGTTCTGTGGTCCGGTATACTTACGGTACATGTACCCTTTTGAACGGTACATGGGTATTCTGAAAAGTAGAATGAAGAATAGGTATCGACCAGAGGGGAGCATTGTTGAAGCAACAGTGACTGAGGAAGTCACGGAATTTGTGACCGATTATTTGAGTGAGGCAGAGTCTATTGGTATCCCAAAACCACGACACTATGGCAGGTTTAAGGGTAAAGGTGTCATTGGTAGAAAGATCGTGCAAGTTTCGCGTCACTTATTCATCAAGCACATTTGTTTGTCTTACAACATCTTGAGGTTGTTGAACCTTATTTGAAACCCATATGGTTGAGTTAAGGCATCAAAATCCTTTGAAAGACCACATTTGGCTGACAAAGGAACAAAACCGAGTTTTTATCCAATGGTTCAAAGATCATGTGTTGACATTAGCATCATCAGATCCAGAAGCTGTAAGAAGAGATCAGATGTTTGGCAATCGGACCTGAAACTAATATTACATCATTTGAGGGGTATGATATTAGTGGGTATACATACTACACTGCACGCCAAGATGCCAAATCGATAAACCAGAATAGTGGGGTAAAAATTGAAGCTGCTGCCACTGAGTACCACAGCGGTAACCGATCTCAACCAGTTAGTAACTCTAGTTGGTATTATGGTGTCATCGAGGACATCTGGGAACTAGACTACGACATTGATTCCTTTCTGTTGTTCCGGTGCAAGTGGGTGGACAACCGACGCGGGTACCAAAATGATGGAGGGCTTACCTTGGTTGATCTTTCACGTGCCGGTTATATATGATCAATTTGTTCTGGGAAAGGATTGCGAACAAGTGTGGTATGTTGAGGATCCGAAAGACTGCAGATGGTCTGTTGTTCTTCCAGGAAGAAGGCCGGTTGTAATCGAAAATGAAAATGAGGATAGACGATAAAATGGTAGAGGAAACATCCTTGTTTCCTACTGGATTACCGGATTCGATTGATGTACCGAAAACGATTTGCTCTACGCACGATCAGACCATGATGAGGGTGTTTGGGTAGAAAATATGAAATGATTTATGTTTTCGTGTCAGGTAATGTTGTTAGTAGAATGTAGACTGTAATGTCATCTTAACTGTTATTGTTATGCTCATAGTATTTATGTTATTTATAGACTTTATCTGATGAAAATGCTTTATTTTTTTTTTGCAGTGGATGATCACCCTATGGATGACCCCGTTGGACGTTCTCTTGACTGGAGAACTGAGCCACAGCAGGTAGACCAAGTAAGCGGGTCACAAGAGGAGGAAAGAAAAGAAGACCAGTAGCTGTACGCGATGAGACTGAGGCTGGCCCTTCACAGCAGACCGAAGAGAGTCAGTTGTCCCACCAGAGGCCAAGAAGCAAAGAAGAGAGGTGCACACGTGGGCTGAAGGCTAAAAGGGCCCTCCTACAAAACCGGTGCTTCAATCAGTTCAACCAACCTCATGGAAATTGGAAGAATGACTTCACCGCTTACGGTAGCCATTTGGTGAAGTCATTTGTAACATAAACCACACCTGGAAGCAAGTGCCTCAATCGTTGAAGGATACTATGTTTGAGCGTCTCAGGTAAATCTCTACATTATTACTATGATCTTTTGAAATAATAGAATATTTATGTTTACTTTACTAACTGAATGATCATGTATGTAGTCTCGTTTCTCCGTGGATCCCGCACTTAAAAAGGATGTGCTATCATCGATGTCGAAACAGTTCCGGGACCACAAGAATAAGTTGGCTGACAAGTTCATCTACAAGATGCCTGATCCAGAAGATCCAGATGATCCAGATCATGGTGGCGGTGAGAGACCACCATGGGAGGTTTACGAGGGAATCACCGAAGAGCAATGGGTACAATTTGTTGAGTCACGTCACACACCGGAGTTCCAGGTGCACTTTATTGTCATACATACATAAATTACTCTTAATTTCTTATGTTTTTGTGTTCAATTTCACTAAACATGATCATATTAATTTATGCAGGCTCTCCGTGCAAAACAACACAAATGCTAAGAAGAATCTGTACCCTCACCACTTAGGTGGAAAAAGTATTGCTCAAAGGGTACCAGAATGGGAGCAAAAGGGATATCTGCCCACGGATGGCTCATTGGATGCCAGTGGCAGAAGAATGAAAGTGTGGGAGTTAAGCCACATTCCGAAGAACTCTACTCCCGAAAATCCTCAATACGATGAAGCCACGAGAGCAGTTATTGCTCAAATGGTAAGTGATATCATTTCATTTTTAGTCAACTGTTCATTTCATTTGTATATGAACTTATGTTAAACTAATAACTGTATTTGTGTGTTGTATTAGGGTGAATTAAGCTCTCAGCTCACCCAGGGCACCTGGACCTCACAGAGGAATGATGATCCTCTTACACGCGCTCTTGGTAAGAAGGATCATCCAGGTCGTGCCATTGGGTTTTGGGCACGTTGGTATCCGCCAGGCATTTGGCGTACCCGGGTCCAGAAGTGCACAGGGAAGGATGATTAGCTACGAGGAGCACCTGAGAGAGTGGCTGAGATGGAGCAGAGGATTAATCAGAGCGTCGACGAGAGGATCGCTCAGGCTATGTCAAGGCTTGAGACACAGAAGCATAGCAGCCAAGAGGTTTCTCGACCACCAGTTGAGTCACCCATTCATCATAGAGTTCACCGGTAGTGGAAGTAGTGTCCACTCGGCTGAGCCGTTTCCCTATGCATCTCTAAAGGTTAGACTAACATTTCAATTGAGTACATGACGATTAAGATTTTTCACTTGATCACTAATATCATAGAGAATTCACAATTTTTATCTAAACAAGTTCCACATAACACTCAGGCACCCACTGAGTGCCATCTGTTTTTACAAATTGGAGTAGAAGAGGTCATGGTGGCATGGGGAAAACTTTTCCCTTCAGTTCCAAGTGATATTGTGCACGGTGAACCACTCCGACATTACCATGCACGAGTGCTTCTAGAATTTGTTGCAGAGCATGGTGACGTCGTTTACCGGTGCCGATCCCACAAAGACCTACCTTGCGTTCCGCACAAACTGCGACAGTGCAGTGGCCAGCACGATTGGTCAACTCCCTGGGCAGGTATTTACTCTTAACCGTTGCTATAAAACTATTGATGTACCACCTTGCATCCATATACTTAATTAGTTAATATCATAGGATATGAGCCGACCAAAGACTGATAAGGGAAAGGAAAAAGAATTGCTGCACCTGTGCAATCAAAGGCATCCACAAATTTCGTGCTTAGACCTTTTGGTGGAGAAAAGAATATTGGCCGGCTTGTCGACTAATATGCAGATTCTGCATCATCGTTGTTGCTGCTACCACCTGTGATTCCCTCACTGTGGAAGATCCGAGCGGATATTTCACTATAGTTCAAGGAGAAGATATACATCGATTTGGGATGTATATGTCCGACTTCGAGGAGTGTTCAGGAGGGATTGGTTGAATGTGTCGATTATCAAGTCAGCCGCCATGTGAGTGACTTCTACCTTTTATATTTTGAATTCATTGATCGGTGATGAATTAGATGTTTGAATAAAAAGTTAATGACTAATGATATTGCCTCATAGGTGGGTGCATAATAAGGCGATCAATGTCTATGAAGATCACAGATTCGGATTCCTGTGTCCTGCTATGTGCAGTGAAGTCCAGATGACAAGTGATATGGAAGGCCTTATGCAATATATGACGAATGCCATCTTTGAATGTTCTAACAAGTCATTTATTATGCTGTCATATCATTCAGGGTATGATATTTGACTATTTCTCTTAGTATTATCTAAAACATATAGTTTGTGTTAGTTGTTAATGATTTCAACACATTGTGTAATTTGTGGACAGTCGACATTGGTCATTGCTTGTGCTGGTGATTGAAGCACCCACGAATCTTGCAATTTGACTCACTTGGTAAGGGCGCCAAGAGACCGAAGATCTCCACCGCAATACTGAGGTAATTAGTTTGTTATCGTAAACAACAATTATTATTACTTAACATTAACTGTTTCATAACTTGCTACTGATGCTTAAAACTATATATATTGCTGATGTATTTAGTTCCATGAGAGCTGCATTATCTCTCCAGAATAAAACAATGAAGAGTAACATCCCTTGGAACACTGTCAAGGTACTCTATTAATTGATAAATTTGTGTGATAATGTTTAAACTTGTTTATAACTGTCAATATGTGTGTTTGTATAGTGTCCGGTGCAGCCTGGGGGTTCAGAATGTGGATACTATGTCATGAGATTCATGAGTGACATAGTAGGAGCGTCGAACCTTTTACCAGAGCACTCGTTAGACAAGGTAACATTCTTTGAAAGTTTCAGTTATGCTCTTTACATGTTGTTAGACTTGTACGTTTTAGATTAATGTTCATTTTTTTTCAAGGCTTACGAAGAAGTGTTCAAAGGTGGTCAGTATGATGATGCTCAAATTGTTGAGATGCTTGAGGAATGGTCGGAGTTCGTCTGCACAAGTTTAATGAATTGATGATCATGAAGATGTTTTGTGAACTTTTTCGAGTATGTAATTGTAATCTGTACACTTGTGGATGGTGTAATGGTAGATTTGAATTGTAATGTGGTTTTTTATTTGTAATGAAAGTGTGTAATTAAGTGTAATTGCATTGGTTTTGTTAACTCTCAAATTGTGGCGTCGTTGATATTAATTGGGAGCTTTTATAACTTTTTAAATGTGTGCTGGAGCTCCCTGTGTGGATGAAGCTTTATTACAGGTCTCATTGAACCAAATGCGGTGAATATATATATATATATATGGGATGGAAAAAACAAAAAAAAAGGGGCTATTTCGGCGGTTCTTAGCTTAGAACCGCCGAAATAGATACAAAAATAGGCCTATCTCGGCGGTTCTTAGCTAACAACCGCCGAGATAGACTCATTGCCTTCTGGAATTGACCGATGCTGAGATTGACCATGAGTCTATCTCGGCGGTTGTGAGCTAAGAACCGTCGAGATAGACGTCGTCAGAATTTGATTTTGGCGCCCACCTATTTCAGCGGTTTTATTTACAACCGCCGAAATAGGACCTATTTCGATGGTGCTCATTTCGGCGGTTTACAACCGCCGAAATAGGCCCCTTGGAACCGCCGAAATAGGCCTTTTTTCTACTAGTGTTTTATGTTGATATTGATAGGAAATTTTGATAATTTCACACATAATCTTCTTCAATGGATGAGAAATTGGAGGAAACGATACATAATTTTGATGGCTGTCAAATAGATTCTTCTTTGATGGACATGAAATTAGTGGAATTGATAGACAAGTTCAAACTTCTTCAATGGACGTGAAATTGAAGGAAACGATAGATAATTTCGATGATTATCATATAGATTATTCTTTGATGGACATGAAATTAGTGCAATTGATAGGCAAGTTCAAACAAGACGTCGATGATAGTTAATGTCGATATATCTGAACATGAAATTAGTGGAAATGATAGACAATTTTGATAATTATCAAATAGATTCTACTTCAACGGACATGAAATTAGAGGAAATTATAGACAGTTTAGAATTTTTTTAGATAGATTCTTCTTCAATGGATGTGATATTAGTGGAATTAATAGGAAATTTCAAACAAGACGTTGATGATAGTTAAGGTTGATACTTCTTACTATTTAGTTCGGTGTCCAATTCGTCTGTTAATTAGAATAGAATATTCTTGATTATTTTATCGAATAAGAAGTCAATGATAATTAATGTCAATATTGATAGACAATATTGATAATTTCAAATAGATTCTTCTTCAGTGGATGTGAAATTGGTGGAAGCGATAGACAATTTCGATGAATTTCAAATAGATTATTCTTCAACAAACATAAAATTAGTGGAACTGATAGGCAATTTCAAATAAGACGTCGATGATAGTTAATGTCGATACATCTAACTATTTAGATCGGTGTCCAATTTGTCTGCTAATTAGAATAGAACATTGTTTTACCATCGAATAAGAAGTCAATGATAGTTAATGTCAATATTGATAGGAAATTTTGATAATTTCAAATAGATTCTTCTTTAATGGACGTGAAATTGGTGGACATGATAGAAAATTTTGATGAAATTCAAATAGATTCATCTTCAACAGACATGAAATTAGTGGAATTGGTAGGCAATAGGCAATTTCAAACAAGACGTCGATGGTAGTTAATGTCGATACATCTAACTATTTAGATCGCTGTCCGATTCGTCTATTAATTGGAATAGATCAGGCTAGATTTTTTTACTATCGAATAAGAAGTCAATGATAGTTTAATGTTGATAATGATAGGCAATTTTGATAATTTCACACCGATTCTTCTTCAATGGACGTGAAATTGAAGAAAATGATAGATAATTTTGATGATTGTCAAATAGATTATTCTTTGATCGACATGAAATTAGTGGAATTGATAAACAAGTTCAAACAAGACGTCGATGATAGTTAATGTCGATACATCTAACTATTTAGATCGCTGTCCAATTCGTTTGTTAATTAGAATAGAATAGGCTTGATTGTTTTACTATCAAATAAGAAGTCAATGATAGTTAATATCGATATTGATAGGCAATTTCGATAATTTCAAATAGATTCTTCTTCAGTGGACGTGAAAATGGTGGAAATGATAGACAAATTCGATGAATTTCAAATAGATTCTTCTTCAACGGACATGAAATTAGTGGAATTGTTAAGCAATTTCAAACAAGAAGTCGATGATTGTTAATGACGATACATCTAAATATTTAGATCGGTGTCCAATTTGTATGTTTAATAGAATAGAACAGGCTTGATTGTCTTACTATCGAATGATAAGTCGATGATCGTTAATGTCGACATTGATAGACAATTTTTATAATTTCACATAGATTATTCTTCAATGGACGTGAAATTGGTGTAAATGATAGATAATTTCGAAGATTGTCAAATAGATTCTTCTTTAATGGACATGAAATTTATGGAATTGATAGGCAAGTTTGAACAAGACATTGATGATATTTAATATTGATACATCTAACTATTTAGATTAGTGTCAAATTTGTCTAATAATTAGAATAGAACAGGTTTGATTGTTTTACTATCGAATAAGAAGTCAATGATAACTATATTGATATTGATAGGCAATTTTGTTCAAATAGATTCTTCTTCAATGGATGTGAAGTTGGTGGAAATGATAGACAATTTCAATAAATTTCAAAAAGATTATTCTTCAACGGACATGAAATTAGTGGTTGATATGCAATTTTGAACAAGACGCTAATGATAGTTAATGACATACTTAAGATGAAATAACACATATATCAGAAAATTACCAACAAAGTAGATGAAAAGACGAACGCGTCGGAGTAAACGGATCAAAAAACGAAGCTATAACGAAGATGATATGGTGATTTTAAGAACGGAACCCGACGCTGGAGCCTGGCACCGGTAAGGAAGGACGCGTGCCGGCGCCCCTCCTTCCTTACCGGCGCCGGCGCCGGCCCTTCTTTGTTGGCGCTGACGCCGGGTTTCGGTTTTAAAATCGTCATATATTCTTTGTTATAGCTCCTTTTTTTGATCCGTTTACGCCGACACGTTCATCTTTTTGTCTATTTTGTCATGGTTTACTTTGCTGGTTATGTTCCTGATGTATGTGTTACTTTTCTTAAGTAATCTAGAATCAATTTTTCCTTTTATCAGACCGTATTTAATAAATTTTTCCTACATTAGCACATAAATTGGTCATTTTCCGACCGAGCATATTGGAATTCCGACTGCGCGTAATGAAATTTGAATACACTTCGTTATATGTCATAAATTGTGGGTAAATATGGTAATTTATAGAAAATATTGAAGTAGGGGTAAGATCGTAAAGTTTTTTTAAATTCTGACTATACGAAGGGAAAACACAACAGAGCGTACAAGTTTAGTATTAAAAGTTTGATGAAAAGCGACTCTCGCTTATTGGTTATCTTGCTTTTTGATTATATTGTTGGGCTGGCCAACATGCCAAGTCTTTTGTTTTGCTCCACCCTGACCCCTTTCCATGTGAAAGCGCATATTCGACTTTACGGGTTGCGCACTCTGCATATTGAAACT
Organism: Limonium bicolor; assembly: GCA_023374045.1. Taxonomy (NCBI): domain Eukaryota; kingdom Viridiplantae; phylum Streptophyta; class Magnoliopsida; order Caryophyllales; family Plumbaginaceae; genus Limonium; species Limonium bicolor. Next base: position 342,639,029 of record CM041776.1, on the reverse strand, counting down.
ACAGTCATTTTAGAATCATAGGTATTTTTTTCTTCTTCTTATAAACAGAACTTGTCTTGACTCTTGAGTCATTTTTAATTTTGTTATCTCTCCTATTCTAATCGCATACCTTACAAAATATATACCCATTCTTCAGTTCATCTATCTCATTTTTTTCAACGATAGATTGACGATTGAGTGGGCTAGCATCCACTTTTTACTTATCGTCTTCCTCTCATCTCTATCTCGTCTCAACGTAAATCTTTTCTCTCACCATCGACTTACACTACACTCTGCTGCTAATTTTACCTATGGCTCAATCATTTAAAGAAGTGATTCATCGGGAGCAAACTGGTGGTAGGTTAGGCTTTTCAATTTCTTTTGTTAATTTTTGCTTTTCTGATTGGTCTTAACTTAATGTTGCTTACTTTTCTAGTTTTTATATATTAGGGTTCCAGTGTATTATGTTCTATAATTGAGACTATTAGTTTCAATGAACAATTTTTGTCTTATGCTATTCTTACGCTTTTGTTTACAAAGAAAAAAAAAAGCTTATTTATGTATGTTTCAAAGAAAATACGCCTTCAAACTTTTTGTCCATAGAAAGATTTTAAGGTTCATATGATCTTCGAACAACATCAACGAGAAATAAGATTCGAAGCTCTTTCTATTCATTGGATTATTTGACTTTTATTTGTGTTTTTGCTATGAACCAAGTACGCCTTTGTGGGGGGGGGGGGGGATTGATTTTGTAGCACTCGTTGCTCAGGTATCTTAGAATTGTTAGCATTTTTGCTACGAGCTCGACAAAAATATACTAACAACTGAATGATGTGTACTAAAGCTTTTCTAGTGCAAACTAATCCTTTGATTCCTATATATCTATAAAGATTACTAAATGAGTAATTATTTACACCAGTACAAATCTGTTTACTATATAATCCATCAATTGTGTCTAATAGAATCTATACGCCTTTGAAATCTGTATTCCACTACCCTTCTTGTGACTCATATACTCATTTCCTTCCTTGTCTCAGGTGGAGTATAGCTCACCAACTCGGCTATCTCACTTTTAACTCTTGATCAATGTGTTAGCAATGAATATACCTAGATACTACATAACTACCTTCTTTATAAAACCTTGAAAAAACAAATCTTCAAAATCATCAGTATATACTATAATTGATGCTAACAAAATTGAATCATCCGTGAACCATGTGTGTCACTCCACAAGTTGAATGACTCGCAAAAAGGTTATTAGTACCTAATACTAAAATATCTACATGTAAATGTACTATGCTAACTTTTCTGGCTACCAATTGATAATCCCGCCCCAGTAGCTTTCATGAGTTGTAAGAAAAACCTTCTCAAGAAATGATAATAATTATAGACATATACATTTACCTATTGTAATTATAGTCGTAACAAACTAAGATATATCAAGATTTTGTACATTTTCCAATGTATCACTGCACTTAGAAAGCATTACAACTATGACATACAATTATCATAGTAGGCACATTGTTCACCCTTTGTTGCAACAGACATTGTACAAGAAACAAAATAACGATAAATTATAGTAATTTCACAATACATTGCTAATTAACCATATTATTTATATATTGGTTTAAATGGTATAAAACAAAAATATATATAATCATAACAATTTTAAATAAGAAATTCTAAATTTGTATTTTTTATATAGAAACTACAAATTTGATTACAAGTAGACAAAATAGAAAAAACAATGATACTCTAATTTTTTATAATATTAATTTTAATATTTTAATTCATAAAGTACTAAAAAATTAATAAATTATATTAAAAGTAGAAGTATAAAATTTCATATATTAATATTTTGGTTAGAATTGTACAAAATATTATATATATATATATATATAATTAAAAAACATTAAATTATAAAACTAATAAAAAATATTATATATAGAAGCACAAATTTATTAAAAATATTCCATACAGACAATACAGTAAATCAAATTGTCGTTTTTACTACGTTAAGTAAAAATTTTAGCTTGTCTATGATAGATATTAATTTTTAAAATTTTTAACACTTTTAATGTTTTCATAATTATATATATATATATCAATGTTCTGTTTTTCACAATTTTAACCTTTATATATTAATAAACTACAAATATGGGGTTTGCTTTTTTTATTCCAATTTATTAATTTTTTTGGTATTTTTTTAATTAAAAATATTAATATGTGCACCATGTTTATTAACATTTAGAGTATTTTAATCTAAAAAGTTTAGGGTTATCAATTAATGGTATCAGATGAATCAAAATTATTTTTTGTGGTATTGGAAAGCTATTTAAAAAACTGTAATAATTGTGAATTAACAAATATTTAGTAGTATTCCGTGAATTTTCCCTTTAAATTTGACTATTATTTATGGATTTAAAAGAGAATTCTTGTATATAATTTATGGTAGTGGAATAAGAATAACGATGAGTTAAAACTACAAAATTTAATACATTTGAAGACAGATCTCTTTTTTTTTAAACATGCCTCTATAGATTCAGTCGGGCAAAGATGAATCTATAGAGGCGGTTTCTATATGGACCCCCTCTATAGATATATATAAATAATGGGGACTCTTTTAGAGACGGTTTCTAAAAGAACCGCCTCTGTAGATATAAAAATAATGGGGAGACTCTTTTAGAGGCGGTTTCTATAAGATTCGCATCTATCTATCTATATATATATATATAATGAGAAGACTCCTTTACAGGTGATTTCTCCCAGAAACCGCCTCTATACACATATATACAAAAAATTCAGGTTTCTGTGAGAAACCACCTCTAAAGACTCACTAGTACAAAAAAATGAATACTTTAGAGGAGGATTTTTTAAGGAACTGCCTCCATATATAATTATTGAAGCATAACTTTATAGAGCTGGTTTTTTCAATAACCGCTTCTAAATGGGTGCCTCAAAAGGCCTTTTTTTGTAGTAGTGTTTGTATTTTTCATACCAAACATGCAGTAGCGGTATTCTTTAGAATGTAGGATTTTAGTACTTTTGCTTACCTCTATAATCCGCCACGACGCGTGTTATCATTGTACAAATCATAATTAAGATTCTTCTTCAGAACTAACTATTTTGTCAATCAATTATGATGATAGAGTTCAGTGAACTCAACTTGAATATACTCATCCATACTGGTCAATTCAGTATGATCTGATGCAGATGTTCATGTAGTATTAAATGATTTATTACTAGAGCTGAATGATACAAAAATTTTTACAGTGTGAAACATCAAATATTATGAAATATACGTAAGTTAACGCATAAGTATATCAAACCAAATTTTGGTATAATTTTATTGTTCACTATTTTAAGTAAACGAATAATTAATCAAATTTTAATAGTTATTCCAAATCGAACAAGAAGTTTAAAGACATAATGTTTTGAACACATTTTGATTATCATATGATTCACCAAAGTGAGTTAATGGTTCATTACTATAATGCGTTTGAAATATCACGTACTTATAATAATTTTCTATGTATCATTGTACTATGTCGATTTCTGTAAGCTTTTCTCACTCGTCTTCTTGAATCAGGTATAATCGATCTTCTTGAATCAGGTAGAATCAACGTATTTCAGTTGAACAACTATCTCCATAGAATGAATTGCAGCTCAATTGAACTTATTTTTTAATGAATGTGTTCTGCTAGCTACGAGGTTGTTGTGCTATTCATCAATCTACTTATTTTAGCTAAGCATATTGTTCATCAAAATTGATCCATTGTATGTTCTTCAATTCGGGGAACACAAATATGTTTGTTCTTCAATTCGGGGAACACAAATAGGAGGTAATTTCAGAATTAAAAAAAGAATCACATGTATAACAGTAGCTAGCTCTTCAATCTCCACTGTCACTTACTATCCTCGTGTTGTCTGTCTGTTCAACTCTCTCCTTTAGTTTGTGAAAATGTTGTTGTCATTTTTTTACGTGATTAACGGCCAGTCCGGCGATGAATGCCCCCATCAAGAGCGTGTTTGGTGAGTGCTTGATTTGACGCTGTTCTTGTACTACTGCAATAGTAAGACGATGCACATGTTACTTACTGTTTGTAAAAAGACCCATAAAACATAGATTTATAAAAATATATTATTTTATAAATTAAATATTTAAATACATATTCAAATAATAAACTGAACACTTTGACTGGGATCGGAGGAGTATGTGAATAAACAATGCGTGGGATATTTATTTCATGTGGTACAAGGACAAAACTATGTAAGCAAGATTTTTATAGAACTAATTTCATTCTAGTCAATTCTAACACTAGAGTATTTAATCTTTTGCATAAAACCAAGATCAATGTCCGCCACAAAATTAACTAACAAACAAAATAGCTATAGGTCTCAATAATAATGTCATCTTATATAATAAGGGATAATCTTGAAGTGACATATAGTCATGCAGTCATTATCGTTTTAGTATTTCTTTTTGGTCAACTGCAGGGCCACGTATTAAGCATAGACGCTCTGTCATTGTTTTTGGATCACTACTAGATGACGAATATATGCAGGCTGCAGCAGCCAGCATCCCCTAACTAACCACCACTAGTAATTTACTTCATTACTAATAACTCATTGTCTCCTTAAATAAATTAACCAGATCAGGTGCATGGTACTCACTAATCCATGATCTTTCATAGCCCCAACCCCACTGCTGGAGCGACAGCTAGCTTTTTTTAACGTTTTCCATCATCACAGCCTATTAGTAGCATATATAAGCATATTTTAGTGGTCGATAGCACTTACTTAACTATAGTCGTTGTTATTTTTTTGTTAATGATATATGTGATGGAAGCTTCTAGAAATTATCCAAATTCAGAAATATATTAATTAGTAAATTAATTTGATGGCAGAAGCAGTGACGATTAATTAAGGAGATAGAGAATGAGTCAAAAGTTAGAGTCTAATCTTATGTATGACCAAAATCACATAAAGTCAAGCGATTTTTTTTTTTTTTTGGCCTCATTAAAGGTCTTGAAAAAACTCAAAAACTATATGGATTACTAGCTACTACATTTCAGAATTTAAGTGGCTAGCAGCATATATATTTCTCAATAACAGGCATATCATATACCTCTCTCTGTAAGAAAAATAAAAACGTAACAGGTATGCAAAGTTTAATGTAATTATTAATTACTTATTTCAAAATATAATATTAACGTGATATTTAATACTAACAAAACCTGTATAAACGAATATAAATCTACCAATGAATTCAATATTCCTATATGTAAGAAACACTCCCACCCTATAAACGCTATGCCGTGGAAATTAGCTGATTTTCTGTGTTCGTAAGGTAAAGGCTTAGCTAGAAAATTAATAGTAGTAGTAAGTGAAAAGGGGGATATGATGGTCCCTACATGTCTTTCTAAACTTTATAAACTTCTATAGAAAAAGCGGAGCTGCCTGGTCAATGATGCCTGGGACTTTGGCGAATCCAACTCCGCTTTCCAACGTATCAGTAAGCTGCTGTCAATTAATGTAGCTTCTTGAGTTACGTGTAGTAATTTATAAGTTAATTGATCTCTTAATTCAAAAAGCTTACTATAATAACTTGATCTCAAAGAAACGTCAACATCAATTTTTTTCATGTGTTATTAGCAACCTTGCTATCATCGATTTGTTGGATTTTTTGCCCTTTATGTACAGTTCTTCTATTAGGACTTTCTAGCTTTAGTGAATTCACAGATGCTCGAGAATTAAGTAAAAATTCCAGACTCTGAGAAAGCTTTGTTTTTGTTTCTTTTGTATCGTTAGTCTTCCATTACTTTTGCAAGTGTAGATGACAGTGTTTGATGGTTTGATGTTTTTATGTATCACAATAAGAGTTTGTTCAATCCTAAATGTGGTGGAATTGGATGTCTAGAGGTAGGCAGTGCGCTGCGTGTTAAATCTTATCAAGCAGTACAAAACAAATTTCTTGTTTCTCATAGAGATAAAATCAAAGTAATTTTAATGGTTACTTTGGTGTTAGTGTGAGATGTTAGTGTGGGTAGAAGCAGACGGCTCGCCTCTTTTTGAAGCAAGAATTACATATTTAGCTTGATTAGTTTTTGAATGATCATATCTCTGTTTTTATGAGATGTCTAGGGTTGTGTGTGAAGACTTATAGGGTTACATTGTTGACCTCAATGGGGAATAAGCATTTGTCCCAAAAGTTGATTGATAAACTAAGAAATTGTTCCTTGGGTACTTATTTGGGACTTTCAACCACATCGAAATGTTTGAAGAAGACCGGCCTAATGTTCACTTGTGATACCCCAATCCACTTTGAACTTGTGTAATTATTTGAGTGTGGCTTCAACAAAAACATATGTGTGGACCATAATAATGCCTTCAAAATTTAGGCTCATGTTAAAACAAACGATTTAAAAAAGTTCAAAAGCTATGTGACGAATAATTGACCAGTGTTACCAATGATGACAAGTATTTGATACTTGAATGTTAGCTTCTGACGAGAACTACGTGTTTTTTTGAGCGAGGGAACATATGGATTGACAACAACCCAAGACCTTCAAGTTTAAGAAGGAATGGTAAAATTCACGGGCTGAATATGTCAATGTGTTTACGCTTCATTCACTCTGCCAGAACCCAACCTCTATAGGAAGAGGTTAAGATCTTTCATTGCCACAACACACACACACAAAAAAAAAAAAAAAAGAGTTTTCGAAGAGCAACCGTCAATGGAAGTAAACGTATCTGTGAACAATATAGTATAACTTAAAAGTGCCATCAATGACCGATTAACTTATGACTAGTGTGATTCATCCTCGGGAGACAACCATACAAAATGTTTCCCCTCTGTAGTATGTGGTTATATACAGTACAAAGGTAAGAGACTCAATGAAAGGAGTACGCCTACATGAACCTTCTTTTCCCATTTACCTTATCTAAATTGTGCATGTGTTACCAATTGCAAGGGTTTCCTTCAGTATAAAAAAAAAGTAAGGGTTTTCTATGTATATTCACCTTGTCGTTTTCTCTTCTGTACGCAAATTTCTCGAAAGAATGCAAAGAATAAACAAAATATGTCCAGGAAAATTGCAAAACGTTTAGGTACTGGTTATGCAAAGGCCATATTAGTTCGATCAGTGAGTGGAGAGATTCTGAAGATCTTCCGTGCAAGAACATAGAATCAGGGGTCAAGGCCTTTAAGCTGGATCTGGACCGACGGATGGGGGCCGATTCAGAAGACTTCAGAAGATGACCAGCAGAAGTACTTCTTCTCGGTGAGAGATTCAGTTGCTCGAGCGCATGAACCTGATGGAGCTTGGAGGGATAGTCCCCAACGCAGCTGATTCGAGGCCCTGCCCCTGTCGTCCATCTGCATGACTTTGCTTCCCTGTCATAGTTATTGATCCTGTTTAAAATTGAATCAGAGATACATCTGATCTTCTCCTGTGTTTCTTCTTCTCTGTAATTCTGTACATTGCTGCTCAAGTGATAATCTCGTCTAGGTATTTGCAGCCGAGTCAGATTTCTGCTCATGCTACTGTTGATCTTGATCCGGGGACGGTGTTGAGAAACTGATTCATCTTCTGCTTTTTGTTGTTCTTGCAGGGCCGGCGATGACGCCGCCGTCTCTTCTAACAGGTCCTCTGACTTGATATCATACTGACTGAAATCCTCTTCTAGTGAGTTGCTTCTTGAGTGGTGGTGGGTGCCGATTGTTTGATTCCCTGTTGTGGACAGTTTATCATCATCATCATCATCTTCTGCTGGATCCATCTTTACTTCGGAGAGATCAACATTGTTTTCTTCAAGGAAAGCGACGAACTCTTGAAAATTCTCTGGTGTTGGACGGTAATGTCCACTGTGAGGCCACACAGCCTTCAAAACACCATTATCTACCACTAATCTGCCAGCAGCAGAGGTAGCTCCACCAGCCAAGAAACTAGAATGCTGAAAACTGCCTTTCTTCTTCTTCCCAATGTACAAAACTTTAGATGCACTCAGCACGAAAATCCACTTCGCGTGGGAATCGTTCAAAGTGTCAACAAGCTCACCACTCTGTTTGAAAAACAGTCTCCCGTTCTCAACACACACCTCATAGGCAAGCCTCTCCATAGGACCAAGATACTTGATACACTGTTGCTGCAGCTTTTTTCTTGGGCATTTCTCCAAATTCACTTCTTTTCCTTCTCCTATATCAAGCCAGTAGAAGAAAGGCTCTCTGCTCTGGGATGATTGGAGCCATTTGACGTAGTAGAAATGAAGGTTATGCCCATATCGGTGTCTCGGGTCAATCGCCTCAAGCCAGTGCTGTAGAGCAAGTTTCCTGGCTTTGCCGTTCTTTGACAAACCCTTCCCCACCTTGGCTGCTCTGGTCATGGCTCTAGACCATCGTGAGATGGCAGTCTCCTGGCGGTCAATGTCGAAGAATGAAACAGAACTGTGCTCCAGCTTAGCAAAGTCTACCAGCTCCCGCCTTTATTGACAAAAAAAATAATAACCGGGTTAGAATTGAAGAAGAGAGAAATGAAAAAAAAAGGTAGTGTGGTCTGGCGTCTGCCTTAAAACATGGACTTGGTAAAAAAGAGAGAGAACAGAAGTGAATTTAAGAGAAAGAAAGTGGGCACATACCAGTTTTGGATAAACACAGCACAATCAGCGAGCTTTCTTCTAGTCCGGAAGCTTTTGTACGCTTTTTGCAACATGACAGCAGCCTCGTTTTTCGGACTACATGATGATTCACACGGTTCTTCATCATGTTGCACAACCGTTCTGCTTATTGTGGCGTTCATTGTTGATCCGCCCAGATAATTATCCTCTCCTATTACCGAATTTCTGCCCTTGACATCTGCTGTAAAGGCATTCTCCAGAACGCTGTTATCCGTGAATGATGCCCACAAACACGATAATCCCATTTGATTGTAAACAAAACTGTGGAAGATTTCGATTCGTAGTTTACTCCAGAACCTATTTATAGATACATTCAAATATCAGTACACGGCATTAGATTCAAAAAGTCAACCAAAACACTCTATCTGACTGAAACTAACCAGTCACCAACACGAAACACTCAACAGACACTAAAAGAAGTGAATGAACAAAACAAACAACCACTAATGCTACACCTCCAAACAAATTCATTCCACTCGCTGAGATGAGTGCTGATTAATTCGATAAGAATCGGGGAATGCACTACACCTTAATTAGACAGAATGTAAGGGTCCAGAACAGAAATATCCTTCCACCAAAAATATCTAACCCATACATTCCAAATATCAGTACGAATCGAACGCGTGAAGAAGAAAGAGAAGAATCAGTTTGGCATACCTAATTAGGATCCTCAGAGTCCGAAGATGTATTGAGTCTGATGATGCGAAAATGGGGGTGACGTGCGACGGTGGCTTCTGGATGATTCAGACTGATGAGGAGGTCGAAAGAGTTTTTGCAATCGAGGTTTTGTTTCTTCTGGTTGAAGTTATTTGCGTCGTCGAACGAACAGTTTTTTAGCAGCTAATGTGGCAGTGCTGGCTATTTTATACAGAAAGCAGGGTGGGTGGGAGAATTTGGGACGGGAGAAGAGGTCATTCGCGGCGACGGCTAAATAGGGAGAACGTCTGCGATCACGTGGATACGACTTTTGAGTGAGGTACCGTACCGTGGGTACACACTTGTACCCCGCCGTCCCTATTTGACCTTCTCATTCATTATTTGAGTATGTCATTTGACTTCAATATTAAACATATAAGATAACATAATTTTACAAATCTAAGTTTTGCAATGAAATCCTCACATGAAAAATTACATGTTGTAGAAATTTATTTTGTAAAATTCATTTATCTTATAAGTTTAATATTGAAATGGAAAAACATACCAAAAAACAAATAGAAATACCAGTAACATCTTTTTTTGTTCTTAGAATATATTAGTACTATTATGGTACTAAATACTTTTTTTATACTGTTCGATAGTTTCTCTGTCTAGTTCTATGTGCTTACATACCTTATTTCGTACGCATCATACTAATTGTTTTGAATTATGGCCCAATTCTTCTGTTAAAATTTCAGCTGGTTTATGTATTACCAATTGGGACGATTAGCTCAGCTTATTCTTTTGTTGTATTATGGGTCATGTACTATTTAGGCCCCATTCTTTTGCACTTTTGTGTAAACTAGCTGGTAGCTGAAACTGACTGATATGAGTTGATGATTGATTTCAAAACTAGGTGATTGTGTAAAAACCTATATAAGTTGTTCTTTTTGTATTAGGGTCCGTTCGCTTGTAGCGAATCGCACGATTTGGGCTTAAAGCTTGACATTAATCTGCATAAAGTGGTAGTTTGGCTTTACAGAAAATGTGCAGATTAATGTGTTTTTTGACATTTATGCAAACCCCTGTTTTACCTGCGTTCAGGCGGTAAAGCAGATTTTGATCACTGCCCATTTACCTTCCTACCCTTCACTATTTGCTCGAATTGCTGGTTGTGCTTTGAACGGTACTTTTTTGCCCTATCCCCTTTATCCGCCCTCTCTCCATCCCCATTCAATTTGTCAAATCGACCGCTACCAGCATCGCCATTGAAGAAGATTTCAGTTCTTTTCATGATATACGGCACTCAACTCGTACTTTGCCATTTACTACATCCATTAATGTTTACCTACTTCTATTTTGCCGGGTTCTACATCGAACAAACAGACTTGCGCTATATATTTGTTTCAACTGGGAGAAACACGACACAACAACAAAGGTAATTCATTCGACCGTCTGTTCTTTATTCTCTCAATTATACACCCTCTGTCTCTAATTTCTATTTTCCATGTTGTTTCAGTACCAGCAGCGACCGCCATTGAAGGGAAAATACCTGCTTGCGAATATCTCCCTTGTCGGACGACAGTGCACAGGTCACGGGTGTAACTTGACGATGGCATCGTTTTACCGCGGGAAAATACAGGTTGTGGGTGAAACCATCGGGGAAGATGAGAATGTCTGTGGGCAAGTGTTACCTGGAGTGCTGTCGTTTTATAGATGTGCAAAGGGTACATTAGTATTTTACCAATTTCGTTCCCGCTCCAAGCATTCGCCGTCATCGAACACAAAAAAAAAATAGAGTGAATAAAACCGACGATTTGTTGGGATTAATGTGGAGATTAATCTCCACCTCTATTTTGCTGTAAATTTCTCAAACTGCCAGCGAACGGCACCTTAGAGTTTTGAATTGATAAACCAACTGATAATATGACTGACAATATGTAAACCAATTGATAATGCGACTGATAATGCATAAACCAGCTGATTAACTAACTGATAATGTTGTTTTGAATAAGCTTCATGAGTAAATGATACCTAACCCATAATACAACAAAAGAATGAGCTGAGCTGATCGTCCCAGCTGATAATGCATAAACCAGCTGAAACTTGTATAAAAGAATGGGGCCTTACTCATGAAACTAAGGCCATATTCTTTTGCAAGTGTTTCAACTGGTTTATGATTTATCAGTTGGTTTATCAGGCTCAGCTCATTCTTTTGTTGTATTATGGGTCAGATACCATTTACTCATAAAGCTTATTCAAAACAGCATTATCTGTTAGTTAATCAGCTGGTTTACGCATTACCATTTGCATTATCAGTTGGTTTACATATTGTCAGTCACATTATCAGTTGGTTTATCAGTTCAAAACTCTAATACAAAAAGAACAACTTATATATAGGTTTTTACACAATCATCTAATTTTGAAATCAGTCATCAGCCAATATCATCTATCAGCTGGTTTATTCTTTTTGCAAAAGAATGGGTATTCAAAACAGTATTATCAGTTAGTTAATCAGCTGGTTTACGCATTATCAATCGCATTATCAGTTGGTTTACACATTGTCAGTCATATTATTAGTTGGTTTATCAGTTCAAAACTCTAATACAAAAAGAACAACTTATATAGGTTTTTACACAATCATCTAGTTTTGAAATCTTTCATCAGCCCATATCAGTCAATTTCAGCTATCGGCTAATTTATACAAAAGTGCAAAAGAATGGACGTATATGATCAATTACTGTGTAATGCACATCAAGAAGGACAAGGAGCAGCATTTAAGGGCGACAGCCTAGTATGTCTTCAATCTTCTTAAAAAAAAATTATGAAAAAAAAACCTACTACACGTCCACGACAGTGGGAGTCGCTCTGTCATACACAGGTGGCATAAGTAATAAAGAAATCAAACTTCTTGGGATAGTTATCGTAAATGTTTATTTTGTTTTTTATTTATTTCTGTATGATATGGATGAATATTGAAAACGCTTACGCAAAAGATTAACCGATAATTAGTAACACACTCCCAATAAGAATTACTTCGGTTCGTAGGATGATATATTGTTGCCTAATTTTGTACATCTGCATAGTAACTCAGTTATCTCAAACTTGTGATTGTGACCATTAGATAGATGTAGGAGCATCCGCGTCCCCTGTATCAAAAATAAATACACCTCATATAATCCTTACATGATATATATATAGGGGCGGAGCCAGTAGATAAATTTGATGGGGTCACTATAGTTCGAAGAAAAAAAATCAATAATATTTGATCATAGTTGGATTTAAACTTAGGACAAATCACTCAATATTACTATCTCTTACCACTACACTACCAACAACTCTATGATATATATGGTCACTATACTATATACATATAAACTCTAATTATTATACATATAGAAATCTCTAAATTCTTCGAAAAACGTGGTTAGCTACGCCCCTATATATATATATAGACGCGTATAAGTGCGTAGTATGTGTTTCATTTCTCTTCAAACGAAATTGTTTTCGGTTGACTTTAATATGATATCATGGATATACTATAAAAGTACATAAGATCAGACAGTGACCCTTGACTCACAACTCTATTTCTAATAACCATTCGCCACTGCTTCTGTCATCAATCTGAATATTTCTTAGTCTAGTCTCTTAATATCTCGCAACATATCTGTTCAAACTAATCAGGAAATTACCTGACTTAGCTTCCAAGTTTACACGGAAATTAATCACAAATTAAAGATTTTTGATCATTATAAAAGCTTCCCACCAAATACATCTTTCTATTGGTGTGTGAAAAGGCATGCACCGAATATACATTAAACAAAATAATAATCAAGATTTATGGATAAGTAAGTACTAGTACTTGATTTTTGACCATTAAAATATGCTTAGGCTAGTAATAAGCGGTGATGATTGAAAAAGGTTTATTAGTTAGAGTGCTACCTCACCAATGACGTTGCTGTGGGGTAGAATTATACACTTGTCATGACATGAGCATGTTAGTTGGAAGACCCACCAAGCTGATCTGGTCTAATTTTGATTAGCTGGTGAACTTTTTGACTGATTATGACAGCATAAGCGTATTAAATCACACACATTAACCTTTTTCTTATTAAAACATGTTTAATTTTAGAATTGATTTATAACAACCAGTTATATACTACTACATTATACCTTCGGTGGCGCGCGAGTTATAATTAAGTAAAGAATGAAATTAACATCAGTGAGTAGCATGCACCTGATCTAGTTACCAGTAGGGAGATGGCTGCTGCAGCCTGCATTTAGTGGTCCAAAAATAATACGTGGATCGGTCAATTATCCGGTCGGTATCTTCAATGATGATGGCCCACCACTTGACATAAAGAATACTACTACTCCTAAAAAGATCGATAATGACTGCATGAGTCACTACAGAATAAAATATACCCACTTCCTAGCTAGCTATATACTAGTTATGATGGCAGAATGCATTACTGTGAGCTTGCTACTTTGCTAATTTTGTTCCGAACAATTGATAGGGTGATGCGTTAATTCGCGTGCATCTGATTAAATACTTGAACATCAGTACTTTCAAAACTTTTTATCAGTATTAGAATTGACTAAAATGAAATAAGTTGTATGGACTTGTTGGCTTAGTTTTGTCCTTGCACAGCAAGAAAAGAAATGTCCCGCTGTATGACTTCACATAAGAATTAATGTGTGTATTGTGGTACAAGTCAAAGCAATTAAACACGCTACGCTATTTGACGGTGCTTGAAAAAGAGGGGTAGGTAGAAGACTTTGAAAATGACAACTTACCCGTTCTATCAGAAGATTAAATCCCCCCACCCCCACTGTTTTTTGTGAGAATGATGATAGGTCCTGCTTAAAGATATAATAAATAAAACAATGACATGTGACAGATTAATCTAACAGAAAAAAAAATCGCATCATTCTACCACAGCCACACACCGTACTATTTATACTAAGCATAATATCTGTTGATTTTATACATATTTTGCTTATTTAGGGAGTATTTTCTTCTCTCAAGTTGTAGTCAACAAATAAATAATAATACGCGGCGGTCAGAATGAACTATTTCATTCGTTTTCCAAAAATATTTCACAATTGTTTTTCAAGAAAGAAATATTCCATTCTATATTATAAAAACATTTGTCATATTTGATCGACATTAAGTCGTCTTCTTTTTCTATGAAAAAAATGAAGCTTTCTACTCCCTCCGTCCTGAATTGACCGTCTCCTTTACTTTATGGCACGTTTTTCCACTTCAATATTTAACTTATAAGATAAAATAATTTTATAAAATGAAACAGTATAACATATAGTTTATCATGTAAGGAATCATTTGCAAAATTCAAATTTTAAAAATTATTTTATCTTATATGTTAAATATTGAAGTCAAACGACACGTCCAAATAGTGAACAAGACGGTCAATTCAGGACGGAGGGAGTATATCTAAGTCCCATATACAGCACAGCTATTGGTGTCGTAATCAGTAAAGTCGATCGATTGGATAGTCCAAAAGCGGGGACAATCTAATCTAACAAGGAGATATTTCGTACTACCAATCCAATGATAATCTGCATCCACGCTACGTACGCGCGCTATCGACCGACCTTCCGTTTAATTTGCATTAACTTATTAACATAAAATATGTGTGTTATATATGAAAGTATATATATACATATATGAGGTTGAGAGAGACAGGATATGTATGTTGAAGTTAAGATTTTAATGTCTCCTTAAAGCGAGAAGTTGATGTATCAAAGAGAACTCAATTAGATCTTCTCCAATTCTAGGCTCTAGCTAGCTTATAGGTGGGTTTATTTTGGTCAAAAACGAGTTGGGTTAATTTAATTGATTAAACATGCATGGCTATGAAGTTGTACAAGTCATCCATCGAGCATATATATATGTATATAATAGATTATGTCGATCATATTGATAAAAACAGACATATACGTACATGTATGTTGTCATGTGCAGTACTATCTGTTGTGTTTATACGTGCATGTATCCATCCGCCAAATGGATGGTTGATAATTAATATTCCCCCAATACCACATATTATTAATCGAGATAGATCAAAATCTGTAGGATTTTAGTATATATAGTAATCAGTTAGATGACATTGTAGTAATTATGAAGCAGAATAATTCGGGAGACACGGAAACCTCTGCCACTTCAGATTTTTCATCCACTGGATTCACTAAATATTCTACCCTTCAATTAATTATATATACTTGTGTTTTTTTATGACCACGAAGTTGATCTGCAAAGCTTAAGCTTCAACTTAATTAAGAACTTTTAATGAAGCATGGATGACCCAACTACAATATATTCTCGTTTGATATCGTTACTTACTATGTATGCATTTTCCTTTTTGTTTTATAGAATTGTATTAATCTTTTCTTCACTTTGAATGAAATATGGCGACACGTTTTCGGAGGATTCTTTTTGTTTTTATTATATACTCCGCTCCGTGTAGGTATGGAGAAGCAATACATAGACGATATGTATGTAGTCTGGTAAACTAACCAACTGTTTATTTTAAAAGACCCAAAATAATTGGAGATTTAGTAGTTGGAAACAAGGAGGAAAAAAAAGGTTAGGACTAGAAGTTTTGGTGTGCTTATTTCTCCGCACACATGTATGGTTTGGTATCCTATCCGGTACGAGTATCACAAATATAAATACTAGATCGTTGGACAGAATCAAAAGTAGGGATACTCTACCAATTAAGCTTAGCCACGAGAGACCAAGCTATGAGTAATCATTCCGAGCCCCTCTCTCTCTCTCTCCAAACTGGAGTCTGGACCACAACAAGTCGTAGGAGTAGCATCCATCGTCGACTCGATATCCCCAAATAATTGCTAAACATCGCTTAAATTAGTGTAATAGTAATAGTAGTAGTAGTTGTCGACACTGTTGCGTCGAGCGCTCACGATGTAGTCCGTGAGAGAGAAAAGCTCTCTCCTCTCTCCTATTTTTCTTGTTCTAGTTTTTCTTTGTCTTCATGGTTTTACTTAGTAGTTCAACATCTAGTCTCTAGATGTTCTTTTGCTTAATAATAAGTCTGTTTAGTTTCTTGTCTTCTCTCCGGTTAGAAGAGTTTTTTGCTGTGTATAGGTTGTGTTTTAGTTTCTTTGTATTTTGTGGATTTTGGGTGGGATTTGCAATCATAGCTTCCATCTTCAACGTTGTTGTCAGAGCCGAAGCGTCTAATCTTTGCTCCGTGGAGCAGATGCCTGTCAATGAAGTCTGCGTAGCAGACGACCCCGTAAAAGCCGGTTGTGCCGCTAGCACCAACGGTGGTGCCGATGGCGGTAGCCATGGTGATGGTGCGTTCACACTATCAGCGTGGAGAAGAAGGCAATCCAGCACACTCTATTTTAGTATTTTAGAATTGACATATGTAACTTGCTGGTTAGGGAAGTTGACACATGTCCTACATGGTGTCATTTTACATGTATCCCTTCTTATATAATATAATATATATCTTGTTTTTCAAAAAAAAAATAGTAGTAGTAGTTAACATAGAGTATAAGGTGTTGTTCGACTCCGGCGATTTTATTTTAATGCAGTTAAAGCTAATACCTGTCATCATTTTATTGGATCATTTATGTCTCCAGACCCACATGTCAAAACGTGATAAGTTAACTTACCTAACCAGACCAAGCTTAATCCAAACGCAGAAATATCCGCGTTGAGCGAACGGAACCTAAGATGTAGTAAAACAAAGAGTCACTGACACGGCAGTACATCTCACATATAATAATTTAAATATAGTAGTAGAAGAAATCAAGAATCAAAAACGAAAGTTGAAGTACAAGACAAAATGATCTGTCAAGCAGAAAGGTAGCCAACTGTCATCTCAGATCTCAAGGAAGCTCATTAAGATGTGTCTATCGTTTTATAGGTTGACATTCAGCTTACCCTTTACACGTTACAATGGTATGGTATATCACATCATTGGTGCTGTTTGGGTATTTTCACATTAAATATTCAAATTATCGATGTTTAGCCAGGCCCAGGCGTAATTAATTAATTAATTTTAGGGAAGTACTTACCCCGGCCGCCCGGTTTTGTTGTTATAGACCGACTCATCAAACACATTCGTTTCCGATTGACGTTCCGAGACGCTGGTTTACTCTTGACTCCGCTGCTTCTATGTCCCAAGCTAGCTAATTTCTAGACTTCTCCAAAGATTCTTTTTTAAAAAATTAAACTATTAATTAAGCAACGCACCCTAATTAAAAGCAATAACGCACGTGATGTGTGTTACTTGCCTTATCTCCCAAGTCATTTGGTAATACACGAACTAATCGTTAATAAATTAGAGCTAGCTCGCCCGAATAATAGTATAGGTTTGCAACACGCTCTTGACAGATCGATGTTTCATTCATGTATAGAGCTGACATCTGCGACATGGAGACTTTAGCTCTGTAGTCTCGACACATTACCAAGAATTGATGAACTAGATCTCTAGTTGCTTTTCGACCTACCTATAAATTATAAAAGGTCCAACGAGCTGGACACTTCAATTATGCCATTGCAATTTGCAAACCACCGACGTGCGCGCGCAAACATACCATTTGGAGTTTTGTTACACTTTTAAGGCGTAATAGCTAGGGTGATGAATGTTATTATGATTGTCGACGATTAATAACTGAAAGTTTTAAGTATTGTTCACACTATTCGTTAGCTATGATATGAGATTCTCGAAAGGCAATTAAAAAATGAGTCCAGATTCGATTTTGCTATACTGAGGTCAGGGGTATACATATATCGGTTGAAAATATCAGGAAAATCAAACATAATACATATTCGCAAATAAGAATTTAACTTTTACATTAGTTTGCATATCAGAGTAGCAGTGTGATAAAGTGATGACTTGGGCCTAGACTATATTTATGTATCATTAGTGCTGGGCTGGACTGTAGGGGCTTTACTACAGAATTACGCATCCGGCATGCCCCTCAAATCGTACGTGGGACATAGGTACATAAGAATTATCAAATCAATAAATTGTAGACAATGGTATGTGCTAATGTGGGTGTGATCATTATTTAGTTTTGATTTTAACTCTTCCCTTTTTCTTTCCTGAGGTACAGACGAACAGTAACTCAAGTTCTCCTTATGTACAGTACACCTGTACACAGCACGTAGCTAGCATTACTTATATTCATACAGTATTTTTTTTAGGAAAACATTACTTATATTCATATTTATTCGGATAAGAAAAGGTATGATTTTTCGAAAGACAACTGAGAGAGTATATATATATCCACCTCATTTTGCTTTCAGTCAAGGTTAATGATTGATATTAATCATAAGTTTTAGAACTATATTACATTATTGCAACTGAGCATCTAGAAGGGGAGACAATCTTATTTAGCAACTGGATTTTGCCTAGTCAATTGGACTTAGCTAATGAATTTCTAATGATAGTGCAGGTCTTCTGTCTTTTTTATATAGTTGAACTGCTATATGTATATATGAGTGCAGTTTCAAAGTAGAATTAAGATTTAATGTCTCCTTAAAGCAAGACGTTGATCAGATCCGTGAGATTGAGTGTATATTAATTTATATATGTGTGCACTTTGGAGCTTCATTCTTCAATCAATTGTATAGTTTAATTAATGAATATGCATATATATGGTCAATAACTTGTCCAAGTCGTACATACATTTGTACATTATATAATAATGTACATCATGAGTGTAATAGTCTCTACATATGTGCGAGCGTGCATGCATCAAGCCGCAAAATGGATAGTACCACTTAATATATATTTCCTCCAGGTCAGCACATATCAACTGACCAATCCATGATCTGAGATCTCTAGGATCTTAATTAATAATCAGCCACATATGGAATGACACTGATAATATCTAGAAACAAAAAAATTGTAAGATATGATGATTTAAAGTGTCAAATATTAATCCAAATAGATGGAACGCAATTAATCAACAACACAGCCTTGATATTAAAAAATAGACAATATATTAGCATGGTTGTCAAAATATTAATTATATTAGCATTTCAAAATTCATATTTATGACAATGTAACTCTTATCTAATGGAAACAAAATAAATCCTCCATTAGTAGTGTTCACTATTAAGAATGTGAATGTTATATAAAATATAATTTTTAAAAATAAGGTTCATATAGATATATATATAGAATCGCATTTCTGTACAAGTCAAAGTCCAAACTTTCAAATTAAACATTTTTTCTATCTGTATGTAGTTACATACATATAATTGTTAATAAGAAAAATGTAAATAGCTAATATACCAAACTAAGATTAAAAAAAACTATGTATTTTTTTTTTCACAAGTACGTATATATATTCCAATCTAAATTATTTCTCAAATTTCATTATTTTATTTGTGGGATGACTTTCTCGAGTACTTTCTCTACTAAGGGAAGAATACATATTAAAACAAAAAAACAAAAAAAAAACCGCTACGTACAGCCGGAAATACCACGAAGTCAAGTATTGATTAGAAATTAGAGATGAGTAATCTCGCGGTCATGGGACGTAAATGGTAAAACCAAATGTAGGTTACAATTTCTTTTCTACTAATTTTTTTAGACAAAAAATAAATTAAGATTTTCTTCCACTTGTATCAACGTGTGTAATTATCTCGCTTCTGTAGAAACTGGATCATTTCTAATAAGGCCCAACTCTAATCTTTGTTCGACTTTCTACATACCCTCTCGCGTCAGCTCAGTCTAGTTAAACAATCCCGGCATTGTTGGGCCGACATATCTGGACAAAGATGAATAACTACTGAACGACAAGCCTGACATAAACTGTACTCTAATGGAGAACTTTAATGAATCTCGAGTTTGCTATTTAAAGCTTTTATTATGAATGACTAGTAATCTAGTATTGATGTTTAATTGTTCTCTTCAAAAGAAAAATTGCTGCTGCTGATTGGAATTGATGATTGCTCATTTGTAATAACTAACCCAATTTATAATTATCACTTTTTTCAAGAAAAATTGCCTTTTTAGACATATAGGATCCCATATAGTATTGAAAATTGTCCGCCATGGCTAATGTTTCTTTATATAAAATGGCTGCGGATGAGCCATGGCTAATGTTTCTTTATAATTTATTCTCTCGTCTTTAGTTGGCTATTGGGTTTACCCCCTTCCCTTTGTTTGTATTATGATTTGGGACCATGGAATTGACAGAATTTGTCTCTTTGCCGCTGCAATTTGGAGCAGTGTGTCAAAACGTAACTGCTGGACAAATGGATCATTATAGCGTTCGATGTATGGGCATCGTCCTATTTCTATAGCGTTCGGTTTATGGGCATCGTCCTATTTCTTAGCGTTCGATGTATGGGCATCGTCCTATTTCTTCAACTCCAATCAGTTTCTTTTTTGGGAAAATTCATAAATATATATCCCTGTTTTTTTTCGTAATTCACAATATACCCCTGTGTTTTTTGTAATTCAACTTTAAACATGTTTAAATGTTGTTCAAAATTGATGAAACTTTACATGGACGATGCTAAAGTGTTATATTTTGGTCCAATTCCAAATTTGAAATTTTTTAAGCTCACATGTGACCTGTGGGACCCAATGAACATGTGGCATATTCATTGGGTCCCACAAGTCACATGTGAGCTTAAAAAAACTTCATATTTGATATTGGACAAAATATAACACTTTAGCATCGTCCATATAAATTTTCATCAATTTTGGACAACATTTAAGCATGTTTAAAGTTGAATTACGAAAAATACAGAGATATATTGTGAATTACGAAAAAAACCTCTTGAATTTTCCTTCTTTTTTTTCGATAATTAAATTAACTCAAGCAATCTTTCGCGAAAGACAATTTTTACTGAAGTTGCGTTTTTTTTTTTTTTACTTGTTATACAGAAATGTTCCGTTACAATTGGGTCCATTTCATGAGTTATTAGATCTGAGGAAATAGTGAGACTGAAAAGAGTAAAATGCTTCAGGATGCTTATATCAAATGCTGTCATGTCTGCAGTTTTATTATAGCTTTGGTGAAAATGTAAAAGTTACAAAAAAAACTTTTAAAATTTTGTAAAAATATATATGGAACATATGTCACCTTTAATTAAGTACTCTTTAAATACTACCAAAAGACTAACCTTGACAAGATACGTATGAGATCAAGGAGAGAAAGAAAATAATTCAAGTTCACTTCAGATAAGAATTCGCGTTTACCATCAATTAATTATCCTCTCTTCCGAACAAAAAATATTCCTCGCAGAGGTATGTGACATTTGCGATCAAGTAAAAAAATTCGACGTGGAGAGTGAAAGAGTAGATATTTCTTCGTTTTTTTAGTAAACTTAGACGTATATTGTAACATCCGTCTATTCTATTAATTGTACTATTAAGTGTTTTAATTATTTATTGGTATCTTTTTATTTGTCCGAATAGCCAAAATTCTTATCTTGGCCTATTATATAGGAATGTAGATATTATTCTGGGTTATCAAATGTTTCCGAATGGTTCTGGATTCAATAATAGCCATTAGATTATAATACTAAATAATACAGGATTCAGATTAATTCTAGTACTAATTTTATGCTTTTAGTAGATAATAACAGATTTAGTACATATTTCATGGGATTTTGTGTTTCAGAAGTGGTTTTATTCTACCACTGAAATACCCCGAACTTAATTAGGGTGATTAAATTACTCTAATATGATATTTGAAGGCCTAATAGTGCATAAGTAATTTTGGTAAAGAGAATAAATCCAAAAGAAACAAGAAAACGCTTAAAAAGCAAAAAACGCTAAAATGAGCGTTAAGTGACCGTAGGAGGAATACGACCTCGACAAGAGTATTAAATGAATTTACAAGGCTAAATAAGGCCTAAATAATATATAGGAACAATTCCCGAAGAAAACGGATCCAAATAACGTACTAAAACGCTAATAAAGCTTTAGCGCACGTTTTTCGAGAAAACCCAAAAACGTGACTTTGAGTGGTCAAATGAACCCGTAAAAATTATAGTTCATCAAATGACTATAAATAAACATTAATGGAAGCTTAAGAGCCATTAAAATTAAAGAAACGAGAAAATTCCGGAAAACGGGCCCGGTTAGTGAATAGTACTAAAACCGGGTAAACTAACGAGTGTTTTCTGTAAAACGAAAAACGCTCCAGCATGGGTATATAGTGGTGCCGGTTTTTGGCTAGTAAACAGCCCCCCTCACACACATTAATAAAGCTAGAAAGAAAGAAAAGAAAAGAAAAGAAGAAAAGAAAAGTACAAAAAGTATCAGAGCGAAGTATCGCTCTGAGGGTCTAAATACCGAGTTTAGGAAAATACCGAGTTAGGAATTAGAGACTTAGGGCTAAGGGTCGAGTGTTAGCGTGTGAGGTACGCTAGATAGGAACTTCCAGTGTAACCTGGATACCTACATAATCAATCCCGCCCTCCGCAACCCCCATTGAAATACCCCGAACTTAATATGGTGATTAGATATTTTAATATGGTATTTAAGGGCCTAATAGTGCCTAAGTAATTTTGGTAAAAAATAAATCCAAAAGAGATGAGAAAACGCTTAGAAAGCGGAAAACGCTAAAGTAAGCGTTAAATAACCATAGGAGGTACGAGACCTCGGTTAGAGTATTATAAGGATTCCAAAGGCTTATTAATGCCTAATTAGTATATGGGAATGATTCCCGAAGAAAACGGATCCGAATAATGTATTAAAACGCTAATAGAGCTTTAGCGCATGTTTTTCGAGAAAACCTTAAAACGTGATTTTAAGAGGTCAAACGAACCCGCAAAAATTATAAATCATTAAATAACTATTATTAAGCACTAACGGAAGCTTAATACCGATAAAAATAAAGAAACGAGAAAATTCCGGAAAACGGGCCCGGTTAATGAATAGTATCAAAACCGGATAAAATAACGAGCGTTTCTGTAAAAGACGAAAAACGCTCCAGCTAGTATAACAGTGGGGGCCGGTTTTTACTGGTGTAAACATCCTTCTCTCTCACACACACACAAGTAACAAATAAGTAAATCAAAAAGTAAAAAGTAACTAAGGTACAAAAAGCACTTTCATACTCTTTTTCCTCCCATTCCCTCATCTCTCTCCTACCCTTCTCCTTCCCCACCGATTTCTCTCTCATTCTCCCCCTTGCTGGTGATTTTGAGAAGCTTCAACACCTCCCATGGCTTCTCTTCTTTCTCCTCATGCTCTAGCTCCATTTGAGCTCCAAATGTAAAATAAATTGCATATTTGAACTCCCCTCTTCAAACTCTACATTCCTATCTTTTCAAAATCCGAAAATGAGCAACTTCATCTACATGGGTTTTCCCCATTTGAAGAGAAAAGCACACCATTATGGAGCTTGGAGTCTCCTCTTTCCAACAAGGTAAAAATCTCCATGAAAGACCTCACTTTTGCCTCTCTCTCTTACCTTGTTTTTTCTCTTGCTTTGGAGCATTGTTTCAACCCTCCAATGGTGGAGTAACCCCCTTCTTGATTCAAGGGTGAGAATCCCTCTCAAAGATCTCCAAAGGTAAAACCCTAACTTGTACTCTAAGCCCTTTTAATGAATTAGAATTCTCTAAGGGTTTAGAAGGATAATTAAAATGCATTTTTGTGTTTCTTGGGTGTTGGGATGGAGTTTGACAACTCCATACCCATTTGACCGATTGGTGCAAGAAAGAGAGGAAGAGGAGGATTGGAAAAGAAAGAAGGAAAATATAAGCTCAAGGTAAGAGCTCCTTCTCAATGCTTAATTTAATGCATTAGTGTAATGGGAATGGGTAAACAAATAAAAGAACCTAAACTATTGTACTAGTATTGTAGTTGTGAATGTTTGAATATTTGTGAGCAAATGTGTGGATTTGTAGGCCTTAGAGCCAAATGAATGGGGTATGTGTACTAGTATTGTTATTGGAGGAAGTAAAGATGTATTAATATTGTGATTGAAGGAGTATTGGTGTATTAAGATTGGTATGGGTGCTGGTAGAACCCTTGTGGTTTGGCTAGAATAGGGATGAATTTGATGAGAAAGGAGATGTGTGGATAAGTAAGGAAAATAGGTGAACTATGGCGAAATTTTAGTAGGAATTGTGTATTTAGAGTGACTTGGTGAATGGGAGAATCAAGGTGTGTATTGGGTTTAGTAAAGAGGTTTAGAGACCATGGATAGATGATTGTAGTATGTGAAGTTAAGATACAAAATTTGTAGCAAGAGAGGTATCAAAATGCATTGTAGAACTAAGAAGAAATTAGTGTGCAGGATTTTGTAAAAAGAGTGTTGGAACTTGGGTGTAGGTAGTGCAATGGCTTGGGAATGAATTGGCATGGTAAGGAGAAGTATTTAGAATGCTAGGAATGACATTGGTTGAGGAAGTATTGGATGGGAGAATCGAGTTTTAAAATCTGTAGCATAAGTGTAACAAAAACTGTTACATGAGTTTGAAAGGAAGTGAGGGAATTGTGTAAGTTCATTGATGGACTTAGTAATGGATTTGGTGGAATGAATTGAGGTATTTTAGGAAGCCTAAGTGGCACTAAAACATGTGGGATTACATGTAGGAAGATTGGGGAAGCAATGGATAAAGTAGGGAACTGAAAACAGATTTTTAACCTGAAGTACTGGGCCGGACCGGACTTGCAAGTTCGGTCGAGCCAAGAATCACAAAGACGGGAACCTTCTGGAATGGATCGGACTTGCGACCGGACTTGCAAGTTCGGTCGGACCAGAAAGTTTTCCCGTCTGAAACCTTCTGGAATGGACCGGACTTGCGACCGGACATGCAAGTTCGGTCGGACCAGAAAATTCTCCCGTAATGAGAGCTACTGGAATGGACCGGACTTGCAAGTTCGGTCGAGTAAAAAAAAAATATATTTTTATTATATGATTATAATAATCATATGTATATATATATGCCTATATACATATGTGCATATATATATGTAGTAGTAAAGGTAAGAAAGTAAGTATATGAGTAGGAAAACAAGTATAAAAAGTAACCAAGTAAGTTGAGAGTATGAGAACATTAAGTACACCGGGATAACGGGGTAAGTACGGGAGTAGTAATTATTTGTGTATCGTAAGAGTATAGTATTAATAATAATGTTGGAACATTATCAGTGGAACGAGTGTGAACCAAGGAACAAGGGAACACACGGTAGAGCTAACTCCGGTGAAATGTATGATTTTCTCATGCCCCGTATGCTAACCGAGTTACGTTGATTTGTATGGTGTATGCCGGCTAATCAAGACTAAAGCATGGAAACGGTTTATTGCCTTTCATTGAATGTCTTGTTGTATGTTGTATGAGCTAACCCTTCTTGATTGATTGTGTGGCTTCACTTAGTGTGTAGACCGACTCATAGATGAGTCTTGTTGTGTATTGACTCGTAGTAAGAGTCATGTGTGAACTAATGGAACCGTAGCAACGCACTAAACCAACGAATCAATAAACGATAACGTAAACCAATGAACTCACTAGAATGTGAGAGAGTGTACGGGAGTAATAACCTTCCGATAACGGTAGGAGAACCGAAATGATTCAACCACAAACAATAAGTAGTGGGAGTATATGAGTAACCTCTATTAGAGGAATTAATCTTGGTGCAAGACATGAACCATGAGAGTAGTAAAGAATAACGAGGGATCTCCAAACCCCTTAGTAATTAGTCGACCCATTATGAGAGGACCCGACTGATGTAAGTAATGTCCCGAACATGAGAGTATTCGATACGTTGGGGAAACCCTTAAATCTGAGGATACTAGTCGGTTATAATTCCCTAAGCTAGTGGAGGTTATCAAGAGAGATACTTCTAGGCTAAACCACGAGATTGTATTATACTCTGAGAGAAGAGTGTTGGGAATTTGAGTAGTCCGGTAAAAACGGGCATTTGAGTATTTGAGGAGCTAAGCGTATAGCCCTCGTATTGTAGGTCCGGCGGCGAGTCTTGTGTATGACTCTGCCCAGAGGCCAAGTAACGAGTATTGAGTATTGCGTATGTATGAGTAAAGTAATGAGTACTGAGTATGAAGTGAGTATGAGTATGTAATGAGTACCGAGTATTGAGTATGCATGAGTAAGTATTGAGCATTGAGTACGTATGAGTAAGTATGGAGTATTGAGTGTGCACAAGTATAGCAACGAGTACGAAGTAAGGGTCATGTGCGAGTAAGGTATTGAACATGGAGTGATGAGTATGCAAGAGCAAGGAGTGAGTATGAGTGGAGTAGCGAATATCGAACACAGTACGAACAGAGTAGTGAATAACGCAACGAAAGAGTAATGAATAAATAACTAATACGAACAGTTGACTATCGAATGGTCTTCCTCAGTAAGTATTGAACCTTGTATGTGTATGTAGGTATCGTTGATTGTATTGTTGTAGCATGAGTATGTATGTATGTATGCATTTAAAATGAACTCCATGTATATCCGACCCAAAGTAGTCGGCGTACTGCGGTTAGCACGCGGTATATGCGAAATTCATATTCAGCGTAAGCTGACCCCCTAGGGGGAACGTTTTTAGTGTGCAGGTACTCGAAGCTGACCACCGTTTGAGAGAGTAGGACGGGGACTGCTACGTAAGCATGGGTAGTTGTATAATAGGGATTGTAATTGTAATGTATTGCGAAAATTGGAAGTTCCAAACTGTATCGGTAATTTAAGGATTGTAGTAGACTCGGTATAGTAATGTATTGGAAGTTGTAATTGAATTATGGTTGAGTATGCAAGGGAAGGTATTGTATTGTGTAGAGTACTCGGTATGTTCAATTCATCAAACCGATAGTATGTAGTATTGTAACTCGCCTTGTTAGTCACATGGGTGACTAACGGCATTGTACACCCGCCGTTGTGTATGGAGTATCCGCTACGAAGGTAAGTATTGTACAGTAATGACGGTATTAGCGGTAGGGGTGTTACAGAACGCTAGAGAGATGGAAAGACCTCTCATACTTGGGTAAAACCCAATCTGGCAGTTGTAAACCAAGTTTGTAAAAGAAGGAACCAGTCATACGGTAGATTCCAAGAACTGGAAATCTCGGAGACGGTTCTCATTTGAATAACAATAACCGCATTTAACGACAAAAGATTGAAGATCCTAAATGTAGGATAATGAAATTTGCGGCACCATGGGGCGACATGCTTCGCAGTCGCGAGAACCATGCATACCCGACAAGAAGGGAAGCACAACTACACAATGAAGCGGAAAGTGGAGTAACAAAGCCCGAGACAAGAGAGTCTGCGGACTGTAAACGCTTGATGATACCGTCAACGGTATACTAGCCGGCTATGGAAATAGCCAAGGTTGAATAACTTCAAACCTACAACGCCAAAGGGCAGTAATACCCAAATACCGTAGTTTAGACAACTGTGAGAGTAATCATTAAAACATACACCAACAGGACTACGATGTAACTCCTAAGGACTTGTCAAACCTCGGTAACCACCGTAAAGGCGTGGGAACGAGCAGTGAAGCAAGGTACATGGAGTACCACAAAGGTCGGGAAAGCACCCGAATTAACGACAACCTTGTCAAGAACACTGAGAAGCTACTCAGGAGATTGATCACTAAGATCAAAGGATCAAAGGAAGATCCAACAAAACCACTAAATACGGATGAAACAATACCGTAATCGGTATATGATAACCTGAAAACCGACCTACCCGCGCACTTGCCAAGGCAAGTGCAGCAACAACAAAACAATTAGAAGACTTTTGACGATCGACAAGTACTTACTAAAGCACCATCATGGAGATGGAAGCAAATGAAGGATTGCCAAACCTAAGAACTTGAACAACGAAACCCTAGAAAGACCTAACGGCCTAACCATCATATTAATGAACACACCAGTCAGCGAGAGGCTAGACTTGGTCAAGACCTCAGTCATGGCAACGCCATGAAGATTTTCTTTTGAACTCAAGACTTTTCCTTCAAAACCCAAAATTTTTCTTTCAAAACCCCAAACTTTCTTTTAAACCTTAGATTTTTAAAACCAAACCAGAAGAATCACGGTGGGTATCATAGAATGATACAAGAGGAGTTGATAATAGAATACTTCACCTAGGCGTGTGACGAGCACTACGAGTGTACCCAAACACGGGATGTGGGACAACCACACTCCGAAGGAGCTTGCGGGCCTGACAGACCATTGTGAGTTAGTCGGGTAAGTGGTAATGTACCAAAAAGGTACCCCACGTATGTATACATGTAGTGTACGAAACACGAGAAGTAGTCAGCTCCGTTCTACGGATCATAAGGTAAATTCAAACCGAAACAGTTGGACACCCTGACTGATCGAAGAATCAAGTAAGCTTACAAAGCTAAAGGAGTCCAAAACTTACTCCAGGAGGATGATTAAGAGTTAGGAAGTGCGAGAAGCACTAGTAATTGACTAAAGACATCAGGTATGTCTCAAGAATTCGAAACAAAAGCGTGAAATAACCGGAATGGATACCCGGTCTAAACACAGTGAGGCAAATGCCTAGCACGAACACCTCAATGTTCAATGAATGGGATGGGATTCCCAGAATAACCACCATAAGTACCCAGAGTGATCATCTAAGGTACCGGAGGATACCATTCGCCACCGAAGAAAATATCAAACCGGTTAAAAACATAAGAGAAGCACACATGGTCTACCCTAAGAACGAGAGACGTTATAACCCTAAACAGGACAATTCGAAATTCAGAACCGCTATGCGGAGTAAACTAAACATTCTCATAAATGTTAGCCAAAGGTAATGGCATCACTCAACAACACCCAAGAGCATTCCAAGAAGGGTGTCGAACTAAATGTCGTGATAAAACACAAGAAGCAAAATGAACACTCGGTGGGAACACCGAAGGGATCCCATTTGACAGGGGATACCCTAAATTGAGAAATGATACCGATCAATACCAAGATACTAAGAGGGCATCCAAGGAACGGAAGCGTGATGCAATGACCTTATCATGGAGACTAGTATTACCTCCAAACCAAATTACGACGTACAGAGTAACGTAACTACCTGTGAACCGCCTATAATGAGCAGAGATCTAGGCAACATGGCTAGTAAGCCATGAATCGCTACAATACGTAGATACAACGGTTGTAGAACCTAATGAGAACCATAAGGGAAATGGGTAATAACTAACATGCGTGAATACCGCTCGTTACTGTGAGACCGCAAGAGCGGTAAACATATCCCAAAGAAGAGGATGTCACCAGTAAATGTTTGGAAATACAACTCTTTCAGAACTACTAAAGTAGTGAAGCTTGAGCATACAATTATTGTTAAGCAATGAGAAAATGAGCTGATATAGCAGTTATTGGAAACCAAGGAGTAATCGGTTAAGAGGAAATATTGTATGTGTATAACGTGAAGTATAAGTAAATAACGCTTAAGGAGCTTGGAAATATGGTATAAATGGTGGAAATGCATGAGCTGAAGCTAGCAACAGCGGACGTCATGTAAACCAATACTGTAAAATCAGTAAGAACATGGTGCGCAACGAGCGACCAGTCTATGCTAATAACCACACAATGACATGAGTTGATGAATAAAGATGGTAGACAGACCAGGCAACAAGGAAACAATGTTCATTCCTATTGCAATCGCATAAGTGATTTACTGCCAAGAGTTTACGTCTCTGCACTCTGTAGGACTGAGTGTTTTGGTATTGCACTTGTGCAGTGATGATCTAGTGGGATAGCTAAGAATCTGGGGACAATATCAATTGTGGTAAAAGTTGAAGGAAACTTACGAAGTCACAAGGACCGACACATAGAAAATGCAAGGTCATACAAGTAAAGAAAACTTGTACAGAACCAGATGAACTGGCATAATTCAGAAGCTACTGACAACAGAGGAAGCACTACAACGAAGTAGTGGCTTAACCTTAACCGACAACATGTCGGGAGAACCAAGTGAATAATCACTCAAGTACACAATAGTATGTACATTGATTCCAGAGAGCTGGATAGAAACCTGTAACTTATTGAGTTCGCGTACGGTAAAGAAATACCACGCTTGATTGATAAACCTTATTCCCAACATGAAAAGGGAGAAAAAGGTGATGTCTAACACAATAACAATAACGAGAAGGGCGAATAAACCCAAGTTATCAGGGTCACGCAGCAGAAGCTAGTGGGCCAAGAATTCTAAGGTCTAATATACCTAGTGAATTAATGACTAATCATCAACGCCTTGAAGCCTCTAAGGCTAGAACCGAACCCGGTTCAGAGTTAACAAACTCCGATGAGAATTCTTGGTGCAGAGACTAACCAATAATATGGTTAAGACCCTTTGACCAAAAACCATTGTATAATAGACCGCATGGAAGTTGAACCACTCTGTGACGGCTAAACGCCTTAAACCTATGTCCAATGTTGACACATGGGAGATTACGTGGGCGTAATCCCTTTTTAAGAGGGGTAGGGCGAAAACCGCGAAATGTATGTTTTACGTGAAGGTGCGTAAACTACAATGCGCATAGCGTAAAAGAATTTGTGTTGATGATTGGTACTTATGTTACATAAACATATGTATACCATTCATAGTGTAATTATGGCGGATTGTGAGACTGGAAGTGGAAAGGAGTAGAGAAACTTCAGGGGAATGAGAACCCCGATTGGTAATAATTTGGGAAATGAGTATGTTTGAGGAGTTTGATGGGTATAAATCGGTATGAAACCGATGTTGAACCTAGTGGGAAGTGAGTCCCCTAGGTAACTTGGTTTGATTGTATTTGTGAATATTTGAGGATAGAAAAACTAATTGGGAACTAACCGTTGAATTTCTTAGGGAAGCATTTGAGATAAATTGAGTAACAATCGATGAGATGAGTATTAAGTGAGTAAATGGATTCTAGAAATTGGTAAATGTATTGATGGGTGATTATGACTAGAAAGATTAAGAAGATAGAAAATAAAATTAATGCTTGACTATTTGATTGGGTGAATGGAGGTGGGAGGAGAAACTTGATTTGCTAGCGATCAAGGGAAACCTAACACAAATTGGGGTGGATGGATAGTTCAACACCAATGCTGATCACATTGGGGTTGAATGACTCTTGAAGCTCCTTATAAGTGGCCATAAGAAATAACGCTAGTAATAGGTATAACGAACATAAATTGGAATTTAGAGTTGCATTGAAGCTTTCAAAATGAATTTTCAAACCGATTTTGGCACAAGGATTTTTTCTTCAAACTTGAGAATGAGGACAGGTTTTGAAACCGCTCCCACTGGTGCTAGTTGGACCTTCTCAAGGCTAGGCACCGGTATCGGGTCGAACCTAGGAAGTAAGGCTAGTTGTGAGCCAGTGGAGTGATGATTAGTTTTGAAACCATTACAACGGATGAGCAACGGTACTAGGTGACCGGTAGGACGTTTGTAGTGTGTGTTTTGTATTTTTCCATGGGTCACCGGATATGAGTAGTTCGGTCAGGGAAGAGTACCCACTTTGGAGCCTGAGGATTCTCTAGATGTGCAAATGAATTTGATCAGAACCAAAGGACCGTAGGGCCAGATAGCGTAAGTGCCCAATGTCATGAAGACCGTGAACCAGAAAGCGTAAGTGTTCAAACGTGACCGGTACCTGAGGGATCACTCGATACGGGGGAGGACTTAGTGCCTAATTGTCTGCTAATGGACCCCATTGAGAGATTGGATAATGATTTTTTTGGTTGCTATGCATGCTTGACATGTTGTTTGGATGTGTGGTATGCATTGAGTTAGGCTTTTGGAGTCTGGCAGGTTATAGAGAGATTATAACCTTAGTATTGAGTACTTAGGTGACTAACAATATTAGATTCACCAACTTTGAGGGCAAAGTTCTTTAAGGGGGTAGGTTGAAATACCCCGAACTTAATTAGGGTGATTAAATTACTCTAATATGATATTTTAAGGCCTAATAGTGCCTAAGTAATTTTGGTAAAGAGAATAAATCCAAAAGAAGCAAGAAAACACTTAAAAATCGAAAAACGCTAAAATGAGCGTTAAGTGACCGTAGGAGGAATACGACCTCGACAAGAGTATTAAATGAATTTAAAAGGCTAAATAAGGCCTAAATAATATATGGGAACAATTCCCGAAGAAAACGGATCCAAATAACATACTAAAACGCTAATAAAGCTTTAGCGCACGTTTTTCAAGAAAACCCGAAAACGTGACTTTGAGTGGTCAAATGAACCTGAAAAATTATAGTTACTCAAATGACTATAAATAAACATTAATGGAAGCTTAAGATCCATTAAAATTAAAGAAACGAGACATTCCGGAAAACGGGCCCGGTTAGTGAATAGTGCTAAAACCGGGTAAACTAACGAGCGTTTTATGTAAAAGACGAAAAACGCTCCAGCATGGGTATATAGTGGGGCCAGTTTTTGGCTAGTAAACAGCCCCCTCACACTCATTAATAAAGCTATAAAGAAAGAAAGAAAAGAAAAAGAAAGAAAAGTACAAAAAGTAACCCCCTCTTCTCTCTCCTCCATTTCTCTCTTTTCCCTCTTCTCTTTCCTCTCTTTTCTTTCTTCCCTGCCGTTCTCTCTTTCTTCCTCCATGGCTGCCGATTTCTCTTCTCCTCCCATGGCTACTCAAGCTTCTTTGCTTTGCCCAAGCTTCATGGAAGCTCAAAACACAAAAATAATCACATATTCTTCATCTCCTCACCATTCTCTAGCATTCTCTCTTTTCAAAATCCAAAAATGAAGAACTTCATCTTCGTGGGTTTTGGCCATTTGCGGAGAAAAGCACACCATCTTGAAGCTTGGAGGCTTCTCTTTCCATTAAGGTAAAAAGTTCCAAGAAACCTCATATTTTTCTCATCTTGTAGTGCTGACCGATTTTCGCCCATTCTCATGCCTTGTTCTCTTCTTGTTTTGGATCCTTGTTTCAACCCTCCAATGGTGGATTAATCCCCTTTTGTGTTTCTTGAATGTTGGGATGGAGTTTGGCAACTCCATTCCCACTTGACCGAATTTAAGAAGAGGCACTAGTAGAAAAATGATTAAAAACTACTGCTAATAAACAACGGTTTATTTAAAAACCGTATCTTATGCATGGAGGAGCGCGCGCGCGGGTGTAGATTACTAGTTATAAACGACGGTTTGTGTAACCCGTCGTTTAACATGGCTTGATTACGCGCCGCCACTAACCTTAAACTACGGTTAACGTTAAACCGTCGCTTTTCATGCTTATTATAAACAACGGTTACAAATAACCGTCGTTTTATCTATTTGGATGATCGTACGGTGTTCTTAAACGACGCGTTACTTTGACCCGCCTCTTAAACCCTAATAATTCCTATTCATCACCCGCGCGCCATATTTCTTTCTTCTTCCTCATTCTGAATTAAGCCCCCGAAAGCCTCGTTCTCTCTCGATCAACCGTTGTCCCCGTCTAAATTTTGTTGTCGTCGTTCTTCCTCCATTGTCGCCACCGTATCTCAGTCGTCGTCAGTCCATCCACCACCGCACAATATATATTCTTTCTTCTGGTAATCGTCGCGTAATTAGCTAGGCTAGCCGTCTGTTTCCACCACCGCGGCGCGAGAGATCGCGCGACCTGCATGTGGGCTTGCTAGCTTCTTCTCGTCATCCATCCACCACCGCACCAGCTTGTTGCTTCTGCTCGTCGACCGCGCAAGGCTCTACTACCGTCGTCTGTCTCCTCCACCGCGGCACGCGATCGTCGACACGCCAGTTCTGGTAATATATTCTCAGCTTATAATCTACGATCTTTTCCCCTTGTGAAATTAAGCTAGGCTGTTAAATTTGTATTGACAATGGAACTGATCTATAGCGTGAATTAATCGGTTCTGTACCGATGAATTATGTCAATTCTGTCTTAATAATGCTGTGCCCTGTTTTTCTGATGAATTAATCGGGATGTGATATAGTATATACTTATTTTTCAGTAGTATGTACTAGCTAGGTAATCGGTTCTGTACCGATTGATCCTTTATCCCTGTACCGATACTACAGATTACTGGAATAAATAAATGTAGGTTAGGAGTTAGGACCATCGATTGATTTGTCTAGCGCGATGAAGAGATTATGAAACTTGTTTACAATAAGTCATAATGCAACCAGCTAAGAAACAGCAAATACCATATAGTGAAAAGCAGGTTCGTGGCACATAAAGCATAGATTTAAAATGCTTAACATAAGATATTAAGAAATTAACCCACCTTTCTACCTAATCCCATTACCGCCCCAAACTCCTCCCGCCACTCTCTTTCACCATCTCTTGAACAAAAAATTTCCCTCTGCTTTCACACTTCCCTTACGACGGTTTACTATTCTCTTCTGGCTGTGCCTCTCAAAATTCAGACCTGATAGATACACAGATAGACTCTTTTTACTGTTGGTGCCACGACTCTTCTTGCTGCGCCTCTCAGATTGATACTTTCTCTTGAGTTGTACTTTCTCTTGAATTAACATCAGAAACAGAGAACATACATACTATACCATTCTTCATTTTCTCCTCTTATGAACTGCTCTGCAATAGTGGATCACCAAGCTGCTGGAGCACATATAGACTTTACACTCCCTCCATTCTTCTTCAATATGCGTCTCTGATGTGATAAAAAAATATTTCAAGACTGCTTCCTCGCACCAGATTTGCATAACAGGCTGAAGGCATACATACTTCACGCTTCTCCAATCTCTTCTTCCATCTCCAATTCAGCTGAGGTAAATTACTGAACTATTGCATCTTGTGGATGAGCTACAACATTGATAAATCAAGCACATAAAACAGTCCATTCTAGGACCATAATATAGCCAAACATATCTTACTCTTCCGTGTGATTGATCCATTCTGTTTCAACCAGTGAATTGAATCACACACCAGATTGTCTCTAGAACGGGGGATATACTCTGAACTCGTCTTCACCCCAGGCATTTATAGACTAGACGTTGTGGATAGCTTCTGTTATATTTGCTGAAAATGTATTACACTCCTTCAATCTGTCCTTGTGTCTATACCCCTCTGCAGAGATAAAACACTAAAGATCTGCCTCTAACAATACAACTGTGCATACCTCTCCATTTCCTTCTGGTAAATGAATCTTTGAAGTGATAAACCACCACTATAACTGCTGCAGACTCACACACCTGATAGAAACAGAAGCATAAAACTCTTCATTCCACTACTGGTGGTACACTTGAACCCACTTTTTCTCCTCTGACTATTGTAACAATAGAAGTTATGGGTTCTTCTGCCCCAAACCGGCGTTTCAGATCCTTCATTTCTTTTCTGTAATGATTCCTCTACAACAAAAGAACAGAATCTGTAGGTTGCTGCATCTGGTATATCAGTTCGGAGAAGGGACTAAAAATATTCATCTCTGAAATGTTCTATATTTGAACTTAACCCTTCCCTTGCTGTTCTAAAATAAAAACAGTTTGCCTTTGCAAGAGACAAGCACGTACTCCTGCTGTGCAGCATTCGAATAATATACATGGCATCTTATGCTCACAAGCAATAACCAGCAATGAACAGAATCCAAAAAAAAAAGAGGTTGTAGTTTATAGTGCACCATGAACGCTTCTTAGAAGTGGTGAAGTTCTCTTCTTTCAAGCTGCTGCATTATTCTGCTTTTCCATCTTAACCACACCTGAATAAATTTGGTTCATGATGATGGTGAATGTGGGTCGATTAACACAGATCAAGAGTGGGTTGTTAAAGAACAAAAAAAAATCATCACGATAGTGCTGAAGCTTGTGTTCTGTAACAGAACAATAATCCCACAATTTCTACCACACAAAAAGCACTGGAGTATTGCACCTCTCGCACCAGATTTCACGGGAGCTGAAAACAGCTTTGTTTCCTTTTCATTTTGTGCTATCTCCTGTTGATGAGCAAGGGAGTATATGCTCTCCACTCACCTTATTTTCAGCTTCTCTCTTCTCTTGTTGATGAAATTTCTGAAGCAAACAAAACACTGGCTGCTGCAATATAACATAACAGGTTACGTATCAATTGAACAAGTTTTAGTTTAATTGAACAAATTGTGGATCAATTGATCAGAATATGATTGGTTGATAAAGTTTAAGCTGCTGTCTCGTCTTCTTTTGTTATTTATAAACCTGGTTTAGTTGAGAATAATGTGGTTGCTTGTTTTTTTTTTAAAAAAAATGAACAACAGAATTTGAATTACTAATTACCGATATATGACACATTCAGCAGCATAATACTTACAGGAACTAGCAAGCAGAACAATACTTACAGTAAAAACTGATATAAACATTGAAAAAGAATTACACAATCAGCAGCAGAACAATACTTACAATAAAAACAGATATAAACATTGAAAAAGAAGTAAACATTTAGCAGCAGAACAATACATACAATAACAACTGAAATAAACATTGTAAAAGAAACTATCAAAAAATAAACATTGAAAAAGAACTACACATTCAGCAGTAGAATACATTCAACAGAAGATCAACAGCAGTAGAATACTTACCAATCAACAGCATAATACTTACAGGAACTAGCAAGCAGAACAATACTTACAGTAAAAACTGATATAAACATTGAAAAAGAATTACACAATCAGTAGCAGAACAATACTTACAATAAAAACAGATATAAACATTGAAAAAGAAGTAAACATTCAGCAGCAGAACAATACATACAATAACAACTGAAATAAACATTGAAAAAGAAACTATCAAAAAATAAACATTGAAAAAGAAGTACACATTCAGCAGTAGAATACATTCAACAGAAGATCAACATCAGTAGAATACTTACCAATCAACAGCAAAATAATTATACATACAGTAGCGGAATACTAACACATTCAGCAGCATAATACATTGAAAAAGAAGGACATTTAACTGATATAAACATCCATTGACAACAGTAAAAACTGCACTTAGCTATTGCAATGATACATTAAAGAGTACAACTGCACACATATCATAAAGCATACATACACATTCAGCAGCAGAATACTTATAACCGCAGCAGCAGAATACTTGTAATTGATATAAACATCCATGACCGATCTATTGCTCCAACAACACCAAGGAAACATACAGCAGCAACATACATACACATTCATATGTAGAAGAATACTTACAACAGCACTCACAAAATACAGTAGCAACATACATACACATTCACATTCACATGTCCACTAGATTACATTACAACCCCCCCAAAAATAATACACTTGAATTCCCACAGAACACTCACAAAATACGCCATGAACTGTTTCAGTAGGTTTTAAATATTTATTATGTTTGTGAGTTTCTCTTCTGCTTGAACCCTTGGATTAACTCTAGTTATTTTAATCAGACCTAAGGTGGCAAGGCTCTGCTCGCCGTCTCCACCACCGCTGGATGCAATCAACCTGCTAGCTTCCTTCTTCTCGAAGGCGCTAGCTTGAACTGGTAATATTCTCAACTTATCTTCTCCGATCATCAGCATATAATGTTGCTTCTAAATTGCGTTTTTATGGTCGGTTTCAACCAATGCATTACTACTGATTATATATTATATCTGTTGAGGCAGCTTTTCTTCCCTTACAACATAGGTAGCTATGTCATCATTTTTTTTGCTGCTGTCAAAATTTGATTAAGACCACATCTTTGCTTCAGTTCTTGTTTATTTCTCCATTTCTTCAACATCAATACTGCTGCGATTAGGATATACATGTTTTGCACTCAGATCATTCTTTACTTGAATTTGCCCCTGTACAGTGACACTATCCCTGGGCTGCTGCATCTCACACACCAATTGATTACGGGCTGATCCCGTAACCGGTAATACACTTGAATTTACACCTCTACAGTGATGTTAAATATTGTTATTTTCTTTAGTATTACGATATACATGCTCTGCGCTCTCATCATTTGCCACTTGAATTTACACCTCTACAGTGAAAAAAGTCACTATCCCTGGGCTGCTGCATCTCACACACCAATTTGATTACGGGCTGATCCCGTAACCGGTAATACACTTGAATTTACACCTCTACAGTGATGTTAAATATTGTTATTTTCTTTAGTATTAGGATGTGCATGCTCTGTGTTCTCATCATTCTCTACTTGAATTTGCACCTCTACAGTGAAAAGTCACTGAGCTAGTTGCTGCATCTCACACACCAATTTTGATTACGGGCTGATTATGGAACTGGTATACACTTGAACTTACTGTGTTTAAATATTGTTATTGTCTTTAGTATTAGGATATACATGTCGTGCGTTGTCATCATTTTCTACTTGAATTTGGCCTTGTACAGTGAAAAGTCACTGGCTGCTACATCTCATACACACCAAATTGATTAAGGGCTGAAAATAGATCATCTTGGAACCAGTAATACACTCGAACTTACTGATTTTAAATATTGTTATATTATTTGGTATTAGGATATACAACTAGTAGTATATGCATATATAGGTATATATTAGGAAAAATAGATGGAAATATATAGTAATAATGAATCATCTACACCACGTTGAGATTCTTGGATAAAACATCACTTAAACCTTCTGTATGTCGTTTTAATATACACCACCGCAACACAAGATTATACTCTCTCTCAAATTGAAAATTCACCCGAAATCAGCAACAAATTGACCCTGACCAAACTGAACCATATCGTTGTTAAGCCGAGAATAAACCACAATATTACACAACCATCCAAACCACAGTCAACCGAACCGAAGTAAGGTATGTGTAGGTTACTAATGTGTAACAATATTGTAGGAGGAAGAAGATGACAAATTCATGGATGTATAGTGGGAAATTGGACAATAAATTTCTCGAAGGAGTCGACAAATTTTGCAATGTCCGGTTTAACTATCTAAAATATTCAATATGGTGTGTTATGCTTGTTCTTACAGGTTCGTGCATATTTTAAGAACGCGGGCAAAACTTATTCGCCTAAAGATTTGCAATTAATCAGAGAGCAAACATCTTTGTTCATCCTAAAGTGTTTCAAGGATCCAGAACAAGGACAAACTAGTGAAGCAGCTGTCAGGACTACTACTTAAGTTGGTGGGTTACATGTATTTATATGATTTACTCTGAATTTGACAATTCTGAATTTGACAATTCTGAATTTGACAATTCTGAATTTGACAATTCTGAATTTGACAATTCTGAATTTGACAATTCTGAATTTGACAATTCTGAATTTGACAATTCTGAATTTGACAATTCTGAATTTGGTATGATTTTTGTAGTTATGGGGTTTCATTGGTTGTTACTTGTTCTGTAGAAAAAAAATTGATTGATATGGAAATGGGGTGCAGGGCATTTTGCTGAGATTGCACACAATGTGTCAACCAGGAAGAGAAAGGAGATTGTTGATCGAGCTGCACAGCTTGACATTGTTTGTCACCAACAAGCTTGCTAGGATGACAAGTACAGTGACTGATTAATGTAAAAACATGGATATCTCTGTTTAGCTTTGTTATGTTGGTCGAACGAATGTTATGTTTGGAAGTGGAAATTGGTAGTTTAATTTCCAGATGTGGTACTTACATTGGTCGTTCATCAGTACTGTTTTGTTTTGAATGTTGCACTGGAAGCATGTACTGGTGGTACTGGTGTGTGATTTATTGGAATTGTTGCTGTACAGGTTTTCTGGTTTTTGGATGTGTATACGTAAAAAGGAAATAGGGAAAAACTAGAAAAGATCGATATATCATAAGTGACGGTTCATATATAACCGTCGTGTATAATAGGTAGCCGTTAGAGGATAAAATAGAAATAAGGACGGTTCCACATAGAACCGTAGCTTAAAGTACATAATAAGCGACGGTTCTAGTGCAAAACCGTCGTTGAAAACAATTTTAGGCGCGTCGAAAATCATAATTAAACGACGGTTTGATAAACAACCGTAGTTTAAAGTTTACAATAAGCGACGGTTTATCATCGTAACCGTCGTTTATACTAAAAAAGTCCCGCCCCCTGAGGCGCCCTTAAGAGACGGTTTTAAACCGTCGTAAAAGACCAAAATAGCAAAAACGACAGCGGCATAAGCAACGGTTCGGAACCGTCGTTTTTATATGTTTCGAACCGTCGCTTATGAACCCGCCTGTACCAGTGAGGAGG
This sequence comes from Limonium bicolor, assembly GCA_023374045.1. NCBI lineage: Eukaryota > Viridiplantae > Streptophyta > Magnoliopsida > Caryophyllales > Plumbaginaceae > Limonium > Limonium bicolor. The sequence goes on along the minus strand of CM041776.1, from coordinate 342,598,666 downwards.
AGCAAGAGGAGAATTAAAAGAGGAACTTGTGAAATTAAGGTAAGAAATCTACCTTGGAACTTGCTTTAATTGTTTTAGAATGTGGGATGGATAAATTAATGAATGAACCCAAAATTTTGTACTAGGAATGTGTTTGGTTGAAATGTGATAGAATTGTGAAGTTGATGTTTGAATTAAGGGCCTTGGAGCCAAGTGTTTGAGGTTGTGAGCTATATTGTTGTTTGATGAATTTTGAGGAAATGTTATGTGCTGGTAGGACCCTTATGGGTGTGGCTAGATTAGGAATGAAAAAGGATGAAAATTGGTGAGTATTGATAAAGTTGAGGATGTAAGATTTATGGGGAGGTTATGGCAAAATTTCGGTAGGAAATACGTGTTTTTAGATGACTTGGTGCATGGGAGAATTTAGGTGTTTAGTTGGGTTGAGTTGAATGGATTAATAACCTTGGAATGGTAGAAGGAGAAGGAATTAGAGAGGGAATAAAATCTGTAGCAAACTAGTAAAATAGTGCCATGGAGTTTGGAGAGAAACTAGGTTGTAAGAGATTGAAAGAAATGGATGGACTTGGGTATAGGTAATGCAATTGCCTAAGAATGATTTGGAATGGTCAAATGGAGTTAGAACAAAATGCAAAGTGCCAAGAGAAGTTTAGAAAATGCACAAGTGTGCAAGATGTAAAATGAGAATGGAAAATTTGTGAAATTGAGCAAGAGTTGAGTAGGGATTTGACTAATGGTTTGGAGTGGTTTAGAGCATGTTTTGAGGTGTTAAAATGTGTAGAAAACTTGTGGAAAGATTAGGGAAAGATTTAGGGTGGATTAAGGAATGATTTGGGGCTGAAAATTTACCTTAATAGCAGTTTTTAGCAGGGTCCGGGACTTAGGATAGGAACCAAGTCCCGGACCGCATCAGAAAACAGGCCGAAACTGAAAATTGACATTGGTCCGGGACCTAGGTCCAGGACCTAGGTCCAGGACCTAGGTCCAGGACCAAGACCCGGACCACTAGTAAAAATAGGCCGAGAGTGAGTTTTGTATTGGTCCGGGACTTTGGGTCCGGACCAAGTCCCGGACGACCCCCAGAATTCAACCGTGAGTGTTTTTAAAGGGCTCTAAACATGGGGGATTGATTGGTTATGGTTTTAGATGATGTTTAGGAGTTGTTTGGTGACCTTTAAAGGTCTTAAGAAGTGTAAACAAGTTTGAGAAGTGAGTGAGAATTAAGAGCTTAAATTGACAAGAGTAAAACTGAGATAATGGGATAACGGGGTAAGTATGGGAGTAGCAATTATGTACGTACCGTAATGCCTTAATATTAATAGAACCATTTGGCATGTAATCAGTGGTTCAAGAGTAAGACTCGAGGAACAAGTGTGGACCGAGGAACGTGAGAACACCCGGTAAAGTTAACCCCGGTGAAAGGTATGATTTTCTCATGCTCCGTATCCTAACTTGGTTACTCTGATTTGTGTGCTTGTTTGATTGTGTGATCAAGTTAACAAGATAAAAGCACGAATCGGATTGTTTGCACCTTGTAGTGCTTGAATTGTATTGTTTGTTGTTGAATTGTATCTTGAAATTAAAGTTTGTCTAATTCATGAAATGTGTGATTGTGGATGAATTGCTTGAGTGTGGAATGTGTGCTATAGATCGACCCATGGTTGAGTCTTGTTTGATTCATGACTCGTAGAAATAGTCATGTTGTGAATTAATGAAAACGTGGAAACACACTAAAACTATCGAACCAAGAAACGATAACATAAACCTATGAACTCACTAGAATGTGAGAAAGTATACGGGAATCAGTAAACTCCTGATAACGGTTAGAGAACCGAATTGACTTAATCCACAAAACAATAAATAATAGTGGAAGTATATGAGTAACCTCTATCTAGAGGATTGATAATTGCTCAAAATATGAACCTTGAGTAAAGTAAGTATGGTAAGGGATCACCAAACCCCTTAGAAAGATAGTCGAACCGCAATGAGAGGAACCGACTAAAATGAACAATGTCCTGAACATGAGAGTATTCGTTAAGTTGGGCGAGACCCTAAATCTTAGAATACTAGACATTGAGAACTCCCTAAACTAATGGAGGATATCGAGAGTGATACTTCTAGGCTAATCTATGAGATTGTGAACTGACTCCGAGAGTGGAGTTTTGGGAATTTGAGTAGTCCGGTAGAGAACCGGACATTTGAGAATTTGAGGAGCTAAATGCATAGCTCCTTTTGTATTTGTAAGCTCGGTGGTGGGTCTTGTGTATGACTCTGCCCGGAGGTCGTGGCTAAGACTTAAAAGATGCCTCTGAGTATTGAGTATTGGTTTGAGAATTGATTTGAGAAGTTAAGTATTGAGTTGTGACTTGAGAGACTTGAGAATTTGAGTTTGAATGGAGAATTGAGTTGAGTATTGTAGAACGGGTTAAGATTGCAAGTAAGAGTACCCAAGAGAGTGGGTAAGACAATGAGCAATAGAGTAAGGCATAGTGAGGTAGAAACCCTCAAGCCTAAGTAAAGAACATATTAAACTAACCTCTTGAGGTGTGTGTTAGTGTTTATGTTCTTCATTGAACCTTGATAGTGTTGACATACATATATAATGTATTGTTGCCTTGCATGCTGTTTGAACTAAAATGAATCGCATGCTCTCGACCAAATAGTCGGCGTACCCTCGTTAGTACGCGAGGTATGCGAATTTCATATGCAACAATTTTGCTGAGCCCCTAGGGGCATCGTTATTATTTTCCAGGTACATGGATGCCGATCACCGTTCGAGAGTAGGACGGGTTATTATTTAATATGGGTAGCTGTTAAGAAATTGTATTTGTTGTATTATGGGATTGTAAGACCGCACGGTTATCAATAGACTTGGGAATTGTAGATACTCGGTATAGCATTGAACGGATATTGTATTGTAAATTTATGGATTTTAAGTTGTAAATGAATTGAGATTCGACTAAGGAAAGAAATGTACAGTTTGGTTGCAACACTCAGTATATAAGACCCATCAGACCGATATTGTATTTGTATTATTTGTTTGGATTGGGTTTGGCCTTGTTAGTCACGTTGGTGACTAACGGCATTGTATCACCCCCGGTTGTAGTTGGAATTCCGCTGCATTATGGTTGGTAATTGAGACGGGTTAGGAGATAATGACTGGATTACCGGTAGGGGTGTTACAACCACGCACCTCTCTCTCCGACGTCCATTCTCTCCCATGCCCATTCTTCCCTGCTCTATTTTGATTATTTTTCACCGGCAACTTGACAAAGCACCAATCCACTTCCTTTTCACCTTGCTTCTGTCATTTAATTCTTGTGTCTGCACATCTGCAGAGAAACACTGGAACACATCACTGGAACGCAGCATCTCACACACCAGATTGAAGCTGGACTGAAAAGAGTTCATTCTAGAACTGATAATATACTCCAACTTCTTCAACAGTTCAAAGCAACATACATGCTCTGCATCACTCTTTATTCTGATCTGGTATGAATTGGTGAGTAGTTTTGTCTATATCAATTGTAAATGAGCAATTTTGGTAACATTAACAGGTATACAAGAAACATACAAGCTATGCCCCTCTTCATTCTCGTGTTGTGTCTGTGCCTCCGTAGAGATAAATGACTGGAACTGCTGCATACTGCACACAGTTGAAGATGTGACTGAAAAAAGGTTGAAGATAGGGCTGTTTAGATGCAGTTTACCAATATCTGAATGTATTAGTACCACTACAATGAATTAGTACCAAGTTGCCATACACAAAATACCATTAAAATCATATGATAGTTTTATAGTCACTGACAATAAGTATCCAATTAAACACAAACAATGTAGCAAGTTCTTTGTGCCTTTTTGCGCTCAAGGGCTTCTAAACAAGAACATTGTTTTGCTTGGTTTTTCAGCACTTTGCTTGGTATAATACACCGACATCAATATAACAAAATAACATGAATCTCCCGATAAAACACGTAGCACTTGTTTAATATACACCATTGCATAAATACCGTCATGATCATAGCCATACATGACAAAATTTTGAATAAAGTACGTTGCACCTATTCAATATGCACCTGTTTATAATCAAAAGAAGGTGTTGATTATAATCGTAAATTACATCAGAATTGATTTTAAGCAGACGTGATGTAAAACACCAACATCCATTTAATATACTACCATGAATGATCTGATGAAATACCCAACACATGTTCAATATGTACCAATGTGTTAATACTGACATGAATATAGCCATACATAACAGATTGTTGAGCTACCGACATTGGACCAGTTCAATAAGTACATATTTGTAATCCATTCAAGGTGTTGGTAATAATTCTCATCGTAGAGACATTGGTATTGTTTTTTTAGGTTGGTATAGTGCACCGACAACAATATAACGAAATACCACGAATACACTTATGAAATACGTAGCACTTGTTTAATGTGTACCTATGTAAAAGTTCAGTCATGAACATACCCATACACCACAAATTCTTTAACTAAATACCTTCCAGCTGTTCAATAAGCACAAGTTTATAAAAAAGGTAAGGTGTTGGTAACAATTCTTCGTAAAAACAGTAGTATTGTTTTATAGCAGATAAGATATAATACACCGACATCAATATAGCAAAAATATCACACCGCCCCTGATGAAACACCTATCACATGATCAATATGTACAAATGTGTTGTTTCAAACAAAAAATGTACAAAGCAAAATACCTACACATCAAGTAAGAACCAAAACTATTCGATTGCACCATCCATCGAAATGTAATACCTCTTACTACAAAACAAAATACTTACACATTGAACTTCAAATACCTTAACCGGCTTTAGAAAACACCAATAACAAATGAAAATTATTAATGAGAAAAGTGTAGAAATTATATTAACTTAATCCTGCTATCTGTGTAAATTTGAACCAAATAATCTTTGCATAGTCTAGTTACTAATAAATCGTAGTTATAGAAAATAAGTAAAAAGAGAAAAAGGAGCTTCTTTTACAATCAATTATGTAATTTAGAAATTTTAAATGTACAAAATAAAAAAAATGAGTAAAAATAGCATAGTTAGGTTACTTGCCTTAATTAATGGATATAGATATATGATATAAAAGTTGAGTGGACAGTTATAAAATAATAGTCACTAATTAAAAGAAACAAGAAATTACGTAGAAATAATAGGCATAGCTGCCACTAAATATATTTTTTACAAATATAAAAATCACACCAATCACATCTTGTGGGGGACATTAGGTGACCTTGTTAGAGGGGAGCACTTCTTCCATTATTCTGTGGAGAGTAAATTTCAACGGAGAAGCATACACTGGTGGAAGCTCCTAGAATGTAAGTGATTTGCCGTGAGCAAATATTTCCGACTCGATGGTAATGAACGGTAAGAAAATTTCTTGATAATATCTCTTCGGTATAAGATATTCATTGATTCGAATAATTATGGTGAAGACCACTAACCCTATCACTTCAAGTGTGTTGATGTCAAACTTTTCAAATCTCTTGCCTGCTAGAAGATCTTTCGCAACATGTTAATTTGATTGTAGAGTTAGGTGTGTGTGTGTGTCTCAGTGTCTGTATATATATGTGAGTTCAAAGGTTGCTCACCAAGTGTTTGTTGAAATGACGGAACTAATACTAGCTTCTGTACATATAGTATATTATTCCTAAGTTCGACGGATAATAGGTTATTCTCTTAATGGAGATTGCTAGTAATTATAGCTTGTCGGCAATTCCTTGTATTGATCGTTGGTTAATTTCACCATGACCGGGAAGATGATTAGATGAATTATTACTAAAAACATGGTGGTGATTTATCGACTAAGTCAAGCAACTGGTAGGCGTGCACATGCAGGATTTAGTTATATAGCCTATATTTAATAGATGTAAATTGCATATGTGTTAGTAGTATGGAGTACATATATACATATCAAAATTCACGGTCTACCAGTACTACCCTTTCATTGTTTGAAATTCCATATGAAAATATGGATATGCACAACTGTTTACATGCCTAAGGCTAGAGGAGTAGTATAAGAATTAATGTACTAATGCAAGGGGGTCAAATGACTAACTATTAAAAGGTAGATCTCAAGTTTAAGAAATTACTGCGTGACTAGTCAGCATGGGTGGTGCTGACTAGGCATTTTAATTTATTGAGTAAATTGAGTGTTGCTTGTTGTGATCTTATTAACTGACATGGATTACATTTAGCTACAATGTTCACAAATGATAATATGATATACTGTTGTCGCCAACTGGAGCGTTTGGTAAAGTTTCCATACAATTATTGAGATATATTAGTAGCATTCTCTACCAGGGTGGGTGGGGGATGTTACATATATTAATTAGGTAATAAATAACAAGATTATAATAAGAGTTTACTAGGAGCGAGCCTAGAACTAGATGATTCTAAAACAAAAGGCAAACACCACTAAGATTGTCATCAAAGGGAGAAAAAGTCAAAAATCTATCAATAAAACGCTTTAAACTTCCTAAAAAAATTTATCGACACAAGTTGTAGCAAAGTCAATGTAAGACACACTCTAGAAAATGGAACACACAGAGATTTGACACATGAACAAAAGAATCAACTGCGCCTCTCATCGAGCAGTTTTAAATCTTCCGGCGATTCTGGTCGTACCTACAGTCAAAAGAGGAACTTTTGCGGGAGTAAATACAGTGAAAACTCTGTTAAGTTTAGGCTTCGTTCTCAACCGAGCTTCATCACCTAGATGAAGATTATCTTTCTGTGGGCTCCACAAACAAACGCTGGAGATGATTTCTTCAATTTGATCGGACGCTGGTATTAGTAGCGTTTCAACAATTTCTCAATAATCTGGTGGGGCCACTTTAAAAGTAAAGATTTGAGAACGGGAGTAGTCATTCTTGTGAACTGAAGGAGGATAATTAATTGGTTCAAAAAAAAAAGGAGGATAATTAATCTACTTTGTCTGTGACGAGGGATTCGAAGATGCAAACAGATCATACCGCCGCTCGAAACCTAATTGAGAATATTATTATTTAATAATACGGCCAACGCGGAGGTGGTCGACAAATGGGAACTTTTTTTTTTGTCGACAAATGGGAATTGTTCAACCGAGGGGACGAGATGAGATACTTCACAGTTTACATGATGCGTTTTGCTTTTGAACCCGCCAAACGGCATTGGAGTCTTTGGATTCCGGGAAGGAGTACCAATTTTACTTGTTAAACTTTTGGAGGGAAAGATTGGAATTTGCTAGAACATAAAAGTAGCTTATATTCCTCTACTTTTACTTTTCCCTGCAAGATCAAGATGCAGACCGCTCCAACACCCATATGGGGTCAGCGTCTATACGGTCATACTAAAGTGCTACATTTATAACTAAAATGGAAGCTCAAACGGATCAATATTACATATAACTTTTACATTAATTATTGTTTCAAAAAAAAACTTTTACATTAATTAACTTATTAATTTAAACCATCTTTAAACTTAAAAAACAGTCGTACTCGTACTATAGTACTCCCTCCGTCCTGAATTGACCGTCCTGTTTACTATTTGGACATGTCGTTTGACTTCAATTTTTAACATATCAGATAAATTAATTTTGAAAATTTAAGTTTTGCATATGATTCCTTACATGATAAACTATATGTTACAAAATTTAATTTTATAAAATTATTTTATCTTATAAGCTTAATATTGAAGTGGAAAAACGTGCCATAAAGCAAACAGGACGGTCAATTCAGGACAGAGGGAGTATAAACAGATTGTACAATAATAGTAATAATTTTCTTTAAAAAAAGTAGTAGTAATATTAAATGGCCAAGGCAATAAAAGACAAGCTTTGGCAGTTCTTTTCCTCTATTTACTTTTCTGGGTCTGCACTGCAGCAGCCTTGGCCCTTGCGTCTAGTTGAGCTCTGTGCGGAATCTTGAGTAGGCGCTTTCAGTGGCAAAGCTCACCCCTTTTCTCTGCACCTCCTTTCTCTTTCACTTCCCCTTTTGCATATTTCTCATCCAGAACACTCTCCCTCAAGTCCTCCACCCACCTAACCCACACCCCGGAGGAGACCAGCTAAGGTCATTTTCTCCATTTGATGACACAGCGGATGCTGTTGTCTGACATCAGCTACCCTAATTGATGTGCTTCCGAGACGTAGATTTGCGTCTAATTGTAGAATTCTTCTTTCTGTTTCCCGCCTTAGACTGTCTTCCCTTGTGGGGGTTTTCAGGGATTTCTCCCATGATATACCACCTGTTCTGCAAGTGAATTTCGATTGTGGGTGCTTTTTTCTTGGTCTTTACATGTCGACTCAGGTACGACTTTTACTCTTCCTAACCCCCCCTCTGGTCCCTTCGATTTCCCAGTGTATCTCTTATGACCTTGTGGTCTGTTCAATATGAGGGTTTCATGGAAGTCGTTATGCTAACTGTAGCTTTTGCCATAGACTATCAGAAATTTGGAAGTCTCGTACATTTGTTATCGTTATGGTTGTTAAGACATTGAGAAATTGTTTGCTCTCTGCTTTATAAGGCACCATAAGTCTTAGCTTGCTTGTTAATCTTGATTTCCTGCTTTTTTTTTCTCCACCTGTTTAACCTACCCATAGAAATCTGTTTTTCCCTATAATGCCCGAGCTCTGGTTAAATGTGTAATGCTGAAATTTCCCCGTATGTTGTACGTCTTATAATGCAGATGCTCTGTGTTGTTATTACAATAGTGTGTTTATGCATATTCTACCCCAAGTCCTTCTGTTGATACCAGCTTCAACTCCATTCAAATTGGGGCTTAAAAGATAGTTTAGTGCGCGCTCTTACTTTCTAGTGTGCTTGACACTTGTCCATCTTTTTATGTATTATTTCAGAGCACATTATGAATCAACACTTGACTGCCTCAATCTGATAGCAACGGACGTGGCAGAGTAAAATGACATCCAGTGTCTTGTTGCACCAGTCGTCGATCCCTAAAAGATGGCTTTTCCCAGCTATCATGATACTTCTAACAGGGGTTTACCCATTTGTGTCTGGTAATTTACACTTGGCTAGACTTGTTATATAGTAATCCCCGTGTTTGATTAATTCGCCTGATTATGTCCTTCACACCAAGGCAGAAACTTGAATTCTATTAATTTCATAACAATCTTCCCTATATACACTACTTGTGGTAGGTGCATTTGTTGGGTTCGACATTGGGACTGACATGTCCAAAGCACCATCTCCTTCCGACATGGTTGCACTCCTCCAATCCCAGCAGATAACTCATGTACGCCTCTATGACGCAAACTCTCAGCTCCTCCGCGCCCTGGCAAACACCAGCATTGTAGTCATGGTCGGTGTCACCAACGAAGAAGTCCTCGGGATCGGCCAATCTCCATCTGTAGCGGCTTCATGGGTGAACAAAAACATCCTCACATACATCCCCGATACCAATATAACTTCCATAGCAGTTGGCAGTGAAGTCCTCAGCACAATTCCACACGCGGCGCGTATCCTCGCCCCAGCCATGAACAACATCCACTCCGCCCTACTGGCATCCAACTTGAATTCCCAGATCAAGGTCTCCACCCCACAATCTATGGACATTATCTCAAGACCATTTCCTCCATCAGCAGCCACTTTCAATTCCACTTGGAACTCCACAATCCATGACGTCCTCCAGTTTCTTAAAACCACCGACTCTTACTTCATGCTGAATGCTTATCCTTACTACGGCTATATGAGTGGAAACGGCATATTTCCACTTGACTACGCCCTGTTCCGTCAACTCTCACCGATGAAACAGATAGTTGATCCCAACACACTCTACCATTACGACAGCATGTTCGATGCAATGGTGGATGCTGCTTACTACTCCATCGCATCTCTCAACTTCTCAGATATCCCTGTGGTTGTGACAGAGACTGGATGGCCATCACACGGGGGATCAAACGAGCCTGATGCAACCTCAATCAACGCCCAAACATACAACAACAATCTAATCAGGAGGATATTGAACGGCTCCGGTCCACCTAGCCAACCGGACATGCCCATCAACACTTATATATATGAGCTCTACAACGAGGACCTGAGACGCGGGCCCATCTCAGAGAAAAACTGGGGAGCTTTTGACAGCAATGGGACGTCTGTTTATTCTCTGAGTCTTGGTAATTCGAGTGGTGGGTTAGGAAATGGTTCTTTCAGTGGTGATTACTGTATTGCGAGGACTGGTGCAGATTCTGATAAGTTAAGGGATGGATTGAACTGGGCGTGTGGTGAGGGGCATGCTAATTGTAGTGCTATACAGGAAGGTCACCCTTGTTATTACCCTGATAATTTAGAGAATCATGCGTCTTATGCGTATAATGATTATTATCAGAGGATGCGTGGTGCTGGAGGGACTTGTGACTTTGATGGTACTGCAACTACAACTAACGCGGATCCCAGTGAGTAACTTCTGTACCTTTTTCTTTTTGACTTACAGAAGCGTCAGCTGGTTAAAAACGCTTGAACCTCTCTACAGATGCATTAATTTGTGTTTAAATAGCTGTTTGGTTGTTTGCACACTATAATGTTACAATGTGTTTTGCTTGGTGTCCACTTGCTAATTTGCTATGACATTGAAGTCGATTGGTTCATCATCTTCCAATAGTGAGTTGATCTTTTATCCCATATGGTTGTTGATCATCTTTGTTGTTTCTTGTTGCAGGTTATGGTTCATGCCTGTTCACTGGGAGGTAAGATAGATTAGCAGGTTAAATTGTTACATTTTTGGAGGAGACTGTAAACATTTTTGTCAAATATTAGAATGAACTGATTCGTGGTGTTGACCAATTTGAACAGTGGTGGCAGCGTTACCGGCGGTGGAAACGTATCCACATCTCTGGGACCAGTCAGTAGCCCATTTGAAGGGAGTGCAAGAATGCTCTTATCTGGAGGAGGCAGATGTACAATTTTGGGATTTCTTGTGCTCTTATTGTGTACTTTTTGACGCCAAAAGTTGATATGAACAGATCAGGATTGATATCTTTTGTTTCATTATTAGTAATATTTAATAGTATATTTTTTCAGTTCGTGGAAGTGGGCGGTAAACTTTCATTTGATGAGATCTCTGGTGCTAGTAAATAGTGTTTGCCAGAATCAACATAGGCGGTTGCCCTTTCCCTCCTATGAGCTTTGCGTGGAAAGCTGGCCTGCCATTAATATTTCGTTCTACTTCAGCCAAGGGGCTCACCTCAATTTAAATTGGTCCAAATTTGTCTTGGGTCTAGGCGAGGAAACGGTGCTCTGACAGGCCCAACTTGCAATTAACGTATGAATCTTTTGAACCAAGTCTTCCTTTCCTGTCCAGTTGTCATTTTTGTTTGGATTAAGCTCTGCTGAACTGTACATCAAACCTTCATTCAGCCAACACGAATCAATATGTGACATTAGAAACGTGGTGGTGTACTTTAGTCTTTAGATATGGGGTTACAGGGGCACGGGGAAGAATTGAGTTTTCGAAGCACCCCACGGAAAGTGAAGATGGAGTTGTCGCTGGAACAACAATCATAGGATACCACAATAAAAATTGGTTTTCCCCAGGATTTCCTGCATTCATTACTCCTGATTTAAATGGCAGGAGGCATTGATTTGTATGATGTTGATTGTAGAAATGTCCTATTTTGGTGACTGCTTTTATGTGCGTGAAACGCTTTCATATCCTCGCACCACAAGCACGTGAAATACTACACGTAAAGGTGACGACGCTAACATCTAAACACACGCAGTTCCACATATAATCGATATACAATATAACCAGAGGTTGAGAGAAAATCAGGTCTAAGGGAAAATAAAGCAACTCATTAATGCCAAGTTAGCTCATAATGTCATTTCTCTACATACCCATTCATGCCCCCAAAGAAAAAGAGAAAAAGAAACAACCCTTGCTACACAATAAACAACTCAAAAAATTAGGATAAAGAGTACGAGAGGAAGAACAAAAAACAAGTTGTTAAAGAAAAATACCACCTGTGCTCCTGTAAAGCAGTGACACATATGCAACACTACAAATACTACTCTACCACAATTTCCCGGTAGGATTGTACTTTTTGACGCCAGACACACAATTTCATGCATCATATGGGAAAAAGTGAAGTAGGATATAGCAGATTTCATGTAGCACAACTTCCCCACCCACACGCAGCTGAACCCCAACCAGCCGACAGAAAATGTTTATAAAACTCCGCCATTGTCAACTTGTAGGCTCAGCCAAGGGAACACTCTCAGCTGACTGCTACAACTTGACAATTGTCATTTGGACAAATCCAGATCACAGGAAATAATCAGGTGTCCTACGGGTTACATCTGGCTCCCCTCTCCTAGGAGCTGGTTCAAACTGCAACAAACCAGATTAGCAAGTGATCAATTAGTTGAAGGTTTCTGCCTACATCTACAGCATCTCTAGCTTCATACTGACCATAAATTCAGTTTCAGTTACAAATGAACGAGCAAGCAAAGCAAAAGATGCATACCTGAATAAACGTGTGACCTTTGCAGTCATCAACTTCTAAGATGGACGCCATATTCCCACAGCGGTAACAATAATTAGGTGCACTGAAGATCGTGACCACTTTTTGATCCTGAAATGAAAGTATATAGTCATCAGCACCATCATCAAAGAGAATCTTAGGAGAAAATCAACCAATCAATTCAAGATTTCACTTCAGCTACGTACATGACCCCAATTGTACCCTTCCATGACAAGTTGGTGAGCCCTGGCAATGAGCTTTAAGTTATTGGTATGGTTGAATTGCTCTGATATATCCTGTAGAAGAAAAAGGACAACAAAGTCACATCCATGCAGCTCAGATAAATCAAGAGCTACAATTTGAATCATCCAAAGCTTACTTGACCAAATGTATATCCAGCACCCCTTGGTGATATACCCCAACCACACCGGTCATCGGGATCGGACCACAAAAGATCACACATGGGGCCCTCATGCGGGACCTCTTGAACACGATCAAAGTTGCGTATGTTGTCGAGTGTTTCTATCGAAGGTGATAATCCACCATGCAGGCAAAATATTTCAGATTCAACCTACAAAATTATCACACGTTTCTCAGCATGACAATGGGAGTCAAAAACAATCATGAGAAACTGAAAGTTGTTTTTTTATAACGGGTTGAAATTTGTCTGTTTCAAACAACAGAAAATGGACATGACAAATTTACTGTATTAGCAATAATAACAATAAAAAGAATCCAAACTATGTCACACAAACCAATGCAGTGAGAGGGAAACAATCAAACAAGTCGGTGAAGGTCTTCCAGACATTAGCACTGCCATACCTGCGTCACATTAAAAGTGCAATAGACGTCAAATGACCAGCAACTAGATTGATTGACTATCAAGTCATTCTTAAAATATCTAATAATTAAGTTCAAAAAGCTTCAAATGATAGTGCACGTATGGAGAATGTAAAAGTAAAGACAAAAGCCACTTCCATGAGAATCGCTAAAGCTTATTACTCCAGTATGAAACAATCCTTCAGTATAAAGGAAACAAGCAGAACAACTAGATAAACTGAAAGCACAATTACATAGCGATAAATATAGTTTTAACACATGAAAAGTGAATTGTGCAATAACTATCAAGTAACAGCATCAGCTAACTTAAAAAAATCCCAAGCTGAAATTCCTATCATATTGAAAACATAATGATCTAGGTGAAGCGGACTCACTTTCGTAGGCACTCATCATAGAACCCATAGACTTGAGTTATCTGCAATCAAACCAACCACAAATCAAATGTCAAATACACAGGAGACACATACGAAAGTCAGGCTAATAACTAATGGGAGATAAAGCAAGGTGGTAGAATAATAGAAAAAAACATGTGTTGGATTGGCAGAGGAATACATAAGCAGAAAAAAAAATAAGCCAAAGAAACATCACAGTACCTGGCGACTTTCATGGTTGCCTCTAAGAATAGTGATCCTCTGAGGGTAGCGAACTTTAAGAGCCACCAAAAGCTGAAAATATCACAATAAACCAGTTTAAGGATGCTTAACATAGAGAAGACCTGGAGCAGGGGATTAATTTAATCACGAGGCTAAAAAGGATGTGAAAACAGCACATTTCTAGACATGAGAAAATGGTCACCTCATCAAGAAGCTAAAATAATCCAGAACATCCCGACATAAATGATATGAAGGATTACAAAACTAAAAGCATAGGCTTGTGCCATTGTCTTTACTCTTTGTCCTTGGATTTGTAAGATAGGTAGCAAAATAAAAACACAAACTCTTGCCACAAAAATACTTTGATAGCAACATGCCAGTGTTTGCTGGATGGAGCAAGTAGGGGGTCGCATTCGGAAAGCACTAAATGAGATATCCTTGAGCCCAAGCACAAAGCATTGTTAACTTATAATAAAAGAAAATTCACTCTTGGAGCCGAAAGAAATTTACTAAGAAAGCCATTCTCCTTAGTTGTTTGTAGATATCACAGTTCAAACATGAGAAACTTGTGTAAAGAAGCACCTTTAATAGTGAATACAGCCAAGTCTTTGGAACCTCAATTCTTTGCATAGAGATCAATTAAAGTCACTGGAAAAATCACAGATATAAACAGTAGAAATCCATCTTCTGGGATTAAGCAGATACTAAACTACTTCGTTTTCCGTTGTGTGTGTGTGCGGAGGGGGGGAGGGGCACAATATATAATCTCTGTTCATGCTTGTCTACCAGGAACCATAGGCAGACAAACTTTTGATTCACAATAATCAGATGCAGTCAAAGTAAAAAACAAGACAGCTAAGCAATATGAAACGTGCTTAGGAAAAAGAGATAAAGGCGCCAAGTGATACTAACCGTGACAGTTTCAACTGAATAATAACCTCGATCAACATAGTCACCCATGAACAGGTAGTTTGTATCTGGACACTGGGAAAATAGAGAAGCAAAATACTATAAGACAATGAAATGGCAATATACAAGTAGTTCTGTTCATAATAACATCTACACCATAGCTGGTACTCTTAACAGGAATTGGCCAGATTTAGATTAGTACAGGTGAGTTGCATTGTTCATTGTTTCCACACTATTAAGGGACATAGACACACACAAGTGCCCAGTTGGAGCATCATTCACCTAGAGAAAGCTTAACCAAACTACACCATATCTACACCATATCCACACATGTCAGGCTAACATGTGGAATATTAGAAAAAAGTGAGGTCATCAAACATCACCGAATCATAAAAATAAAAGAAAGTAATACATAGCACATTTCTAGGCAACCTTTCTTCTCCGGCCTTCAAGTAGAACATGGAATTAATTTTTGATTCCCATGGGCTATAGAAATAATATATATAGTACCTTGCCACCAATACGGAAAAGTTCGGCCAGATCATGGAACTGCCCATGAATGTCACCACATATTGTCACGGGACTCTTCACAGGCTGCAAATATGAAACAGATACCAAGGGGATTACCAAAATGTTTTCATAAATATTGAGAAAGCTGATTTATTTCATTTTGATAGTTTTGACACGACTTTGCAGTGTTTGTGCGGGAGAACAGAATCGGGGCAAAACAAAATAGACACCCACCTGAACGTTGCTTTCTTCTATCAAGATCTCTTTTGCCTTATCACATAGGCCCCTTACCTGAATTAACGAAATCAAGAAACGCTATGAATCAAAAAGTTTTCTCTTTCGGGGACTCGAAACACAGACAAAACATAGTATCATGAAAATTTCAAATTGCAACAACCAATGAGAACTATCCACTAAACATCACAGTTACCGGAAGATGTAAGAGAAAGAAGATGATTGATAGTTAGCTGAGAAGGATCGCCAAAAAGAGTAACCCCCCCCCCCCCCCCCAAAAAAAAAAACACAAGTGACCTTTTCTTCAGCAAGCCTCGAGGCGTAATAAATCACCTATCTGATACAGTGAAAAACGAATCTTTTTTGGGCACTTTGTCCAAAGAACAGACATCGTGATCCCAAAATACAGTCAGAAGGGCGCTGGCCTTAACTACTATTTAATCCTAGGAAGAAATTAACATACTTGCAATGGCAATGAGAGCTCATAGAAGACATCCAACCGTAGAAATATCCGATCCAAATCTGGCGACGAAACTCACCCAAATCTCGTCAATTTTTTACGTTCGGTACCCAAGACGACGGAAAAGACTACATGGAACAGATCACAGCAACATCCATCGGATCACAAGCAAATAGATAGCTGAGTTTTTGAAATCTTGAAAATACAGACCACAATTTGGTCCAATCGATATCCCCGCAGAGCGAACCTACTCAGCTCATGGGTAAATATAAAAAAAAAAAAAGAGCGGCGAATGCGTACGCACCTCTTGTTCGGATAGAGGCTTGCACTGCATGAGCTGTTGGATCTGCTCATCGAGGTTGTGATGGGTGTTCGACGACACCAGATCGGAACTCATATTCTCGGTTGATCACGAACCCTAATCCTAGATCTACAGAACCTCGAAGCTTCTCTCCCTCGTCTTCTTCTTCGTCCTCTTCACCGTCGCCTCGCCGTTTCCGAGATGAACAGAGGGGGAAGAAATGGAAATAGAGATGAGGGAGGGAGAGGGAGCAAGCGCGCGCTGTGGTTAGACAATAGTATCAATAAGGAAATTGGGAAAAGTGAAAACCCTCACTCTCGAATCTTGATCGATTGCCAGACTGCCACAGTGCCACTTCTATAAATAATTTTTAATCTCACTTTCTAATTTCTTTTCCGGCAAATGCAATTTTAGTTATTGTAGTTTAGTTCTACTATGCATCAAAAAGAGTATTTGTTTCATTTGTATTTGGATTTGTTATGGTAGTCCTGAAAAAAAAAATTATAGAGAAATTAAGGTCTCTTTCGCCTGCTCGTGACTTATCCCATGCGATAAAATAGCGGCATGTGTCGACTCTTATGTCGATATTGGCCATCTTAATTTGGTTCAAAAAAAAAAAAAACTACTTTCTTTCCGTTTTTTTAAAAACTAGTTTTTCTCGGAGGTTTATAAATATTAATTTTTTTATTTAAAGCAAACACAAAATAGCTTTAGCGTAAACTTGGAAGAAAGTATATATTACTAAGAAACTTATTTCAAAAATATATATATTACTAAGAAACTAGAATTTATGAAAAATCAATAAACGGATTGTGTTACAAAACTCATATTTATACTTTTGAATGAATGTCACCTTAAGTTAAAGTTAGGTCATATCTTTATTAAGAAAATTACAATATGTTTGAATTGGTGATTCAAATTTCAAGTAGATAATTCTTCTCACTAGATAAATAATTACCACTTTTTTTTTAAGTTGGTCACCACCTACTCGCTAATGTTGTTAGGTTTCATTGTTGTATTTCAGATCTTTTTATCATATAATGTTTGTCGTGGATCATAATGAGGATAATCTACGTTCTTAAAGATTGTTTTATTAAGTGTCAGATACTTCTACAAGCATGTAACATATAAGGTGATTTTTCTCACTCAATGTCACGAGCAGCTTGTCATTAATCTTCATAATCATATTCATTTCAAAAAATACACATCATGGTGTAGTATTTTTTTCAAGGTTTATTGATACATTTGATTATAACAAAATTACGCCTATTCTAAATCGAATCCAAGGCTATTTGTCAAGAATGTTGTAATAGGATCATCGCCTCGTAGGGAGGCATGGCCCGACAATACTGACTTCCTAGATGAATCTCAGACGATCAAGAGGAGGTAATGGAGGACTTTGGATCCTCTATTTTCATGACTAAAGAGCAAAGTTGCAGTACAGACAACCGTAGCGTAACGCTATCATTATCAAGATACTGGGCAAGAATTTACCGATGAACATCTTATTTGACAGGCTCAAAGGGAGATGGAAAATACAGTTGGACTTTACCACGGACGACCTCACTAACGGCTTCTACAAATTTTCCTTTGCAAATCCTGAGGATCTTCAATATGTGCTCACTAAAGGTCTCTGGCCCATCATAGACCATTATCTCACCATTCGATGTGGCGCCCAAACTTCAATCCGAGTACAAAAGCCCTATCCAGTCTTGAAGTTTTGGTTCGCTTTCCTGACCTCCCCATCGAATATTATAACAAAGATTTCTTAAAATTTTGGGATCTAAGGTGGGTATAGTCAAGAAAGTGGATTTGTCCTTTTCAGCTTCCTGATTAGCCAGAGTTTCCATCGAAGTGGACTCACCAAGCCACTACTTGCCAAATACCAGTTTCAACGTCGTGTTATGAAAATTGAGTACGAAGGGTTGCACCTAGTTTGCTTCTTGTGTGGCTGCTATGGACACAAGGACTTGGCCTGCCCTTTCCAAGATAGCAGCCAGCAAATCCAATAGGAGGATAGTATCTGAATTGTTCAAGATCCCGGTGCTACTCCTACTAATCATATCATTGAAGATTACAGGGAATGGATGGTCCCAAAGAGGCGAAGCTTAAGGCCAAGTTGGATGATTAAAAGGACATTCGAAAGCCAGATTTGGATAATTCTCGTTTCAGCGCACTGGCTAATAAAACTAAGTCACCTAAATCCACACATTTGCATCCAGTTTCTAGCGATAGTCCCGATAAAGATTCTTCCTCTCCATCCCTGTCACCGCATAAACTTGAGTCTACTTCAGTGATGGAACCGGATCCACCCTCCAATGAGCCAAACCTGTTTATACCCCCAAAATATGCCCTCTTTCTATCTAATGTCTAATCAGCACAAGAAAGACATGTCGTGGTCTGGTGGTATTTGATGCTTTGCTACCTGGCTTTTTGGTTTAAGTTATGCTTATGAAGATAGTTTTCTGGAATGTTAGAGGTGCCCTTAAACCCAGATTTCATCGAGCTATAAGAGACCTCATTAGGACTGAAAATCCCTCCCTCTTTGTGTTACTAGAACCTCGAGTTAGTGGCAGTACTGCTGATTGGATCTATAATAGATTAAACTTTGATAATGTCTTTCAAGAAGAAGCTCATGGTTTTAGTGGGGGTATTTGGCTGTTGTGGAGCAACTCAGTTGACGTCCAAATCATTTCCTCTACTCGCCAGTTTGTTCATTGTCAGGTCAAGGTAAACAACAAGGTTTTCTTTGTTACCACAATCTACGCTCATCCGAATCCTACTATGAGAAATCAGTTATGGAAGGAAATCAACCAGGTCCATCCGTTCGAGTGTACCCCTTGGATCATTGGAGGCGACTTCAATGCTACTCTCTTTCTGAATGATAGAAAGCGTTCTCTGGCTGAAAACTTTAGTATTGACCTGCATTTTACAGATTGGTATCATAATCGTGGACTCATAGACACTAATTCTTTGGGTGTTCCTTTCACTTGGTCGAACAGGAGACACGTTGCCCGCCTGGATAGAGTACTTGCCTTTGTTTTGTGGCGTAATAGTTATCTAGATGCCTAGGTTGAGAATTTGACCCATTTGCCTCTAATCATAGTCATGTCTCCCTATCCCTATACTTTAATATTCCTAAGAACCCTTTGCAACAACCCTTCATATTTTGGTTGAATGTTTTCGCATCCAGAATTTAGAGGTGGGGTCATTCAAATTTGGCAAGCTGGCTTAGGTCTAAGTCTGCTCTTGAAGGTTTGAGTAACCATCTCGCGGTTGGAATAGGAATGTGTTTGGACACATCATTCTCAATAAAAATTAAAATCACTATCCGTTAGAAAGGAATACAAAAAGCTATTGAGACTGGGAGAGGTGACCACTTGTTAGGCCTTGAAACACAAGTTGTCTCGGGATCTCGAGATCTTGAAGTATGGCTTCAAAGAGGGGAGGCATTATGGCACCTGAAATTGAGGGACCAGTGGATTTGCTTATGGGATAGGAACTCCGCTTATTTCCATACCAAGGTCAACATTAGGCAACAAAAAAATTGTATCTTCAAACTTATGGGTGTTGATGGATGTTGGATCACTAACGATGATAAGTTACGTGATCTGATTTTAAATCATTTTAAAGAATTGTTTTTCAGTACGGACAAAGATCTGCGGCCATTGGAAGGTCACAATTTCCCTCTCTATAGTTAGCTACTAAAGAGAAATTATCCAGTCCGGTATCAATGAAGGAGGTTGTTGTAGCCCTACGTTGCATGAAGGCTTATAAGGCTCCGGGTAAAGATGGCTTTCCAGCAGGTTTATTTTAGCAATTCTGGAATAAAATTGTTCTAGAAGTTCTCAAGTTTATTCAGGTTTCTTTTACTATGTGTGTGTTGATCCTACAGTCAACCAGACTATACTTGCTCTATTCCCAAAATATCCTAGCATACAACTATTGCTCAGTTCCACTCATCTTGCTTTGTCAGGTCCAATACAAGCTTCTGGCCAAAACTATAGCTAACAGACTAAAACCGCTGATGCCCCAAAGGATCTTAGTTAACCAATCAAGTTGTGTCCTGGACGCAAGATTTGATAACATTATGCGGGTGCAACAAGCTCTTCATTTCATGCACTCAACTAAGGCGAGAGACTAGTACATTGCCATTAGATTGATTTAGCCAAGGCCTATGATCGTATGTCTTGGAGTTTCGTTGCGAACATTCTAGACAACTGTTGGGTAAAAACCTAACGGCAAGTATACCGGTCGATTATAGCAAGTTTTCCTAGAAGTGCCCCTCCAGGTTATCGAATCCAAGGGAGGCAGCGTTTTAGTTTGATTGATATTAAGAACAAACTAAGAAAATAACTCAAGTAACAGGGGGTTTGTTTGTTTGAATTACTAAAATGTGAAACAATAATGTAAATAAGAGCAAAGGTGACAAATGCAAGACAATGGGCAAAATAATGATATTTTTTGGTTTAATAAACAAGGAAAATTCCGGTTTACTACTCCTCCAAATTCTTCGGTTCCTTTCTCAGTGTGTTTACCAAAATTCAGATTAAAATCCTAGATCAGAAATATTCCACGTTCGGTCTCCCGCTCGGTGGAATCTAATTAACAGCTAATAAATTTTAACTCTCGATACAAATTTACTAATTGCTAACAGCTTTAAGAATAATCCAGTTTAATGATCAGTTAATATCCTAGAGGAATTACCATCTCTAAATTAACTGGTACTGTTCCTGTTGTCTATTATCTACCGCAGTTCTCACTTATAAGCAGATAAACAGGTAAAATCAAGTAACTGGCTAAATCACAAGATTTATAAAATAAATAAGGAACAATACTTTAATCTATTAAAATGGTAAATCACACAGATACTGGAACCTTGAATTTGGATTACATAGCAAACCGAAATTTATAAAAACTACTCAGCCATTGAAATGAAAATACTGTAAAAATATGTAAATAACATTAAAGAAGAAAAGAAGAAGAAACTCTATTTAAGGCTCTTTGATGGAGTCTCTGTGCACAACCAGCAGTTTCCTCTACTCAATCTCCAGATGATGGTGAAGTCTCCAGCTGCTTGTGTATCCCAGATTTTGTGTGGATGTATGTAGGTGTTTTGTGAGATGGGTGATATGGAACGTAATGAGATGGGGATGAATGGAGTTGTGGTATTTTTGCTCTCCAGAATGTGTGTCTTGAATGAGAGGGATTTGAGTTCTATTTATAGAACTCATTTGCTTGAGTACGTAGCAGCAGCATGGTGGTGGAGATGATGCTGGAGTTTTAGAAGTGGAATGGTGGGTGGTCAATCGTGGGTGTTGTTACTGGATTTAGGGAGATAATTGGATTCAGTGGGATTAGAAGATGGAAAGTAGGGGAAGGGAATACGATTGTGGAGGAAATGCTGGAAAGGAGATCGTAATGCATGGGTGGCGGTTTAGTTTTAAAGAGAATAAAATTCTCTTTTCTTCACTTTCGCGAGCTACAGATGTCCGATTCCAGTCATATGGTCCGGGACTTAGGTCTTGTATGAAGTCCCGGACCATAGCATTACAATGGGTCGAGAATTGTTCTGCTTGTGTGGTCCGGGACTTAAGGTTTGTATAAAGTCCCGGACCATGGTGTTGAAACAGCGAGATTTCTTTCATTGTGTGGTCCGGGACTTAGGCCATGTATAAGGTCCCGGACCATGCCTGTATTTGTTTCGAGAAGTGCTCTGTTTTGTGGTCCGGGTCTTCACTCTTGTATCAAGTACCGGACCATACACAAATTCAGTTCGAGATTTAAGTCACGTTGTGGTCCGGGACTTAGCTCCAGTATCAAGTCCCGGACCATGCTTGAATTTAATTCGAGAGTTGTTGCCTTTGACTCAAATCAGCTTGTTTGATTTTCCATGCGTTTCAACAATGATACGAACATGTTTCTTTTGAGATCAAATACCTGAAGCACACAAAAACCATAAAAGAAGACAATTGCAACAAGAAACATAAAAACACTTAAAAGACAGGAATTTAGCAGTAAATGATAACAAATTGGGTCTCAAAAGACCATGCAGAAATAGGTAAATTCCTGACTTATCAACATCCCCACACTTAACCTTTGCTTGTCCTCAAGCAATTACTGCAATCAAAATGTACCAGATTTTCAAAAGCGGGGATTTATCAGGTCAGGAAAATGTTCAAGGAAATCTAATGCTGAAAAACAATCATAAGAGACATTGACTAGTACTGCAAGTTTTCTTAAACAGTGAAGCTAGAGTGTTTGCCAAATGCATGAGACTATCATCATAACTATTTAATCCAAACTTTACTCAGGGCTCTACTTTCCATTTGCTTTCCATAATTCATTGGACGACAAGGGGCAAGAAGTAATGTCATATTCCACATTACCTTTCATTGCCACATACTCATAATCAAGGAAGAATGTGCAATAAACTGTTTAGCATGAAAGAACTTTCTTTCCAATTTTTCTGAGTAAGCATTATTCATTTCATCCCCTCAGACTTTTTCTCCCCATCCTTGTAGCGGTGTTGGGCCTTCTATCCCGGATCAGATGATCTTAGGTAGATGAGTGATGAGGCACTCCAAGGGCTTAATTACCGAATGGGAGAGGCCTGTTCCGGTTCAGAGTAGATTAGAGGAGTACCTTGCCTTTGTCCTTTCCTTCCATTCATTCCAAAACTTTCCAAAAGCCCCAAGTTAGTTCAAACAAAATAGTCACAAAATGGTCTCACCTTTTATTGAAGGAAATAGATGCAAGTTTTAACCAAAACCGACAATCCAAGCAGTATAACCAAAGTTCTTATGACCGAAATTTCAGATTAAATCTCAAAAATGTTCGCTACTTGTATTGTTATTCCTGACTGATGCATCTTACCACAGCTGAAAACCAAGTATGTCGAATTAAAAATTTTTGTGGAGGGTCATCAAAGGTTAGTGAAGGGAGAATAAGTATTGTCAGGAGCCACAGAAAACAAACAAATAGACTTGCAACCCCCTTACTACCTCCCCACACTTAGAAAATTGCAATGTCCTCATTGCTACTAGAACGGGATTATAGTGCAAAAGAAAGAATAGGACTCCCCTGAATAATCGGTGAAGATGATGTCCCCACACTTATGAAAAGGAACGAGAGACTTAGGAAGGTTGTGGAAATTTCGGCAGAGTCTCCTTTGTTTTCGTTCGATATCGCACACAAGAATGACAGTCCTGTTGGAATATCACAAAGCAGCAGACAGCGTGTTGCAACAAAAGAGAGTACGCATAACCAAATATCGGGAATAACCAAAGTATCCCATAAAAAACAATCAAAATAGAAAAAGAAAGGTACTAGAAGTAGCAACCTACAAATCTAAAAGACATCAAAATATCGCAAATGTCAAAGTCAGATGAAAATCCAAAGTGCAATAAAAGATAGGTGGGCTGATGTAGGAGGGAGTATAAACCAACTCATGTACTACCGTCGGGGCATGCGCCAGGACTCCAACTGTGTAAATCGCTCATCATACTCATGAATCGGGCCTCCTGACGAGCCTCATACTCAGCCTGACGGGTCTCCTGATGAGCCGCGTACTCAGCAAACTGAGCATCCCGTCTGGCCTCATAGTCAGTCTGACGGGTCTCTAAAGCTGAGAGTCGCGCACCATACCCATCCAGACGACTCGTAAAACCGTCGAAGTAAGCTGTAGCAGTCCCCTCCAGGCTCTAAACTCATGGAGCATCTCATCATAGCCCGGGGCCGGACCATCAGGCATCGGGAAGTCCGGGAGCTCACCACCAGCAGCAGCAGCGCCTCATCAGCAGCGGCCTCAGCCTCATCAGCAACCTCAGCCTCATCAGGAGCTTCAGCAACTCGGGGAGCGCGTGCAGCGCGTCGGCGCTTCACCCACTGCCCGTCGATCTTCTCCCACTGGAAGAATCTCATCATGGTCATATCGAGAGTAGATCGAGGGTACTGAGGCTCCTCATCAGACAATCCCCCCCCCCCTTTTCAGCAAGTAACGAGTGTAGGAGGTGTGGGAATGGAAGAGAGGCGGAGTGATCGGTCTGAACTACCTGAGCATGGAGTTAAAGATAACATGATGCAAACGGGGGGAGACCCCTGCGGCGGCATAGGCGTCGTCCAGGATGTAGCGCATAAGCCAGCAGTCATGCATATTCAGATCAGCGCACTCCCGGGGGCGAACATTATACATCAATATCCCTAAAATCAGTCGCTCTCTCGGTCGGTCGGGAGCTATCCCCCGTGACAACCTGCTTATCCCGGTTATTTCGACGCTGGCGGTTTTGAACATCCGGGTCATGGACAATCAAGTTTATATAGTGCTCCTTAGCCTGTCTGGTCAATAATGGCATATTCGCCCTATTCTCTGCAGTGGAAACCCGAACAGCAACGGGCAATCCCAAACAACGCCTAATGCTAGCAGAGTCACAGAAATATTCACCCCTTTAACCACAGAATTGATGGTATCCCCATCATCATTTATCGACGCATTAGCATAAAACAATTTGATCAATCTGGGTAGAATCTCCCACCTCGATTCAGCAGACAAACCAACGTCGTGCACGAAACAGTGTTTCCAGATCAAATTCAGCAATTAAGGTTGGACACACTGACCTTTCAGGTAGTATTTTCCTTTCCCGAGCATGGTACCAGTTCCTAGCAGCTTCGTTGATGAAGTCGGAGTCGACTGTCTCCCGAACCCGGAGTGGGCTGCGTCGGGTGATGGTGGGAGCAGCGGGGTGGATGAAGATGCGCCGCGGTGTTGCGTCGAGCTCTTTTAGGTGCCATGTGAATTTTGGATTAGTGATTGGTGAAGGGTGCGTTTGGTTGAGGTCAATGTAGGGACAGGTGGTGATGTGTGGTGCGCGTGTGGGTTCGACAGACAGAGGGGCGGTGGGTTGGGACGGGGCGAATTCAATAGCGAGAGAGGGAGTGCGAGGGGAATGAGTTGGGAATGTGAGAGCATAGAGGGGGGCGGGTGATGGAGGTCGCGACGGGATAGGGGGTGGGAGTGAGTGGTGTCTCGGCGGTGTTGTCGGTGGTGGGTTGGCTGGAGTGAAGTGGCACGGGTGGTGAAGTGGCGAGTCGAGGGCGGCGAGAGTGACGTGGTGCGTGGTGGTTGGAGCAAGCGAATGGTGGTGGGTTGGGTTTGTCGCAGGCGACAGAAAAGATAGGGCGAGGGAGTGTGGAGGATAGCGGAGTTGGGGTGGGGTGGGTGGCGGGACTGCGATGTCGAATCGGAGAGGAGGAGTGAGGGTGGAGGTGGGGGGGGTGGCGGTGTGGAGCAGGAGAATTTCAAGGGCGAGAGAGGTAGTGTGGTAGTCAGGTGGCGAGGGCGGTTTTCAGGCGGCGATGTCGAGAGCAGGTGAGGTTGGGAGCTAGGGATTTCAGATGTGAGACAAGAGGCTGAAGAATGAAGACGACGGGTTTGTTCTGTGTTTTTTTTTTCTAAAGCTGTATGGGTCCGGGACCTAAGATATGGGTGAAGTCCCGGACCACTATGCAAAAACAGGTCGAGAGTTTCAGTCTTCCTCGGTCCGGGACTTAAGAATTGTAAGAAGTCCCGGACCACCCCCTATTTTTGTTCGAGAGTTCCGGTCCGGGACTTAAGATATGAATGAAGTCCCGGACCACTCTGTTTAGTCCACCGAAGGAGTGCCTCCTAGTACTCTGTTTTTCTTCCTCATCAACCTATATTTTGACAACAAACAACAACAAAGAAAAATAGCTAACAAAGGATTTAGAGTAAGTAAAACATGAATCAGAATGAAAAACAAGAAGATAAATGAAAGAGATTGGGTTGCCTCCCAATGAGCTGCCCGTCTTTTCGGTCTTTGGCTAGACCGTGCAATTGTAAGATCAGTATGGAGGATCAAGCACCGTGATCACTGAATGGACTTCGGCGATGTCACCACTGAGATAGTGTTTCAACTGAGACCGTTTACTTTGAAAGTCTCCCCTTCCGCATTGATTAAACCGATAGCTCCATAAGGCGAGACACTTGTTATTGTGAATGGGCCGGACCAGCGGATTTCAACTTTCCTGGAAATAGTTTCAGGCGGGAGTTGAGTTGAATAGAAGCACCTTATCTCCAACATGAAACTCACGCTTCACCAACAGTCTATCATGCCACCTCTTCGTTTCTCCTTATAAATTTTGGCATTTTCATAAGCCTCTTCTCTAAATTCTTCCAAATTGCACAATTGCATCTTGCGCTTCTCACCAGCGGTTGTAAGTCAAAATTTAATGCTTTGATGGCCCAAAAAGACTTATGCTCCAATTCTACAGGCAAGTGACATGCCTTGCCATATACCAATTTGTACGGAGACATACCTAAGGGTGTTTTGAAGGCAGTGCGGTATGCCCACAAGGCATCATCTAGCTTGAGTGACCAATCGCGTCTAGAAGATGTGACAGATTTTTGAAGGATCCACTTGATTTCTCTGTTTGTAATCTCGGCTTGCCCGTTTGTTTGTGGATGATATGGTAGGGAAACCTTGTGCCGTACGCCATACTTCTGTAGGAGAGCTTCAAACTGTTTGTTGCAGAAATGGGTACCTCCATCACTAATGATTGCTCGCGGAACACCAAAACGAGTGAATATATTCCGCTTCAAAAATTTCAGCACTACTTTTGCATCATTAGTTGGTGCTGCTATTGCTTCAGCCCATTTTGTAACGTAGTCTACTCCTACCAAGATGTAGAGGTTACCTTGTGATGATGGAAATGGTCCCATGAAGTCGATACCCCAAAGGTCGAATGGTTCAACTTCCAATATAGAATTCAAGGGCATCTCATGGCGTCTAGATAGGTTCCCCTGCTTTGGCACTGGTCACATGTAGATACAAACTGATAGCAGTCTTTGTTCAAAGTCTTCCAAAAGAAACCTGCTTCCAAAACTTTAGCGGTTGTCCTAGCAGGACCGAAATGACCTCCTGCTCTCTTGAGTGACAATGATAGGATATCTCTTATTTCAGTATCAGGAACACATCTTCGAATCATCCCGTCCGCACAAACCTTGAAAAGGAATGGATCATCCCAACGGTAGTGCTTAACAGTGGAGAAGAACTTCTTCCTCTGCTGATATGTTAAAGCTGGGGGTACTATTTGTTTTGCAAGATAGTTTGCAATATCTGCATACCAAGGATCTCCCGTGGAACCAACTTTGAACACATGCTCATCTGGGAAGAACTCGTTAATTGGTATACCATCATCATCCGCATATGTAATCCGAGATAAGTGATCAGCCACTCCATTCTGTACTCCGGGTTTGTCCTTTATCTCTATATCAAACTCCTGAAGGAGTAGGATCCATCGAATCAGCCTCGGTTTTGCTTCCGCCTTTTTGAATAAATGTCGGAGGGCGGAATGATCTGTATGGACTATGACTTTACCTTGTAGGACTAGACTTTATCAACACTCTATTGAGATTGAAATAAGGAAAAGATAAAAAAGAGGGAATAGTCACGCGCGTCAGAGTGAGTATTGTGTTAGATAGAGAAATTTTCTTTTTTCAAAAGTTATAACTCACAAAATATAAGTGCCAAACATAAAAAAAATTATATCATTGTTCATCATTTTTTGTGCTATTCAAAACAAGATGCATCATTGATATGTTTTGGTAAACTTAAAATTTATGTTTTTATAAGGATTATATTACGTATTTTTGAAGTGAATCTTATTTATTAACAAAATGAATCTTCTTTAACAATGAAATGAATCTTATTCATTAACAAAATGAATTTTATCCCAAACCTCTAAAAACCATCCTAGAAAATTAAAACGTCGAAGGCATTTTTATGGTTTGTAACGCCTCTAAACCCTAACCACAACTCTAAAAACCTGTCGAGTCAGTAACGACAATATAAAGTGTAGACTAATACCAAAAAGATTACCCTACCCACCAAACAACCCTAAAACCCATGTTAGGAAAGCTAAAATGTCGAATGCATTTTTATGGTTTGTAGTGCAGGGTTAAGGTTCAATTTTAAAAACACAAAGGATTCACATTGTTTTATATGAAATGTTCGCTTTTCTTAAACATAAGATTCACTTTTTTTAAAAAGAATGATTCACCTTCAATAAATGAAAGGTTCATACTCTTCTCGCATAAGTTTATGGTAGGATTAACTTTTACTAGTATTAAACAAAATATTCACTTTTCTTAAACCTTTGATTCACATTTCTTAAACCTCTGATTCACTTTTCTAAACCCATGATTCACTTTATAAAACCTCTCATTCACATTTCTTAAACCTCTTAATCGCTTTAGTTATACAATCTATGCTTACGAGATTCACTTGTCTTATTACTCTTATTCACTTTGTAACAACTTGTGATTCACTTTTCCAAAACCTCTTATTCACACTATCTAACAATCAGAATCACTTTAGTTAAACAATCTCTGTTTATGAGATTCCCTTTTTTAAACCTCTTATTCACTTTTAAGCAACTCTCTAATTCACTTTTAACAAACCTTGATTCACTTTTCTTAAACTTAAGATTCATAATGAATCTTAAAACATACATACAAAAAATAAAAATTTATCAAAATATACTCATATTGGGTCTTATTTTGAAGAGCTCGAATTATGATAAACAATAGTATAAAACTTATGTTATTTGGATTTATATATAATAAAATACAACATTTTAAAATTTTACAAAATTATAAAGCACAAAAAGACAATAAGAGCAAAATACCAAAATAGTCTTCTCCTATTAGAATCTGGCCTAAGAGCCTGGTTTGAATTCACGATTTATGAATTGTTTTTTTAGTTTAATTCTAATGTGAAATTTCGTATTTTGAATTGCTATATGTAAAAGACAAACAAATGTAGTCTAAATTTCTTGTGGTATTTATAAAATGTAGTATAAGATCATAGGTATGTAAAGGCAAGATATTTTATATTTGCATTACAATTTTTTAAATTAATCTTTTGAAGTCTAAACTTTGTGAATTGTAACTTAATAATGTTAATAATATCCTCATAACTTTTAAAATATGATTTATCTCCTTTAAAATTAATTTAAATTCAAATACTATAACAAAGAATGCACGCACATTTTTCTGCCCCAATTCTCTCTCAGAAACAAATTCCTGAGATTTCTCCTCAAGACTCTCTCCATGGCGGCCATTCATCCCAGAGCAATCCCTGTCGTACTCTTCCTTCTTTTGAACTTCCTTCCCCTCTACGCGTCCCTCTCCCAGCCAGCTTCCTCGGTTTTCGATATTCTTCCTAGATACGGCCTTCCCAGCGGCCTGTTACCCAGCTCCGTCAAATCCTACTCGTTGTCCGACGATGGCAGCTTCGTCGTCGAGCTCCACAACCCTGCTACATCCAGTTCGATTACTTGGTGTACTACGAGACCCACATCACCGGCACGCTCAAATACGGCTCCATCACCAAGTTGAACGGCATTCAGGTACAGAAGTTCTTCCTCTGGCTCAGCGTTGACGAGATCAAGGTCGACTTGCCCGCCTCCGATTCCATCTACTTCCAGGTTGGTCCCGTTAACAAGAAGCTCGATATTGATCAATTCAAGACGATTCACGGGTGTCGGGATTCCAAGGGTCTCTCCTGCCTCCATTCTTGGAAAGATCTTCTCCAGGTATGATGGGATTTCCAAGTCCCTAGGACTAGGGTTATTGAAATTCAGATACCGTATCTTCCAATGTAAATGGTTGCGTCATGCTCTTGTGCTTGTCGGGGTCTCCTAGTACCACGTATTGTTCTACTTGTGCTGACAGAAAGTTTGACATCAAATTACAAGCAATAATTGGTGATGGGGTATTAGGGTTACATTCATCTTGTTTGAACTATGAAGTGTAAATGAGTAGATGAAGCTGATCGCTGACTCCTTTAACATCCTGCGGTTCATATTGCTCTTTGTGCGTGGATGTGCGTTGTGATCTTGTCCACTACCAAATTAACTCATCCTTCTCCACGCCTGCCAGTATGTTACCAGGTTTTGTACTAGGCGTTTGTGTGTGGCATATTCTCTATTTGTTGGCGTGTTAAATCACGGCTAAGGCGATCTAGGTGGTCTGTTGTTTGAAGATTTCTAGGTTCCAACGTATTACTTGTGCATGCTAAAGGTAATTGATGGGTAAACCAGAATTTGACAGTCTGGTACCCATAGTTGGATTTTTTCGTCTCTACAGATGATTCGTTGAAGAGAACACATATCTGTAACCGACTAACAAATTCTTAACTTTATCTAGCTAGGATTCTCGAGGAGGATGTTGAAAGTTCCCTGCTTATTATCTTGCTGATATGAGCTGCAGGGTAATTCACTAACCACTGATCTAGTTTCTTAATCCTCTTCACATATCAATTTGGGTTTCCGTCACACTGATTACTTGGGGACAGGCACTTTGGTGTGCATATTATAAAGAACTATAGTGATGCCGGAAGAGTGAGCCACTGAGCAGTTTAACCAGACAATTTTGATCGAGGTTAAATGGCGTGAGGTGAATCTATGTTGTGTTATACCAAGGTGAAGGTCTCAAAATCTTCTTTGGATAGTTTAGTCATATATTTACCATTCAATAAAGCTATATAAGGTCAGGGTTGAATGATCATAATTTATTATTAACCTGGCTAACCCCCTGAATTGGCGGCTTATAGAAGCAAGGTATGGCTAACCAAGGTTTATGTGTAACCTCATATAACCACCAAATATTTGTCCCAAGGCAACCGTGAAGAGGATTATTCTCCCTGATTACCTCAATACATACTGAGGCATTTATTAGTTTGTTTCTTTTTGTTATTTTTGTTTTACGGAATGTGTGCCTCAGCTGTTAATTGCTGCGAATGCATGCAATATTTATCTGCATGTTCTGCACACTACCGTTTCCGTTGCCTGATTTTATAAACTGGTCCTGGGTGAAACTATATTGCTGTATGCGGTTTTGTAAACTAATAAGAGACTTCTTTGATCTGACTCATCATGTCATATTTCTGTTGCTTGCAGCTGCCACCTCCCCTGGATGATGAAATCCCAATGCTTGTCACTGATTAACTAGATGGTTGCGTTCAAATCGGCAGTGACCTGAGTTTATTGATATTTGCTGTTGTTTCTGGCACGTAGGCCACCATCTAACCCCAAGGGCAAGTAGATGGAAATCAATTGTTCATGGGGAAATCTACTTGTTATAGTGTGTGTTGTGCGTGTGTGTGGCTTCTACCAGGTGTATAATATCGTATGTCCCTGATCCTGAAAAAGACTATGGACTCAGCATCTAGATGTAATATATTTGTGAGTCTCCGTGCAAGTAATCAGATCCGACTCTGTTTAGTGTATACGTTGCTTTTCCTATTGCTTATGTTGCTAGTGATAAATTGCTTTGCATTTGAGATTGAGATGCGTTATGGCAGCCGCATTGCTCGGTGAAGAATACTTGGTGTGGAAATCATTCTCTATTGAGAGTTTTATAGTGTGATCATTACGAGTTTTCAAAAGGACAGTATTTTCTTTAGGCTTGCTCTTGTTCATTGTCTTGCTGGAATGATCACGCAGCTAACTAGAATCTTGAAAGAATTGACGGTTGAATTAAAAGCGGCGTTCATAATCTGAACCATGGGCATATTTTGGGTGATGGAAACTATTCTTAAAAGTGTCTGCCAATAATGTGATTTATATACTTGAGATCAGTATTTGATGTTCGAGGGAATGAATAATAATACTTTGATTTTTCCTATCTTGAAGAATGTACAACCCTATCTAATAACTCGATGACCTTTCAGTAACATATAAATATCGTTCAAACTCATCATCTCGGAACTCCTCCTTTCTTATCAGAGATGGGTCTTAAAAATCCACCAATGCTAGCAGCCTGTTAAACACTCAGCGGGGGAGGGTCATAGACTGCAAACCATTAGCCATATTTATGGCTAGAGCGAACAAGTGCATCGCTTTAAATTTGGTCTCCCGAAGCTTGTTAGCTATCAAGGAACGAACAAACTGAGCTATAATGCAGTTAAATCTCCCGTAGGAGGAGTTAGCATGCTTCTTTATGTAATTCAGTTAGACTTTTATCGTGTAAGTATAGATGAGCATATGAGCTACTATATGCATTCCCTTTCTTTCAAATCTCCCCTACAGGTTTAGGGAACAGGTAGTAACCCCGTAATACGTTGTTATTTAATGAAAGAAGTAACATGTTATATATATATGAAAAGCTGAGTTGTAAGGACAAGAAATGCTTTGATTAGGGTTGAGTGAAGATGAAAATGAGACAACCGTCTATAAGTAAGATAATTATAGTCTCAATCACTTGACAAAACAAACAAATGAAATGTACAACTTTAGAAGTCTCTGCAGGCGAGCAGAGAAAGTCTGTGACCCCCTCCCCCCTAAGTTCAATTACTAGCATACCCATAACAAAGACAACACTTGTATTCAAACACCCAACGGTGCTGCCATCAATAACAAGGTTTATCAAATCAATGTTTAAAACTAACATTGACACTCTTATTGATGGTCAATTATATCAAACTGGGGATACCAAATGACGATGTCTAGTTAACAATAACTCTAAGAATGGTGTGAAAAATTTATTAATTTTAGATGTTTATATTAACACGAGCAACAAGAAGTGTTAAGCTAAAAGGACATCAAATGAATTGGTCAATACTTTTTTTCTTTTTTGGTCAGAAACGAAGACCATCCTCAATTGGTATTTTTATTATTCACGAAAGTTTGTTCCTCAATAAGATGAGGGAGAACACATGGGGAGGGTGCATCTAGAATGGAGCAACCAAACCAATCCAGCCGATAGACCATATTTTGCCAAAGAATCAGCCACAACATTACAAGGCGAGGGGTAAATAAGATGGAAATATTCCAATCAGAATTGAAATATTCCGTAAGTTCATATATGAGGGGCGTAAGGGGTAGGAATTCGACATTCTTCAATCAGCTTGGTTAGTTGGAGAGAGTCCGTGCAAAATGTGAAATGTTTAGCTGTCGATCCTTGGAGATGCGGATCACATGGAGGAGTGCCATAGCTTCATCTTGAAGAGCATCAATTCTACCAATAGCAATAATAAAGCTGACGAGGCTGTTTCGGCAAACACCTCCCGCAACACAAAACCAGAAACAAGATGTAGTGTCCACCAATATTGAATTTCAAAGAATTGGTTTGCGGGGGAAACCCTGTATGATCATGAAGACACAAAGCTCTTTTATCAGTGGATTAGGAGCTGGAACCTAGTTTAAGTAATTGCCCAACACATAGTGATTTTGGAAGCACGCCTAGCTTGAAAGAATGAAAAGTTCTTCCATGCCAGCTAACTTGAAAAGTTACAGTGGTTTAAACAACTCAATAATAACAGTCCTGAGATTTATTTGGATCTCATGTGTTGATAAGTCAGGAATTTACCTATTTCTGCATGGTCTTTTGAGACCCAATTTGTTATCATTTACTGCTAAATTCCTGTCTTTTAAGTGTTTTTATGTTTCTTGTTGCAATTGTCTTCTTTTATGGTTTTTGTGTGTTTTTTCAGGTATTTGATCTCAAAAGAAACATGTTTGTATCATTGTTGAACACATGGAAAATCAAACAAGCTGATTTGAGTCAAAGCAACAACTCTCGAATTAAATTCAAGCATGGTCCGGGACTTGATACTGGAGCTAAGTCCCGGACCACAACGTGACTTAAATCTCGAACTGAATTTGTGTATGGTCCGGTACTTGATACAAGAGTGAAGACCCGGACCACAAAACAGAGCACTTCTCGAAACAATACAGGCATGGTCCGGGACCTTATACGTGGCCTAAGTCCCGGACCACACAATGAAAGAAATCTCGCTGTTTCAACACCATGGTTCGGGACTTTATACAAACCTTAAGTCCCGGACCACACAAGCAGAACAATTCTCGACCCATTTAATGCTATGGTCCGGGACTTCATACAAGACCTAAGTCCCGGACCATATGACTGGAATCGGACATCTGTAGCTCGCGAAAGTGAAGAAAGAGAATTTTATTCTCTTAAAACTAAACCGCCGCCCATGCATTACGATCTCCTTTCCAGCATTTCCTCCACAATCGTATTCCCTTCCCCTACTTTCCATCTTCTAATCCCACTAAATCCAATTATCTCCCTAAATCCAGTAACAACACCCACGATTGACCACCCACCATTCCACTTCTAAAACTCCAGCATCATCTCCACCACCATGCTGCTGCTACGTACTCAAGCAAATGAGTTCTATAAATAGAACTCAAATCCCTCTCATTCAAGACACACATTCTGGAGAGCAAAAATACCACAACTCCATTCATCCCCATCTCATTACGTTCCATATCACCCATCTCACAAAACACCTACATACATCCACACAAAATCTGGGATACACAAGCAGCTGGAGACTTCACCATCATCTGGAGATTGAGTAGAGGAAACTGCTGGTTGTGCACAGAGACTCCATCAAAGAGCCTTAAAACAGAGTTTCTTCTTCTTTTCTTCTTTAATGTTATTTACATATTTTTACAGTATTTTCATTTCAATGGCTGAGTAGTTTTTATAAATTTCGGTTTGCTATGTAATCCAAATTCAAGGTTCCAGTATCTGTGTGATTTACCATTTTAATAGATTAAAGTATTGTTCCTTATTTATTTTTATAAATCTTGTGATTTGGCCAGTTACTTGATTTTACCTGTTTATCTGCTTATAAGTGAGAACTGCGGTAGATAATAGACAACAGGAACAATACCAGTTAATTTAGAGATGGTAATTCCTCTAGGATATTAACTGATCATTAAACTGGATTATTCTTAAAGTTGTTAGCAATTAGTAAATTTGTAACGAGAGTTAAAATTTATTAGCTGTTAATTAGATTCCACCGAGCGGGAGACCGAACGTGGAATATTTCTGATCTAGGATTTTAATCTGAATTTTGGTAAACACACTGAGAAAGGAACCGAAGAATTTGGAGGAGTAGTAAACCGGAATTTTCCTTGTTTATTAAACCAAAAATATCATTATTTTGCCCACTGTCTTGCATTTGTCACCTTTGCTCTTATTTACATTCTTGTTTCACATTTTAGTAATTCAAACAAACAAAACCCCCCTGTTACTTGAGTTATTTTCTTAGTTTGTTCTTAAATATCAATCAAACTAAAACGCTGCCTCCCTTGGATTCGATAACCTGGAGGGACACTTCTAGGAAAACTTGCTATAATCGACCGGTATACTTGTCGTTAGGTTTTTACCCAACAAGTTTATGGCGCCGTTGCCGGGGAGGCACGGTTGCTTAGTTTGATTTTATTTTTGAATCTTATTTAATTTTGTTTTGTTTTTCTTTCCTTTAGTTTTGTTTCATTTTAGTTTGTTCTTTTACAACTACATTACTGTCAGTTATCTGATCTTGGTTTATGGTTAAAACTCGTTCTGTAGGAAACCCTGAATTCGAAATTGAACCGGAAATAGAAGAGTAACAAGAAGGATTCGGAAGAGGTTAGTGCTGGATCCTCCAATTGAGCAGGAGGTGTTCCTAAAAGATTCACCAACAGAAGGAATTGTTGAAGAAGAAATTCTAAACAACCCCTCAGGAACCAATATGGAGAATCCGGAGAGGCACATGAGGGATTACACCCGCCCAAGCGTTGAAGGGCTTGTCTCACCAATAGTAATTCCTGCGTTACCAGCAGGGAGCATTGGCAGTTCAAAACACACTATGTTACCATGGTCATGAATGCACCTCAATTCAGCGGAACAATCACCGAAGATCCCAATGTCCATCTCACCACTTTCCTGAGATTGGTAGGAGCTTGTTCTACATCAGCTTCACAAGAAGTTGCTAGATTGACTCTCTTCCCATTCTCCTTAAGAGACAGAGCTGCAGAATGGCTGAACTCATTGACACCCAACAGTATCACTACCTGGACAGAGTTAGCAAATGCATTTCTGGCAAAATATTTCCCTCCTTCTCGGATGCTGATTATGAGAGGAGAGATTACCAATTTTAAGCAGTTCACTGGTGAGACATTATCTGAGGCGTGGGAGCGTTTCAAAGGGATTGTGCGCAGAGTACCACACCATGGCTTGGGAGAGGAGGTAATTTTACAGTCCTTTTACAAAGATTTAGATCATTCAAGTCGTTTGTTGGTAGACACTTGTGCAGGAGGAAGCCTCATGGAGCTACCAATAGCCAGAATCAAGGAATTACTGGAGACCATCGCCAATGCTTCCAACCAGTGGGGAGGTGCGAGAACCGGAGAAGCTGCACCAAAGAAAACTGCTGGAGTCTATGAAGTAGATTCGAATACTTTTCTGGCTGCCAAGATGGAAGCGATGTCTAAACAATTTGAAAAGATGTGTGCAATGATGAACCCTCAATCAAGTGCTGCTGTTGTGACCGATTCTTTCCCACAGTGTGAGTATTGTGGTAGAAGTTCCAACATGTGCCAGTGTACCTCTCAGCAAAATGAAGAGGTATATCTGGGAAACAGGCAAGGGAATTTTTACAACAACCAAAACAATCAAGGATATCAGCAGCAGAGGTTCCAGGGAAACAACAACTACAGAGGCCTCCACAGTAGAACACTCAGCATTTTCAGAGACCCCAACAAAATCAGCAAATGCAGAACCAGCAGTCACAGAAACAGCCAGCTGGTGTGAGTTCAGGTTTGGAGGATATGATGCGAGAGTTTATCCTGTCGACCAATAGGAAACTCGAACAGCAAGAGAACACCAACCATGAGAACAAGACATTCATCTTGGAGCAGAAAGCCTTCAACAAACATCTTGAGACTCAGATTGCCCAACTAAGTGAAAAACTTTCTGATAGACCTGCAGGGGCTCTACCTAGCCAGCCAGAGAAGAATCCTCGCGAATACGCTAAAGCAGTGACTTTGAGGAGTGGTAAGCAGCTTGATCCTTCGATCCCTGAAGCTGAGAAGACTCCAGCTAAAAAAGACAAAGTTGTTAGTCAAGAGGTAGAGATCATTGAAGGATCGGTGTCAGAAAATACTCCAGTTGATATCAGTACACAGAAAGATGGTGAGCTGACTGGTGAAGCTGCGCAATCTTCTAGACCATCACGACGGGCGGTCCCTGAGCTCCCAGTGCCATTCCCAAATCGATTGAAAAAGAGAGACCTCGACGAGCAGTTTGGTAAGTTCCTTAGCATTTTCAAGAAACTAACAATTAATATTCCCTTTTCAGATGCTTTGACACAGATGCCTATCTATGCGAAGTTCTTGAAAGACATACTATCAAATAGAAGGTCATTAGTTGAGAAGGAGACGGTACAATTGACAGAAAAAGTTTCAGCAGTGCTTAGCAAAAACCTTCCACCAAAGCTCGATGATCCCGGCTTACCAATCATCCCATGCTCAATAGGTAATGTCGATTGTGGTAAGGGTCTCTGTGACTTGGGAGCTAGCATTAATTTGATGCCTTTATCCATGTATCTTAAGCTAGCGCAGACAGCGTGTTGCAACAAAAGAGAGTACGCATAACCAAATATTCGGGAATAACCAAAGTATCCCATAAAAACAATCAAAATAGAAAAGAAAGGTACTAGAAGTAGCAACCTACAAATCTAAAAGACATCAAAATATCGCAATGTCAAAGTCAGATGAAAATCCAAAGTGCAATAAAAAGATAGGTGGGCTGATGTAGGAGGTTATAAACCAACTCATGTACTACCGTCGGGGCATGCCCAGGACTCCAACTGTGTAAATCGCTCATCATACTCATGGAATCGGGCCTCCTGACGAGCCTCATACTCAGCCTGACGGGTCTCCTGATGAGCCGCGTACTCAGCAAACTGAGCATCCCGTCTGGCCTCATAGTCAGTCTGACGGGTCTCTAAAGCTGAGAGTCGCGCACCATACCCATCCAGACGACTCGTAAAACCGTCGAAGTAAGCTGTAGCAGTCCCCCTCCAGGCTCTAAACTCATGGGCATCTCATCATAGCCCGGGCCGGACCATCAGGCATCGGGAAGTCCGGGAGCTCACCACCAGCAGCAGCAGCGCCTCATCAGCAGCGGCCTCAGCCTCATCAGCAACCTCAGCCTCATCAGGAGCTTCAGCAACTCGGGGAGCGCGTGCAGCGCGTCGGCGCTTCACCCACTGCCCGTCGATCTTCTCCCACTGGAAGAATCTCATCATGGTCATATCGAGAGTAGATCGAGGGTACTGAGGCTCCTCATCAGACACATCCCCCCCCCCCTTTCAGCAAGTAACGAGTGTAGGAGGTGTGGGAATGGAAGAGAGGCGGAGTGATCGGTCTGAACTACCTGAGCATGGAGTTAAAGATAACATGATGCAAACCGGGAGAGACCCCTGCGGCGGCATAGGCGTCGTCCAGGATGTAGCGCATAAGCCAGCAGTCATGCATATTCAGATCAGCGCACTCCCGGGGGCGAACATTATACATCAATATCCCTAAAATCAGTCGCTCTCTCGGGGTCGGGAGCTTATCCCCCGTCACAACCTGCTTATCCCGGTTATTTCGACGTTGGCGGTTTTGAACATCCGGGTCATGGACAATCAAGTTTATATAGTGCTCCTTAGCCTGTCTGGTCAATAATGGCATATTCGCCCTATTCTCTGCAGTGGAAACCCGAACAGCAACGCAATCCCAAACAACGCCTAATGCTAGCAGAGTCACAAATATTCACCCCTTTAACCACAGAATTGATGGTATCCCCATCATCATTTATCGACGCATTAGCATAAAACAATTTGATCAATCTTGGGTAGAATCTCCCACCTCGATTCAGCAGACAAACCCAACGTCGTGCACGAAACAGTGTTTCCAGATCAAATTCAACAATTAAGGTTGGACACACTGACCTTTCAGGTAGTATTTTCCTTTCCCGAGCATGGTACCAGTTCCTAGCAGCTTCGTTGATGAAGTCGGAGTCGACTGTCTCCCGAACCCGGAGTGGGCTGCGTCGGGTGATGGAGGAGCAGCGGTGGATGAAGATGCGCCGGCGGTGTTGCGTCGAGCTCTTTTAGGTGCCATGTGAATTTTGGATTAGTGATTGGTGAAGGGTGCGTTTGGTTGAGGTCAATGTAGGGACAGGTGGTGATGTGTGGTGCGCGTGTGGGTTCGACAGAACAGAGGCGGTGGGTTGGGGACGGCGAATTCAATCGAGAGAGGGAGTGCGAGGGGAATGGAGTTGGGAATGTGAGAGCATAGAGGGGGCGGGTGATGGAGGTCGCGACGGGATAGAGGGGGTGGGAGTTGGTGTCTCGGCGGTTGTTGTCGGTGGTGGGTTGGCTGGA
Organism: Limonium bicolor; assembly: GCA_023374045.1. Lineage (NCBI taxonomy): Eukaryota > Viridiplantae > Streptophyta > Magnoliopsida > Caryophyllales > Plumbaginaceae > Limonium > Limonium bicolor. Next base: position 342,559,078 of record CM041776.1, on the reverse strand, counting down.
GTGAAGTGGCACGTGGTGAAGTGGCGAAGTCGAGGGCGAGAGTGACGTGGTGCGGTGGTCTGGAGCAAGCGAATGGTGGTGGTTTGGGTTTGTCGCAGGCGACAGAAAAGATAGGGCGAGGGAGTGTGGAGATGGGGAGTTGGGTGTGGTGTCGGGACTGCGATGTCGAATCGGAGAGGAGGGAAGTGAGGTGGAGGTGGTGGCGGTGTGGAGCAGGAGAATTTCAAGGGCGAGAGAGGTAGTGTGGTAGTCAGGTGGCGAGGGCGGTTTTCAGGCGGCGATGTCGAGAGCAGGTGAGGTTTGGGAGCTAGGGATTTCAGATGTGAGACAAGAGGCTGAAGAATGAAGACGACGGGTTTGTTCTGTGTTTTTTTTTCTAAAGCTGTATGGGTCTGGGACCTAATATGGGTGAAGTCCCGGACCACTATGCAAAAACAGGTCGAGAGTTTCAGTCTTCCTCGGTCCGGGACTTAAGAATTGTAAGAAGTCCCGGACCACCCCCTATTTTCTGTTCGAGAGTTCCGGTCCGGGACTTAAGATATGAATGAAGTCCCGGACCACTCTGTTTAGTCCACCGAAGGAGTGCCTCCTAGTACTCTGTTTTTCTTCCTCATCAAACCTATATTTTGACAACAACAACCAAAGAAAATAGCTAACAAAGGATTTAGAGTAAGTAAAACATGAATCAGAATGAAAAACAAGAAGATAAATGAAAGAAGATTGGGTTGCCTCCCAATGAGCTGCCCGTCTTTTCAGTCTTTGGCTAGACCGTGCAATTGTAAGATCAGTATGGAGGATCAAGCACCGTGATCACTGAATGGACTTCGGCGATGTCACCACTGAGATAGTGTTTCAACTGAGACCCGTTTACTTTGAAAGTCTCCCCTTCCGCATTGATTAAACCGATAGCTCCATAAGGCGAGACACTTATTATTGTGAATGGGCCGGACCAGCGGATTTTTTAACTTTCCTGGAAATAGTTTCAGGGGGAGTTGAATAGAAGCACCTTATCTCCAACATGAACTCACGCTCACCAACAGTCTATCATGCCACCTCTTCGTTTTCTCCTTATAAATTTTGGCATTTTCATAAGCCTCTTCTCTAAATTCTTCCAAATTGCACAATTGCATCTTGCGCTTCTCACCAGCGGTTTGTAAGTCAAAATTTAATGCTTTGATGGCCCAAAAAGACTTATGCTCCAATTCTACAGGCAAGTGACATGCCTTGCCATATACCAATTTGTACGGAGACATACCTAAGGGTGTTTTGAAGGCAGTGCGGTATGCCCACAAGGCATCATCTAGCTTGAGTGACCAATCGCGTCTAGAAGAGGTGACAGATTTTTGAAGGATCCACTTGATTTCTCTGTTTGTAATCTCGGCTTGCCCGTTTGTTTGTGGATGATATGGTAGGGACACCTTGTGCCGTACGCCATACTTCTGTAGGAGAGCTTCAAACTGTTTGTTGCAGAAATGGGTACCTCCATCACTAATGATTGCTCGCGGAACACCAAAACGAGTGAATATATTCCGCTTCAAAAATTTCAGCACTACTTTTGCATCATTAGTTGGTGCTGCTATTGCTTCAGCCCATTTTGTAACGTAGTCTACTCCTACCAAGATGTAGAGGTTACCTTGTGATGATGGAAATGGTCCCATGAAGTCGATACCCCAAAGGTCGAATGGTTCAACTTCCAATATAGAATTCAAGGGCATCTCATGGCGTCTAGATAGGTTCCCCTGCCTTTGGCACTGGTCACATGTAGATACAAACTGATAGCAGTCTTTGTTCAAAGTCTTCCAAAAGAATCCTGCTTCCAAACTTTAGCGGTTGTCCTAGCAGGACCGAAATGACCTCCTGCTTCTCTTGAGTGACAATGATCTAGGACATCTCTTATTTCAGTATCAAGAACACATCTTCGAATCATCCCGTCCGCACAAACTTTGAAAAGAATGGATCATCCCAACGGTAGTGCTTAACAGTGGAGAAGAACTTCTTCCTCTGCTGATATGTTAAAGCTGGGGGTACTATTTGTTTTGCAAGATAGTTTGCAATATCTGCATACCAAGGATCTCCCGTGGAACCAACTTTGAACACATGCTCATCTGGGAAGAACTCGTTAATTGGTATACCATCATCATCCGCATATGTAATCCGAGATAAGTGATCAGCCACTCCATTCTGTACTCCGGGTTTGTCCTTTATCTCGATATCAAACTCCTGAAGAAGTAGGATCCATCGAATCAGCCTCAGTTTTGCTTCCGCCTTTTTGAATAAATGTCGGAGGGCGGAATGATCTGTATGGACTATGACTTTACTCCCAATGATGTATGATCTGAATTTGTCGCATGCAAAGACGATGGCTAACAGCTCCTTTTCTGTTGTTGCATAATTTTTTGTGCATCATTAAGTGTCTTACTTGCATAGTAGACTACCTTCAACATTTTGTCATGTCTTTGCCCCAGAACTGCTCCCATGGCGAAATCGCTAGCGTCACACATGATCTCGAATGGTAGAGACCAATCAGGTGCAACAACAACCGGTGCAGATATTAGCTTTTCCTTGATGATGGTAAATGCCTCAAGACATTCTTTAGTGAAGTTGAATTTCACGTCCTTGGCCAGCAAGTCACACAACGGCTTGGATATCTTTGAAAAATCTTTAATGAACCGTTGGTAGAAGCCCGGATGACCTAGGAAACTTCTCACATCTTTTACTGAAGCCGGTGTTGGTAACTTATCGATCACTTCCACCTTAGCCCTGTCCACCTCAATACCTTTGCTAGAGATCTTGTGTCCCAGCACAATGCCCTCTTGCACCATGAAGTGGCATTTTCCCCAGTTTAGGACTAGATTGGTTTCTCTGCACATGGCTAAGATATGATCCAAATTTTCCAAACAAGAGTCAAAAGTTAGTCCAAAACTGAAAAATCATCCATGAATACCTCGATGCATTTTCAATGTAGTAGGAAAATATGGCTGTCATGCAGCGCTGGAAGGTAGCTGGAGCGTTGCATAAACCGAAGGGCATGCGTCAGTAAGCATAAATGCCATATGGGCATGTGAAAGTTGTTTTCTCTTGGTCCTCTTCAGCAATAGGTATCTGAAAATACCCAGAGTAACCATCCAAGAAACAGTAATATTTATGTCCTGCAAGTCTCTCCAACATTTGATCAATGAAAGGAAGAGGGAAATGATCTTTTCTGGTTGCAGCATTCAACTTTCGATAGTCAATGCACACTCTGTGCCCTGTAATAGTTCTTTGAGGAACTAACTCACCTTTATCATTTGGAATTACAGTAAATCCCCCTTTCTTGGGCACTACTTGTGTAGGGCTTACCCATTCACTATCAGAAATTGCATAAATAATACCTGCATCGAGAAGCTTAATGACCTCCTTCTTTACCACCTCCTTCATGTTTGGTTTAATCTTCTCTGGGGTTGAACTAGTGGTTTATAGTTTTCTTCAAGAAAGATGCGGTGTGTACAAAAGTGAGGAGCTATCCCCTGGATATCAGCGATTGACCAACCTATCGCCTTCTTGTTCTTCCTGAGCACCTGCATTAGTTGTTCCTCCTGTTCATCAGTTAGTTCTGCAGAGATAATGACAGGCAAACTAGAGGGTTCACTTAAGAAAACATATTTTAAATGGCTGGGGAGAGGTTTCAGCTCCAAGGATGGTGGTTCTTTGATAGAGGGAATCAACTCCTGAGCTTCCCTTTCCAGCTTTTCACATTCTATCATGGGACCTTTTCGATATCGTCCTCCTGCTGACAATTGGAATGCCACAACAGAGACTTCTGGATCATCATGAATTCCATCTATGGATTCCACTAAGCATTTCCCTAACTTATCAATGTCGGCAGGGCTAAATACATAATCCTGCATCAGAGAGTCAATAGATTCCAAACTAAAACAAGCATGTACATCAGATGGGTGTTTTGTAACCTTTGACATGTCAAAAACAAGCTGTTCATCATGCATTCTCAATATTATCTTACCACCCTCAATGTCAATGAGGGTCCTAGCTGTTCGCATGAAAGGGCGGCCAAGAATCAGTGGTACTTCTTTGTCTTCCTCCATATCTAGAATTACAAAATCAGCGGGAAAAACAAAAGTGCCAACAGAAACAACCAAATCTCTAACCACACCCTTTGGAAAGATAATGGATCTATCTGCTAATTAAGGTAATGCGAGTAGGGTTACACTCTCCTAATCCAAGCTTAAGATACATGGATAAAGGCATCAATTAATGCTAGCTCCCAAGTCACAGAGACCCTTACCACAATCGACATTACCTATTGAGCATGGGATGATTGGTAAGCCGGGATCATCGAGCTTTGGTGGAAGGTTTTTGCTAAGCACTGCTGAAACTTTTTCTGTCAATTGTACTGTCTCCTTCTCAACTAATGACCTTCTATTTGATAGTATGTCTTTCAAGAACTTCGCATAGATAGGCATCTGTGTCAAAGCATCTGAAAAGGGAATATTAATTGTTAGTTTCTTGAAAATGCTAAGGAACTTACCAAACTGCTCGTCGAGGCTCTCTTTTTCAATCGATTTGGGAATGGCACTGGGAGCTCAGGGACCGCCCGTCGTGATGGTCTAGAAGATTGCGCAGCTTCACCAGTCAGCTCACCATCTTTCTGTGTACAGATATCAACTGGAGTATTTTCTGACACCGATCCTTCAATGATCTCTACCTCTTGACTAACAACTTTGTCTTTTTAGCTGGAGTCTTCTCAGCTTCAGGGATCGAAGGATCAAGCTGCTTACCACTCCTCAAAGTCACTGCTTTAGCGTATTCGCGAGGATTCTTCTCTGGCTGGCTAGGTAGAGCCCCTGCAGGTCTATCAGAAAGTTTTTCACTTAGTTGGGCAATCTGAGTCTCAAGATGTTTGTTGAAGGCTTTCTGCTCCAAGATGAATGTCTTGTTCTCATGGTTGGTGTTCTCTTGCTGTTCGAGTTTCCTATTGGTCGACAGGATAAACTCTCGCATCATATCCTCCAAACCTGAACTCACACCAGCTGGCTGCTTCTGTGACTGCTGGTTCTGCATTTGCTGATTTTGTTGGGGTCTCCGAAAATGCTGAGTGTTCTACTGTGGAGGCCTCTGACTGTAGTTGTTTCCCTGGAACCTCTGCTGCTGATATCCTTGATTGTTTTGGTTGTTGTAAAAATTCCCTTGCCTGTTTCCCAGATATACCTCTTCATTTTGCTGAGAGGTACACTGGCACATGTTGGAACTTCTACCACAATACTCACACTGTGGGAAAGAATCGGTCACAACAGCAGCACTTGATTGAGGGTTCATCATTGCACACATCTTTTCAAATTGTTTAGACATCGCTTCCATCTTGGCAGCCAGAAAAGTATTCGAATCTACTTCATAGACTCCAGCAGTTTTCTTTGGTGCAGCTTCTCCGGTTCTCGCACCTCCCCACTGGTTGGAAGCATTGGCGATGGTCTCCAGTAGTTCCTTGATTCTGGCTATTGGTAGCTCCATGAGGCTTCCTCCTGCACAAGTGTCTACCAACAAACGACTTGAATGATCTAAATCTTTGTAAAAGGACTGTAAAATTACCTCCTCTCCCAAGCCATGGTGTGGTACTCTGCGCACAATCCCTTTGAAACGCTCCCACGCCTCAGATAATGTCTCACCAGTGAACTGCTTAAAATTGGTAATCTCTCCTCTCATAATCAGCATCCGAGAAGGAGGGAAATATTTTGCCAGAAATGCATTTGCTAACTCTGTCCAGGTAGTGATACTGTTGGGTGTCAATGAGTTCAGCAATTCTGCAGCTCTGTCTCTTAAGTAGAATGGGAAGAGAGTCAATCTAGCAACTTCTTGTGAAGCTGATGTAGAACAAGCTCCTACCAATCTCAGGAAAGTGGTGAGATGGACATTGGGATCTTCGGTGATTGTTCCGCTGAATTGAGGTGCATTCATGACCATGGTAACATAGTGTGTTTTGAACTGCCAATGCTCCCCTGCTGGTAACGCAGGAATTACTATTGGTGAGACAAGCCCTTCAACACTTGGGCGGGTGTAATCCCTCATGTGCCTCTCCGGATTCTCCATATTGGTTCCTGAGGGGTTGTTTAGAATTTCTTCTTCAACAATTCCTTCTGTGGTGAATCTTTTAGGAACACCTCCTGCACAATTGGAGGATCCAGCACTAACCTCTTCCGAATCCTTCTTGTTACTCTTTCTATTTCCGGTTCAATTTCGAATTCAGGGTTTCCTACAGAACGAGTTTTAACCATAAACCAAGATCAGATAACTGACAGTAATGTAGTTGTAAAAGAACAAACTAAAATGAAACAAAACTAAAAGGAAGAAAAACAAAACAAAATTAAATAAGATTCAAAAATAAAATCAAACTAAGCAACCGTGCCTCCCCGGCAACGGCGCCATAACTTGTTGGGTAAAAACCTAACGACAAGTATACCGGTCGATTATAGCAAGTTTTCCTAGAAGTGTCCCTCCAGGTTATCGAATCCAAGGGAGGCAGCGTTTTAGTTTGATTGATATTTAAGAACAAACTAAGAAAATAACTCAAGTAACAGGGGGGTTTTGTTTGTTTGAATTACTAAAATGTGAAACAATAATGTAAATAAGAGCAAAGGTGACAAATGCAAGACAGTGGGCAAAATAATGATATTTTTGGTTTAATAAACAAGGAAAATTCCGGTTTACTACTCCTCCAAATTCTTCGGTTCCTTTCTCAGTGTGTTTACCAAAATTCAGATTAAAATCCTAGATCAGAAATATTCCACGTTCGGTCTCCCGCTCGGTGGAATCTAATTAACAGGTAATAAATTTTAACTCTCGTTACAAATTTACTAATTGCTAACAACTTTAAGAATACTCCAGTTTAATGATCAGTTAATATCCTAGAGGAATTACCATCTCTAAATTAACTGGTATTGTATTCCTATTGTCTATTATCTACCGCAGTTCTCACTTATAAGCAGATAAACAGGTAAAATCAAGTATCTGGCCAAATCACAAGATTTATAAAAATAAATAAGGAACAATACTTTAATCTATTAAAATGGTAAATCACACAGATACTGGAACCTTGAATTTGGATTACATAGCAAACCAAATTTATAAAAACTACTCAGCCATTGAAATGAAAATACTGTAAAAATATGTAAATAACATTAAAGAAGACAACAAGAAGAAACTCTGTTTTAAGGCTCTTTGATGGAGTCTCTGTGCACAACCAGCAGTTTCCTCTACTCAATCTCCAGATGATGGTGAAGTCTCCAGCTGCTTGTGTATCCCAGATTTTGTGTGGATGTATGTAGGTGTTTTGTGAGATGGGTGATATGGAACGTAATGAGATGGGGATGAATGGAGTTGTGGTATTTTTGCTCTCCAGAATGTGTGTCTTGAATGAGAGGGATTTGAGTTCTATTTATAGAACTCATTTGCTTGAGTACGTAGCAGCAGCATGGTGGTGGAGATGATGCTGGAGTTTTAGAAGTGGAATGGTGGGTGGTCAATCGTGGGTGTTGTTACTGGATTTAGGGAGATAATTGGATTTAGTGGGATTAGAAGATGGAAAGTAGGGGAAGGGAATACGATTGTGGAGGAAATGCTGGAAAGGAGATCGTAATGCATGGCGGCGGTTTAGTTTTAAAGAGAATAAAATTCTCTTTTCTTCACTTTCGCGAGCTACAGATGTCCGATTCCAGTCATATGGTCCGGGACTTAGGTCTTGTATGAAGTCCCGGACCATAGCATTACAATGGGTCGAGAATTGTTCTGCTTGTGTGGTCCGGGACTTAAGGTTTGTATAAAGTCCCGAACCATGGTGTTGAAACAGCGAGATTTCTTTCATTGTGTGGTCCGGGACTTAGGCCACGTATAAGGTCCCGGACCATGCCTGTATTTGTTTCGAGAAGTGCTCTGTTTTGTGGTCCGGGTCTTCACTCTTGTATCAAGTACCGGACCATACACAAATTCAGTTCGAGATTTAAGTCACGTTGTGGTCCGGGACTTAGCTCCAGTATCAAGTCCCGGACCATGCTTGAATTTAATTCGAGAGTTGTTGCCTTTGACTCAAATCAGCTTGTTTAATTTTCCATGCGTTTCAACAATGATACAAACATGTTTCTTTTGAGATCAAATACCTGAAAAAACACACAAAAACCATAAAAGAAGACAATTGCAACAAGAAACATAAAAACACTTAAAAGACAGGAATTTAGCAGTAAATGATAACAAATTGGGTCTCAAAAGACCATGCAGAAATAGGTAAATTCCTGACTTATCAACAACATGAGCATCCCAATAAATCTCAGGACTGTTATTATGAGTTGTTTAACCACTGTAACTTTTCAAGTTAGCTGGCATGGAGACCTTTCTCATTTCTTTCAAGCTAGGCGTGCTTCCAAAATCACTATGTTTGGGCAATTACTTAAACTAGGTTCCTAGCTCCTAATCTCACTGATAAAAGTAGCTTTGTGTCTTCATGATCATACAGTTGGTTTCCCCCGCAAACCAATTCTTTGAAATTCAATATTGGTGGACACTACATCTTGGTTTCTGGTTTTGCTGTGCGGGAGGTGTTTGCCGAAACAGCCTCGTCAGCTTTATTATTGCTATTGGTAGAATTGATGCTCTTCAAGATGAAGCTATGGCACTCCTCCATGTGATCCGCATCTCCAAGGATCGACAGCTAAACAATTTCACATTTTGCACGGACTCTCTCCAACTAACCAAGCTGATTGAAGAATGTCGAATTCCTACCCCTTACGCCCCTCATATATGAACTTACGGAATATTTCAATTCTGATTGGAATATTTCCATCTTATTTACCCCTCGCCTTTGTAATGTTGTGGCTGATTCTTTGGCAAAATATGGTCTATCGGCTGGATTTGGTTGCTCCATTCTAGATGCACCCTCCCCATGTGTTCTCCCTCATCTTATTGAGGAACAAACTTTCGTGAATAATAAAAATACCAATTGAGGATGTGGTCTTCGTTTCTGACCAAAAAAGAAAAAAAGTATTGACCAATTCATTTGATGTCCTTTTAGCTTAACACTTCTTGTTGCTCGTGTTAATATAAACATCTAAAATTAATAAATTTTTCACACCATTCTTAGAGTTATTGTTAACTAGACATCGTCATTTGGTATCCCCCAGTTTGATATAATTGACCATCAATAAGAGTGTCAATGTTAGTTTTAAACATTGATTTGATAAACCTTGTTATTGATGGCAGCACCGTTGGGTGTTTGAATACAAGTGTTGTCTTTGTTATGGGTATGCTAGTAATTGAACTTAGGGGGGAGGGGGTCACAGACTTTCTCTGCTCGCCTGCAGAGACTTCTAAAGTTGTACATTTCATTTGTTTGTTTTGTCAAGTGATTGAGACTATAATTATCTTACTTATAGACCGGTTGTCTCATTTTCATCTTCACTCAACCCTAATCAAAGCATTTCTTGTCCTTACAACTCAGCTTTTTCATATATATATAACATGTTACTTCTTTCATTAAATAACAACGTATTACGGGGTTACTACCTGTTCCCTAAACCTGTAGGGGAGATTTGAAAGAAAGGGAATGCATATAGTAGCTCATATGCTCATCTATACTTACACATAAAAGTCTAACTGAATTACATAAAAGAAGCATGCATAACTCCTCCTACGGGGAGATTTAACTGCATTATAGCTCAGTTTGTTCGTTCCTTGATAGCTAACAAGCTTCGGGAGACCAAATTTAAAGCGATGCACTTGTTCGCTCTAGCCATAAATATGGCTAATGGTTTGCAGTCTATGACCCTCCCCCGCTGAGTGTTTAACAGGCTGCTAGCATCTGTGTGGATTTTTAAGACCCATCTCTGATAAGAAAGAGGAGTTGAGAGATGAGTTTGAACGATATTTATATGTTACTGAAAGGTCATCGAGTTATTAGATAGGGTTGTACATTCTTCAAGATAGGAAAAATCAAAGTATTATTATTCATTCCCTCGAACATCAAATACTGATCTCAAGTATATAAATCACATTATTGGCAGACACTTTTAAGAATAGTTTCCATCACCAAAATATGCCCATGGTTCAGATTATGAACGCCGCTTTTTAATTCAACCGTCAATTCTTTCAAGATTCTAGTTAGCTGCGTGATCATTCCAGCAAGACAATGAACAAGAGCAAGCCTAAAGAAAATACTGTCCTTTTGAAAACTCGTAATGATCACACTATAAAACTCTCAATAGAGAATGATTTCCACACCAAGTATTCTTCACCGAGCAATGCGGCTGCCATAACGCATCTCAATCTCAAATGCAAAGCAATTTATCACTAGCAACATAAGCAATAGGAAAAGCAACGTATACACTAAACAGAGTCGGATCTGATTACTTGCACGGAGACTCACAATATTACATCTAGATGCTGAGTCCATAGTCTTTTTCAGGATCAGGGACATACGATATTATACACCTGGTAGAAGCCACACACACGCACAACACACACTATAACAAGTAGATTTCCCCATGAACAATTGATTTCCATCTACTTGCCCTTGGGTTAGATGGTGGCCTACGTGCCAGAAACAACAGCAAATATCAATAAACTCAGGTCACTGCCGATTTGAACGCAACCATCTAGTTAATCAGTGACAAGCATTGGGATTTCATCATCCAGGGGAGGTGGCAGCTGCAAGCAACAGAAATATGACATGATGAGTCAGATCAAAGAAGTCTCTTATTAGTTTACAAAACCGCATACAGCAATATAGTTTCACCCAGGACCAGTTTATAAAATCAGGCAACGGAAACGGTAGTGTGCAGAACATGCAGATAAATATTGCATGCATTCGCAGCAATTAACAGCTGAGGCACACATTCCGTAAAACAAAAATAACAAAAAGAAACAAACTAATAAATGCCTCAGTATGTATTGAGGTAATCAGGGAGAATAATCCTCTTCACGGTTGCCTTGGGACAAATATTTGGTGGTTATATGAGGTTACACATAAACCTTGGTTAGCCATACCTTGCTTCTATAAGCCGCCAATTCAGGGGGTTAGCCAGGTTAATAATAAATTATGATCATTCACCCCTGACCTTATATAGCTTTATTGAATGGTAAATATATGACTAAACTATCCAAAGAAGATTTTGAGACCTTCACCTTGGTATAACACAACATAGATTCACCTCACGCCATTTAACCTCGATCAAAATTGTCTGGTTAAACTGCTCAGTGGCTCACTCTTCCGGCATCACTATAGTTCTTTATAATATGCACCAAAGTGCCTGTCCCCAAGTAATCAGTGTGACGGAAACCCAAATTGATATGTGAAGAGGATTAAGAAACTAGATCAGTGGTTAGTGAATTACCCTGCAGCTCATATCAGCAAGATAATAAGCAGGGAACTTTCAACATCCTCCTCGAGAATCCTAGCTAGATAAAGTTAAGAATTTGTTAGTCGGTTACAGATATGTGTTCTCTTCAACGAATCATCTGTAGAGACGAAAAAATCCAACTATGGGTACCAGACTGTCAAATTCTGGTTTACCCATCAATTACCTTTAGCATGCACAAGTAATACGTTGGAACCTAGAAATCTTCAAACAACAGACCACCTAGATCGCCTTAGCCGTGATTTAACACGCCAACAAATAGAGAATATGCCACACACAAACGCCTAGTACAAAACCTGGTAACATACTGGCAGGCGTGGAGAAGGATGAGTTAATTTGGTAGTGGACAAGATCACAACGCACATCCACGCACAAAGAGCAATATGAACCGCAGGATGTTAAAGGAGTCAGCGATCAGCTTCATCTACTCATTTACACTTCATAGTTCAAACAAGATGAATGTAACCCTAATACCCCATCACCAATTATTGCTTGTAATTTGATGTCAAACTTTCTGTCAGCACAAGTAGAACAATACGTGGTACTAGGAGACCCCGACAAGCACAAGAGCATGACGCAACCATTTACATTGGAAGATACGGTATCTGAATTTCAATAACCCTAGTCCTAGGGACTTGGAAATCCCATCATACCTGGAGAAGATCTTTCCAAGAATGGAGGCAGGAGAGACCCTTGGAATCCCGACACCCGTGAATCGTCTTGAATTGATCAATATCGAGCTTCTTGTTAACGGGACCAACCTGGAAGTAGATGGAATCGGAGGCGGGCAAGTCGACCTTGATCTCGTCAACGCTGAGCCAGAGGAAGAACTTCTGTACCTGAATGCCGTTCAACTTGGTGATGGAGCCGTATTTGAGCGTGCCGGTGATGTGGGTCTCGTAGTACACCAAGTAATCGAACTGGATGTAGCAGGGTTTGTGGAGCTCGACGACGAAGCTGCCATCGTCGGACAACGAGTAGGATTTGACGGAGCTGGGTAACAGGCCGCTGGGAAGGCCGTATCTAGGAAGAATATCGAAAACCGAGGAAGCTGGCTGGGAGAGGGACGCGTAGAGGGGAAGGAAGTTCAAAAGAAGGAAGAGTACGACAGGGATTGCTCTGGGATGAATGGCCGCCATGGAGAGAGTCTTGAGGAGAATCTCAGGAATTTGTTTCTGAGAGAGAATTGGGGCAGAAAAATGTGCGTGCATTCTTTGTTATAGTATTTGAATTTAAATTAATTTTAAAGGAGATAAATCATATTTTAAAAGTTATGAGGATATTATTAACATTATTAAGTTACAATTCACAAAGTTTAGACTTCAAAAGATTAATTTAAAAATTGTAATGCAAAATAAAAATATCTTGCCTTTACATACCTATGATCTTATACTACATTTTATAAATACCACAAGAAATTTAGACTACATTTGTTTGTCTTTTACATATAGCAATTCAAAATACGAAATTTCACATTAGAATTAAACTAAAAAACAATTCATAAATCGTGAATTCAAACCAGGCTCTTAGGCCAGATTCTAATAGGAGAAGACTATTTTGGTATTTTGCTCTTATTTTGTCTTTTTGTGCTTTATAATTTTGTAAAATTTTAAAATGTTGTATTTTATTATATATAAATCCAAATAACATAAGTTTTATACTATTGTTTATCATAATTCGAGCTCTTCAAATAAGACCCAATATGAGTATATTTTGATAAATTTTTTTATTTTTTGTATGTATGTTTTAAGATTCATTATGAATCTTAAGTTTAAGAAAAGTGAATCAAAGGTTGTTAAAAAGTGAATTAGAGAGTTGCTTAAAAGTGAATAAGAGGTTTAAAAAAGGGAATCTCATAAACAGAGATTGTTTAACTAAAGTGATTCTGATTGTTAGATTAGTGTGAATAAGAGGTTTGGAAAAGTGAATCACAAGTTGTTACAAGTGAATAAGAGTAATAAGACAAGTGAATCTCGTAAGCATAGATTGTATAACTAAAGCGATTAAGAGGTTTAAGAAATGTGAATGAGAGGTTTTTATAAAGTGAATCATGGGTTTAAGAAAAGTGAATCAGAGGTTTAAGAAATGTGAATCAAAGGTTTAAGAAAAGTGAATATTTTGTTTAATACTAGTAAAAGTTAATCCTACCATAAACTTATGCGAGAAGAGTATGAACCTTTCATTTATTGAAGGTGAATCATTCTTTTTTAAAAAAGTGAATCTTATGTTTAAGAAAAGCGAACATTTCATATAAAACAATGTGAATCCTTTGTGTTTTTTAAAATTGAACCTTAACCCTGCACTACAAACCATAAAAATGCATTCGACATTTTTAGCTTTCCTAACATGGGTTTTAGGGTGTTTGGTGGGTAGGGTAATCTTTTTGGTATTAGTCTACACTTTATATTGTCGTTACTGACTCGACAGGTTTTTAGAGTTTGTGGTTTAGGGTTTAGAGGCGTTACAAACCATAAAAATGCCTTCGACGTTTTTAACTTTTCTAGGATGGTTTTTAGAGTGTTTGGGATAAAATTCATTTTGTTAATGAATAAGATTCATTTCATTGTTAAAGAAGATTCATTTTGTTAATAATAAGATTCACTTCAAAAATACGTAATATATAATCCTTATAAAAACATAAATTTTAAGTTTACCAAAACATATCCATGATGCATCTTGTTTTGAATAGCACAAAAATGATGAACAATGATATAATTTTTTTTATGTTTGCACTTATATTTTGTGAGTTATAACATTTTGAAAAAAGAAAATTTCTCTATCCTACCCACATACTCACTCCTGACGCGCGTGACTATTCCCTCTTTTTTTCTTTCCTTTATTTCATCTCAATAGAGTGTTGACATGTGACAGAAGCCACACTATACCCTGGCACCAATGCGAGGGTCTCCTAAATGAAAATAAATGCACATATAAACTACTACAATGCCTACAACATTAAAAACAGAGTTGGGAACTATGGGACAATATAAAGAAAACCATTAAGATTAAGTAGTCATCTATGGATTTGTTTTTTCTACATCTTGATCATTACCTTGAAATAAAACTTTCTTCCAATAATATTTACTATACGTTTCATCCATAAAAAGGAAGAGGGAAATATTGCACCACATTAAATCACTCTTGGTCCAACTCAAAGTTTTCTCTTTCCCGTTGCTTGGATCTTAGTATATTATTAAATAGTGTCTTATGGGCAAAGATGTGTGGGGTCCTTCGAGGGTAGATCATGAGTCCAACATAGACAACATTGATATGACCACGTGCAACATGATGAATAAAGAGTGGACGATATAGCTTATTTGTGTTATCCAATTTCTTTCATGGCTTAAAAAGGAAAGTAATGCATTTATCTCTCCGGGAACAATTTGTTTCGTGCAACAATTAAAGATTAAACTTAGGATACCATTGAAGTCATCATTTGCCCATATTTGGTAGCCAAATGTAGTCATGAAAACATATTATGTTTCTAATCAAATATATTCGTAGTTCGAGTTAAGTTAAAATAATGTGTAATTTGATATCATAGATCCAAAGAGGGTGGGGGATTCAGACTCTGGTATGTGACTCTCTCATTATTATCAATCTAATTGAGTTGAAAGCCATTAATCCTTAGCCCTAATCCTCTCATTGGTGCTTGTGGATACATTCTTTATTTTAGCGTCAAAACCACTCACAAAAGACATATATACCACTAGTCATTAACATGGATGTCATTCATAAGATGAGGTCAACTCATGAATAAATTTGAGATGAAAACAACCGATACATTCTTTATTTGGTAGTTTTAAATGGAAATTATTATTTGCGAGCATGGCTCTTTGCACCTAACAAGTAAGGGGCATAATAATGCTTACGGAAGCAACATGCAATATCTCATAAACATCTCTAGCTAGATGGTAAGTGTAATATGTATAAGAGTACTACAATCTTGGCTCTTTGTACTTAAGGGTAGCCTCCATTGAGTGATTATTGAGTAAGTATTCGTCACTCGATTCGAGAGTACTACCCACCCCACTTAAGCTAACTTTTAGAATAGATCATGTTTAAGTAAGGCCCCGTTCGTTTACGACCTTTATCCTGCTTTTCCCCAAAAAACTATTTTATTTTGTCAAAAAGCAGCAACATAAAGGTCCGATTAATACTAAAAAAACCTTTATGATAAATGTTGGTTTTGCTGTTTTTGGGACATTAAAGTGCTTTTGGGATTTTCTGACCCTATTCAAAGTACAAGTTTACCCTCTGTTCTTTTCCACAATTTACACAGATTACCCTTTGACACGTCAGCAACCCTCTCACTTTCCCTTTTCCCTCATCCTCTCCTTTTTCTCCCGTATTTCAAAACCACCCTTGCTCCCTCTCCACCTTGCTTTTCTGAACTGAGTTGATTGGTAACTACTGCCTTGAATTACAATAACTACAACTAACATCCTCATTTATTGCTACCAACTCGCAAGTCACAGATACACATACCCATTGTTCATATCAGACCTCCAGCACAATTAGAGTTGCATTCGTAAGTGTTGTCACTGTTTGAACTCATTTAATTACTATTCATTCTATAGTTCCCCTTATCGAAACTAATTTATGTGTAATGCATATGTAGTTCCCCCTGCTACATTGTGCGTTGAAGCCTTTGCAACTGAAGAGGATAAACCAGACATTTTACAGAGGTAAGTTCAAAATATGTTGAACTATTGAATACATATCTGATGTTTGTTTGAAGGACACTTTGGCAATAGTTTAAACTATAGGGTTAAATTGTATGTTGCAATTGAAATTGACTAATTAATTTATATATACATAACAAAGATGGTTAAGGATGGTAGAGGGGATAAAGGGAAAAAGAAGGCAACTTCAGAAGGAAATGTTAGGAAATCAAAGCACGACTGAACCGTGGTGAAGTTGAACTTCTTAGATCAATATTGGTAGAGGAAGCAAGATTACAGCTAGGGAGGGATGGTAGTGTGGTTGGGGAAACACGCAAGTGGGTATCCATAACAGACAATTTTAACAAGAAAAGGGAAGGACTGCCTCCAGTTGACAAGGCAGTGCAAGAACAAAGGTGAGACCCTAAGACTGGGTGGAGAAAACGGAAGGAGTTGACCCACAAAAGAGTGGTTTGGGCTGGTACCATGACACTCAGGCAATCACTTACCCACCTGAATGGATTGTGGAGAGGGCAAAGATGAACTACCCTACGTAATGCATGTTTTAAATTTTCAGTGTGACATCTATATGATGAAGTAGTTTATAAAGTGTCTGTTGTTGATGGTTAAAACTGCAATATGTAGGAGGATAAACAAATTGCAAAGATGGTCAACTCTAAGTGGCCAGCATATCTGGTTGATGATATGAAATTAATCTGGGGCCAGGGGTATGCCACTGGTGATCTTAGGCAGACACCGGGTGGGAGCATACCTGAACAATGTTATACTCCTGTTGATCCTACCATCTGTGATAAGGATATGATTAACAATATTATCCCCTCTGTTTGAAATAACATATTCTGATGCAAATGTCGGTCAGTCCATGGACATATCAGTTGGTAATCAGATGCATGGTTGTATGGGGGATAACACAAGCCCTATATTTGACTTTGGGACTGATGTGAACCGAGCAGCAGCAAACACACTAGCTAATTCTTTTCAGTAACCAATACGCTAGTTTGGTTGCAAGTAGCTCAACTGGTTATGTCCCTAACATTGATCAACCATATGCTGATAGTCAAGCCTACCACACCCCACCCATGGACAACATTGAAAACATGTGTCCCCTTCTGTGCCTATTGTTACCCAATCCCATATGTTGAACATGGAAACTCTAAGCCACCCGAATGGGGAGTTAATGGAGGTGATCAATGGTGGAGTACCCCACAGTGGAAGGAGGGCAAAGTTGAAACCTGTATGTGACACTACTCTATGCAAGAAGAAGTCTAAAGGCAGTAAGGGCAAGGCTGTTGTGCTGCTGGAAGAGATAAATGGTCTTGTGAAAGGTGGGCTGAGTGATAAGATGTGCAATGCTACATCTATGATCGATGATTTACATAGACAAGCCTCACTCCCAGACCCAGTCATATTTGTACAAGAAGCAGTGACACAGATCAGAAATGTTGTGGTGGGTTCCCACAGAAAATGATTGTGCATGCCACTTTTGTGTTATCTTATAGGAAACAGAGGACTTCTTTCATGACACTTGAGGATGATGATGAGATAACTGAGTGGGTGCATCAAGCATATTATGATACGTACGGAGGAGATCAATTGTGATCAGTTGTTGTTTGTAGTTTTTTGGGTTTCTTGGTTTAGGTAAATGTATTTCAATGACGACAATGCAAATAGTAGTGAGGATGGATGGTCTGTAGTAAACACTTTTTGAAGGGAATGCGTGGGGTCTGTTTTGTTGGAGAAGTGTTGTATGTCTTTTGTTTTGAGTATGGTGAAACAGTTCTGAATCCTGTCGTGTAAACTGTTTAAGAATCTATATTATGACCCTTTTGGATTGAGATTTGTGTTTATATTTATAAAGTTTGGTGATCTTGTAATTCATGACAAATCGTCACTCCTATTTCTTTTAAATTATAAAATTTGCTTAGGATATAGCTATCATACATACATACTGCTGTAGCTAAAAATTTAGGTAAAAGATTTGTAAACAAAAAGTATTTTTACACATTTGAAGTTTCAAATTTCTCCATATTCCGAATTCACACTCAAGAAAAAGACGGTCAACGTGACACCACTGTATATTTATTCCACAATTCGTAAAACATCTAGAACAACTCGGTAGAAAGCGAAGGGCCCAAGCAAGAGAGAAGCACCATTGATGTTGCGACATGTTAAAAATTCTTCATCGAAGCTCATTTAACAATCTATGGCAGCGTTCGTTGGTGACGATTCACTGATTTTGCACGATTCGTCAAGATTAATCACTATGCGATGCGCCTGAAAATCATGACTAAAGGTGGGCATTAATCTGTTTTGGGAGCTTAAACCCAACGCAGGTAAACCCTGCGTTTGCTTTCTGAAAGCTGCCCCTCCAAAGTTTTGTCCACCTTGAATTACAATTTTACCCTGTTGGCTCTTAATTTTTGCAGTTGCATTTACAATCTCTTTAATACTGTACGAAAACCCTACACCCAATCACTGCATTCAATTTTACAATTTCCAATCCTCTATATTGAATTCCCATATACCTTGCCCTTACTTTCGCCGGTAAACATCGGATCAACAATTACTTCCCAACCTGCTTAAAAAAAAAACAATGACTTCCCAACCACTTGTACAATCTCGTCTGAGTTGATTCTTGTCCCATAAATATTGTTGCCCTCGCTACCCTGAATTGGAGCGGGCTGGTAAGTTCTTCCTCCTACTCTGAATTTTTCTGCTTCACTAATCTGTATGTGCGACTGAGAATGAGTTATGTGAGAAAATGAGATGTTGTGTGTGTGTGTGTGATATTGAAGAAGGACGGGATGTGCGCCTGTGTAGGTGGCCCGGGTAAAATCGAAGGACAAGATAGTATTTTGCTGTTGTGTGAAGCGCTCATGTCATCGACCTCACGCACACTCCAGTTGCAAGGTTAAGAGTTCATCCCTAGTCGATTAGTTGGCAGATAATTCCCCGCCTTTAACTTCGCCCAATTCTGAAAGCAACCAACGAACGGGCCCTATGATGAAAGAATGATCAAGTGAGTTGGAAAGTATTCCATTTCACTTGCTATGATTTGAATTCCGTAGAACACAGGGGGCGTTCTTTTCCAAGCTGAAAAACAGCTAAAGGAAGCTCTATGTTAAAGCTAACCATAGTTAACAAATAGAAACATGACATGTCATTATTCTAACCACTAATAAACTGACACATAGGCTCCGTTCGGACTTTAGAGTCAAACTTTTGCTGCGTTAACAATAATGTCGATATGGTTAACGAATGAGAAGAACAGATTTACCTATAGTTGAGAGTATATTCCACTAAAAATTTGACACGTGTAACCTTAATAAAAGGAGACTCAACTTTTACGCGAATTGTCCCAGTCGAACGCAACCATAATGTACTTGAAAAGTGAGATGGAGATTAATCTCCATAATGTGCTCATCGAACGCGCTCTGTAATCTTCGTGCTTTTATTATTGAGCATGCATCAATTTGTGAGACCAAGGGGCCGTTCGTTTGCAGCCTTCAAAAAAATGGCCCCATTAATGTGGTCATAAGATACACTTTTCCAACCCAGATTAAGATCCAATGCCAGACAAGGCCGTTCGTTAGCTAGCTTATTTTTTGAACAGGCAAATGACTGGAATAGACAAAGTTGCCCCCGACAAGACTTTCATTCTCCTTCCTACTGCACGCGTTCACATTTGCACAGAAGCACAACATCACCACCTACTCCATTTTCCAGTCGAATACTCACAGGCGGTGAACCCAATTTCACGACGCCATTATCTTCGCCGCAAGTATTCCCATTTCTGTTGCACTGGGGTATATACTCGTCTGTTAAATTGCGCAAAACAGGGGTTCAATGAATGACTGAAGGTTTCCCAGCTGGGAGCATTTGCTACTGCTAGGCACTGGATTTGGGTAATGGGCGACAGTGAAGAATGTTCAGTGAAGCCTTTCAACAATTCAATAAGGAGCAAAGGAAGACGATGGCTTTGAATGCTCACGTACAGAACACAAAAGTAATGTATAAAGTGAGGGACAAATGAGTAATGTGTGAATCTTCAATCTCCACAAATCGTGCTGATATTTTCAAACGCAGGTAAACTAAGCTTTTTCATAAAGCTCATATGTGTACAATTCGCAGGACTTTTTGTTCCACAAAACGCACATATGTCAAGTCCTACGATTGCGAATAGGACAAATCGTGGATTAATCCCGTTGGCGAACGGGCCCCAAAACAGAGTGGCGGTGGAGACGTAACTGTCCAGTAAAGAGACATCACATCTCATGTACGTGTGCCACAGTTCAAATTACTGATAGAACAGTTGAGCAACGACGTCCAAAGATGATAACGATAGTCGTCTCTGGAAAGTGTAAAAACCTTACCATTACGCTAAACGTAATCATAACGTCAGCCGTCAGGCATCTCTCCACTAAAATTGCAGAGACAATAGTGGTGGGTAGGTGAAGAAAAACTCGTGCCTTACGTATGTACACTGAGAAGCTCGCTATATTATATATACACTCACAGAGTCTCAAATGAACATAGCAAATGCAACATCGCATTCCCATCGAACTTGCTAGTGCGTTACGTACGGACACGCACTCAAATCAGTATCATCATCATCACACACAAAAATGGCCCTCAAACCCACCAATTCTTTTCTCCACCGCCCGATGACTTACCTTCCTCTGTCTTTCATCGCCCTCCTCCTCCTCGTCAGCAACACACCACCACTCATCTCCGCCGCAAAATCAGGCGAGTACGCTAAACCAGTCCCCCGTCATTCTCACCCAATGAAGGAGAAATTAACTCAATTCAAAATCTACTGGCACGACATCCAGTCCGGACCAAACCCAACTTCGGTCAACATAATCAAACCACCCGCAGCCAACACATCATCCGCCGCTTCAGGTTTCGGGTGGACGAACATGATAGACAACCCACTGACAGAAGCACCCGATATGAAATCGAAACTGGTGGGTCGAGCTCAGGGGTTTTATTCTATGGTGTCACAATCGGAGATTGGACTTATCATGGCGATGAACTTCGCGTTTATGGAAGGGAAATATAATGGTAGTAGTATAACTATTCTTGGTAGGAATTTGGTGATGGATAAGTCTAGAGAAATGCCGATTGTTGGTGGTACTGGGTTGTTCCGGTTTGCAAGAGGGTATGTTGAGTTGAGAACTCATAGCGTTGATCTCAAGACTGGAAATGCCTGTGTCGAGTATAATTGCTATGTCATGCATTATTAATCGATCAATTGATTATAAGCTAAGTTGCATTTGGGTTTTGTAGATGGTATACTGTAAGTTATAATTAATGATCTAATTAGGTGTTTGACGGAGGAGTTGTTTCGAATATTCTCCTCTTCTTGCTCTTGCGTTCGATCTACGCTCGATTTCTTGATCATCGTGTTTTTTTTTTTGGGAGAGGTTTGTGTATTTCATCGCTGTCGTATCTTTTTTTTTTCCTCCCACTTCACAATAAAGGTGGTTACCTTTCGTTGTTTTGATTTATTGAGCTATGGTTTATGTGTGGCTAAGCTGCATCTAAGACAGAGACTATCTTTTGGATTGCTAATTAAGTTCAAGAGATCATCGTCGTTTGATTATGGGCACCTTTTTTTATGTGTATTTAACGAGAAAATTAGCACGCGGAAAGTTTCTTCAATAAAATTGAATGGGAACCTGTAAAAGACTGATTAATTGAAAGAAAAATATGGCTAAAGTTACATGGAGGACGGACAGCCATTATTATGATCAAAATTAGTGGTCGTCCAGTCAAAGCTGTCGGTTGTTACCTCACCTTTTGGCTGTGGGTGGGTTTGAATGTGGTCCACCTCCATAAAATTAGGGTGTTTGTTTTGGGTAATTGAACCTATATGCTAGAATCTTCTAACGGGTCACCTTCTCCTTTTCTCAACTTGATGTTTAAGTCTAAAGGGCTAGCAACACTTCTTTTTATTAGAACAACCAAACTCAGCAACTAAATCCTCACTATAAGTCTTTTGCAACAAAATAATGCCTTTTGAAGTGTGCAAAAACTGCATGACTAAGAAAAGGTTAAGCGTGTCTAAATAGGTAATTCGACTCAATCACTCACGACTCTAAAAACAATTAACTTCACACGTAAACACCAAAATGTTATATATGATTAAGATCCACAACTGTCATACACCACAGTGAAAGTCATATCAGAAGCTTGGCTATCCCGGTTTAGTAACGTGTTCATATAAGCTATGTACGAACACACATCTATTTGGATATATAATTAATTTTTAAGGATCATAATCAAAACTTTATCGATGGCATACGTATACGAAGCAACACAAAAATATCCAATCTCACATATTTGTTTCCAAAAACCTACGGTCCTTTGTTAACAATTGGTTGTAATCAGTCAAAATCCAAACTTGCAGGAGCAATTATAATAGAAAAATAGGTTTGGAGTGATTGTACCCAAGTTGAATCTATTTATCACCTACCTGATAATTAGGGATTATCCTTGAATTCGGTGTTGCGATCCTTCCTCCTAACACTACTAAATCTTTCTAACCGTAGGAACAATTTCATATATGATGGTCTCAAAACTAATAACCAATCCATCAAAATCTAAACACCACCTTCTGGCACATTATTGGCAACCAGATTGTTGAGGCCGTTTTACCCATCCTTAGAGGACAGCCTCTCCTGATCTCGCGAACGATTATTTCATCACTCTTATTCCTAAGATGAGGAGTGCTATTGACATTGACATATTCAGACCGATCACTCTGTAATTTTATGTATAAGATTGCTTCAAAGACACTAGCAAATAGAATCTAGCATATCCTCCCCCACCTCATCTTGCACAATCAATCAGGTTTTGTGAAAGGAAGACTCACTACGGATAATATTATCTTAGCAAGTGAGCTCCAACACTTCCTAGAAAAGAATCAAGCGATTAAGAATGGTTTATTTGCTTTAAAAGTGGATCTTAGTAAGGCCTATGACAAATTAAAGTGGTCTTTTCTCCATGAAGTGCTTATCTTGATAGGCTTCCCTTCCCAATGGATCAATCCAGTCATGAATTGTGTGCGATCAGTTAGATGCTCCATCCTCATCAACAGCAAACCAGGTATGTCTTTCTCGCAGTCGAGGGGAATTAGACAAGGGGATCCCCTTTCTCCTTTCCTTTTCATTATGGCCCTGGAAGCTCTCTCTAGCTTTCTGAATAAGGCTGATATTAGAGGAGATTACCATGGTATTAAACTCTCCCCTCACTGTCCCTCTATTCCACACCTAGCCTTTGCGGATGATATCCTCCTCTTTGGTAAAGCCAGCTCCACAAATATCACTTACCTTAACCATGTACTCCCTCCGTCCTGAATTGACCATCCTGTTTACTATTTGGACATGTCGTTTGACTTCAATTTTTAACATATAAGATAAATTAATTTTGAAAATTTAAGTTTTACATATGATTCCTTACATGATAAACTATATAATACAAAATTGGGAAAATTACATCCCCCACCCATGACGTTTAGCGAAATTACACAGCCCACCCACGAGGTTTCAAAAATTACTTTGCCCACCCATGTGGTTTCCGCTATTTTACATCCAACAACTTTTCTAATATTTGATCAACTTAAAAGATGGTTAAATGTTATCCAAAATTGATGAAACTTTACAAGGGCAATTCTAAGGTGTTATATTTTGATCTAGCATGAAATCCAAAGTTTTTGAAGCTCATATGTTATCCGTGGGACCCAATGAAACATGTGAATGTATTTTCATTGGGTCTCACAGGTAATATATGACCTTTAAAAACTTTGGATTTGGTATTGGACAAAAATATAACACGTTAGAATCGTCCATGTAAAGTTTCATCAATTTTGGGTAACATTTAACCATCTTTTAAGTTGATCAAATATTGGAAAAGTTGATGCATGTAAATTACCGGAAACCACAAGGTGGGCAAAGTAATTTTTGAAACCTCGTGGGTGGGGTGTGTAATTTCACCAAACGTCATGGGTGGGGGATGCAATTTTCCCTACAAAATTTAGTTTTATAAAATTATTTTATCTTATATGTTTAATATTGAAGTGGACAAACGTGTCATAAAGTAAACAGGACGGTCAATTCAGGACGGAGGGAGTATTAGATAAATTCCTCCAAGCCTCTGGCCACAAAATAAACCTTCACAAATCTGAACTTGTGCTTAGTAAAAGACTCTCTCCCTCCATTAAAGAGATACTAGCCAATTTTCTCAATGTCCAAGAAGTTCCTTCTTTTACTAAATACCTTAGTCTAACTCTCAAAATTGGTAGGAGGAAATACGATATATTCTCTTATCTCTTGGACTCGGTCAATAAAAGGATCTTGAGCTGGTCTAAACCTATGGCCCAGGTAGCTAGATCTATTTTGGTCTCTAGCGTCCTCCAGTCGATTCCCAATTATACTATGTCCCTTTTTGCACTCCCGAACGGTATCATTGCTAAACTCAATTCAGCCTTCTCCTCCTTTTGGTGGAGCGGTAAAACAGACAAAAAGGCTCTCCATTGGAAAAAAATGGTCCAAGGTTTGTAATATAGTGGATCATGGTGGTTTAGGTTTTAGAGAAGTGGAAGACTTTAATAAAGCCCTACTTGTCAAACAGCTTTGGAGACTGCTTACTAAACCAGATTCTCTAGTGGCTCAAATCTTGAAACATCTCTATTATCTTCACACCAACATTAGAGTGCAAATCTGGTGTCAAAGTGTAACACCCCTACTGCTAATCACATCATTAACGCCAAATCGCCCCGTTCGTCATTCTGTTCACAGCAGAAAATTACAATACAACGGTTGGGTGATACAATGTCGTTAGCCACCCACGTGACTAACAAGGCCTAAACTAAAATAGTCACGGTCTGATGGACCAGAATTCCCGAGTACTTATACAATACAATCCTCAAGTCAATACTAAACACTTACAATCCAAACTTTACCGAGTGTATCATAACCTATTGTTGACACAGATTCGGTCTTACTCTACTAACAATTACAAATGTAATTAACAAACTACCCATGCCACAACAATCCTCATCCTACTCTCGAATGATGGTAAGCTCCAGTGTACCTGAAAAGTAATGGGTGGCCTCAAAGGGGCTCAGCACCTTTGCTGGCATGGTAATCGTGCAACCCGCATACTACCGGGCTGTACTCAACTAATTGTCATCTAAACATGCGATTGATTTTATTTAAATCATAACATGAAATGCGGTAAACACCCAACATTCTCGCATCAACAAGTATTCATGCAAAGGAATACAATAAACAAGGTTTGGACATTAAGTTCGTTAGAATATATTACCTTGTTCTTAGGCTTTGAGATTCTTTTCTCAATTCTTAGCCTTATTCTTGTTAGACGATTACTATCCGGTTTAGTCGGATAGGTTTAATTTGTTCTTCCAGATCAACAGACACCCCTGGTCTCGATCTCGTTTTCTTGATTATTCTAATCTTGAATAATTCGTAAGTCAAGTCTCTTAGACCTCTAGACAGAGACACATATATATCTCACCTCCGGGCTTTTAGGTGCTAGCCTTACTTCCCCGGTTTCGACCCTCCGGGTCTAGTATGGTGGGAAGGTTCAACTAGTAACCGGAACCACTCTCTTGATTCCTTTTTCTCTCATAACCCATAATATCCAGCCTATCTCTTTAGACGGATAAGCTCTGCCAGTCTTACTCCATCGGGCACCACACTATGGCTCACGACCTTGGACTAAGGAGTTGGACCACTAAATCAGAAACAATCTCTCTTGTTTACTCTTTCATGCACGCGTGACTCACATTCCCCTAACCCATTCCCAAGGTCAGTAATAGTATAAACTAGTTTAAAAGCATCTCTCTTCATGTTATCTCACAATCTTAGGGAGTTTCCTAAGTTATTACATTCTCAGATTTAAGGGTTGCCCCTACATTTCCAACACTTAGGATTTTTTAGTTATTGTCTCATGTTGGGTCGTATCCTCATGTAGGAGGTTGACTAACCATTAAGATGGAGTTTATTAGCCCCATATATCTCTTTTCACGTTCATGTGAGCTCGTAAGGTTGAACTATTGTTGTTCTCTAGTTGAGAATTCTTATGTGTTTCTCCACGTTTAGTTATTTCATGGATCGACTCTCTCTACGAGTCCCTAACCAAAATGTTATTCTTTTATGAGTTTGTCTACAATACTCAGTTAGATCACAAACTCAAACAAGGATGGTTAGCTCATACAACAGGCATCAAGATATTAAATGCACTAAACGTTTTCGTGCATTTATCTTATTAATTAGGTCGGTGCATATAAACAAGTAACACACAAGCCGAGTGTAACTCGGTAGGACACAGATTACAAGAAAACCATACCTGTCACCTTGACGTTGACTAGCCTAAGATGATGATCTTCTAATATCGGCTGCCGTCTCATCTAAATCTTGTTTCTATCATTCATTCAGTTGAACAATTAATTCCTTTATCAACCTCATCTTCTTGTTATTACCTATGACACTTACTTGTCATCTCTTGTATTTCTTCTAACCGTTATAGTTTACTACCATAACCAATATTAAACTTATGTTTCCAACTAATCACTTTAGTCCACTCATAGACTTCCTTTAATCTCCAAATGTTAACCTTTCTTACCTCAAGGTTTCACTTCCTTTTTCACTTGTGATTATAAGTTCCTAATGTCGTCATTAACATTATAATTATGCAATAAACCTTTCTAATCCATTGATCAAACTCATCACTTAATCTTTAATCATATTACACAAATTGTCACTCTTATTTCCTGCACCTGCAACTTAGTTTCTAGGTTTCTAAGATGCACATTTGCTCACCACTTTACTAACTCAATTGTTTTACTCACAATTGCTTATACTACATGATACTTACACATCTTGGTCATGCTAAACCTTTATAACTAATTTCACTTCCTCTACACATGATACTCCTCTTTCTCAACATTATGCACACTAGTGCATTACTAGACATTCTCATGACAATTCATATCCTTTTCACTCATATTTTTCAAGGTTATACACTCTAGCTCACACCTAAACCATCTCAAGGCATTCTACATCATTTTCCTACAGATTTATGCATAACTCAGTACACTCCTTATACTATAGTTTTGATGTGTTTAATTTACCCATTTAATCCCTAATTCCTCCTAACCAACTCTAGGTCATTCAAACTCATAAGATCACCTTAGTTAATTCATTTCTACCCCAAATTTCGTCATAGCTTCTCTACTATTCTAGCATGCCCAAATGCATCATACCATTCACCTAAATCAGTTCAACAACCATGTCCATCCTAGACACTAACAACACACCAAATCCACCACATTCACAACTCACACAATATGGTAGAATAATCTCGAATTGCATAACACTTAGGCTCTTTAATGACATGGTACTTAGGCCCTTAAATGACATAATTTAAACAATCAAACTTACACCAGTTCAATGCCATTAACTTACATTTTTTCTCAATTCATTTTTGGTCTCAATTATACCCACCTAGATATAGTTCCCATAAGACATTAACACAAGATTTAAGGTAGAACATTTACCTTAGCTTTCCACTTCTTTTCTTTCTCTTCTCCTCTTCTCTTCTCTGTTTTGATTTTCGGTCAAGAGGCAATGTAGTTGCCAAAACTCTAAACTAATACCCAAATGGAGGAAAAGAAATGAGAGGAGAGAGAGTACCTTGTACCTTAAATTGATAATGTGGGAATGAGTAAAATGAGGTAGTCAAATTGCTTTTTGTTTCTTCCTTGGCTGAAAGATAGAGCTGAGTCAGCAAGTGGGGAAGGGAAGGGCTGAATAAATGGGAAGCCATAGAGGAGAGAGAGGGAGCAGGTAAGCTTTATTTGTTCCTTTATTTGTTAAAGTAGAAAGTACTTGTTACTTTTGTCTCTCTCTCATATATACTAATATTACTTGTTGGAAGAGGAGTTAATTACCAGAAAGGGGGCCAATTTTTGAGGCCATTTGGGGCTCTTCATTTCCCATTGACCATGTTAAGTCAACATAAGTCCATATGAGCTTAAATTGTCACTATTCATCATTAAGCCACATTAAAATTTGATTTTTCTTAAATCTTTGGAATTAGGCTCTCTATTGTGGTCCATTATAATCCCCTAATCTATTAGAGTATATTTAAGCCTTTAAACCCATTCAAATTCTCTTTACGAGACAATTTCACAAAAAATGTGCTTTAAGGAGCTTTAAAGCACATTTTGTGTTTTAGCTAGTTTTATAAGTTGGTTTTCTTTGGGAATTGTTCCCACATGTTCTTAGTGTGTAACTAAGTCCTAGGAATCCATCTAGGACCCTAGCTGAGGTCATATGCCTCCTACGGTTGCTTACGCACGTTTTTACGTTTTGTGCCTTTTAAGTGTTGTCCTCTTTCTTTTGGTTTTACTTTCTTCATCAATGTTCTTAAGGTATCATTAGACCTCTAAATATCATTTTAGAATAACTAATCACCATATTTAAGTCAGGGGTATTTCACAAAGGAAGTACTATCTGGAAGTCTATATCCTCGGTGTTGTATATCCTCAAGGATGGCACCCGTTGGCAATATGATCCGGGAGCTAGCTCTCACTTTATATTTGGAGAGTTTGCTAGTAATTCCTGGATCTGGATCCACTCCAAAGACAAAAAGTTTTCGATTAAATCGGCTTACAACTTCCTGGTTACTGATTGGGTTGTAGAGAGCTCTTCAAACGTCTCTCATTATGCTAGTAGAGTGTGTAATAAGATCATCTCCTCCATTTGTTGTCCAAAAGTGAAGCTTAACCTCTGGAAATTTGTGGGTAACATCATCCCTTGTCAGGACAATCTCGCTAAGCGCATTGGAGGTGACCGAAGTGTTTCTTTTGTGGGACAAAGGTCACTCTTGCCCACTGCTTTTTCCATTGTTGTGCAGTGGTTGAGACTTGGAAGGAATTGATCAATTTCACGTATGTCCCTTCAAATGTAGAAGGTCTTCTGGATTGGTTCAATCGTATGGCGACCGAATGGAATGCCAAGAAGCTTTCTTATATAGTAAATAATCTCTGGGTCATTTATGTTTCAAGAAACAAAGTGAAGCATAATCCGAAGCTCTCTTAGTGAAGAGAAGTAGAGGCTAACAAATCTTTTATTGAGGCCTATCTTTAGGTGATGAAGAGCACCCATACTTATGTAGCTCAAAGACAATGGTCCCTTCCTCTAGCTGGATTCTCCAGTATTTGCACAGGTATTCACAAGAGTCCTTTAGGGGATCGAGTCATTGCGGGGTTGATCCGTAATGAGTATGGTACCCCTATTGCAGCTTTCAATCGTAGAATTTCCAGCACTGTAAAGGTGCAATATGCTGACATCAAAACAAAGAGAATTGCTATTGAACTTGCCATCTTGGTGGGTAGCCATAACATTTACTTTGGCTCAGCTGACAAGTATTTCAAAGTAGCCCTCAAGATGAAAGAAAGAAGAAGGGATACTGTTAGTGGTGAGACTTCTAAAAAATCAGAAAGTCCTTGTCTCTCATCTCTAACATTGTATTTGGTAATGATATTTTGTTAGATAATTTTCTGGTTCAACTTGTATGCAAGTTAGGAAATTCACAGTTAGACAATATTATGATTTTGGTGGGGGATAATATTTCCTCTGTATTATATCGGCATGTAAGTTAGATCTAGAACTAATAGACTGAGAGGTACTTATCCCTTCAATCTTACCTTTTGTATGTCCTTAATATATGGTGATCTCAAGTTAACATAAAAAACAATCTAAACATTGAAAACACTCATTAACCAATTAAAATCATATAAGTAGATCCTAATCGGCCGGTGACCTAGTAACAAGTCCACACTCTTTTCCTTCCAGCTCCAGACCCTGACAATTATGGGAACTGAACAACTATGATGATGGATGATCATAAATCACCGCACAAATGATCACGAGTGAAATTGCGTACACAAAATTGTTCAATCTCATTAACGATGGAAAGGTAATTGAGATTACCCGGCTTCCGTTGCGACTTGCGAATTCCGCTCCTAGAAAGTCTGAAGGCTCGTCAAAATCGCCTTCATCAAAGGGGTCGTTCGTTCATTGGCTGCCAAAATTTTTGGCCATTTAATCCACATTAATGTTGAGGGAAAAAACCCAACTTAAGGCACTTTGGGTAATTGGGCCATTCGTTTCATGGCTTAAATTTGGATAAAGAAAAATTCGGCAAAGTTCCAAAATATCCCTGATTAGATTCTTCCCCTTCTGCTTCCCTGTGCATCTACTGCCTTGAGTATTCTTCCGTCTTCTACTCTTTGTTCTTCACCCCCAAAGATTCATCCTCTTGTTGCGCGTTCTCTCAGTTTCAAAAGTCAACGCTCCAATGGCTGAGAGTTCAGATCTCTGTGACCGAACTTTTCAGTCACAGGCAGACAAGAAAGAGTGGTTTGGGGAAGGAAGCAGAGCTGGGTTGTAAATTTAGGATTTGCAGTCTCCTTCTTTCCTTCCTCTTCATTTTGTGTTTTTGGTTGTTGAATATGCAGTCTTCAATGGATGATAAATACGGGATTTTTTGCATCTAGAGGAGGAGAGAGGGGATAAGGTGGTAATATGCCATTGAAGCAGAAAACAAAAAGTCCAGCTTAATTTCTGAACGCAGCAAAACCCACCTCTATCATAAAGCCACCCCTTTCACGATTTGTGTTGGGTTTAATGTGGATATTTCCACTCACACATTAACCAATAAGCTCATTAATGTGGCCATTTGCACATTAATGGCACTATCGAACGCACCCAAAGGCTTGTTTCTGAGAGTAATGTTATAGGACAATCCGCTACTTGAGCTGCTGCGTTACCAACTCTGGGCAAGTTTTTTTTTTGAAATTCATTGTTACTTATATAACATATATCATAGTTAGGGAGGCCTTACACCGGCCCGCTCCCCCTTCTATCAAAATGGAGGTGCCTAAGCACCTTAAACTCCAGCTTAACAGACTGGATACATTTAATTGGGGCTGTGGTACTATCCCACTGCCTCCATTCACCAACAGCACTACAATATCTACTTGCAACTATAGCCGGGAAATTAGTTAAAGCATCATTTACCATACAGAGTTTGATGTCCATACTACTACATAATACAGACGCAAAAGAGGGATACAAATGGGGGACTTCATATCTTATACTCAAAATGGTCTTCATCATCTTCATTGTTTGTTGGTGGTTGATCAACACCAACAACTTTGAACACCTTCTGATCACTGCTTGTTGCAAACCATATCGAATAATATCCAACTCTAGCAGAAAGGCAGGTTCATCACTTCGGCTTTTCCTGCTAAAAGCTAGATCCAGGTTACCCACATTCGAAATGAAAATTCCACTACAAGTCAAATTGTATTCCATATTCCTATTACAGTAATTAGAAAAGATAATATCCACATCATTAGAACTAAAATAAGTGTCTTGATGTCTCAACTGATTGTTGATTCGAGACTCCTTCTGATAAGCTTCAACAAAAGCCAAATTAGCATTAATGCAATCCAGAATAGGCAAGTTTGTAAGACGCGTTTGTCTCCATTGCTTGTGCTCCACTGTCGGTCTAATTGCTGGTTTATTAGCTTTTGGTCTCGCCATGTTTTTTCTTTGTTGATAAAAGAGATAATGGTCTCATGTTTCAATAACAGTAAAACACACACACACATAGGGCTGCCCATGGTAGGTTAACCGCTTTCGGTTAACTGGGTCTTCGGTTTTTTAAAATTCAATTCCATTACCATTCCATTTAGATCGGTTAACCGGATTCGGTTAACCGTTTAATTCGGTTTTCAAAAATTCAATTCCATTACCATTCCGTTTAGATCGGTTAACCTTTAGTTCGGTTCAGTTTTATCGGTTAACCTTGTAGCCGTATATTTTTTTTATTGATGAGACCCATACCATTAATATTATAGCATAATATTGATCAATCACCTAAATCATGAGTGACTAATCTAATATACATGACAAAAAAATATAATAATATGTATAATTCTTCAGTAGCTAGCATTAATTATTATATAAGGTGAGCATTAATATTTGAAGTTTTTCATTGTTCATATAATCGGTTAACCACGGTTAACCATGCGGTTAACCGTTCTGGAAAATTCAATACCGTTACCGAAATCGAAACCGGTCAATTTACACGGTTCAGTTAACCATACCGCAAGAACCGGTACGATTAACCTGAAAACATGTACGGTTCACTTCGGTTTCGGTCAGATACCGGGTTTCGGAATTTTTTGGGCAGCCCTACACACACAACACAACTACTAGCACGAAGCATAACGCCGCCAGCCGGTCATTTCATTTCACTCGTATACGGCCATCGGATGCATTCACCACCAAAGAAAGAAAGAAGAGATGCTAGCGCGAAGACAGTATCATCGCAAGCTAAAACCTCTGCTATGCCACCCTCTGCTACTCTCCTCCCAATCTTCATCAACCCCTACAGCCGCCCCATCGCCGTCTTCGACTATACCTTTCCCATTCGCACTCACACGTTTGATTCTCAAAAACTTCTGCTCATCGACTTCCAATTCTAGCAAAATTGAATTCACAAGAGATGGCAACTACGACGAAATCTCATCCAGAACTCGACAAGTATGCCCGGGGTGTGGTGTTCATATGCAAGACGTCGACCCGAGACAGCCTGGCTTCTTCCTCAAACCCGCACCGAAAAATCCCGACTACAAATTGCCCATCACTCGTATTCCAATAGAAGAAGAACCCCAGATCTCGCTATCCCTTAAAAAGGGTGCTCTTGCCGAAATCGAGGAGACGGCGGAAAACCTTCCATTAAACCCTAATCTAATCGAGAAGCCATTGGTCTGCGCCAGGTGTCATTCGTTGAGGCACTACGGTCGGGTGAAGGATACTGGTGTTGAGAATTTGTTACCAGACTTCGATTTTGATCATACAATCGGTCGTAAATTGGCAACAGCATCGGGAAGCAGGTCGGTAGTGTTGATGGTCGTGGACGCAGCTGATTTCGACGGGTCATTCCCGAAAAAAGTAGCGAATTTAGTCTCCAAAACGATCGACGAGTGTTCTTCTAAATGGAAGGAAGGGAAATCCGGAAACGTACCGAGGGTGGTGCTGGTATTGACGAAACTCGATCTGCTACCGAGTTCAATCTCACCAACGAGACTGGAACATTGGATAAGACAGAGGGCGAGGGAAAGTGGAGCGAATAAGGTGACGAGTGTGCATATGGTGAGTGCGGTGAGGGATTGGGGTGTGAAGAATTTGATCGATGATGTGATCGGGTTGGTGGGTTCCAGAGGGAATGTGTGGGCGATTGGTGCGCAGAATGCTGGGAAGTCGACATTGATTAATGCGATTGGGAAGCATGTGGGGGATGGGAATCAGAAGGTCACGCATTTGACGGAAGCGGCGGTACCTGGGACGACGCTGGGGATTGTTAGGGTGGAGGGTGTCTTGCCTGGGAAGGCTAGGTTGTTTGATACTCCTGGGTTGTTACATCCACATCAGATTACGACGAGGTTGAGCAGGGATGAGCTGAAGCTTGTGCAGATCAGTAAGGAGGTGAAACCGAGGACCTACAGGATTAAGGTCTGAAATTACTCCCTTTTCTGGGAGGTTTTATGTTGTGTTAGTGACTGCGGATTGGTAGTTGCTTCTTTCTTGTTCTCTAGGACTGATGACTTAATTCCATCCCAATGTGATGGGTAGCTAGCTCTTGTTTGCCATGTTGCAATTCTGTGCCTGATATGTCCTTCGTATTCTGTTGACAGGTTGGTCATACAATCCATATAGCTGGGCTCATGAGGGTGGATATCAAAGATTTATCTGTAGATTCGGTTTATGTCACAGTGTGGGCGTCTCATAGTATGCCACTACACATGGGGAAAACAGATGCTGCTGACAAGATACGTGAGGATCATTTTGGGCGTCAATTGCAGGTAATGTACAGTGTACTGTATGATTGGGCTCTGCGCTGCAGAGTCTCAGCTTAGTTCCCTACACTTCTTTCTTTGGGACCGATACCTTTTGCTGTATATTCATCTCAGTAATTGAAGGGTTTCATCTGAACTTATTTTGTCCTGTTGCAGCCACCGATTGGTGAAAACCGGCTCAAGGTGCTTGGGGACTGGGAAGAGAGGGAGTTTCAGGTAGTTGGTCATAGCTGGGATTCAAATTGTGTTGACATTGCAGTAAGTGGCCTTGGTTGGGTTGCTATTGGACTCAAGGGAGAGGCCACGGTGGGCGTCTGGACTTACAGTGGAATCGAAGTGATCCTTCGCAACCCTCTTCTTCCTTACAGATCCCAGAAATTCGAAGTGGCTGGGTTTACAGTCTCCAAGATCGTTTCCAAAGCGGACAACGCCTTGAATAGGTCAAAGCAACAGGCTGAAAAGAGGAAGGGATCCAGTGAGAAGGCTGAAACTGAAGCTGCTTCGATTCTACCATCCATTGAATCTTCATGTTAGGTACTGTCTAGTGGTAACTGGTAAGGGCATGCTGTCTCGAATGCTCATTAGATTAGATGATACGGAGAAATTTTGCAGTATTAGAGTTCATTGCTTTCTTTGTAGGTTGAAACAGATTCAGGAAACAAAATCTGGTAACCTGTATCTATTGATCTTTATGCTATATGGGGAACCCTTGTGCTTTCTTCAACTTAGCGGCGACAGCAACCATTAAAGGTTTTGATTATAAACGATTGA
The DNA here is from genome assembly GCA_023374045.1 of Limonium bicolor. Lineage (NCBI taxonomy): Eukaryota > Viridiplantae > Streptophyta > Magnoliopsida > Caryophyllales > Plumbaginaceae > Limonium > Limonium bicolor. The sequence goes on along the minus strand of CM041776.1, from coordinate 342,524,267 downwards.
CACTTCAAATTTCTAGGCATGCCAGAAAGGAGGGGACGGAGGTACATGGTGGCAGAAAACTGCTGCCAATATGAATCTATGTGAGTACGGTATAATTACAGGTAACCTAAAATCAGTTCTGCAAACAAGCATGACCTGTAAAACGGCACCAAGCTGGCATACTCGTATATAATGTATGCACCTTGTCAAAGAACAAATTCTGTTGACTAGGACCTGTCCACGCGTACATGAACAAAGATGATCTTATTATAGCCTCGTGAGATCCTAATTCTTCCATCATTGTACCTGAAAAATCATGTATGCAGAAGAACCATATCAGGTCTTGAATAACAACAGCCGAAGATAGAACTATCCATGAACTCGAGAACCTTTAAGCATGTTACTTACAGAATCTCCACCTCAAACTCGGTTTTCATCTCCACGGGCAGACCAACTGACCCCAATACAATCGCAGCATCGTCCATCTTTACATCATAGGTCTTAGGTCCCGTTTTCCTGGTGTCGACATAAGGCGAACATACTACATGAGCATTACTGTTTGAAACTCAGCACAACCAAATTACCCTAATCGCCTAACTTTCAGCAAGATGTCTAAATACAGAAGTACGTACGAATAAGTGCCTGTCATAGAGAATCTGAACCCAAGCACAATTTCAACAAGAAACTTCAGTTGCCCATCTTTCTTGATCACCTTCAAAAATGAAGAATAGAAGCAAGGGAAGCAAACACCAAGACTCTTAGAAACGTGCGGAGTTTCAAGTCAACTACACAATTCATGAATCAAAAGTAATTAAGTTTCTATTATCTACAATTCATGTTCGTCACACCTGTGATCCCATTAAGCCATTCGCAGCATTTTCCAGCCAACTATCAGTCTCCATCTGCAGTGTGGGAAAAACTATCACATTGCCAGACCAATATTCATGTAAAGATAAACATATGCCGCCTTTACTACGTTTTCCAGTCATATACCCAAGTTGCACATCAGATGTCCCATTCACGTTTACCAATTAAGCAGACTGAAGATTTAATTGTCACTGCTAGCATGACTTATTCTCATATTCGACTGTTCCTAAGTGCAAAATTATCGCATCTAAAAAAGCCTACATAGCATTGGGATTATTATGTGCACCTGCGAGCTCCATATCATCTTCCATTCTCCTTCAAATTGATCCAGTTCAGTAGGTTGTGTTCCTCGATTTCTCATAAGGAAGTCATCAATCGCCTAAATGAGCAATTCATCATTTAATTTTGAGTAGGTTGAATGCTGGAAGCAGAACAAAATCAATATGAAGGTGATCCAAAACTACCTCTCTCACTTTACTTTCGGTTGATATAGCAGAAAGCAAATTTTGCCTAGGTTCGACAGTCTTCTGGAGTATAAAAGTGGTGCCCTGCACTACAGACGATGTTTTGCATCCTTAATCCATGACGTACGAGATTGAGACAAGGTTGATTGCCAAGAAAATACAAATCAATATTTTTGTAAAAAAAAAAGAAAAAAAAAACTCATTTATAGTAAAAGAGTAATGAAGAATTGCAGCAGATTATCATAATGTCCAACCAAAATGTAAGGAAATTTTCAAACTATGTCACTTCTCTTGGAATCTGGGATACAGCTTCTGCGATGAAAAAGGAGAAAACGAATGCCAAGAGAGATAAAGCTAAAATAGGACAAGTATACAAAGTCTCAACTCCAAAAAGAACACTACCGAGACACCTTTGGCTTTGACCAAATCCTAATTTTATCGGGTGTCCCCGAAGGGATGATCTAAGGATTGAAATAATGATAATTCTGTCGAACAGCAACAAGCAATAACCTTCATGACAGGGTAGTTTCAAAAGGAAAAAACTTTGGGTATCTTCATATTGGGGAAAACCTAAGGAGTTTACATTATCAATGGATTGGCAGATTAGAGACAAAATGTGAGGATGGATTGACACATAGTGTAAAGTGTAACAAACGTCAGATTGTCCGTTAAAAAAAGATCTTAAGATCTGGTAGATATGTATCAAAATACAACAAAGATAAAAGAAAACAAAGTTGAATATGCTATATGGGTGAAAAAGTCAAAACTACGCAACAGTTGAAATGAGATGTAAGGAAAGGCATGATCAGGGAAAAACACTATACAAAATGATGATTAACTTCAGGAACTAAAAATATTGACATATATAAATGCATATCAGCATGAAAGTAGGAAGAAGCTCCTAAATACCTACACTCCAGAAACTAAATGGGTTATGAAAAAAAAGACAAATCTTTGTAGATGACATAGATTAAGGTTATGAAAAAGGGATTGTATCAAAGCATACTATCCTAACAGAAACAAGGTTCAAATACTCAAAAAGCATAGCAACTTTGAATTTTTGGCATATTTCTTTCAGAGGTTGCAAGAAACCAATCGATATGAATACAACGGGACCATGACGTTATCAAAATGACAAGGCTTATCTGTTTGCAACCTTACAGTTGAAAAATGTGGTCACCGGAGACTAGACAGCATATCAGAGGCAATAAGAGGGAACCTACCTTGTTTCCTCTAGAGATACGAATGTTTCCAGAAGGTGACAAATATGTAGTGTCCAACCATCCTTTAGCTTCATCACCAAGAAGCCTAAATGGAACCGGATATGGAACCTTGAATGGCAGGAATTTCAAAGAGAACGCAGCTCTATCAAATCTAAAATTGATCCTTTTTTCATCGGCAATAGAAGCTGCAGCCTGTGGTGCAAAAAGAAAAGTCATTTTCAGAGCACATGATTCACATTGGCAAAAAAATGAGAGTAAAGAATAAGAGCAGCTTTTCTTGTCAGCCACTGTTTGTAAGGCCCCTGGTATCCGAATATAACACACACCTCTACTTTGAGCTCCCCGATGGCATCCGAAAATTTGACAATGTTAGAGACACGTGGATCATTGGTGCGGAGATACACTTCTTGAAACACACTGAAGAAGTCTACTCCCACAAAAGTTCTCTGATAACAAAATAATGTTGCCAGCCTCAGCTCCAATTTTCCACAATCATGGAACAAATAATAGGGGTGCTGAATACCAGCTACACCCTCCCACGAGTATTAAAGTAATTATGGAACTTTAAGATAGCTCCGAACAACACAAAAGATAGTAGTGATTCATCAATATTTATTATTGCAATAGACCTGGATAGGAGATGCCGTCCCAGGTCTAGTTGTGAACATCAATTGCCAGCGGCCTTCAATCATACTAGAGCTGGTCTGCATCAGAACAGACTCAAATGATGTAAATATGATGCTGAGATTGACAGTAAATTTAAACAGGGATCAGTATGACAAATTTATATGAGCAAACATTTCTGGCCGTTCACAAAGGAAGCAATTCGTACTTCAATCCTTAATTATACTTATACATAGTTTCAGTTTGAACTGATTCAGGAATTACAGCCTCGCCCATATACCTAGTGCACTAAGAGCGTGTCAAGTAGAGTAACATCTCTGGGGCATTAGGTCCAAATGATTAGTTCACACTGCGGAATTTAGCTAGATTTCAACATGAATCTGTTCAGTTATCAGAAATAGAGAAAAATCCTTGAATTCGAAAGATACAAAGCAAAGAGAACGATACAGAAGAAAAAAAAAACTACAGAATGAAGTGAATAAAAAAGCAATTGGATTACAAAAATCACCAACAGGATCAGGAACGCCTTTGACGTCTTCCAGGACCGACACTGCGCGCTCCACATCCTAGAAGCACGTCGAGACAGCGCGTCAGTAAATCCACTAGCGCTATCGAAAAAATAGCGATTTCAAGCAAAATAAACATTTTCCTTACGTACTTGAAGCTGTTGTGGAGAGGCGGATTTTCCACGTCCTTGGATTCCTATGAGCGCTTCTACCAGCCGATTTTCCTCGTCGCTGAACTGAACGGTTTGTTGCAAATTAAGAGACGAAGCGCAGACAGGAAATCTAGCTCTCGCCGCTCTATGGTTCCATGAACCCGAATTGCTCAAATGGCCCAATCGGAACCCTACACTTGCAGGCGTGGCGATTGAGGTCACCATTTGAGTGATCAAATATTGGACCCGCGCTCAGAGTTATCGTGAAATTTGTGAATTTGCGCGCTCTGGCCGGGAATTCGGAAGATGATTGAGAAAGTAGGAAAGATCGCAAGAGGAGAGAGAAACCCACAGTCCATGGCAATGATTTGCATTTCTGACGTGGAAGGTTGAGCACCGGACACGTAGGACGCCTTATCCTTCATCGCTTAAGATTTTTGGTTGTTTTCCGTCTGTGGTGGCTCAACCTCAACATGGGATCAGACACAAGAAACCACGCTTTACTTCATTTCACCCGCCAATAGAATGATTGATTGTGAGTCGATATTCAACCTCATCTCTCGTTTTTCACTTCGGAGCATTCCCAACGTTTTTTTCAATTCTCAGGCTAGAACTTTTGATTCCCCCACAAGCAGAGCCAGAAATCCAACTCAGAAAATTCTCCTCACAACGAAGAAACTCTGAAACTGTGTCCTGAAACTTTCGTATACTAAACCATTGTCCACGGGATTTCTCACTCGAGCTTCTCGATTTCTCTCCTTGTTCAGCAACAGAAGTCGGTAGGAGGAAGAAAGAGATAAGAGATTAAGAAAAATGGAAAAGGCCGCGGAGATAAACCAGGTCGGGAATGGCTTTGAGAAAGAAGAACGATCCACGAACGCTACATCGGATGGTTCGATAAGCGGGTTTCAATCGCTCGATGATCTCCTTCAGGCAAACCTCAAACCAGAGGTTTTCCAGGAAGTCAGCTGGTTGCTGCTGGGTATGAATTGTGGAAGACCGCTCGATCAATTGCCTTTGACTGAAGCAGCGATCACCTTGTCCGCATACCATAATTTTGATCTCAAGGCCTACAGCTTCAGAGCTGAGAAGGAATCTCTACGGGAACCACGAATTGTCCGTGTTGGTCTCATTCAGAATTCTATTGAGTTGCCTACTTCTGCATCTTTTTTGGATCAGAAGAATGCCATCTTTCAAAAATTGAGACCTATCATCAAAGCTGCTGCTGATTCTGGAGTCAACATACTCTGCCTACAAGAAGCATGGACTATGCCCTTCGCATTTTGTACCAGAGAAAAAAAGTGGTGTGAGTTCGCAGAGCCAGTCGATGGTGACTCAACAAAATTTCTACAAGAGCTTGCCAAAAAATACAACATGGTGATCGTGAGTCCTATTCTTGAAAGAGATGTTGCCCATGGAGAGACTTTGTGGAACACAGCTGTTGTCATTGGCAACAATGGTAACGTAATTGGGAAACACAGGAAGAACCATATACCCAGGGTTGGTGACTTCAACGAGAGCACATATTATATGGAAGGAAACACCGGACATCCAGTGTTTGACACAGCTTTTGGTAAAATAGCTGTTAACATATGCTACGGAAGACACCATCCGCTGAACTGGATGGGTTTCGGATTGAATGGTGCTGAGATTGTCTTTAATCCGTCAGCAACTGTTGGTGAACTCAGTGAACCAATGTGGCCTATTGAGGCACGAAATGCCGCAATCACAAACAGCTACTTCGTGTGTTCAATCAATCGCGTAGGAACTGAGGTATTTCCAAACGCATTCACTTCTGGTGATGGTAAACGTCAACATAACAACTTCGGACACTTCTATGGTTCAAGCTACGTTTCGGCACCAGATGCCTCCTGCACTCCCTCACTATCCAGGTTTGAGGATGGTTTATTGATAGCAGATATGGATCTCAATCTCTGTAGACAGCTGAAGGATAAATGGGGATTCAGGATGACTTCTCGGTATGAGCTCTACGCTGATCTGCTTGCGCAGTACATTAAGCCTGATTTCCAGCCCCAGCTGATAACCTATGTTGCACAGGGACGGGGACGGGTACAGGGACCGGTATGGGTACGAGGACGGAAAACGGCATTTACTAAAATTTTATAAAACGCGGGATGACAAGAGAAAAATGTAGATGTATTAAATATAATAAAAATAAGTGCAATCTAATAATTAAATATTAACATTAAATTATAAATAACAAAAATTATTTAAAAAGAAACTAGTATTAAAATATTAATCTGAAAAATAAAATAAAAAATAATATATATTGAGTAATGTTCTCACAAATAATCTCAAGATTGATATATTTCTTTATCCAAATGCTACTGAGGTTTCAAAAATCATGTTTATTTGTTATAGTATAATAACTATCTATTTATTTTGGTGAAATCAATAACTAAGTCTCTCTTTCACGTTTCCATATCCCAATCATCATCGTGGGTTCATATTTAAAAAATAAAATAAAATATTCTTCCATACATCTTCCACACGTTTTCATCTTCAATCGCACCCTCGCGTCCCTCCTCTTCTATCAGTGGCTCAAGATTTCAAAAAAAAAAATGAAACGAACGTTCCGGAGCGTTTTAAGCGTCCCCCCGTACCCGGAACGTTTCTGGTACGCGGGACGTCACAGATCCGCCGTCCCCATGCAACATTGCTGATAACTGATCCCTCGTTGCGAAAGAATTCATCGTATAATTGAATTGCTTGTTCTTCTCCGGTGACAGCTTTGTAAAGTTTACTGAAATGTGCTACTTGAAGAAAATAAACTTTCTGGAAATGTGATAAGATGGTCATATAGGCTGGAAAATTTCACGTCCGCGTGCAATCGGCCCCCTCTATTCCAATCACGGTTAATCTCCTCTGTATTGCCTGAGAACGGTTTTTTTTTTTATTTGTATAGAAGCCGATAACCGTGTTATCGGCCTCTGGAAGACGATAACAAGGTTATCGGCTTCTATACAAATCAGAAAACGACCGTTGGAGACTTGCACAGAAGCCGATAATAGTATTATCAGCTTCTGTGCAAGTCTCCAACGGTCGAATTCTAACGGCTAGTGTTGTCTTCCCTACAAATAATTTATTTTGTCCCAACATTTGGTAGTTGCTTCCTACTTTCTTGTCTAGCAGAATCAAAATCTGTTGTCCAGTCCACACAATTACACACTCTACACTCTTCCCTGCGTGCTATAGTTATTTGAGATGGATATCCCATGTACTCTTTATCTAAATGTAGAGCTCAAATACAATCCAGATGGTGTATATTTTCATATCAATCCTCATTGGTCGAGATTCATCGACACTCAAATTTCTGAGCATTCCACATTTCAATCCTTAAAAGATAGTGTCAAAAATCTTGTCGACTTGGAGTTTGGGGGAGATTATGTTATCACCGACATGGTTTGCAGGAAGTTGGAGAATAAATATCCATCTTGTTCCTTCCTTCCACTCAAAATTAATAGCGATTCTCGGGTGAAGCTGATGATATCAAACTTCATCAAGAATTCAGATTTGCTGAACAATGTGGCTGTGCTAGTTGAGTTCGAGCATGTAACTACACCTTCTCCGGAGGAAGACAATGAAACTGACGATGATTTTTCCAAGCATCAGCAAGCCGAAGATGAAAATCTGCAGAGTTTGGATGATGATTCTGAGATGGAGCCAGAAGATTTACTGGATGACGATGACATAGTTGATGAAGCTGGGCCCTCCACACCGTACACTCCTTCAGCGCCATTCTCATCGCAGGTGGATCTTGATGCCATAAGCCAGATACCATCCGACATTGATCGGCGTGGGTTGCCCTATTGGAGGCCCGGCCATGAGTTCGTCAAAGGTCAAGAATTTGCTGATAAAAATGTTCTTGTGACTGCTGTGAAACAGTACCACTTGGAGAGAAATGTAGATTTCGTTGCCCCCGAGAATAATAGAAAAATTTACGCCTTAAGGTGCCGCCAAGGGTGCAGTTTCAGATTTCGAGTTGCGCTGTTGAAGAATTCATTTGAATGGCGACTACGGAAATTCAGTCCTCACACATGCGCTCCAATCCTAGATGAGAGTAATGATCATTTTTTGACTTACAATTTCATTGCTGAAGTCATGATACCAAGGGTCAAAGAGATCCCCGCACTACAAGTGAAGACTGTGATTCAACTTATCCGTTCAGAATATAAAAGGAAGATCAGCTACAAGAAAGCTTGGTTAGGCCGTGCTGAAGCGATAAGAAGGGTCTACGGTGATTGGGAACAGTCATTTACTGAATTACCCAGGTATCTCATAAGTACCAAACACTTTATACCTAATTCATATATCGACCTAGATTCGACTGTTGTGTTTCAAGATGAAACATAGACTACTTCAGTTAGACGGTTTAAACGATGTTTCAGGGCATTTGGGCCTTGCATTACTACCTTCAAGTATATGAAGCCTCTACTACAAATAGATGCTATCTACTCACTTGTACGGTAAGTACAAAGGTAAATTATTGGTTGCTGTTGCCCAAGATGGTAACAACAAGATAATACCAATGGCCTTTGGTATCATTGCTAGCGAGCCAAGGGATGACTGGAAATATTTTCTTGACCGTGTTCGTAGCATAGTCATTGGAGCTAGGAATGATGTGGCAGTGATTACAGATCGGGCTGGAGCTATAATGTCGATCATGAGGGAAGAACAATATTGGCTTCCTCCTTATGTCCAACATTTCTTGTGTATGTGTCATATTGCTTCAAACTTTCAGACAAGATTTGGAAACAAGGAGTGGAAAAAGTACCTCATCAACACAGGTAACAACTAGAGATTTGTATGTAGTAGTCTTTTATGATATTGGGTAGGTATCTAATCTGAAGTTATTACTTGTGCAGGTTACTATTTTAGAAGGGATATAGTTCAAGACAGATTAAATCACTTACTTGTTCTTCACCCCTCTATTGCTCCTTTTTTCAATGAGCTACCCCCCGAGAAATGGTCACGTGCGCATGATGATGGAAAGAGGTGGGGTCATATGACAACTAACCTGGTGGAGTGCATGAATGGTGTGCTGAAGAGGGTCCGTCTCCTACCGGTAACGGCTATTGTTGAAAGCACTTTGTATAAGTTAATTGACTACTTTCGAGATAACTTAGAAACCTATACTGCACAAAGGAATAGTGGGTTGTTTTTTACCAAGCACCTCTTAGAGAAAGTAGCTGAAATACCCAGGAAATTCCAAGCTAGGAATAATATAGTATATGGTATGGGTAATGTGTCTGAGGTTAGTTAAGGTGGCCCAGGGAATTAGACGACATTTTTTTCCGGAATTAATCTTTCTCCTTAAAGTGTTTCTGAATATTGGTAACGTTTTGCCTTAATTGATTTAGTTATATTTTGGATATTATATGATATAGTATTACCTCCCCCTCCTAACTTCTCTAAGTTATTTAAACTTCGAAGTACTATTCTAGAATATTCTTTCCAACTTATTTTAAATATTCAGAGTTCGAATTCAGTTTGGCTTCTCTTGTGGTTATTTGATTTCCAGAGTTCAAATTCTATTTGACTACTCAAGATATTATTTGTTAACTCTCCTTATTCTTCTCTCAGTAATTATACTACTGGCATTTTCATTTATCTTTTTAACGAGATTGTTCTCCTTCCTTTGTTAAACTTTTAGACTATTTACGACATATCTACTCATTTCTAAATTACTTCCTTCCAAATAAATGTTTATTAATTGACTTCTTGATATTGTTTCTCATCCTTATTTTAATACACGGTTAATCACGTTTTACTGTTATCTCATTCTTGATTTATTTCTTCCGAAACTAACGAGATCTATCCTTTGGAAATATTTTAATTACCGGGAGTTGGAACTCTTTCGTAATTATTTTATTTGCATTTCCTTTTAACATAAATATTTAATTAATTTGTTCCTTTTCATTATACAAACAATTCTATTTAAAGGTTGATTTTCTTCACTATTCTCTATCCTCAATACGCCGTTCTTGCGCTTATACTCTGCCCAATATTTTCACTCTCTTCCTCTTCAAACCCTTGGTGAATTCTCGCTAGTTCCGTCGAGGTCTAATCAATTCCCTGGTGTCCCGTTGGTAGATTGTCGGGTAATGTATTCTACCTAGTAGCTTAGTTATCTACTCGTTGTTCGGTGAATTCTAATTGTTAATTTTGGTTACCTAGACGCCGATTACATCGACGAGTGCTATCAATAGTCCAGAGCAGTTGGGCTCTTGAGGGATTTGGTTGTTCCAGGTAAATTCTATGCTCAATGAATTTGACTGTTGTTTTACAAAATATTGGGAAAAGGTTTCGCTGTGTTTTTTTTTTGACTCTCAGTTGTGGTTTGAGAATTTGGGATTGTTTCCCACGTTTCGGAATTTGAGGAATTGGATTGTGGTTGTGGTTTTTCAGTTGTGGTTTTTTGGGAGTCTTTCATAGGTTGTATTCTATTGTTTGGGAGCCCATAGGTGCTCCCCATTATTGTTATTATTTGCGCTGCAAGCATTGTTGCAGTTAAGCCCTTTGATATACTCTATGTTACTGCTGTCTCATAGGGGGTGTGCACACTTAAGGACTTAGGGTGGTTGTTTGACGGTCCCATAGGTGACTGTTCTGGAATTGTTGTTTGGGGTCCCACAGGTGACTCCGTGTTTGGATTTATGGTTATCTCCTGTTGAAAGCTCCCCACTGCGGTTTTGGTGTTGATATGTTTTCTGGAAATTCGTCAACTGTTCAATAAAACTTTCTCATCTGATTATTAACGGCAAATGGGTTCTAAAATGTAGTTTACAGGTTGAGGTGGATTTTACTCAGTTTTTCTGATTTGTGCGATCCTTTTTGTGTTTTGTCTGTGTTTTATGATCGCAGGTATGGATGACTAAGTGTGGGGATCGGGACGGCGAATCACATAGTTTAGGGATTACGAGTTAATAAGGCTATGTTTTGAATTTCAATGGTTAAGAGGTGTTGTGTTGTTCCCAAGGTTTTACACATTGAATATTTATTTTGGCTTCCGCATAACTTGAGTTAACCTTTGTTTTTGGTGTTATTTAGTTCATTAGCCTGAGCACTCATGGGAATTGGGTGTGGCGGTAATGCCCTGGATGTTTTTGAAGTCCGATGCTGTTTTGAGATTATGTTTATTCGAGTATTCCCTATTGGTAATTATTGGCAGTTTATGAATCGGTTTTATTAAGTTTGAGCTTTGTATTGAGTACTTATTAATGACCTTATCTGCTCAAGAGTTTCTCATATTGTTGTTGTGTTTTATATAAGTGTTTCTAATGGTTTTTGGTTTCTGTTTACGCGTTGGAAACTGCACTTAAGGACCTATCCGAACGTCCGTCCGGACATCCATGTTCGGACAGGCCCCGAAAGATTTCAAAGGTTTTCATCGTTTGGCTGTGTCCGAACCTCAGCATGCGAGGACGGGTCCAGCTTGCAAGTCTCGACCTATGTCTGAACTTGCAAGTTGGACCAATGTTCGGACCACGTAAGGATTTTTACGAGGTTTTGAAACTCGACTTGTGTCCGAACTTCAAAGTCCGGACACAAGTTCGGACCTTGTCGCTTCCCAGTTTTCTAACTCTCGACTTGTGTCCGAACATCAATGTCCGGACACAAGTTCGGACGGATGGTTTCCTGCAGTCTGTTTTCTTCGGTTTGTGTCCGAACTTACCATGTCCGGACACAAGTTCGGACCAACTCTGTTTTGCACTTTTAGGACTCATTTGGAGTCCGTTTTAGTTTCCGTTTGCGCCGTTAGATTTGTATTTTCATAAGCTATATTTTGAGGCAAAAATCAAGGGTGTTACAAGGTGGTATCAGAGCTTTGTTTTTGAAATAAGATAAAACTTGAGTAAAACGGATTAAAAAACTTGGGGATAAGCCGTTTGGGGAAGTTGTGTTGGATTATATTGTGTATTGTGAGCTGTTGAGTTATATTGGACATCTTGATGTGATGCTTGAAGATTATACAAGGATTATTGTTTATTAGTTACTCATTTGTGTGAATTGTATTGTACTTACTGTATATATATTTGTTATATCTGAATTGTCTACCCGTGGATTGGGGTAGTGAGACTGTAGTATAACTAGAAGGGGATCGGTATGGGGGATTTAAGAGCCTTTGAAATTTTTTACTCATAATCATGAGTCCACCTTGAGTAGGGTAGACTGGTAGACCGACTGAATTTCTCCTACAACACCAGAAGTCGAAGCGAAAGGACTATCATGGCAGCCAACGACCCAATGAGACAGCTTCAGGAGCTTGCCTTGAACTTGGGCCAGATCGTGCAGCGACAGGCTCAGTGAGACAATGTGCCAGAAGACTACACGAAGAGGATTGCCCACCTCAAGCCGACTGCATTCAAGGGGGAGGAGGACCCAGTACTGCTGAAGGATTGGCTGCGTGAGTTCGATAAGATCTTTGAGGCGGTCAACTGCCCTGCTGATAGGAGATTCAACGCCGCTGTTTACAACTTCAAGAGCGAGGCTGACATCTGGTGGTCTGCCAACAAGGACGCTCTTCTGGCGGGACCTGACTTTGGATGGGAGGTATTGAAGGAGGTCATGTGAAGGTGGTTCTACCCTAAGCATGTCCGGATGCAGAAATATCTGGAGTTCTCTGAGCTTAGGCAGCAAACCCGGAGTGTGAAGGAGTACCACTCCAAGTTTCTTGAGCTGGCGAGGTTCGCACCGACGATGGTCCCAGATGAAGCCTCCAAGGTGCAGAGGTTTGTAGGGGGACTCAACTGGAGTCTCCAGGAGGCTTTGAGCGTGCTGACAATACCCACCCTCCAGGACGCATATGGAAAGGATGTTAACCTGTACAGGGTGCAGTAGAAGAGGAGGGAGGTACAAGCGAACCAAAAGAGGAAGATGGAGGACGGGGAAGAGTCCCGGAGTCGAGACGACCGACATCAGAGGCCCCATCAGGACAAGAGGTGGAGGCCTAACTCAGGTGATGGGAGGAGGTTCGATGTGAACCAGAGGAATGATCAGAGGCGAAATGATAGGCCTCAGGGGCAGGCTCAGAGAGCAGAGTATGGGCGTGGCAGGCACTTCCACTACAGGAGATGCCACAAGGATCACCCGGGGAAAGACTGTGAAGGAAACCTGGTGGCGTGCTTCCGATGTGGCAAGAAGGGCCACAGAGCTTTTGAGTGCTTCCAGGATCTACAGACCGGACCTACAGACCAGCAGACCCCCAGCCTCGAGGCAGAGATCAGCACCAGGGCCAGAACCAGCGAGGGGATGCTCCCCAGCGAGGCAATGGCGGGGGTGGAAACGGAGGTAACCGAGGTCCAGGGGAGAACCGAGACAACGGTAGAGCTCCTGGGAGGATCAATGTTATGAGACGGGCCGAGGCGGAGGCCGAAGCAGAGGTGCTAGTAGGTACCTTTTCTGTCCAGGGTACTTCTGCCCGTGTTTTGTTCGATACTGGAGCTTCTTATTCTTTCATTTCTGAGAACTTTGTTAAGAAATTGGGTCTAGAAACTTGTAAGACTTCTACCATAGCGGTATCTATACCCTCAGGGCGAGTTATCTCTTGTAATCATGTATTGAAGGATGTGGGGTAGACATAAAGGGGGAAACTTTTGTAACTGACCTGATCCAGTTCGTCCTCCCCGACTTCGATATCATTATGGGGATGGACTGGCTAAGTAAGTATAAGGGAAGGATCGATTGCGAAGCACAGAAGATCATCCTGAAAGGACCATCGGGCCAAAGAATCTCCTACAGTAGTGCGGAGAAGAAGCCAGGAGTAAAGATAGTCTCAGCCATGTCAATTCTCTCCCAAGTGAGGAAGGGACAGCAGACATACCTTTGCCATGTCCAGGACCTGAGCCAAGAGCCAAGCCCATTAGAAGAGATTCGGGTGGTGAATGAGTTCCCTGACGTCTTTCCAGATGAGATTCCTGGTATGCCGCCAGACAGGGAGGTGGAGTTCAGTGTCGACCTTGCGCCTATTTCCAAGGCCCCATACCGTATGGCGCCATCAGAGTTGAAGGAACTGAAAGTCCAATTGGAGGAGTTACTGGAGAAGGGATACATTCGCCTGAGTGTATCGCCTTGGGGAGCTCCTATCTTGTTCGTAAAGAAGAAGGATGGGAGCATGAGGCTGTGCATAGACTATCGGGAGTTGAACCAGATCACTGTGAAGAACCGGTATCCCTTGCCCAGAATCGACGACCTCTTCGACCAGCTTCAGGGTGTAGGAGTATTTTCCAAGATAGACCTGAGGTCGGGATACCACCAGCTACGTTTTGCAGAGAAGGACATCCCGAAGACTGCCTTCAGGACCATATATGGGCATTTTGAGTTCCTGGTGATGCCCTTCGGATTGACAAATGCGCCTGCAGTGTTCATGGACCTCATGAACCGGATCTTCAACCCGTATTTAGACCGGTTTGTGGTGGTATTTATTGATGATATCCTCCTCTACTCCAAGGATGAGGAAGAGCACGAGGAGCACCAGATCAGTCCTACAGATTTTGAGAGAGCAGCAACTTTACGCCAAGCTAACTAAGTGTGACTTTTGGTTGGATCGAGTGGCATTCCTAGGCCACATCGTTGTTAGTAGGCTCAACGTCAAGAATTGGTGAAAGGTGTAGATGAAGTGCAGTACGATGCAATGTAGAATTAACAAAGCTCTTTTGTGTAGTTATTTGTGAAATGGAAAAGGAAAATGAAGGATGTATTTATAGGCAGCAGATAAGGCGTAGATAATGGGAAAGGGAAATCAATAAGTCATCCCTTGGGAAGGCATCGAAATCTTATCTACTGACTAGTGGACAAGGGGGGAAATCTTATCTATGGAATAAGTGGAAAAGGTGGGGGGAATCTTATCTAGGGAGAACAATAAGGATTTCTCTGTCGGATATCATTTGGTAGTAGAATTAGGTACCATCCTGCCACTATGGTATTATATTTTATTATTCGCAGGTGCAATACAGTTTCATTCAAGTTGTATGGATTTCTCCCTAGATACGCTAAGTAGTTTTCTAAAAAAATTATACAATAAGAAGTAACCTAATTATTGCCAAACCTTTATCTCTCTATTCGTGTCCTATTACGTTACGTCGCATCTCATAAATTCTCTCTTGATGTTGAAAATCATCATCGTCGGACTCAATCGGATCATAGATACTAAGTAATGGAATATGTTCCATGAAATCATTGTACTACATATAATTTTCCATCATCCGGCGGACTGCTGCATCAGTTCGTATATGAATGAAGGTCCACTCGTAGTCGCCCTCCAGCCCCAAACACCATTGTTGCTATGTTTATCCTGCCAAGGAGGGACTCTAGAGCACGAACTACTCGTCGTTGTAGAGTACGGAGATTATTAGGATATGACATACTGATTTGTATACGGCTATGTCCCACCCCTCGCTCGAACTGTGCACCATGACGACCGAAAATAGGTACATAGTTAACGTGCAAACTGAAAGGAAACTCCATTGGATTTTGAGACTCAATTTTGGCGTTGATATGGAGGATGTAAGTAGAAAGATATTGGTAGTAGGTTGAAAGGGATGAATAAGTTGAAGACTGGTACCCCTTTTATAATACAATTTTAACGGTCACTGACACGCCAAACGGCTACATCAACGGATAGTCCAACGGCTAGTTCAACATCTATTATCCAATGGGTACAATTTCTAACAGCTAATTCAACGGTGATCCGGCCAGGTATCAGATTTCTTGGATTTCCTTGGATAAAGCATCTTATCCCTCGTGTCTCCGTCTCCATGCTATAAAAGCATCTCCCCCATTTTTCTCATTACATAACCTCAGCTATCAACAGAGATCTCTCTAGAAACTCTCGATTGTAACAACTAGCTCTGGTCCTATTGAGAATGGACACCCTTCCATCACGGCTTTTTTTACATTATGAACCAAGCTACACACCAGATGGTTTTTGCATGGTACCTACGAGTGAAGGTAGAACGATGGAGTTTGATCTCCCAAATCTACCAAATACCATGTCGTTTGATCAACTCAAATCGATCATCCAAGACGAGCTCTTCAATGGCTTCCAATGTTATCGTGTTACTCTCATTATCTACAGGATGATGATGTACACTCATCTGATGGCGTTCTGGTGCAAAATGCCTATCCGCGACGATCGTGATGTGCACAACATGTTTGCGGTTCATTCTGGAGCATCTTTCATTGATCTTATGATCGAATATGAACCAGACGAGAATGATGATTATTAAGCTATTTGGTGACGGTCTTGGTTTTATTATAGTGTTTCATTTTATTATAGTGTTTCATTTTCATACAAGAATGACGAGATGACGGATGTCGTTGGACTAGAATGTAATTTATTATAACACTGAAGCAGGATGCTCTTATTATTCAATAAATGTGCTACTTTGTGCTTATAGTTTGGACTACCAAATGATATCCGTTTTGCTTCAAATTTGGTGTTCACGTAGTAGTACATACACACAGAATTGTGGCAAAAAATGGTGGCCAACGGACAACAGAAACCGATTCAAAAAAATGGTCAAAGTCCCCAACAAACGCAAAAACTGCATAATAAAAAACTGCACTCCGGTGCTACTTTGCGCTTATAGTTTGGACTACCAAATGATATCCGTTTTGCTTCAAATTTGGTGTGCATGTAGTAGTACATACACACAGCATTGTGGCAAAAAATGGTGGCCAACGGACAGCAGCAACCTATTCAAAAAAATGGTCAAAGTCCCCAACAAACGCAAAAACTGCATAATAAAAAACTGCACTCCGGTGCTACTTTGCGCTTATAGTTTGGACTACCAAATGATATCCGTTTTGCTTCAAATTTGGTGTGCATGTAGTAGTACATACACACAGCATTGTGGCAAAAAATGGTGGCCAACGGACAACAGAAACCGATTCAAAAAAATGGTCAAAGTCCCCAACAAACGCAAAAACTGCATAATAAAAGACTGCACTTCGGTGCTACTTTGCGCTTATAGTTTGGACTACCAAATGATATCTGTTTTGCTTCAAATTTGGTGTTCATGTAGTAGTATATACACATAGAATTGTGGAAAAAAATGGTGGCCAACAGACAACAGCAACCATTCAAAAAAATGGTCAAAGTCCCCAACAAACGCAAAAACTGCATTATAAAAACTGCACTCCGGTGCTACTTTGCGCTTATAGTTTGGACTACCAAATGATATCCGTTTTGCTTCAAATTTGGTGTGCATGTAGTAGTACATACACACAGCATTGTGGAAAAAATGGTGGCCAACGGACAACAGAAACCGATTCAAAAAAATGGTCAAAGTCCCCAACAAACGCAAAAACTGCATAATAAAAAACTGCACTCCGGTGCTACTTTGCGCTTATAGTTTGGACTACCAAATGATACCGTTTTGCTTCAAATTTGGTGTGCATGTAGTATACATACACACAGCATTGTGGCAAAAAATGGTGGCCAACGGACAACAGAAACCATTCAAAAATGGTCAAAGTCCCAAACAAACGCAAAAAACTTCATAATAAAAAACTGCCAAGTGACATCCATTGTCTATCAAAGTACTTACCATAGAACAATAGTTCAACAACAAAATAAACATAACATAAAACCGACTACAGAAATATAACAATGGTTCACAAACTAAGGACTGGTGAAATCCGTTGTAAATCTACGGTTCCTATATCGGGAGTTTGAGCCTCTCAACCATATACCCCTAACTTCATCATTCTGTGGATCAGCAGCAGGTGTACTTGTATCCACTGGTGTAGATGGTGCGGGGGTAGCCTGCTGCAACGGAGCTGAAGGAGCAGCTTGGTCAAAGATGATGGATCAATGATGGGGCAGTAACCGTTTATATTTCTTGTGAGGAGCTGCTAGCTAGTTTCCCATGCACTCCCCCAAGGAGACCATCGTCGTATACTATTTGATTGCATAAATTTAGCAGCTCCTGATTATCTTCATCAGTCAGTGATGTAGTAGGTGCAGCAGCTCAGAAGGTCTATAAGGTGAAGGAGGTGTAGCATGTGAAGGAGCTGCAGCAGGTATAGGGTTTGAAGAACCAAACCTACATCGAACTGTGCTCCAAAATCATGTGGTACCTGACCAAAGGTAGAGTGCTGGAACTCAGGAAATGTACAGGTGGTTTCGACCACGCTGGTCAGCTACAGCAACAGGAACCAGTGCAAAATTAGCTTGTGATGAAGGTTGATTTGTTTGGGGTGGTGGGGGTGCACAGTCACGCGGCCCTCTTCGTCTCTGACTGTACGGCCGTTTCTGGCTGCTCTTGGAGCAGGGTTGTCGTTGATTACATACTGAGGGTACTGCAACTCTACCCTTGCAGGCGCCTGCTGTGAGAAGTCTTGGGAGAAATGCCCAGTTCGATGGTAATCATCTGCATCGATCGTCTGAGATAGCTGTGTGGCATATTCTCTACACCCTGATCAGCGGGAATCCACTGAAGCTGCTCCAAACCAACGCCTGATCAACCAAATAAAACAAGAGATTAATAAAGTAAAACAAATATTATATATCAAACATAGAGAAAATGAAATAATGTTCTTACCACAATAACATTCCTCCTGCTCTGCTCGGTGTACCATGCCACAGCATGCTGTAGGTACCATACCATATATGCACTCCTCCTGTCCAGGGGAACACTTCTTGGTAATTGTGAGGTTTGGATCCGGTACATGTGTCTGTTATTCCACATCTGGATGTGGTCACGAAAAATCTCACACCATGCATCTATACTGCCTGTCCTTGTGACTACATGCAGCATGTCACAGTCGAGTGGTGGGGCAGGAATGGGCTGATCGACCCCAAACTGGCGAAGTACGCTGTCCGGTTGATGACCCTCGATCACGTTGAAGTGGATTATAAATACCACTACAACGAAATGCTCAGGGTCTGGTGATCGATCACCATATGGCTGCCATATCCACTACACATAGTCCAAATAAATATTAAAATTTAGAATACAAATTATGAAAAACGAAATTGTAATAACTTCAGTGGCAACTTACCTCTCCATCAGTGGGAGGAATGCTAATTGAATCCAGCGTTTGTCGAGCCATGACAGCAGAAATGGTATTCAACTTACCATTGTATTTGTAACGCAATTCATTGAGGTTTGTACCACAGTTCAACTAATTTTTAAATTATATAGCATATGACGCATTATTGTTACCTGTGGGCAAGAGAAAGGTGGGGTGACAATTTATTCGATCGGGGAGTCGTGGTCTGAACGCAGGATTACGCTCATACGCCCACACTGTAAGCAGCTTACTACAGCCATTCAGATATTTCGTATCAAATTTTGTAGCATTGCACATCTCCCTATAGAAATGTGCAAGAAGTGCAGACCCCCAGCTCAGGGAACCGCTATAGTCGAAGTCCTCTAGCAGCCTCAAATAGGAGACATCGACTTTTTCCCCATTAGAGTTGGGGAAGAGTAGCCCTCCAATGAGTCTGAGGATGTACGCTCTGGCATGCTGCTGATGAATGATCTCACCACGCTGACCAAAATCAGCATCGGTCTCTACGAATCTCTCAGCTAGCCAAGCCAGAGGTATCTGGTTCCCCTTGCGAGAAGGGGGGCATCACCCAGAAGCTGCCGACATACAGCATCCACGTCCACAGCACTAGTAGATGCACAAACGGGGATCCCATTAGTAGAGAGCCCAAATAACACATTCACATCCTCCAACGTAATGATGACCTCTCCAAAGGGCATCAAAAAGGTATGCGTCTCAGGACGCCATCTATCAATCAAGGCACTAATGATACCCGTGCAATTGTTTAACCTCAGATTCGCTGGCCTAAAGAAACCAGCTCTAGCAACATATGGTAAGATAGACTCATGCAGCTCTGTCGCACCCTTCCAACAAGACCTGGTTTTCAAGATCTTGTTTATGTAATGTGCATATCTCTACATTTCATACACATACATGTTACCGTTAATAATACTATAAATAACTAATTCAACTACGTTTGCAAAGTTGACAAGGACTATAGGATAATCATAACAACAATCGGTAGATATTAATAAGTAATTACTAACACTGGTTCCATTAAATTAATCATTCAACAAGTAACAAATATCAATCACATATAAATGGATCTAACAATAAATTAAGCGTAGTACAATCATCTATAAAAAAAATAACATTAATTAAAATGCTATACAAAAATAATGTATATATATTGTGTGTTACATAACTTAAAAATAAAATAGACTAATTACCGTAATTCATCCTACTGTAATTAACATTTAGTTAGACAACTATTAATTAAATAATGTACCAAATCTATGTATTATAAATAAACCATTTACAAATGACTAAACTTTGCATATAATAATTACTAAGATTTATTAATGTGCAAGAAGTTACGGTTAGTTTAACAAATATTACCTACAAAAATAATGTATATATATATATTGTGTGTTACATAACTTAAAAATAAAATAGACTAATTACCATAAATCGTCCTACTGTAATTAACATTTAGTTAGACAACTATTAATTAAATAATGTACCAAATCTATGTATTATAAATAAACCATTTACAAATGACTAAACTTTACATATAATAATTACTAAGATTTATTAATTGGAAGAAGTTACGGTTAGTTTAACAAATATTACCAACAAAAATAATGTATATATTGTGTGTTACATAACTTAAAAATAAAATAGACTAATTACCATAAATTGTCCTACCGTAATTAACATTTAGTTAGACAACTATTAATTAAATAATGTACCAAATCTATGTGTTATAAATAAACCATTTACAAATGACTAAACTTTGCATATAATAATTACTAAGATTTATTAATGTACAAGAAGTGACGGTTAGTTTCAAATATTACCTATAAAAATAATGTATATATATTGTGTTACATAACTTAAAAATAAAATAGACTAATTACCATAAATCGTCCTACCGTAATTAACATTTAGTTAGACAACTATTAATTAAATAATGTACCAAATCTATGTGTTATAAATAAACCATTTACAAATGACTAAACTTTGCATATAATAATTACTAAGATTTATTAATGTGCAAAAGTGACGGTTAGTTTAACAAATATTACCTACAAAAATAATGTATATATATTGTGTGTTACATAACTTAAAAATAAAATAGACTAATTACCATAAATCGTCCTACCGTAATTAACATTTAGTTAGACAACTATTAATTAAATAATGTACCAAATCTATGTATTATAAATAAACCATTTACAATTGACTAAACTTTGCATAAAATAATTGCTAAGATTTATTATATTCAATCGTACAAAAACTATTACTAACTAACCTAGCCTAACCGTCGACTGTACAACTATTACTAATATTAACACGTTAATAAAACAATGTAAAAGTTTATAATTATTAAATGTACTAACCGGATCATTAGATGCATATGCTGCAGATATATGGGTCGTCTGCAGGCTGAAAGGCGTCGACTCCAGTGGACTTTGTTGGCTAATCTGGTATTCGTCTCTGCTCATTTTCCTCCAGGAAAAAAGAGGATTTGTTGGTAAAGAAAGGTAGATAGAGAGTGGATTTAAAGAAAATGGGAAGAAGATAGTGGGATTATCGGCGTGTGTCTCGGTTTATATGTTTCGGTGGTGGGGACTTGCACAAAAGCCGATAATAATATTATCTGCATCTGGAAGCCGATAATAGTATTATCGGCTTCTGTGCAAGTCTCCGGTTTTTTTTATTTGTATAGAAGCCGATAACGTTGTTATCGTCTTTAGAGGCCGATATCCTTGTTATCGGCTTCTATACAATCAACCCCCCCCCCCCCCCCCGTTCTCGGGCAATACAAAGGAGATTAACCGTGATTGGGAATAGAGAGGGGCGATTGCACGCGTACGGGAAATTTCCTCATATAGGCTAGTGTTCAGCTGTTCAATGTGTTTGTTTATATCATCATATGGTAATAAATTATGTTTTGCACACTTCGGAAAAAAAAAAGTTGTGAAACTAGTTGTACAGACGATAGATTGTGCGGCTTGGCCGCGTCCATCATTGTGCAGCCTATCTATTTGGCAGTCCAGTCAGCTGCTGATTGGATTGTTTTGCTGACTGGGCTGCCTTTTTGCTATATTAATTTTAATTGGTTGTAATTTTTAAAATATAAGTCCAAAATGAAAAAAATATATATCATTATTCATCTAAATTTAAACTCTTCAAAACAAGATCAGACATGGATATATTTTGACAACTTTAAAATTTTATATTTTTATATGTATATATCTATACATATCAACCATACTTGATTCACCATATATAGTTTAAAATACACCATACAACAATAATAATACACTACAAAACAATAATGATTCATTATCTGTTTTGAAATCGGTATGTTAAAAAAAATATGATTCACTATATAAGACTTCAAATACATCATATAAATAATAATTACACCACAAAAACAACAATAATAATAATAATAATAATGCATTACAATAATGATCCATTATTAGTTTCGAAGTTTGTTATCTAATTCATCACTTGTTAGTTAATGAATCATAATATCAATTTTAATGAATCATAATA
Source organism: Limonium bicolor (assembly GCA_023374045.1). Taxonomy (NCBI): domain Eukaryota; kingdom Viridiplantae; phylum Streptophyta; class Magnoliopsida; order Caryophyllales; family Plumbaginaceae; genus Limonium; species Limonium bicolor. The sequence continues at coordinate 342,501,867 of CM041776.1, read as the reverse complement.
TCAAAATTAATGAATCATATCTTCATTTTAGTGTATCATAGCAAACATATAAAAATAAAAAAATTTAAACAATAATGTAATACAAGACAATATTTGGTATGTATGAAAAATACATGATTCACATAGAAGATTTAAATTGCACCATACAGTAATAATAATACACTACAAAACAATAATGATTTTTCATCGGTTTCGAAGTTTGTTACCTAACTCACCACTTATTAGTTAATGAATCATAATATAAATTTTAATGAATCATAATATCTAAGTTAATGAATCATCATCATTTTAGTGTATCAACGTAAACATATAATAATAAAAAAATTAAACAATAATACAACACAAAACAAATTTGGTATGTTCGAAAAATACATGATTCACAATATAAGGTTTAAAATACACCATACAATAATAATACACTACAAAATAATAATAATTTTTAATGGGTTCCAAAGTTTGTTATCTAATTCACCACTTATTAGTTAGTAAATCATAATATCAATTTTAATGAATCATAATATCAAAATTAATGAATCATATTATCATTTTAGTGTATCATCATAACATGTAAAAATAATTTTTTTTCAAAGTTGTCAAAACATATTCATGACTGGTCTTGTTTTGAAGAGCTCGAATTTAGGTGAACAATGATATAATTTTTTTTTCATTTTGGACTTATATATTAAAAGTTACAACCATTTAAAGTTAATATAAATTTTCTTCTCACTCATGTGCCACATAAGCAGTGTAGTCAGCACATTGACTGGACTGCCACATAAATGGGCTGTGTGTAATCGATTCTGCGCTAGTTGTAAGAATAAAACAGAAAATAAAAAGTGTTATGTTCCACGACTCGGACTCATCGATGTGGACAGCTTTTATTCGAACACCAAGCATTTCATAAAATAGCACTACATTAAATCAAAATCACGAAATATCATTATTTTTTAAAAGTCTATGAATACCACTATATCTGATTAGATGAAAAAATGATAAGAATACTCCTACTAGTAACAAAGTACTTTTAAATTTCACAATATTCCCCTAAGTGTCAAAAAATTCACCAAAATTCACAAAAAAATCAAAATACTTTACAAGGATGAAAATTATATATAAAAATTTAAAAACAAGGCAAAATAAAAATATTAAAATATCATAAAATATTAAAAAATAAATATTTCTTAGATTTTTTAAAATTATTCAGTACAATAAAAATAATATAGAATGTTGAACACATAATTTATATCAATTTTTATATTAATTTATACCAATTATGTACCATACATTATTTAGATTATTTTCTATCAAAAAAATTATTTATTTAAAATAAATTATTTTATATTCTAAAATGTTTAGAAATTTTTTACAAACAATTATATTCTATATTGCATATGACTATGACATAATATTTTGCATAATACTTGTATTATGTCATAAAATTACAACAAATAGAATATAAAATTTTAAAATATTTTTCTCAATATTAGAATAAAATAAAACTAAATTTATTTAGAATGAATAATTTAAATGGTAGAAAAAAAAGATAATTTAAAAATGAATGAATAATTCATTCGGTTCTTCAAAACTCTATATTCTGTTTTGTGGTACTAATAATAATTTAAAAACATATAAAATTATTTACTATTTTTGAATTTTTTAAGATATTTTTAATATTTTGTTATTATTTTTTACAATTTTATAATTTTTATATAGTTTTTTGATTTTTTGGTGAATTTTTTAACACTATGGCTATGCCCAGTGAACTCTAAAAGTATTTTGTTAACTAATAGAAGTATTTTGTCATTTTTGCTTCTGGTCAATGGTCATAGTGGCATTTTATGAACTTTCACAAAAATATAGTGACATATTGTGATTTTTTTTAGTGGCATTTCATGAATTAGCCAAAAATATAGTGACATTTCATGAAATTTCTGAATGACTATGCTTTCTTCGAAGCAAAAATGTCAATTTCACGAGATGTCATACGAGTAGAACAAACGCAGGACCGTCTCAATCAATTAGGGGACCCTGTGCCGATTAAATACATCATATATAAAAGTTTTAAATCATATATAACTTATGAAAATAATTATATATTAACTTGAGTGACACTCGTTACTCAATTTTTGTTAATTTATCCGTGTTTTTACTTGTATACATGTTTTAATAAAACATTTGTTGAATATTAGTTATAAAATGTTTTCTTTTATAATTAGTTTTAATAATAAATTATCATATTTTATTTTATAATTTATTTACTTATAATATTTTATATACATGAACAACAAATTGACTCTAATTAAAAAATAATATAACTCTTCAATATGGGTCCCCAATAAGTAGGGGTTGTGTGTCAAACCTCGACTTAAACACCCTCAAAGATGACCTTGAACAAACGACACCACCTTTTTCTATTTTGTTGTGAAAGTACATGAAATGTCACTATGTCATTGTCAAAAGGCAAAAAGGTAAAAATATTACAACTAATTTACAAAGTATTTTTAAATTTGACAATATACATCTAAATCAAAAAAATTCACTAAAATTCACTAAACATTCAAAAATACTATAAAAATATAGATAACTATAAAATATATTTAAAATATTATAAAAATTGAAAAATAAAATTAATAATCATAAAAAAATTTAGGCCCCGTTCGAACTCCACGAATCGTCATTTTTGTTCAAATCGCAGGCGATTTGCCCACATTTATCGTACCATTAATGTGGAGATTAATCTCCAACGGGACATTTATCCAAACGCAGCAAACACCTGCGTTTGCACAGTTCCAGAGACTTTTTCCATCCGATTAATCTCATCCACACTTCAACATTACAAAATTGTCCCTGTCTTTCGATTTGAAATTACTCATCTCCATCGCATATTCTTTCTGATTATTCCATCCTACCTTCTTCTCGTCATTCCACACAAATGATTCTCGAATCTCCGAATCCCATTTGCTTATTGGGCTTCAGCAGCAATGGCGTCGTCTGCCGCCGACGAGCTCTCTAATCTCACAATTAATGGAAAGAATTTGTCCGACATAACCCCCAAATTGAATGAAGGCCAATCTCACTCTCCTCTCTCCTGATCAGGTTGGTTTGGTGAAGATGTTGCTCGAGATGGGGCAAAGCCACGTGTTTGAGCACTGGCTGGAGCCTGGCAAGCATTTTGTGTGCAGAAGATGGCATGGTGCCGTGGTTTTGCGCTGAAGAAAACGAATGACTGTACAAGGTGAAAATAGGGGTACGACAGTCATTTGACGGGAAATATTAGTCGCCGTCATCGAACGTCTTCAATTGTGAAGGCCACGATTCGCCCCACATAAAGATGTAGCTTTATGGGCTCAAAATTTTGACGCCCCATATCGAACGGGGTCTTAGTATCATACATTTATACCAGTCAATCCAACGACGTCCGGTTTGAAAAATGTCAGAAAAGTTCTGAAAAAAAATCCACACACTTTGATAAAATAATGAACCGAATAAAAATTTAGAACCAAAATTTTGGATCCATAGTAAGTCCGACCCGATTCGTTATCATATATATTTAATAATTATTTAATTTAATTTTATATATTACATGAAATACAAAAAAATTACAAAATGTAACTATGTTCACAGAAAAAAAGGACAAAAACACCTCATACTAGTTAACAAATTACTTTTAAAGTTCACAATATACTTCTTAATGTTTAAAAATTCACTAAAAATCACAAAAAAATTCAAAATGCTATAACATATTTAAAATATTATAAAATTTATAAAATTTTAAAAATAAAATAAAATATATATTAAAGTAACATAAAACATTAAAAAATGTAAATATTTCATAGATTTATTTTGAATTACCATAAAAATAAATATAATATTTCATACACATCGTTTGTACAACTATCTACTTATACCAATTAAGTATTAATTACCATATTTATACCAATTAAATACCATAATTTTTACCATTTTTTTAAAATATATGGTATTTAATTGATATAAATTATGTAAAGTAAAATATATAACGTATAAATATACCAAGAAAAAATTTTGAATAAACGAGGCATATTGAAGTGTATGTGCAAATAAAGGTGAACCCAAATTCGCGAAATTTAAGATGCCAGATTGAAAGCGGCAATTGATCACATACACAACCAAATACAATGCAAGGCAATTATGAGTAGGCATTATCACGACTGATAATTTTCCAGAATAAAAGCAGTCGCCAGTACTTTCACAAGCTGTTACAATAACGATAATTTACCACAACTACAAGATAGCCTACTCATAACCAAAATCGCTGCTACCGATGGACAGAAATTAAAATAAAATACGAGCAGCTTTGACTAGGACTGAGGCATCAGCTACATACAGTTAACTAAGCAGCATCTACTACAAAATACGGTACAATTAAGGCATGATACAAATAATCTAAATGCCATGGTTGTCCTGATGAAGTGAAAACACGATTTGGCCACCAGGATGATCATTTTGATTACACAGATCAATCCTTGTTCCGAGCTGATCGATCCTTTCTATGCCCACCAAGGATACGAGAGATCTGCAAACCTCTGCTGAAAGCTTGGTTGAACAACATACGAGTTTGGAACTCAGACACAAACGGGAACCAGGCGAGGAAAGCAACAGGGGTGAAAAGGAGCAACCCCATCACTATCTCATACATTCGAGCAAGTGTCCTGACTGAACTCCAGACAGAAAGCTTGCGAACAGCAGGCCTCAAAGCTTGTAAGATCTACAAGCAAAGCAACGAAAACGAAGTAAGCAAAGCATCACTCAGAAGAGAAGAATACAATATAGGTTAGACAAACCATTAGAAGCATGTATGAGTAGAAGTATTCAAATTTTGGAAGAATAGGAAGCGGATGGATTGTCACGGCACTTCATGAATTGAATATCAATACTCAAAGAGTCTCCAGCCTCAAATCCATCAGTGGTCAATGCACATATACAGTCTCCTATTTATGCCCATTGTGTAAAAAACGTCAAAAGGGGGGGCAGGCATGTAGGCCCCGTTCTGGACCTCATGAAAAAAGGTGGGCCATAGGTACATGAAGCTAAATGAGAAAAAACTTTGGCTATAACAAGCGTTTGTTTTGGCAATGAAATAAGTCCATTGATTAGTGGGGACCGCACAAAAAATAATCCTCAATCTCCTATTACTAATTGTGTTAAGAATGGCATGATTTCCTCAGCATGAAATGAGGAAGGCAACGAGCAGAGAGGCAAAAGGTATACCCCCCAGCTACATGTTTTAAACACCCAACTTTGCTCATCAACTTATATACAATGAATTATGTATCTGCAAGCTCAGGACTCCAATTACATATCCCTCGGATCAATCAATTTTTGAACAGAAAGCAAAATATATATAACTGAACTAACCTGAAGGATACCCCAACCAGTTGGCATGAAAGCAAAAATGCAGACCACGATGTCCTTAATTGTCATATGAGGAAGGGCAATAAGTGTTGCTATGATCGCGACAAATGTCAAGAAAATCATTCCCTTGATAAGCCGGAAAACCAATTGAAAATTTGCACTGAACCTCCTCCGTCCAACAGAGACAGTCTGTAAGAATACAACACAAAAGAAAAAAGGCTTTTGTAAGATCACCCTATCAAATTCATGGAAGATAATGAAAACATAGGTTCGGCAATCAGATGGATACCTTCATCACAAATAGTACCATAAAGATCACCAACCATGATACACCATAAACCTGTAAGAGAGCAAGATGTCACCAGCACAGAAAATTCAGATAAATGAATTCCCGTAGCAACTGCAATGTAAAAACCAGAAAAGCAATGCAAAATACTTTACCAGAAAACTCTGATTGTTCTTTGTGATCTTCAAGTGATAGACAAGCCCATACTGATATATAAAGAACCTGACTGATAACAGAATCTCAAAAATGATTCCCCGGAGTCCAGAGTGATGAAGATGCTCTTGTTCCTCCTCCCACCAAGACTCCCAACTCTTCTCTGATGGGACACCAATACCTCCTCGGTTGTTTATCCACTTATTCCAATCATTCCAATCGTCAACAATCTTCTGCCACTCGAATCCAGATGGGTTGAACAAGAATGGGGCAAATAACCATGTTCCCACCATGAACCACATTGATATGGTGATCAAGACATAGGCCACCGCCCCTCTATAGTGCTGGCCAAATATTTCATACACCACAAGCAGAACCATTAGCTCAATTCCTTTTACAAAATGGCTTCGAGAATAAAGCCTGTAGTTCTCTGCAAATTTGGCATGAAACACCAAATCCACGACCAGTAGGTCTGTACTTTGCACCACCATGTAGCAATGTCCGCCCATAGTAGTGAGTCTTTGTCCCCAACGAGAATGTGAAAAACACAGGTGCCAATTGCAGTTGCATGAGTACAAATTCACTGAGAGCCGTTCTGAATCCTTTCTCCAACCCAATCTCCATTAACATGGGCAAAGCCATCAAGAATCCAATTTGGACAAAAGACTGAGAAGCAAGAGCAACTTGAAGTGGTTTGTTGTGTCTAAGGGATGTCTGGTTGCTCAGTCCTTCTTCGAGGCCACTAAGGACCAGATACAAGCGTCCATAAAGGAATATATACACAGTCAGCACAGTGATCTGTCAAACAAACATCAGATCAGGAAAGACGAGAAAAGCCAGATAGAAAATGACATAATGCATTTGGTTTTAGCAAACTACCAGAGTGCTGAAGTAGAACCCAATGGTTGTGAAGTAACATGACATCATCCTGAAGAAGTCAAAGCGATGGCCAAGTCTGTACAGATCCCGACTTAATGTTTGCTCTCCGTTCCCATTAGCAATTTTTGCTTCAAACATAGAAATCTGGTTGAGACCCACATCTCTTCCTTTCCCAACTTGTATGTACTCATGATGGGTCACGTTACCCTCACGAAGCGTGGAATTAAATCCTAGATTGATAAAATTCATCAGAAGTTTTAAAACAACATGGAACAGCATACATGCAGATAAAAGTACAGAGATTTCTGATGTGACCATACCAGCAAATATATCTCACTCAAATTGATGACTTTGGATGCTTTACTTACTCCACCTCTAGTTAGGTGAAATAGCCTGTCAAAGACATCTGGATGACCATAGTGAAACCGAACCCTGAATAAGACCAAAAGTTGTCCCTCATTAGAACTCACAAAATGATTTTCAGGGGGGCAGGGGTAAGAGAAAAGTACGGCTTACTTGAGAGGATTGGCTAACAATCTTTGACCAATAGTGACAAAACTGGTTTCTTGATTCGACATGAACCATGCCAGAGACGAAACACTGCATACTACTAAAGATTAGGCACGTTTTTAAAAAAAACAACAGATGAGTGCCAAAGTAGAGTTTTCTTTTCAAATACAAATAGAAAACCACTCAGGTCGCTAAGTAAAAGAAGACCGACCTTCCAGTGAAGATATGCTCCCTCAGACCAAGTATTGTAGGCTTCCTCACCTCACCGTGCTTCTTGAGGAACTCTTGTAAAAGGTTTCTCATTTTCAAAGCTTCTTCCATGTAATTATCCTATAGAAAATAAATTAGGAAGGAATATTTAGATAACTAGCTTTTTAAGAGCAGCACAACCCTCAGGAACCATCATCATACCTGATTCATATCTATAGTCTGCAATCCTTCTCCACGTGTAAAAACAATAGCATGATTCTGATTCTCTGGTTTTCCCTCGCCCAAAATTGCAGGTCCAGGAAGTTTTATCTTATATACAACCTGAGAGAATTTATCTCACACAGTCAATATTCCAACAACTGCATTAGTTGATGTTTTCCAGTCTACAACTTCTCTAGCCAGAACAAGAGTTACAATTCATTCCATTTGCTACAAAAACACAAATTCATTGGACACAACCAATTGGAGCTTACAGTAGGACAACCAATGAGATAAAGTTCATTTGAGGTGCACAGAAAAATCCTCCATCAAAACACTCCACTGACAAACACTAAAAATAACGGTGGTATTGCCCAACAAGCCAATTAATCAAAATCATTATATGTCTCCTTAATATTAAAATTAAGGGAAATTTCACGATATACCCTCGAGGTTTGAGCGAATTTTACGAGATACGCCTGAGGTTTCATTTTTATTACGAGATACCCCTGAGGTTTCATTTTTTTTACGATATACCCCTGAGGTTTCACTTTTATTACGATATATCCCCGAGATTTCAATTTTATACGAGATGCCCCTCAGTTCAGATTATGATATATTATATTTTTCATATCCACATTTTACCCACGCACCATATGCCCTGCAATAACTTCACGGGTTGGTCAAATTTTTTAAAATGTAAAATATGAACAAAATGCACATAAAAATTAAAGATCAATTAAAATTTTAATTCAATTTAAAAAACATTAATATAAGTATAATAAGAAATAAAAAAATTAGAATCATAAAATTTAAAATAAATAGAAATGACTAAACAATAAAAAAATAATCAATTTAAAAAACTTTTATTGTTACATAATTTAAACGGTGGCTTAAAATCATAAATTTTTTATAACAATTATATTAAATACAAGAAATAATTTTATCAATTATAGTAAGAGTTTATTAACGAATATTTATTCGATATCAATAATCACATGAGAAATGATTATATTTTATGGTTTTTTACTATAATCACAAAAAAATGATTATATTATTTGATATCAAAAATCATTATTTTAAATTAGAAAAATAAACTCTTGAAATCATTATTTTATGGTTTTTATAGATACTATTATAGCGGTGACTTAAAATCATAAAATATAATCATTTTTCTTGTGATTATTGATATCAAATAATATATTTGTTAATAAACTCTATCTATAAATATTAAATTATTTATAATTTCTTGCGTTTAATATAATTGTTAAAAATAATTTATGATTTTAACCCACCGTTTAAATTTTGTAACAATATAAGTTTTTTAAATAGATTATTTTTTTGTTGTTTTGTCATTTCTATTTATTTTAAATTTTTTTATTCTAATTTTTTATACTTTTATTAATATTTATTAAATTGAATTAAAATTTTAATTGATCTTTAATTTTTATGTGCATTTTGTTCATATTTTAAATTTTTAAAAATTTAACCAGAAACCCGTGAGATCATTGCGGGGTATATTGTGCGAGGGTAAAATGAGGATATGAAAAATATAATATATCAGAATCTGAACTGAGGGGCATCTCGTATAAAATTGAAACCTCAGGGGTATATCGTAATAAAAGTGAAACCTCAGGGGTATATCATAAAAAAAATGAAACCTCAGGGGTATCTCATAATAAAAATGAAACCTCAGGGGTATCTCGTAAAATTCGCTCAAACCTCGGGGGTATACCGTGAAATTTCCCTAAAATTAAAGACCAGGAGATGGACAACAAAAGAATGGTAGGCTTCACACTAAGGATCCTCATTCTACAGCGCGAGTAAAAGAAGTGACCAATATAGTAAGGTTTTTATAAATATAACATCCATCCACCAGGCCTGCATAGAAAGAGAGTTACCTGATCCAAATTTTGTTCAGGCTCATTGGAACCACTAGACTTCGGCAATGCCGCCTTCACTAGGGCAGAGTAGTAGCTCTTTTGTATATTCTGAGATCTATCTTTGCTAGGCTCTTCAACTTCATCAATGTAAGCTACACGTAGAGATGGGTACCTAACACAAGAGAATAATACAATTAAAATTAATATATTCTTGGTCAAACCAAGTAGAGAAGCAGTGGTGAGATTAATAAGAGCATACTAACGTTGTCATAAGTCTCAATATATCCTGTGCACGAGGGTCACCAGATCTTTTATGGATTCCATATTGCTGGCAAGAAACCACATATGTAAACTTCATATCTGCAACTGCTTGGCATTGTGCCCAAAGTGATCTTTCCCCTCGCAAATTATCCGTATTCAACTCTATAGCTTTGTAGCCCTCCATTAAATCTTCAACAGTAAAAGAAAGTTCAAAAATCTGTCTCTTTGAGCCCCACAGACAGATTCATTATCAAGGAAAAATCATAACAAATAAGCAAGTACCTTCTTCTTTGGCCATATCAAGGAAAGCTTGAAGCTCCAATGCCTTACGGTAATACATCATACCTCTAACTGAAATATCAACACCAATGTTTAGATGTTAAGTGATCCGGACAGTGTAAGAGCTCCAAGTACTAGCATGTATATTCCTACTGCAAAAGAGTTTAGTGAACAAAATTGGCATATCAACAGGCAGCAAACAAAAAATGTGCTCAGTGTTACCAGTCCTGGTCAAGGTTTGGCCTCTATATGACGCCCACAGTCGTAGTTCTTCATGTAAATCATCATTCTCTTTAACATCTTCTTCACTGTTACACTTTACCCGCTCCAAGAAGTTGTTCCACTCATCTATCATCCATACAGATTGGCAATATCAAAACACATTGTCAGGAATAAACAGTACTACGACACAAAAAAAACTAGCCTTACCAGGATAGATTTTCTGCAGGTAGAAAAGGATAGAAACTCCATCTTCATTTGGCACTTCCAAATCTCTTAACGAGAAAAGCACCTCCTCTGTGTAGTAAGGAGTTAGCACACTGCACAAAACATTTCAGTATTGGTTAGCTAAAGACTACTACCCTAACCATACATCAAGTGTGACCAACTGCACAGGCCGAGACTCCAACTACAATAGTACACATAGGCCATCGCCGCACAATCAGAAATTACACCTTTAATTGCCTTCCCTATTGCTTGCTCATGACATCAGTGATGACCTTGGTGGGCCACAAGACATTCATGATGCAAATATATTAAAAAAAGAATCTATCGTGAACTAATGCTAGAATCCAAGATCAAGGTGAGATTTTTCCCCTAATACTCCAACTAAAACATAGTTTGAGCAGAATACAATTTAGAATTTGACTTACGAGAACGAAAGCATATTGCGAACTTTAGGAGCCGGTGGCATGTCCATAAACAAGGAGTTACAAAAATACGAAATGCGCCTTTTAGCATCCAAGTTAGATGGCACATCCATGGCAGACTCCTTCGTAGTGAGCAGCAAGAAAAGCCGTTTGATCTGACACAAGAAAGAGAACCGACTTCATCAGTTTTGCATACAAGTTTCTAAATTTGTTTAAGATTACAAGTAACAACCATACCTTCTCCTTCCAGGCTTCTGTTTGCTCCAGTGGGAAATTGATTGCACCAGATTGGGCAAATAATTGATACTTATTTCTATCAAAATCCATACGCTCATCATGACCAGACCCACCGTGTACAGAATCCAACAAGCTATGTATGACAAATTGAGGCAATTGGTCAAACGGATATCACATAAGCAATCTACAACTGCAAATCATCTGCTAAAAGAATTACCTTGATATTGGATCCTCCATAATATCCCTTGTAACTACTTCCAGCATGTCCTGGAAGAGAATAACAACCCGTTCCCTGTCCTCCGCTTTATTTGCCAACTGTGCATTTATTTCAATCATCAAAGCTTCATCTTCCAACATGAAAAACAATTCAGATTAATCATAGATGACGTAGAAAACACAGAACCAAGAATATTTACCAGGCAATCCATAAGCTTCACAAAGTGCTCATAGAGGCTAGGAAGAGCAGTCATCCTGTACTCAGTTATAAGATCTTCATCTTGGATATGCTTGTCAACTTCGTCAAAAATGTATGTAATAACCCTGAAACATATCCATGTACAGAAGACAGTGTGAAAGGTGCATTGCAAAAGTTATACATCAGAACATAGTAAGATATATCCAATAATCTTACTCCTTTTCATGGTTCCCTTGCACCATGATTTTGATAATGCTTTTGAAAGAGGCATAACACTCCTTAACAGCACACCACATGTAGTGATCACCATTAATTCTCTTCATCAATTCATGAACACGATCTTTCCCATAACTATCTTTGGCCATGTCTAGAGCAATTGGTATCTGCGCTTCCCTCAAACAAAATAAATCAGCACATACAGATAAGTACCAAAGCAAATCCAATAAATAAATAAGGTAACAATTCAACTAGTAACCTTGCTAGCAAGCAAAAATGGTGGCCACTGTATGAGTTCCAGATCACGGTCTGCCCAGTATGGCACCAAGAGCAAATCCATTTCTCTAATAGAGTGGGAGAAAAACAGAATAACAATGTAAGCCAAGTGTAAAGACAGGATAACCGAGTCCCACATCAGAAGATTGGAGTGATAAGTTAATTATGCAACCCAAAAAAACATCTACCTATCACTGATGAGATCTTCTTCTCTGAAACTAGTGATTATTTGATTCCAAAGCTGAGCAAATCGAGCCGACTCCTTTCCTTTGGTTGCCGGAATCTGCCACATCCACAAGTGAAGAAAGAATACACTACTTGTTGATGAAGTATAAACATACCAATACGGTTACACCATATAACAAGCCAAAGCTGATGATCCGGAGCAGGTCAGCACCAATAGAAACCAAAAATACTTCTTCAGAACCTTTACCTCAGTAAATTTCCTAGATAAAGTGGCCTTCAGTCCTTTCTTCTTATGTTCATCTTTCTCTGCCGGGATTAGACAACCATTGAAAGCACCAGGCATTGATTCAAAACGAGATCTAAGCATTCCTAAGGTTCGAATCTGAGTAACAAAAAGGGAAGAGAAAAAAAAAGCCAATGGTGAACGTCAAACTGAGGGACATACGTGTAAGAAAGAATAATTCTAAATCAAAGACATAGTGATGAAGCTGAGAGTTTTAGTCCTCATATTATATGTTACCTCTCCAAGTCGTCGGAATGCACCTATATACCACCAAATAATGTAGAGAATATGGCATACCAAATCTGACTATCCATGAAATATACCTGTGACAGGGACAATGAACCAGTTCAATATCAGCTACTAGACATCAGACTTAAGAGAAAGGTCAAAAGCAAGACAAGCCATACAAGTATGATTGGGGACCACAGTGCTAGCACAACACCAATGTTGTTCTTCGCTGCAAAAGATAAACAAATGAATGGATTACACAAATAATTTGATCACTTTGTCAATTTCATGTACTTGGAGTTGAGACAATCCATGTCAATTACCATGTGGGAAAAACTCATGCCACTTGTAACGTATTATCTGAACTTTCATTATTTGTTTTGTAGGCCCAACCAGAGGCTTTATCTGCATAGGAAAACAACTGAACTCTTAAGTAACAAGCCAGTCACACATAGACTGTTCATCCACATTGCCAAAAACAAAATGCACACGCTCAAGCTCATTGGAAGAGTAGATGATACCTCCACGTAGTAGCTAAATGCCAGTTTGGTAACAATCAGCAGAACCCAGAACAAGGTATACCTAAAGTCAAAGAAAAAAAAACAAAATACTGTAAGGAAAAAAAAATCTGATTCGGTACCCATATCCACATTTAAACACCATAATGCTCACTTAATCAAAGATAAAGTGCTCTCATGCATTCCCCTTCCAACATACAACCGAGGCTGCACATAGAATAATAACAATCAACTCACTGGAGATAAAATATACAAAAAACTCCAGAAAATTACAAGGCTGATTTTTTCTGGGGAGCTAGAATGTTGCATACCTGAGACCACCACATCATCAACATCACCACCTTGTAGTGTGATCCTTCAAGAGCTCGCCGAAGAAAGGGGAACAAAAACAGTGTAGCAGCAAGCATATTTGGCAGCAGGTAAATGACAACAGCCAGAACAAATAGTGAATGAGAATTTCCATTGCTTCCAAACCAACTTTTGATAGTTTGAGCAAATCCAGGAGGATTTTCCCATGTGTATGCATAAGTAACTGGTAGAACTATCACCCATGCAGCAGCTGAGACAATCTTTAACAGGTATCTCAGCTTAACATAGAATGACATGCTTCGCCTACATTTCCAGCTCAGAATTCCGTCAAATACCGCTGAAAAGATTAATACATTGACAGCTTGTTACATGTAACAGTAATTTTACAAAATTAACTGATTCATAAGAAACTTTCTATAGGCACCTTGTATGAGTTTCATTATTGACGCAGTTATGAAAACACTGAGCACTTTCTTGAAAACATTAGCATCAAAGACCGTAGTTAGATCCCCATTGCCATTCCATGCAATAATAATCATAGCCTGGAATTAAAATAGATTTATACAACATGTCAAAACCTCAGAGAAAAGAATTTTTACAATAAATAAAATACAGATGAGACATTTACCTGCAAACACAGGATGAAGAAACTCCACATTCGATCGAAGCTTCTAAAAATATGCCAAAAGGTGCGAATCTCAACAAAATTGACTTTCCCAATCCACGAGTCACTTCCAGGTGATCTGCTGCTATCCTGGAAATCAAATTAAGTCCAACATTATGAAACAGTGGGCAAATCTACAGACTTTAAAAGAACAGAAATAAAACACGATAGAAACAAGGAACCAGTTACAGTTAACTTGAGCAGCACTAAAACATAGTTTAAGCTGAATACTAATACATACTTGCACATAGTAAAATAGTTATGTATAAATAGCCCTCAAAATAATGTGCAACCACACTTAAAGGTACAGACTCAAAATGAACAGCTTACATCAGTTATGTCATAACGAAGATTCACAGCAGGACATGGAAGAAAGCATGATCTGCGCGCATAGGCCAGCCTAACTTGAAGCAGTTAACCGACCTACAAAACAGCAAGGACCATCATAACCCGCCCTCTATATAGGCTCCGTTCGATACCTGGCTTTACTTTTGCTTGGAGATTAATCTGTAGTATATGTGCCACATGTCACTATTTAATTTGTTGTTTTTTCTATTGGGCCCCATACCCCCTCTCACAAACCAGCTTTAACCAAACGCGGATATTGCTGCGTTTGAAATTGAGGGGAGATTAATCCCACTATCAAACGGACTCATAGACTCAAAAACTATAAAAGCTTTAAAGATAATAGATACCAAAAGAATTCATTCAAATCATCATAATTCCTCCACTGGGAATGCTTTGACCGGCCCTTTCTGCTCCTCTCAGCTTCCTGGCAGCAGAGAAGTCAAGACAATAGTTTCAGCAAAATAGATAAGACATTTTGAAGACTTAAAACTGTCTGAACCTCCATTTAACACCTTATGTATCACTTCATAGATGGGTGTAACGACTCTTTTCAAAAAGGCTTCATCTTCACCGCCATAAGCAGGCTTCACATTCTCACCGGTCATTGGACTGACATTTCCAGCAAGCATACCATAGACTTCAAATGCCATCTAAAACCAATAATTCATAGCATAGAAAGCCAATTGTCAGATCAACAATAAGGACATCAAGCCCAAAAAAAGGCAAGAACAGAACTTTCTGCAAGTCAAAAGTTAACATAACCATTATTTCATATATACTTTTACATAGCTATTACATAAATCACAATATGTGCTTAAAGAACTAAAGGTAAACACAAATCAGAAACTAATCTCAAAACATACATGGTGATATATAGCATAAGCATTCTGGCATGAATCTCAAATTAGCTGCCTCTCCCCATATCAGCAAATAGAGCCCCATGTAGAGCAATTTCCGCTGCTGCCCTCCTGCTGAATTGTAGGCAGCCTGTATCCAAGTCAACACGTGGTTAAACTCAATCAATTTACCTTCCCATTAATTATAAAACGCTTACTATCTGTTCTCAGATGTCTATCTCCATACAAGCCCTTGCTATATTATCACTAAAGCGAGCTGTACAGCCATCTACTTCATTCACAAACATTTACAGACTTCAAGTTCAGTACATAAAATATTCTCCTTGCTTTCAACAACATTAAGAAGGATCTGGGATTAAACCAGAATGACACTCACCACAGACTACTCTTGCGGTCCAAGTATTTGCACCACTTCTTGTAGTTCTTGAAAAGTTTCTTCATCACTTCAGTCAGTGCACGATCATCCAACTAGGTCAACCATATAGGTCATAAAAGTATCAAAAATAATAAACATAGGCAACACTATAATTGATCAGCATCGATAATGTTCAATAATTAAGAGGAAAGAAACAAGCATATAGATGGTCCAACCTTGGGTTGCTGATCAGGTTTTGGAAACTGCCTTATGTGCACATTTGCAAGAAGCAAAATCAGATGTTCCCTTTGATTTGCAACACTATCTTTCTACATATCACAAGTTTGAACAAACAGCAAACAAAAATCACTTATTGTTGAGAACAGTGAATGCATCAACAATCAATCTGAGAAGCAATGAATGGAAGAGTAAAGGCAGAACAAGCATCACACCTGAAATCCAAACATTGCCTGAAGCCAGTCCAATATATCTTCATCCTTTTTTCTTATAATCCTTCTTAGGCCATGGGAGACCCCTGGTGTTTCGAAGGGCAACAACAGCCGCTTGAATCTGCAAATCATAATCACGCAGAGATTTCATACACTCCACCATAACTATACATTGATAATCTGCAGCCTATGCAATAAATGACACACAAGGGCCTATATCAGAACAAACCTCTGGATATCTCATAATTGCCTGATTAGCACTGTCAGGATCAAGTGGAAGAATATTGTAGGGCAAGTAAATTTCTGTTTTCTCAGCCACTTTACCATGAGTTTCCAATACCTGCAATCATAAAAGCATGAAAACCATCAATAGGCATGAAACATTTTAAGGTATACACAGCCCCTTGCCAGAAATAGAAGCACATTCAATATTACCTCTTTATCGACTTCAACAGAGTATGTATGATTAACAGCCTTTAAGACCTCAAAGAGAACATTAGCTGTCTGGTATGCCTTCGTTAGCTGTGCACTGCACATCAAATTCGATTAAATCTCTAACACCAGAGTAGATGTTGTGATAGTAAACCAGCACATGGAACACCGCAAAGAGAGTGCACAACATATTTTCTTATGTCTACTACATAATCAATGCAACTCACCGATCTGCTTTATCTGCTGCATTTTGGAGTGCCTGGATTATTTTTTGTAGTAATGCTGATAGAAACTTTGCATTTCACGTGCATCACTCTTCTTAACCCGGTCCTTCAATGTGGGATCATTTTCCTAACAATTGCAGAAGTAGAAACCAAACATGGAAATGAATCAGCCATGAAGCATGTAAGGTGGACCAAAGCAAAGAACATGCCCACTTTTAGAGTAAACCATCTACATTATGTAATGCACTGACTTCTGCATAATTAGTGAATGAATTAGCCCGGCAACTCATATCCACTAAATATGAGGTCAAATGTGATCAAATTATAGATTCCTCGTGGTAGCAATACATGCTCAATCCTACAACATAACATTTATCAATAGTTCCAGAAATATGAAATGGCACAGACTCATTGCCACATGCATCACTTAAGTGCTAAATTATAATGCAATAACGCTTTCTACACAAAAGAGAGAGTTATAGTAGGTCTTTGTTTAAAAACAGCCAGCCCAAAGTTCTTAAAGATGATCCAAACAACACACCAGGAATCAAAGGTACATACCCTTTCCAGTCTCTGAAGAAGGGCGGTTTTAAATTGGCGAACACCGCGACCACTAGAAGTTGGGTCCAACCTGTGAGCTTTCTCAAACGCATAAAATCGACCTGCCAACATAAATAGATAGGTTTAGAGTAAACGTCGAAGCATCTAAAAGTCCAACTTATTAGCATGCAGAATTTGAAAAGGTAGATTTTCTCAGGATATTGAAGTACAACTACTTGATTCAATGACTAGTCGGGAGCAACGATAAACTAAAGATAGCGTCTCACACATACCGCCCGAACAGGCTTCATATTATACTTCTAGAGTGCGAGGACAATCGGATCAGGGAAAATGAACTTGCTTTTAGCTAACATGGAGTACTAACGCAAGTGACAAAAATTCTCGACCAAGAATGGAAACAGGAGTGAAGTTTTAAATGAAAGACAAAGAGTTGAGCCAGCAGAAACTTACATAAATAAGCAACCCTTGGGTTGTGCTTCTCAACTTCATTAGCAACACGCAAGATGGGAGCGATCTCCACCAGAGAGGACGGAACAATCTCACTGTCAAAAGCAGTCTCTCCAAGGTTTCCAGCGGTCTGCGTCCGCATTAACCGCCGCTGCGGCGGTTGATCAGAGGACCCCGCCCCTCTGGACGCGGACATCCTTTTACCCTCTGCCTATTCTTATTCTTCACTGCACTCCTGCTACAATAGCTTACTACTTCAGAGCTCAATACAAAATCCCCAAATAAGCTTAGGAAGAAAAGCAGGAAAATAAGAACTTAAAATAGTGACCTTTTTAGCTAAAAAGCAGGGGAGGGTTTCCGTCCAAAGATAGAGCTATGGAGATTACGAGGAGTGTGAGATCAGAAGAAGCGTCAGCTGAAGGGAGAGAAGATAAGAACAAAATATGAGTAATAGAAAACACGAAAGTGAAAGTATGATTGCTTTCTGGTTAGAGCTACGATTAATTTACCAGAAAAAACAAAAGAAGGGGAAAATGGAGGTGGTGTAGGTTTGAGAGGAATAGACCTGAGTGAAAGGAAGACCGTGAGATTTTGTAAAAATTAAGCAAGGAAGACGGAGAGATGAGTGAGTGAGACGGGAAGTTGAAACTTTTTGATAGTTACACTGAAGAGAGCAGTAATTACGCTGAATGAGCGTGAGTTCTGAGATGAGATAATTGAGTGGCTGAAGGTGGTGGACACTAGCAACAGTGAAGACGGAAAGGAAAGTAAGCAGCAGCAGCGTCGCCTGCGTCGCGTTGAACAGAGAGAGAAAAGAAAGCAGGTTCAAGCAGCCCTTCTATTATATTCCATCATTCATACTACTACCTCCGTCCTGTTTGACTGTCTTACTACCTCCGTCGCAGTTTGATTGTCCTGTTTGCTTTTTGACACGTTTTTCCACTTCAATATTAAACATGTAAGATAAAATAATTTTATAAAATAAATTTTTACAACATATAGTTTTTCATATAAGCTTTCTATTCTAAAACTTAGATTTGTAAAATTATGTTATCTTATAGGTTAAATATTGAAGTCAAACGACATATCCAAATAGTAAATGAGACAGTCAATGCGGGACGGAGGGAGTATTTGTTTTTTGGCACATTTTTCCATTTCAATATTAAACATATTAGATAAAATAATTTTATAAAATTAATTTTTGTAAGGTATAGTTTATCACCTAAGGAATCTACTACAAAAATTAGATTTAAAAAATAATATCATCTTATATGTTAAATATTGAAGTGAAACGACATATCCAAATAGTAAACAGGACAGTCAAAAAGGGACGGACGGAGTATTACAGATGATATCACTGGAACTGACATGTGGGTCCCAGCTTCGAAGGTTATTGTCCTGAATGTCCGACGAAATCACAACTCTACCACTGGCTCAGTGGCTCGTCCTCCTTTTTGAATGACCTATGTCACCAACGTATTAATTTAAACCCATCTATATGCAGTTGCAAGGTATTTACGAACAGACCACTGAAATGGGAATCATAGCTTGCCAGTATCATATGCCATTTCTTTTAGGATGCACACTTCCGGTGGTGTTTAATATGCTGCCAGTGGTATATATGGAAATGGAACACGAGATTTGAAATTCAAAGAGACAGATTTTTTGGGTTCGCACTTGGATTCTTGCGGTATATTCGATGTTATACACTAACCGCTTTGTAATAAACCATTTGTTATGTATTTGAACGGCTCTATATAAACTAAATTATAAATAAAATATAGAAAAAATAATTTAGTTGTGTTATAATATAATTTTATATTAAGTTATATAAGAAGATAAAATATCAAAAATGACAATAGATACAAAATATGAGAACACTCATTATTAAGCAATCACTTAAAAATAGTCATTCTCTTAGTATTTTTTTTGACAAGGTCTTTATATGTTAATTGTTCCCAAAGATCATTCTCAATCGCTAACATCACCAGTCCGTCAAGTCTTTCTGGAGACATTGTCGAACGAAGAAATGGCTTCAACGACTCCAATTTTGAAAACTCCTCTCTGCAGATGCAATAGTAACCTGTATAGTCAACAAAATTATGTAGACAATGGTTGTGTTAGGAAAATAATCTAGCCATTTCAAAAGCTTCAAAAAATATCAATAGGTTCCATTTTTTTAAGGAAAATGATTGCTTGATCAACAATGTATAAGAAATAATTTACTCGAAATGATTCCTCAGAATATAGTATAAGCATATCATTTGACTTCTCATCAAAGTGTTTTTTCTACGAATCTCACGCCTTATAGGAAACACATGATCTACATTCATTTCAAAAGCAAATTCTTTAGCAATGTTCACAGCACTAATGTTGTGCAAAATAGTGATTAAGCTATCTTGCTAACTATGGGCAGTGAACCCAGTCGTTGTAGTGCAACAAGGTCGTATCCACAGGGACTTTGTAACTATCTAGTTAATTATAAGGTTAGTCAATGGGCATAGAAATATACAAAAGTGCATAAACTTAAATTGGGGTTTTTGGTTTGATTAATGGAAGATAAAGGCAAGAAATAAAACTAATCTAACTAAACGGATACGTGTAGCTTGGGATGGATCTTTGCACCCATGACCCCTTTACTACCGATTGTCGACTTTTGAACTCTCAGCTGAACAACAGGAACTCTTGTTTAACTAGCGACCAAACCTTGATCTACTAGTCCTAACCAAATATGGAAAAAACATACAATGACCCTCTAAACTCAAGATGAGCCAAATCTTACTTAGTTAATTTTATCTTTCACAACCAGTTAGAATTAACTCACTAAGTAGCATTAAGCACAAGTTCCCCCTAAGTTGCAATATAGTCTAATCTCAAAATCATCGAAATCAAAGTACATTGTTTTAGTCTCCAACAGTTTAGGTTTCTATCTCAGAATATCATTTTGATAGAATCCCGCAATAATGTTAAACTAATTGGAAGGCCAAACCAACCAATTTAACAAATAATTGATAATTTGGGTAAAACCCTAAACTAATCCTTAAATCATGAGCCATAAGTTTAAGAATCATAAATACCCAATAATCATCTTCATTAAGCTCAAAGACTAAAAGAAAGTGTAAAAACAAGTTCAAGATTCAACAATGGAGGTTTTAGCGATTTTGGGGCAAAATTCTCATCCTAAGCTACAAGGAGACTACACAACCATTAAAGCACAAAAATGAGAGAAGGGAGAAGAAATAGCCATGGGATGTTGAAGAAGAGCTTCAATGAGGTGAGTCTTCTCCTTCTTCTTCTTTCTTCTTCTTCTCTTCTTCTTCTTCCTTTCCTTTATTCTTTTCTTCCCTCTTTTCTCTCTCTTTTCCCGCCGTTTTTTGGTCTATGTTCCACTCCCCCTCTCTCTTCTTTTTCTGCTTTTAAAATCTAAAATCTAGGCAAATTTCCGTTCGAACCGCCCCACAAGGGCGGTCGGCCTGGGGCGGTCCAGACCAGAGGCGAAAATACGCGAACAAACCTGGGGAGGTCTGGACCAGAAGCAAAACAAATGTTATATCTTCTTCGTTATAGCTCCGATTTTGAATCCGTTTGCGCCCACGCGTTCATCTCTTCTTCTATTATTTCTAGCTATGTATTCCTCTTGTTTCAGCAATAATTGTGTAAAACACTAATAAATATAAAACTAGAGGAAAACTAGCTAAGTGGAGAAATGAGCATGAAAAATGTTGATAAAACATACTAAATACACCCCTAAAACATGCTCATTTAGACACTCAACAACTACAATAACCAGTATATCTATACTTCTCAAATAATGAAATTAAACCTTTCACTTCCTCAATACCTACATCAATAAGCATATCCCTTGATTGTAAATGCTTGCTAAACAAATTAACTACAGACAATATATCATACCAAATAATTATTGCAATTTAAACTCATAATCACCAAGCTCATTTGTTGCTAGCGATTTTGCCTCACTTCTTATTCATTATCAGACTCTGCAACTTGAAGTAAAACTTCATGTATTTCCACAATTTTAAATGATATAGCTTTAACGCTATCAATACGACTTTCCCAATGAGTAGATGACAATGATTTAGAGTTAATCCTTTTACATGTCTTTCAAAATCTGGCATCTTTGCGTAGAACATGCAAAAAATGTGTACATTCATTGTATGATCCAAAAAATGTGTACATTCATTGTATGATCCAAAAAAAAGTCTTTAACTTTACCACAAGTGTTAGCCATATCACATAATAGTAGGTTAAGACTATGACACCACAACACTATAAAAAGCTATAGGATTTAAATCTAAAGTCTTTTTTTGCACTCTTTGATGCATTTTCTTTCATATTGATCCATTGTCATGACCCTGCCCTCTAATATTGTCTATTTCGAGATCAAGAGATTTCATTTCGACGAGCAAAGCATCAAAAATTCCATGACCACTAGTATCATTCACACTTAGAAATCCTCTCGATATGAATAACACTAGACGAAACATCAACATTGAATAATCAATGACCTTTGCTCCTGATGACTGGAATTAGGAGTACGATCAAGAAGCATAGAGAAATACTTTGCTTACTTTATTTTTTAATGATCTATTATTTATTGCAGAAGCAAGCAAAAGTATTAACTCAGTTTGGATGTTATGACCTAAATAATGAACATGTAGATCATCACTTGTAATGTGCTTAACATGCTCCTGAACAACTAGATCAAACTCTACTAACATCTAAATTAAGCCTAAGAAATTTTTCATTGTTATTTTCTTACAACTTTTCTTTCTTACCACAATTATGCTTACCAAGAAATTTCGCAGTTGAAATTATTCTAAACAACATTTGTTTCCAAGGATCCTTTCTTTCTCCAACTGTGCTTGAGTTGCTTTATCAATTGTTTGATGAGTCATGAGCCTTAAACATAACTAATGCCAAGATGCCATATTTATATGTTTCAGTCTTGTCTCGTGCTGTGAGCCTAGTGCTAGTATGTGCTCAATCTCTAAAGCTCTCACTTGCTAGTTGTTTTCCAAGTCTTGTTTTAAACAATTTACACAAAAATAAAAATTTGTCAAGCTCTTTCGAGTACACAAGCCAATATCCATCACTTTTTCCCCACGTGGTAAAACTCTAGTATAAAAAGCTCCAAGAAAATCATTTAGAAAACTTATCTTTAAGACCTTTCACAATTGACAAATCTCTTTTAGGACCCTTAGCCACTAAAACATCAATCATTTCAGAATCAAGAGAATCTCATATACTTGGATCATATATATCTAGCAAAAAAGTTTCTAATTTTGTGTCATCAATAATATTTTTAGTACCTTCGGTATCCTTATTATCATCATTTTCTGAATTGATCAAATTAATATTATTATCTTTCTCAACATCTTTGGCAATAGCTTCACTTCCACATCATCACCAAAAATATTTTTATCATATAACTACACTACTTCATTAATAATAGCATGTTTGACATCATTCTTTTTCCTATCAGGCACAATAAATTTATGAGAGCTCCTTTTTTGAGACTGACATAAACTCTCCAAATTTCTTTTTTTTCTTGCATTTTTCATGTCCAAAATCATATTTCCTAATCCTAGATGACATAGTAAAATAATCTCAGTGTATGACAACAATATAGCCTACAAGAAATCAAGAAATTGGAACAATAGAACATGAGATTTGTTAATCATATGTTGAAGATTTAGTAAGTATATATGCAGAATAGTGTCACCGTAACAATGTGCCGCCGCCCAATCTCATTGCTGCACTGCATCGACATATACCATAAGCAACAGACAAGTACCCAAATATGAAATATCATACAAGTTTAATATGTATGCATATATGAATTGAAGAAGATGAATAGATGATGTTTATAATTAATTAATTATCATTACCACAAGCACTACTCACGTGAATTTGACAGGAAGTGTAGTAGAGTTATCATTACCACTTACAAATTTGGTCAATTTTTTTTTTTGCAATTCAAATTGAAGTGCAGTAGGTTGAATTGTCAAGATGCAAGAAAAATCCAAAGATGAGCTTCTCATGTAAATATTTCAACAATCTCTATCTAATCATCACGACAAACAACAACTAATCATACAGAAAGTGGCATCAATGAAAATAGCCATAAAAGACACTATTAACCACAAGGAATCACAACAAGTGGCTACGATGGAACACAACTTTCAAAAGTACTAGTGTAAAAGTAGATGGACGCAAATAATACAAATCGGTTAAGGGCTTCCAGTTTCCAAACAGAAAAGTTTAATTCCTATTGGCACCGGTTATTAATCTAGCTAAGATGATCGAGGAAGATGTTTGATAGGGGCGGCCGTCAAAAGGAGTAGCAGAGGAGTAGAGAACATAAGACTGGACAACCAGAGAGAGAGGAGAAGCATAGAAAAAACGTTGATAATAGTTAATACAATAGAGAAATGAGAAGTTGAAGGGTTTCCAACAGGACCACCAAACAATTTCACTTATTACTTTATTTATCTGACTTTTGTTTTTGGATAACCAGGATTCTATTTGTTTTTGCCAGTGAAAGGGAATAATATTACCCAAAACCCTCTATCTTGATTTCCCACCCCTATTAGGGAATGAGATTCACTTTCCCTAGTACACTTTGACCGGCGACATATGATCATTGACCAATGACTAATGATCATTGACCGGTGACCGGCAACCGTTGACCGGTTACTTATTTCATGTCCCCTCCTCAAATAAACAACCAAGAAAATCAAAGGGAATTATTCTTCATTCCTCTTCATTCTCTTTTCTGATTCCATTTTGTTTCCCCCGCTTGAAACAAACGCCCCCTTAATAGTGTTATATTAAGTCAACTTGTTATGTATTTGTTGCTTCTTCAAATATGATGCAATCATCGGTGAAGAAGAGACACAAAAATGGCCATTTTTCTTATAAAGATTCCCTTGAATATATTTGCTTGAGATGCAATTTGGATACTTGAAGATAGGGCCTCAACAACAAATGAAAAGGTATGGTGATAGAGTATCGCCCTGCCTTAAGCCTCTTTGAGGCCGGAAAAGATTTCCAGGGTATCCATTTATGAGAACATTGAATGAGAGAGTAGTGACATACATCGTTCCACTGTTGCAACCCCTTTTTTATGTGAAATCTATGCTTCTTAGAATATCAAGCAGAAAACCCCATTCGATACGGTCAAAAGCTTTGGTTGTGTCTATTTTATGCAAAGCAGTCCTTTATTTTTGCTTTTGATGATTTCATAAAATGAATCATCATGATCTGCCTGCCTGGGATGAAGGTTGTTTGCTCTAGAGAAAGAATCTCATTCAAGTAACCTTTGATAGGACTGGCAAGAACTTCTACGACAACCCCATATATTGTGTTGTAGAGAGCTATGAGGCAAAAGTCCTTCATATATGTTGGGTATTCTTTTTTGGGATGAGGACAATGTGTGTATGGTTTATACTAGGAGGGAGATGTCTGCCATTTAAAAAATGTAAGATAAAGGAGACAAAATCATCTTCGATAATATTTTTAAAGTGTTTTAGAAACATACCATTTAGACCATTCGGTCCTGGAGCTTTTGAGGGGTCCATTTATGAGAGAGATTGAAAAATTCCCTCCTTTAAGAAGTCCCACCGTATAATTATGTTCATCTCATAAGTAACTCGATTCTCCATGCCTGCAATGAGATGAAGAAGGTATTGGCTGTTATTATAATAACTATTTCAGTCGGAGAAAATGGTGCCTTCACCATTAACAATTATCTTTATCGTATTTCTTTTTCTTCTGTGGTTTGCTCTTGAAAAGATAACTTTGTATTTTGGTCTCCCTCTCTAAGCCATTGTTGTCGAGCTCTCTGGGGCCACCTCTTATCGTCTTTCAATAGCAAATGGTTAATACATTCCATGATTTCTTTCTTTTGCTTTGCACCATCCCTAGCAAAAGGGTTTTCCTCCAACTTTTGACATTTTGATTTTAGTTCCCTTAATAGTATCTTTTATTCTTACAACTTATGTTTCCCCCTTTCTTGAGTGTAGCACCGCATTTCATAGCCCTGGTAGCAAAAGATTCATCTTTGTTTTCAATACGTCATACCCTGTTAACAATTTGATGGCATTGTTCATCATGAACCCCAACAGTTTTTGAAGCAGAATGGCTTCGGTCTGCGCCATCAATTATGCTTCAGGTTAATGTTTATGGGTCGATGGTTTGAGTGGGCCCAACCCAGGTGCTATGTGATTGCCAAATGAAAGAGGTGAGTCCAACTTTCATTTGCCAGACCACAGTCAATTCTGTTGTATGTTCTATAATGCCCTCATCTCTTATTTATGAAAGTGAAGCTACTCCCTCAAATCCAATGTCTTCTAAACCACACTCTTCTGCACAATTTCTGAAATATGCCATTTCTCCTTGATTACGATCACCCTTACCTTATTGCTTATAAGCAAACATTGTTGCTTAGTGGTGGGTGTGATGATCATACTATTTACAGGATATTGTTTTGTTTAATTTTCAGATAACATATAACTATTGTTGAGTTGTCAATTTCTACATACATAAAAAGTGGTAGTTCATATATTTGAGCTAGCAACCAGACAACTCAATAGTCTGACTACATAATAACCCAAATGGCATCGGGAGTATCAATAAACGAGATATGATAGCAACAAATCGATGATTTGGTAACTCCTAGATTTTGCCTGGTCTACCTGATGCATCAATCATTGATATACTTTGTAGCACTTTAACCCTTTGTTATTCTTGCCTTTATCCCTAGTTTTATGCTTCATTGAAGTCCATATCTTTATTGAAGAGAAAATGTCTTAAAATGTCTTGTTCGATGTTTATATTGACTTAGGGCTCGATCTAAGGGGGAATTGGCATGTTTCGGAGCAAAGGAACTCAAGTTGTACTCACGTCCGACCTTCCGTCCGGACCTACAGACCCAAACACACTCTCTTGTCCGGCTCTCCTACCAGGACGCCTCACAAGGACGAAAATATTTACGATCACGAGTGAAGATTAGTGCAGAGAATTGCTTACATATATTTGTGCGGATAGTTGTCCGGCTGAGTTCACCCGAACACCTCACAGGGATATCTCCCAAAGGAGGAACTCTCGCCTGACAGTCTGAGTCACGTCCGTCCGGTAGACCTGGACAGTCCACCCGGACACGTGTATTTTGTGTGCAAATTTCTATTTAAGTGGAGCGAAATCAGGCAAAAAAGGACATCTCATCCACGAACAAATCCAGTGCCGCTCTACTATTGCAACCCTAACCGAGAAGCTACCAAGGGGAATTCATCACCACCTTCAACCTTTGAGTCTGACACTTTATAAATCTGGCAGCCAAAGTACTACTAGGAATTCTCTTCTTCTTAAAGATGAATTCTTATCTACTATTTGTTGTCCTTCTGCTAGTATGTTAGGCTAACATGATCAAACTACGGGGGATGTTATCTGATTGAGAAGAATTTGTGCTTTATGTTACTAATTTGATTTGAGAAAATTTATGGATTGTTGCAGATCAATTTATTCTTTGCACTTTCAATAAATTTTGCAAATTTGTTGAATTGCTTTACGAAATCTATTTTGATCAGATCCGTGAGGTCAAATAATCTGTAGACTTGTGGAAAACTAAATCGGATAAACTAGGTTTTTCTCTTAGGTGCAAAATTAATTCCTCGTGTTTATCAATCTATTCATGTTGTGTTTGATCTGGATTAGATCTAGTTAGATGAGCTTTTTGAGATTACGATTTAATTAGTCTTTAGCAGTGTTTAAGAAATTTTGTCAATCTATTTCTTAAATTAACTAGTAGAAATTGCTTATCTATCAAACATAAAAGATAACATGAACCCGGAGTTTGGTTTCATCCACACTTTTCA
Organism: Limonium bicolor; assembly: GCA_023374045.1. Lineage (NCBI taxonomy): Eukaryota > Viridiplantae > Streptophyta > Magnoliopsida > Caryophyllales > Plumbaginaceae > Limonium > Limonium bicolor. Next base: position 342,474,044 of record CM041776.1, on the reverse strand, counting down.
CTCACTTTATTTCCTTAATTTCCAGTTTATTTTATTTACTTTTAAATTCCCGATATATTACCCTGTAGTTTACTTTGTTCTCTTTACTACTACAACCGGGAGTATTTGCAACCTATAAACATTTAATTTACTAATTTTTAAATTAACTTCGTAGTTGTTGGAACTATAAAACTAAAAGTGAGACTAGCTATTGTAAAACCTGATCCCTAGCTAATTTAAAGTCAAAACGCTCAAGGTGTAATTAAAAATAAGTTGGCAAACTTAATCAAATCACTGAAGCATGCAGCACGCGTATCTACAAACTTTGAAGTAATTGATTTGAATGCTTCACACATCTCTAAAAAGTAAAACAGTATCTCAAATTAAAACTGAAGCAATCACCTCTTTATCACCTTAATCTAATCTGACAGTTTAATTTATTAATTGACTTTTGCACTTAGACAACACTTCTCCTAATCTCTGCTTCTAACTCAGTATCATCCGCATCAGAATCTATCTCCATTTCAATATCCTTCACCCTAGTCCTCCTCCCACCTCCTCCATCAGTACCCTCGAAGTTAATCGGAGTGTACCATCTTGCACAAACCATAAACCCCACAAGATCAAACACAGTCAAACCAGCAATCAAAAAGTAAAACCGGTCCATATGTCCTCGGTTCAAATCGGCTGGAATCCAACCCGGTGCCTCTCCACGAGCCGTAATGAGCATCACAATATGCACCATAATGCTACTCACATAATTCCCAAAACTAATCGACGCCATACAAAGCGAACTCCCGAAACTCTTAATCCCATCCGGCGCCTGTGTGTTAAAAAACTCCAACTGACCCACATACATGAACACCTCACTCGTCCCAACCAGCAAATACTGAGGGATTTGCCAGAATACACAGAGACTACTTTTCTTCTCTCCCGGTACCACAAACCTCAACCGATATATCTCTGTCACACCCGCTGCTAACATCGCTAGTATCCCTATCACAAGACCTACTCCCATCCGTTGAAGCTCCGTCAGTCCCTGTGGGTTCCCACTCAGCCTGCTAGCTAATGGAACGAGGACTTTGCGGTAGATCCCAGTCGCCACCAGGACTGCGCAGATGTCAAAGGCTGACATACTGGCAGCAGGGAGGTGAAAGGAACCTATCTTCGTGTCCATAACGTCACCCTGCTCGACGAATAGTGATGCCATCTGGGTGAAGATGACAGAGTAGATGATTGTGCAGAACCAGATTGGTAGCATCTTAAGGACACACTTTGCTTCCTCAACTTGTGTCACCGTGCATAGTCTCCATGGATTTTTTTGAAGTTCTGCAGAATGTTGATCTGGATTTACAATATTCACCATGTCACTGTCCACCACCGTCGCCGCTTTGTCCAAATACCTATGTACATATATATAAAAATACAGAGATTCAAACAACTACGTTTTTGCTAGCTGGGTATATCCCATACAGATTATGTATTTGCTACTAGAGTAGCCCCTGTTAAAAAAAAAAGTAGTAATATAGTAGTAGATAGAGCTAGTAGTAGTATGTGCTCACGTAAGATGATGGCTGTGTTTGATCTTCCTGCTACCTCTAATAGCAGATTCAGCACCTTGAACCTCATGCAACGAACCAGGGTCAGCCGGATCAATCTTCCATTTCCGGAACGTAGCAACAAAAACCTGAGCCAGACGTGGCAAAGGGTTCCCGTGAGCCTTCACATAACGATACTTAGGAGTACCACAAAGATACGAAACAAGTCCAATTATTGCAGCCGCCATAGACACAATGAACCCAAGGGTCCAATGACCATTATCCTCCAAGTAAACCAACCCGGTATTAGAGAATAAGGATCCAGTGTTAAGAGCGAAATAAAAGTAGCCAAAGAAGACACCAATACTGTCCCTATCCTTTGGGTTAGACTCGTCAAATTGATCAGCTCCAAATGTAGCTAAAGTGGGCTGGTGACCACCGTAGCCTAGTGCAACTAGATAAATTGCAATGTAGAAGATGATAGATCCTGGTGTGGACGCAGGGTTACAATTTAGATGGCCGTTTCCACACCCTTTTGGCTTTATTAGAAAGATTGATGATGATATAGATAGTAATATCAATCCGAGAACAAGAATGCCTTGGAAGACAGCACAAGTAAGGTAACGACCCCAGTAGGAGTCGCTAAGGAATGCTCCAATGAGTGAAAAGAGGTATACTGTTCCTGTCCAGATGCTGACATTATTAGCCGCATCAGCGTTGGATTGGTCCATTACTCGGGTTAAGAATAAAACTAAGTTCACAGCAACTCCAAAGAAGGCTAGAGTTTGTAATGCTTGATTCACTGCAAACACACATAGAGACAGACAGATTAATAATACAATATATTTTTCCAAAAACATATGGGTGGAGATGGAGAAGGAGCCAATCCATATGTATATTATACCTAGCAAAAGAAATGCCCATTTCCACCCTCCAATTTTCCGTCTAGGGGTGGTAACATGAGGAGAGGTGATAATTTCACCACCACCACCGCCACTTCATCACGGTGTTCGGTGGTTTCTTCTCTTATGAGCTGAGACGAATCCTCAGTTTGAACTTGTGGTACCAAATTGCTGGGTTGGCTGCTACTTCCTCCTTCTTCACCTTCTTTTGTCATGCTTTCTGTTGTTGTGATAACTACACTCTCAGTTGCTTGAATATTCTCCTATATATTAAATAAAAGCAGAAACATTATTACATATGAATCTTAGACCAAGTGTATTTTTTATAATTAAAGAAAGGAAAAAGAAACACTACGCATGCAGGGAGAGAGGAGGAACAAAGAGAGAAGAAATTAACCTTGGGCTCAGGATCAGGCTGGGTGTCATGGCTTTTTGGCTGCTCCGCTTGATGCTTGAGAGCAAGCTCGTCCAGATGATCCTGAGGCTGCTGCTCCTCTTGCTGAGGTTGAATGGGCACGCTGCTACTCTCACTGGGTGTCAAGTCCATAGCAGCTGTTGGACCGACCAGCGTGTCTTGTTGGGTCTTTCGGTTTGGTGAATCCATTTCCGATCAATTATATCTGTGTGAACCATCAAGTTGTCAGGTGGAAACAAGCACTATGCATTCCCAGATGATGAAATTAACCCAGAGACATATCACACAGTACTAATTAAAAAAGTTTCAAACAAACTACTACTAGTATTTGATTCGAATTATGATAATATATACTGCTAGTAGCAAGCAAGCAAGCACCTTTAGTTTGATAAAAAAAAATGGGTTCAGATATACATCATCATGCATGTAACATCATACAGAAAGATTTGATTGATTTTTTAAGATACAGATTAAGAACAACCTCGGAAGATCTGAACAGAAAACGGGAAAATATCTCGAACTGCGCTCTGAACGATAACTAGCAACTAATTAAGAAACGAAGTAACTTCTGATCTCTCGCAGCTCTCTTGTAGCTAGAACATTGATTAGAAAGTAGTATTCGGGTTTGAGGCATAGACAATTATAACGGCCGGTACACATTTAATATATATAGGAAAGGAACAGAAAATATATAACATCGATCACTTTCCAATACTACATAAGATAAAGAAAGGTGTAAAAAATTTATCATCTAGAAAAGGTGAAAATTAATCGGGTGAGGAATTGAAATTCTTGTTTTAGAGGAAGGAAACATTCCAGCTTTTACAGGTTAGAGGGTGAATACGAATATAGACACACAACAAAAACGAATACTATGTAAACTACCAACATAGTATATACAATCTGTATAATATAATCAAAAGGCAGGCAGGCAGGCAGGCAGGCAGGCAGGCATATAGAATATTTCGGGAAAAAAGGTGAAACCTTTCCTTTCCAGATATTTGAGACTGAGGGAGGGTTGTTGTTGTTTTCAGATACAACGACTTGTTTGTTTATAAACACAAGGAAATATCAATTCTTGTAACTAATCACAAGTAGAAAGCGGATGTTTACGCATCTATTCATCTATACAAGTACGTACAAAGACAGCTAACCCAATTCAGTAATAAATATACCACTAAAACTATACAATGCCAATTAAAGAGGGATTATACATAGTGATTTGTAAAGTGTGGTAATGCGTTGGGTCCATCGTCCCTTTCAATATCCCTAACTATATATTCATACTTCTTCTTATCGAGTCCCTGATTTCCTCTTTTCACAAACAAACAGTTCCTTGATTAGGATATGAATACAAAAGGTGGATACGTGAAGGACTACCCTTGTAATTTAATACTTGTTAACAAACGGCGGAATGTATTGAAAACAATGTGTAACAAAGGAGAGAGCGCATTACCAATTAAGTAGAAAAGAATTCTTACCCGTACGTAAGAAGAATTATATGCACATGCACCCAATCAATCAATCAACCATATAAATTAATTACGTACCTTTTCAATCTTTTCCTGAACTTAGTGAAAAGGAAGTTGAGTCCCGGCGTTAGTAGTGTTATTATTAGTTCCGGTGACGGTGAACCCAAAAAAGTATCAACTGAAATAGACGATAACGGCAACAGAATTGATTCACAGTTTCGTCGGTGACGATGATCAGCGCCTGATGACGGTAATGCCGCGTCGGACTCTTTTGTCATTTATGGGTAAAAACTGCGAGATGTGATCTCTTTTCTTCACCAAAAAAAAAAGAGCTCTTTTCTCGCTCCTCCTTTTTTCTGTATGTTGTGACTCTCTCTCTCTGTCTATTGGTATTACGATCAATGCCCTTTATATAGATAGACCACTGATCCGAAGAAGAGAAGAGACCCAGGGTTGTCAAAAGCCAGCCCAGCTACCTACCTCCGTGTATCTCGGTTTTTTAATATAAAAACCTGAACCAACCTCGGATATACAGGAGACGACCGGTCAGCTGACACATTACCTTATTAACTAACTCTTTCGATTTAAGTGGCAGGTCTTTCTCCCGCACCTTACATTTTTTTTACAGTAAAAAAGTGATTTTTCTTTCTTTCTAGACTTTTACCATTATATTTGCGGATTTTATTCCTTAAAAAGTTTAAAAAAGTGTATATTCGCGGTTTAGAGCGGCTGCTTGCGCCAAGAAATCTGGAGATCACTGCATGCACTTATCATAATAGCAGCGCCAGCAACTATTGATCGATCGACAAACATTCTAGCTGTGTCCACTCCCTTCCTTCTTTCTAGCTACGTAATTAACTAATCTTTACACTTCTTTCTATAATTGTCACCTGCTTTCTGTCTGACTTGTGCGCTGCCTATTTGAACGAGTCATGCATGCAGATTTATTGCTCAGCATCTATTTCAATTCAAAGATCGTTTAAAGCATGTATGTGGACATCTGGTGCAATCTTTTTATTTGTTAAAAAATCAAGTAAACTTATTTTTCTTAAAAGTTTAAGACTACATCACATGTGTTATAATTAACTGAGATATATACTTACCATTTTAGTATATTTTTTCAAAAATAAAGATGAATTTTGATCCTCATTGTTTCTATCAAGGGTGGATTTTGACTGTTCACTATGTTTACCAGAGTAGTATTCAGATTTTAGATGTTTTTTTAGATTTATACATAGATACCTTCGGTTAGTTAAGAGTTATACATAGATACCTATAGTTAGTTAATGTTTTTTTAAATTAAATGGATTTCATTAAAATGTTGTTAATTCATAAATTACCACAATCGATACCATAAAAAATAATTTTAATTCACAAAAATGGATGCGTGTTCTACTCTAATAATATTAATGGTGGCCACGGGTCTGGTTCCACCGGTTCCGGTTCCGGAAAAATGCGTATTCGTATTCGGAACCGGTCTGGGCGGTTCCGGTTCTGAAATCTGGATTCGCTTCAGATTCGGTCAAAAAACCGGTTCCGGAAAGATTCGATCGGCTCCAGTTGCTTTGTTTTAGCTCCGATTTGAGATCCGTTTCAGCGCACACGTTGCTCTTTTCATCCACTTTACTCCTAGTTATTCTTCAAGTTTATAATCTTAAATGTGTAAGAAACAAAGACTTAGGAATTTTTATTGAATTTACAAAAAATAAGAAACAAAGAGAATTTTATTATATGATTCACTGCCTCATTAAAACCTTATTAGGTAAAAACCCATTGGGAAAACCCTAATAAGGAAAAACAGTACAACTACTAAGAGGTTACATGATTTCAATTTGCAAGTCTTAAAAAAAAGATTACATGGAAAGAAAGTAATACTAAATTACTAATACATTCTAAAATATTACACGGTAACTTCAACCGGTTTCGGGGCGGTTCCGGTTCCCGGTTCTGAATCCGACGACGGTTCCAGGCGGTTCCGGATCTTAAAACATGTAATCGTATTCGGAACCGGCTGAGGCGATTCGGTTCCGGTTCCCGGCCGGTTCCGGTTCCAATCGGTTCCGGGTAGAACCGGACCCGATGGCCACCATTAATTACCATATAAAAAACAGTTGCAAAATAGTCAAACCGAAACATCCCTATGTAGGTTCTATGTGGGACAAAACTGTATAAAATAAAAAATATCATATAATTAATTATAGAATCTCTAAAAAAAATTGTAAAACTTATTATATATTATATAGAAGCTAAAATATTTGACTAAAAATAAAAGAGAGTTAGAGGATTTTTTAGAATATTACTTTATATATTTTTAATAAAAGAAATTAATATTATTAAAATTTTAAATTTATGTAAAGTAATGTTATAAAAAAATACATTAGCATTTCCTTTATTATTTTTTACTAGTTTAATCAAATCTGTGGCTTCTTCAATATAATATACTTTTTATATTTCTTTATATTATTAGAAATTTTACTATTATTATATATATGATAATTTTTATTCTCAACAATTTAAACAAATTTACTAAGAACTTAAATTTTTACTAGTTACTTTTTGATATAATATATCGTTCTCTTAATTATTTAGTCAAACTTTTAATATATAATAATGTTTATATTCACAAGATTTTATAATTAAATATATTGGGCTTTTCATTTTGTACAATTTAAACCAATGTATTAATAGACTTCAATTTCTCTTATTTTTTACTATTTTAAATATATTTTATTAATTTTTGTTGTATCTTGTGAATTAAAAAATTTATGTGCTATAGTGTGAATTATGTTTATTAACAAGTATGGGTATATTTGGTCTTAAAAATTTTGAGGTTAATAATTAGTGGTATTTAATGAACTATATTTTTTTTGGTATCACAAAAACTATAGTATTTTATGAATTAACAAACTTTTTGGTAGGATCTCGTGAATTTTCTTTTTCTTTCAATTATGATTTTTTTTTTGCAATTTATCAACTTAACCGTTATACATAGATACCTTTAGTTAGTTAATGTGTCTATATCGGAATACTTAAGATGATCGCAAATTAGACGTTGTGGCCGGCTGCACAATCTTGGATGCGATATAATATGTAGTAGTCGAGTCACCATACTGACTGGACTGCTTATGTGACATATAAGATGTAAAAATTTTTTGTATTAACTTTAAATGATTATAACTTTTAATATATAAGTCTAAAATGAAAAATTATATCATTGTACACCTAAATTCAAGCTCTTCAAAACAAGACCAGTCATGGATATGTTTTGACAACTTTGAAAAAAAAAAATTATTTTTACATGTATACGATGATACACTAAAATCATAATATGATAGTTTTGATATTATGATTCATTAAAATGGATTTTATGACTCATTAACTAATAAGTGGTGAATTGATAAAAATCATTATTGTTTTGTAGTGTATTATTATTGTTGTATGGTGTAATTTAAACCTTATATGGTGAATCATGTATTTTTCATACATACAAAAAATTATTTTTTTGTAGTATTATTGGGTTAAAAAATTATTTGTATATGTTTTCGATGATACGCTAAAATGGAATATGATTCATTAATTTTGATATTATGATTCATTAAAATTGATATTATGATTCATTAACTAATAAGTGGTGAATTAGATAACAAACTTCAGAACCGATAAAAATCCTTATTGTTTTGTAGTGTATTATTATTGTTGTATGGTGTATTTTAAACCTTATATGGTGAATCGTGTATTTTTCATACATACCAAATATTATTTTGTGTTGTATTATTGTGGAAAAAAGATTTATTCTTATATGTTTGCGATGATACACTAAAATAAAGATATGATTCATTAATTTTGATATTATGATTCATTAAAACTGATACACCAAAACGATGTTATGTGTTTACGTCGATACACTAAAATGATGTTACGAATTATAAGTCTCATTGATATATATAGATATATACATGTAATTAATATAAATTTTAAAGTTTCTCAAAACATATCCATCACTGGTCTTGTTTTGAAGAGCTTGAATTTAAATGAATAATTATATAATTTTTTACATTTTGGACTTATATTTAAAAGTTACAATTAATTAAAGTTCATATAATAAAAAACAGTTCAGTCAGCAAAACAGTCCAGTCATCAGCAACTGACTGGAACTGTCTTCATTTTTTATTGACAACAAAATGAAAAGATTGTGATTTTACTTATTTTCTGAGGCATAACAGATATATTAATCATTCAATACATTTCTTTTTCTTTCTTTTTTTCGATCAACATGCATTTATTTATTCAATAGGTTCAGCAAGGAGATGTCTCTCGTTCAAAAGAATGTCTGTACAAGCAGGAGGGGATATTCGAAATACATGAAACTACTAATAGCTTCCTGAGCAACCTTAGCTAACGAATCCGCTAATTTGTTCTGCTTGCGGTTAACTTTCCTTAGTGAACAAGAGGAAGGGAAGAGCATAAGCTCTTTGCACGCCCTGGTAATGTTTTCTACCAAAGGATTGCTAGCAGCTTTCTGGAGTAAAAGAATAACATCTTCTGAATCGGTCTCCAGGATGAGGTGTTGGATACTTGATTCTCTGGCATGCTTCAGATCATCATAGATGCCCCACAGCTCTGCTTCCAACACTGATGCATCACCTAGCAGTCTTGTAGCTCCGAAAATCCAGTTCCCTTCATGATTTCTGCATACAAAGGCTGCAGTAGCTTGCCCTGAGGAGGTCTTAGATGCATCTGCGTTAATCTTGAAATGGTTTACTGGCGGGGCTTCCCATCTATCTCCGGTCACCTTGCTTCTCTTCATTGTCATGTCTTTGCCCAGCTTCCCAGCACTTGGTAGCCAAGCTTTCAACCTGTTCCAAAGGAGATCAATAGGCATGAAATTCTCAGATAAATTTTTCATGGAATTTAATATTGCACCAGTACCACAAGGAATGGCAGGTAATAGTGAAAATCTGAGGCCATTTGATGCCCTCCATATAAGGGATATTTAATTTACTTTTCAATGTTTACGTACAAGTGTACGTGAACGGTGTTGTGCATAGCACAAAATAATTGTTACGTGAACATACGTATGTTACATGAACATACGTACTCATTCATGGTTTAATTGTGGCAATTGAGCACAGAAGATGCGAATACCATTGTTATAAGTGTACCTACCTTGTTAACATTGGTGTGTGAATACAAGTGTAAGGGAGTAGAGAAACTCCCAGGGAACTAAAACCCTGGCAGTATATGTTTATATAAGACCAAATATAGTATTGTGTATTGTGAGTTTGATTAAAATAATAATAATTAATATATATATAGTATTGTGATGTATGAATGGTACGAAATAAATATAGAACCTAGTGAGAATTAAATTCCCTAGGTAAGTTTACTAGAGGCAAATTGAGAATAATTGATGGACAAAGTTCCATCCCTTGGAGATGTATTGCTCTATGATTATGACTAGAAGGATTAAAAAGATAGAAAATGGTAAATGTTTTAATTAGTTGCTTGTTTGAAATTGAAGTGGGAGGTGGAACTTGGTTTGCATGCGATCAAGGGAAGCCGAACACACATTGGGGTGGAAGGATAGTTTAACACTGATGCTGATCACATCAGAGTTGGATGACTCTTGAAGCTCCCTATAAGTGGTCGCAAGTAATCACGTTAAGAATAATGTAGTTAGCATAATTTGGATTTGGAGTTGTATTGCGTTTTCAAAAAGAATTTTCAATTGGTATTTTCAAATGGTATTTTCAAATAAAGAATTTTTGTTTTACTTAACCTCATAAAAAGTATTTTCTGTTATTTAGTCTCACTCATGAGCCTTTTGTATTCGGACCGGTGACATGAGGAGAACATAGTATTTTGCATTACTTGTTCACGAGCTGAGGACGTATGAGCCTTCGTCTTCGGACCGGTGACATGAGAAGTATATGTTAAAATGTATGTGATGGTTTTGAATTTTCCAAAGGACCGGGGACCAGGAAGTGTCCATCACGACCGGTACCTGCGGGATCACAGTATATGTACTCGACATGGGACTCGAGGACTCTGATGTCCTGTAGCCTTTAGACCGAGCCCATGAAGAGATGTAAATGGTATTTTCGAGTGCCATACATGCTAAGACATGTTGTGTGGTATGTGTAATAAACATTATCCAGACCTATGAGTCTGAAGGTTGTTATGTTATCCAGACCTTAAAGTCTGAAGGTTTATATCAGGTGTATGTTGATAATGTGAGATTTACGTTGTAAAAGTAATCCCTTTATTCTAATTAAAAGATGCATGGGAATTGTGGAACTTTGAGGACAAAGTTCTTTTAAGGGGGTAGATTGAAATACCCTAAACCTTTATGTGTTAATTAATTGTGTAATTATGATTTTCTAAGGCTAATTAAGTCCTTAAGTACATTGGTGAAGAAAGAGAAACCAAAGGAAATAAGAAAACGCGTACAACGTGTAAACGCGTATTTAAATTATCTTAGGAGGTATATAACCTTAACTAGGGTTATAAATATATTTTTATACCCTAATACACACTAAGAACATGAGGGAAAAATTCCTGAAGAAAACGGATCCAAATAATGGATTAAAATGCTAACGGAGTTTTAAAGCGCGTTTTTTGAGAAAACCCGAAAACGTGACTTTAAACAGTTAAATGACCCCGTAAAAATTATAGTTGATCATAAAACTATAATTAAACATTAATGAAGGTCTAAGAACCATTAAAATTAAAGAAACGAAAAAATTCAAAAAACGTCTCGGTTAGTGAATAGTGCCAAACGGGGACTTATGGGGTGTTAGTTGCTAAAAGACCAAGCCCTCACTCATTTTTTTTAAAAAAAATCTGGCCCCTTCCATGTGTGTACAAGTTTTAACTCCCTCCCCCTTACCTATGTTATTCTATTTAAATGAGAAAAAGCAAAAAGCAACAAAAAGTACATATTTACTTTATTTCCTTCTCTCTCTCTCTCTCTCTCTCCTCTCCTATATTCCCTTCCTCTCTTACGATTCTTTCTCCTTCCTCCCAGAGCTCTCTCTGTTTTCTTTTCCTTCCATGGCGATTTATATGGGTTCTCCAACAGCTCCCTTCCTCCTCCTCTTTCAAAGCCCAAATCAAGTCCAAATCTTACAAAAATTATACCTTTGAACTCCTCTCACCTTGGGGATCATTTTCCATCCTTCAAAACTCTAAAAGATTGAACTTCATTCCCATGGCTAGAGCTCCATTTGAAGATTGAAGGAGACCATGGTGAGCTAAATCAACCCCTTGTTGGTTAAGGTAAGAAAGAAACTCAAAATCCCTTTTTTCTAGCCTTTCCTTGCAACAAAAAAATTCCAACGTGAGAGATCCCTTCTTTCTCCTTTCCAACCGGATTTTAACATTCAAGAAATGCTGGAGCTTTCCTTGTTCAATTTCCAAGACACTTCATTTAGAAGTTTGAAGGTAATTCCCTCATTTTGTGATTTAAACCCTTCCCTGTACTCTAGGGCTAAACCTAGAATTTAAGTACCCTCTTGATGCTTATTAGCTATTGGTGATTATTGGTTTAGTGTGGGGGCAATGGTAATGCCCATGACCGAAAATCAAGAGAAGAGAAGAAGGAGGAGTAAAAGAGAAACCTATGGGCTTAAGGTAAGAAATCTACCTTAAGAACCATCTTAATGTTTTTAAAATTTGTGGGTTGGGTAATTAATTGAATGAACCAAAAATTTGTGTTGGAAAAGTGTTTGATTGAGTTGAGAGGAAATGTTAGTTATGTTTATGCATTGTGAAGTAATGCTTGATTTAAGAGCCTTGAAGCCAAGTAATGTAATATTGTATATTGTGTGGTGATTGATGGAGTTTTGATGAATTGTGTGTGCTGTTAGAACCCATTAAGGGTTTGGTTAGTTGATTTGTAAAAGTTTTGGTATTAGGTGATGAAGACAACAAATTTGGATAAGATAGGTTAGTAACAAAGTTATGGCGAAATTTCGGTAGAAATATAGTGGTTTAGATGCTGATATGGGCTTGAAGAGTTTAAGTGTTGACTAGGTGTTATAAGGATTGATTAGGTTGGTTAATCACCCTAGGATGATAATTAAAGAATGGAATGGAGTAAGGCAAAAATCTGTAGCAAAGAATGTTTGAGAGTTTTGGTTTTGCTAGAAATGAGAGTGTGTAGCTTGTGAAACAATGAATGAACTTGGGTATTAGAAGTGCAAAAGACTAGGAATGAATGTGGTATGGTCAAATGGTAAGGAGAAGGTTAAAATCTGTCATGGGAATGGTTTGAGAGTGCACTGATGTGCAAGTGTGCAGAGAATGAAAAATGAGGAATTGAAATTGTAGAAATAAGCAAGAATTGAGTGGTAGGTTTGATCAATGATTTGAAGAGGTTTTAAGTGTTTTTAAGGTGTTTAAAACATGTAGGAAACATGTGGAAAGATTAAGGAATGATTAGGTGTGAAATAAGGGTTGGAAATTAATAAAAAAAACTATCAATTTAAGCACCTACGGGTTTGTAAACAAGTACACAAACCCGAACCACCCTTAAAACACGGCAGAAACTTATTCCAGCATGTGGTCCGGGTTTGTATCTCGGTACACATACCCGGACCAAGGCAAAATTTAGGCAGAATCTCATTTTTGGGATTGGTCCGGGTTTGTAACCCCGGACACAAACCCGAACCAGTACAAAAATGCACCAGAAAGTGTTTTAATGACGGGGAACTGATTGGGGATGGTTTTGGATGATGATTAGGCCTTGTTTGGTGACTTGTAAAGGCCATTAGAAGTATAAACAAGTGTGAGAGTGAATGTGTAAGTTGTGAACTTAAGATCACATAAGTAAGTTAAGGATAACGGGACAACGGGGTTAAGTACTGGAGTAATAGCAGCTTACATACCGTATGATCTTGATGTTAATAGAAACATTTGAAATTATACCAGTTGTTCGGAAACTACCCGGGGAGCGTGAGGTGACGCGTTGGAGTAAATCCTCGGTAACACGGTAGAGTAACCCATGGTGTAAGGTATGGTTTTCTTGCAACCTGTGTTCTACCAGGTTACACCGGCTTGTATGCCAACCTGTTTTTCTGTATGTTTGCCACCTTGCAAGATAAAGCATGAAACGAGTTTACAGTAATTCAATTATGTGGCGTATTTAGTTTCCGATACCGTTTAACCTAGAATATGTGTTAAATCGTAGCTAACCGAATCTAGGATCACATAAGAGATCGGTATTCGGATTTATCCCAACCTACGGGAGCGTTCTAACTACGGCTATCCATGCGTTAGTTGTATATTGTGGTTGTGTGTGATGTGTATTTGCCCCTTTGAGTATGTTGTTGTGTAACGTTTGACGTTATGTTCATGTATGGAGGATGGTATCTTACCTCCCCTTGTGTCTAACCAAACTTGAGTAATTACAATGTAACTTGTTGTGATAAGCCCCATGGAGGGAGCTTCTAACTAGTGTATAATTAGGGGGTGTGGAATCAGGGAGTCCCAGTCGCGCGCGTGTGTATGGGAGTTGATATCTACATTTGATTCGACTCCCTCTCTGTTCGGCTGTTTTCCTTCTTGGAATTCAACCTCGCACGAGCCTATAGCTGGCTCTCCTACCTTGACTATTATTCGGGGCTAGGGGGATTTGTGTGTGGTGTGCTCGGGGCTATATTATGACTGACACATCTAAGTAAATAAATTGTGTACGGTGTGTTCAGAGCTATATTATATCCGACACATCTTAAGTAAAGTATACGTTCTCTAAGAAGAACAGTAAGTTATTATGTGATGAGCTCAACATGAGAATAAAAATATCCTCTAGGCTCTAATAAGTTGGCTAACCCTCATTTCGGTCCGAGTCCTCACGAGACTCTTCCTGAGCCATGTTGTGTGTATGTTAATGTGTGATGTATGTTGTTATGTTGAGTACATTGATCACCGATATCAAACCCCACGTTATTATAAGAAGTAAATATGTGTAACCCGAATAGACGGGTAAGTGTTAACCAATAAGAATGGAGCCCTTGAAGTAAAAACCCGCATGGTCTAAAGAACAAGTAATGTGATTTAGTAAACGTTAATATGTTATACTTGATAACCGTATTTCTGTGTTGAATACCTGTTGTTTGTAGTGTGTGTTTATAGTTTTTCATGCATGATTTAAATATAATCAGCCGCATGCTCAGACGACAAATAGTTGTGCGTGGCCCAGTAGTATGCGGGCTGCACGATTACCATACCAGCAAAGGTGCTGAGCCCCTTTGGGGCCACCCATTACTTTACAGGTACAAAGAAGTTTCCCTTCGTTCGAGAGTAGGACGGGAATGGCGGAGCATGGGTAGTGTATGTTGTGTTAGGTGTATTTGTTAGTAAAATGAGAGCGAACTTGTTATCGGTAATGAAATGTATTAGACTCGGTACAGTTGGATTGTAATTGTATTTGTTTTCAGTTTAGAAACGGAATTGTAATGTAAAGTGTAGTGCTCGGTAATCTAGTCCATCAGACCGGTACGATGTGTAAGTATTAGCCTTGTTAGCCACGTGGGTGGCTAACAGCGTGTAACACCTATTGATTAAGTCAAGTGTTATATTTATTATTCGCTGCTAATGGTTGTCAAGTAAGGAGCTTAAAGTTGGGGTGTTCCAGATTTAGTTTTAACCATGAAAGAAAGGAGCAATCCATGGGCAACCTGGGAAAGTTAAACTTTCCGTACAGCTTATTTCAGACATTTGTGGCTACCCTACAGTACCTAATTAAATGCTCAGTGCTTTCACACTCTCCACAAGAACTACACCCGTTATCAGCAATTAGACCATGAGAAAAAAAGAAGATTTTAGTTTTAAGGCCGTTGTGAGCAATGAACCAGAGGCAGGTCTTAACTTTCTCTGGAACATGAAGAGCCCAAATTAGAGACCATATTTCATCCGTACTTCCTTGATCAAATATAAGTTTATAGGCTTGTGAGACAAATCAATTACCATCCCTGCTACCTTCCCAAATAACTGAATCCATGCTATCATTACTACGAATAATTTTACCAGAGAGTGTGCTTAGCACTATAGGAGGAATGGTTAGAAAGGAGATTAAAATTCCATCCCCTGTCAACAGACCAGTACTAACAAGCTTTAGAGTTTAGATCCAGGCCAGCAGTGTTGTGAGCAAGCGTGATAAGAGGCTCTTTATAGAGCCATTTATCTGACCAGAATTTAATAGTTCTCCCATCACCTAGATTCCAGCTGGACCCATTCTCAATAATATCTTTACTAAGCAGAATATTCTGCCAGGTTGGAGATGGATTCTATAATTAATCTTATGATATTTATTAATAAGAGTTTTACCCCACAGACTATTTTGATTATGCATCAACCTCCACCCAAGCTTTGCGAAACATGCGTTGGTCATACAAGAAAGATTCCTTAACCCAAGCCCTCCCACACTCTTGGGTTTACAAATAGTGAACCAAGAAACAGTGTGAAGTTTCCACTCACCTTCTGAATGACCCCAAAGGAAATTCCTACAAATTTTCTCTAGCTTATAGCAGCATGACTGATGAAGCTTCTGGGACATCATGTGGAAGGTAGATGAAGCTTCTAAGACTGATTTGGCTAGAACCAATCTGCCAGCAAAGGATAAGGATTTGGCCTTCCACCCATCTACCTTCTTCCTAAGATTATCAATAAGCTTAGAAAAAAGAGGGGAGCTGGGGTGGCCCTGAACTAAATTAATACCCAAGTATTTACCGAATTTGTCTGCCATAGGGACCCCAATACACCTACTTATGCTAATCCTATCACAAGGCATCACATTTTTTTTTGAAAAGAGAGCCCTAGACTTCTCAAAACTAACTCTTTGACCAGAAATGGAGCAGAAAGAATTTAGAACCTCTTTCATGGCTAGGGCATTATCCTTAGTAGCTTTAACCATAAGGACAAGATCATCCGCAAAAAGATATGAGTCAGCTTAGGGCCTTTGTTACACAATTTGATAGGAATCCAGCTATGATCCTCAACTGCATTCTCAATCATGTGAGATAATCTATCTAAACATAGGACAAACAGATAGGGAGATAAAGGATCTCCCTGCTTTAACCCTTTGGAGGGATAAAACTCCTCAGATTGATTCTCATTCCAAAGCACTCTAAATGAAACAAAAGTGACACAGAACATGACCAGATCTATGAATCCCGGAGGGAAATTAAGACACTCTAGAGTGCTCCTAAGAAAACTCCAAGACAGCCTATCATAGGCCTTCTTTAAATCCACCTTGATGATGATCCAGCCATCTTTAGCTTGGGTTCTCCTCATGGCATGAAGCACTTCTTGCATAATCACATGATTATCTTGAATGTGTCTATTAGGGATAAAACTGTTCTGATAAGGAGAGACAACATCAGAGGATAACCTTAATTCTATTAGCTAAAATTTTGGCTAGAATTTTGTAGGAGACATTGCAAAGGGCAATAGGTCTAAACTGTCTCATGGAGATAGGAGTGGGAACCTTAGGTGTAACATCCCAGTATCCCACTGTTGTGATATTGTCCGCTTTGGCACGCAGGCCGCACGGTTTTGTTCTCGGGGTTTCCAAGCCCCAAAAGGCCTCACAACAAGGAGAGGTATCCCCACCCATATAAGGAGTGGTTCGTTCTCCCCTCTAATCGATGTGGGAGGTAAACCTCATGGGTATTACACTCCACCCCCCTTGGGAGCCCAGCGCCTTCGCGGGCCACACTGGCACACCGACCTGGGTCTAGCTCTGATACCAACTGTAACATCCCAGTATCCCACTGTTGTGATATTGTCCGCTTTGGCACGCAGGCCGCACTGTTTTGTTCTCGGGGTTTCCTAGCCCCAAAAGGCCTCACAACAAGGAGAGGTATCCCCACCCATATAAGGAGTGGTTCGTTCTCCCCTCCAATCGATGTGGGAGGTTAACCTCAAGGGTATTACATTAGAGATGAGGTGTAAAAGGGTGGAATTGAGCTTCCTACTGAACTGGCGAGCACTGAAAGCCTCACAAATCATCTTAGTCACGCTGCTACCCACAGTCTCCTAGTGGTTCTTAAAGAACCAGACTGGGAAACCATCAGGGCCAGGGACCTTAAAGTCACTCATACCTTTGACAACCTCCTCAATTTCACTTTGGGAAGGGGCGTCGCTCATGGCTAAGACCTGATCATCTATGAGGGTAGGAAAGGAGTGAGAATTCTGGGACAAAAGATCAGGATTCTCATTTGAAAACAGATTTTAAAGAACTCAGTAGCTATGTTAAGAAGATTCTGCTCCCCTTCAATCTTATTCCCAATCTGGTCCTCTAGACTAAGAATTCTATTCTTACCCCTTCTGATAATAGTTTTCCTGTGAAAATATTTGGTATTCATATCCCCAAACTAAACCCATCTATCCCTGGACTTTTGGAACCAGAGCATCTCCTCACAGACTAAAATATCCTCAAGCTCATTTCTAAGTCGTTTCTCAAGCTCCCTCATCTTAGATGATTGTCTAATCACAAGAACTTTTTGGATGTCATTCAATCTAGCAAGTAATCTGTTCTTCTTACAAAAGATATTACCAAATGTTGATCTATTCCAAACAGAGAGGGTATCCGCAAGGGTTTCAAGATTTGAAGAGATATTCCCATCACTAGACTAAGTAGAGTTAACCGTATCAATATAAGTAGGGTGAGTAGACCAGGCCACCTGGAATCTGAAAGGTCACAAGCCACTAGAGGGGGGATATATCTTGGAAATGAGAAATAACAGGGGAATGGTCAGATCCAAGTCTAGGGAGATTCAGACAATGAGAGAGGGGAAAGGAGTCAAGCCAGTTAGCAGACACAATGGTTCTATCCAATCTTTCAAATATGGAACCATTAGACCATGTAAAGAGATTTCCCTTTACAGGGAGATAAACAAGGGATTTAGAATGGATCCAGTCAACAAAATCCTTACTACCACTATTGAGGGCTCTAATGCCACCCTTCTTTTCATTCAATGACATAATAGAGTTGAAATCTCCAGTTAACATCCAAGGAAGGTCAGAAGGGTCCCTAAGGGACGACAAAACATTCCATAAATTACTCCTACTGGTATTATCCGGTTTGGCATAAACAAATGTGGAAAAGAAAGAGAACTTATCAAGGTGAGCGGCAGCATGAATAAACTGATCTCCAGAGCACATTATATCAATCTTAACCTTATCATTCCAAAGAATCCACAGCCCCCCACTAAAACCAGATGCATCAACAATAAACATATTTTATGGCCTATCCTTTTAGCAACATTACTAGCCCTTAGCCCAGAAATCCTAGGTTCACAAATGAAAACAACATCAGGTCTATGAGATATAATCAGATTTTTCATGCATGGGAGAAAGCTAACTTTAGCTGCTCCCCTCACATTCCAAGATAGAAACTTAATATTCATGGAAACAACAAGAAGAAGAGAGCCAAGGAACGAATTCACCTGAGAGGATCAAGGAGAGCTTCATCTCGAATTTGTTCTAGTGATAACCCATTCCCACCCTCTTGCAATTCCTTTCTGCCAGCGCTAAATTCAACAAGCTGAGCCTCCAATTGTACTGGTTGGGTTTGCTGAGTATGAGTAACCTCTATATCCTCTAAAGTCGCCTCCATATTCAGAAGATCCTTCCCACCTCCATTGTCCTTGGCAAAAGAGTTACTGGAGTCCAATGAATCTTTGACTTTAGAGATACTACCCCTTTGATCTGTATCAGCCAACGCCTGAAACGGGTTTGAATCTTTCTGGAGGAGTTCCCCCTTCTTTTCCAGTCTTTTAGGAGGGGTTTGGTTCTTATCCTTCGTGTTACTTCTTCCAGATTTCTTCTTTCTTGATACTCGCATCCAAGGACCAAAGTTCTCACTCTCATGGGGACCGTCACTCTTCTTCTTATTGAAGCCTAGTTGAAGGCCTCATTCATTGACTGAAGCAGCCTCATCTGCATTCCTTGGGCAATTTTCTTTCTGATGGTCAAATCTCCCACACTTAAAACAGAGGGCATGGACTCCTTCGTACATGATCTGGTGGGTCTGATTATCCATTATAAACTTCCATAAGAGGGGTTTTGACATGCCAACAGTAATGCAAGCTTAACCATATAGTGTACCAATGCGAGACTTGTTAATAATGATCTTCCATGTTCTTCCAATTCTATTTCCTATAATTGAAAGACAGGACTCCCTCATAAATTATAGCCCCAAATCCGGGAACTTCACCCATACGTCCAGATGAGGCAATGCTTCATTTGAGATATCGAAATCCCTAACCCACTTCATAATAGTTAGATAGTGATCCGATACTATCCAGGGTCCTTCATCCAAAACATAAGTCTTATCCTCCCTATTATCGAACTTAACTGAAAAATACCCATTACCCATCACCGCTAAATCAAAATTACCTTTCAGTCTCCACCTTTGGGTCAAACGTTCGTGCATAATCTGGGGAGGAAACGTTTTACCCAGTAGCTTAACAATGAGAGCGAATTTCCAGTCCTTCTAGATCTCTTTGAAAATTTCTTGGGGAAAACAGATGGTGGGACAAAACTCATCCTGGTCGGCACCCTCTTGAACAGTCTCTACGACCATCAATTCTTCATCAGAGCTCACTTCCTCTCAGTCTCCATTTCTCAGGGCTTTAAGATAGGAATCCTTGCAAACTTTGCTGATAAGGTTGTTCACCACGTTCTGTCGCCCCTTATCCCTCTCGAAATTCCTTCACTTCTTCTTCCTAGCTCTCTTACTCTCGTCAGGTTCTTGGGGGGCTTGAAATCGGAAATCCATCTTCATTACACCACCATGGAAACAGCCCCGGTAAACTAGGTGAAGGGATCCAGTACCAAAACCCTAGATCGACTGTCGCACAGTACCGATAGGCAGTTCTTCAAGATGAAGACTCAACCCTAATTTCCTTTCCCTCTGCAGCGCGTGTTAGGCGCGTTCTTATTTTCGTTCAGATTAAACTATGCAACACATTTCTTTTTCTAAAGTAAGGTTACTACACGTCCCCATATATAGCAAATGATCTTATATGGTTTTTGAGATATACAAACCTTGAAAAAAGGAATAGACAAAAGCAACACTTGATTTATGTATGATTCAAGGTTGGTTCCAAAGATACTTACAAACCAAAGATGGAGATAAAAACCTACATGGCTTGATGAAAAATAATCTATAACAAATAGGTGAACCAAGTATGAACTTTCAATGGTAAAATAAAAGACTTTCTCTCACTAGCTGAGATGGCCAACAAACTCTCTGTTTTGGCACCACCTTGTGAAGTATCTCCTATCATTCTCGACGCTAGTATTTTAGGTTTTTTGAACCCCTGCCCAGCATATGCCTAGCCTTTCTTTCCGCCGAGAGTTTTGCCCAACTTCGTTAACCATTGCATTCCTTTGTTTCTTTGCACCATTTATCTCCTCGTTTCCTCCCGACTCAGGCATCCTTACTATTTACAACAGTGGTACAATCAATCTGGATATGTTATTGGGCCCCATAGCGACGGATATAAAAAGCGAGGTACTACCTCGGTTTTCCATTGGCTGGTTACACCGCACTCCTTGTCGCCTTGCATATGTTGCTCGTGGTATAGCAATCAGTTGTTGCTCAGTCACGGTTCCCTTGACTGGATAGCTACTGGTGTGCACATTGTTTGGATGTGGGGGACGGATAAAGGGAGCTGGTTGATTTATCGAAATCTATCAAAAGTTTTGGCTTTCTCTGGTTTCTCTCAGGCAAGATCTGTTCTGGTTCCAAATCGGTGAGCTCCTGGGTTACCTGTCGGCCCCTTCTTATACTGGATGAAATGGGTTATAAGGGAATTACTCTAGATTTTAACCAGTTGTGTTGACGCTCTGTTCACCGTCTGCATGACCCGATAATAATAGATGTGAAGCTCAATTACCACACCGACAATGACGATTACAAGGCACTTTATGCCAAGCTGCTAGACATTGACTCTAGGACAATATGGACTCTTGATTTTCCAGGTTTCAGTGGTTATGCATAAACTAACTCAATTTTTCAACATCAGACTTTGAGAGCCTACGGTGAAATGGGTGGTAGATGGATCAGAGTTGTAGCTATCCTCCGTGTCCTGGAGGTCGGAAGCGTACCTGACATGGAGAGTATGGACGAGATGGGGAAGGTAGGTAATCGGTGTGGTTGTGCCGGAAGCCCAAACCAGCAAAGGTCTCCGTCAGGCAACAGTAATTCCAAACTTTGGAATCTCAGCCCACCGTTTTACAATTTTGGAACAGGTGGCAAACATTGGGTATGCAACGTGGATAGCTCTGAAGAACTATAGAAGTCATAATTCCACATGCATGATGATGGCCTGGGACCCGGTGAATTATGGAAGTTTACAATGGCAGAAAACGTCCTTCGATAATAGTAACGTTTGGACTTTTATGTTGTCTAATTTTAAAATGGCTAGTTACATGTTGGAAGACCATGAACTAGTGATCTTACCAACTAGTTATTATGGTTTACAAGGATATGCAATTTTAATGTTCCTTGATGGCTCTTTATCTAGATGGACCTTAAGCTTGTACCCTTGAATAAATAAATTACAACATTTTTTTAAAAAAAGTATAAACTTTCAAACCTTACTTGAGTATAGATATATTAACCAAAAAGGTATAATTATAATTAAAATAACTATTAGTTCTAGCACTGTATTAACAATACTAAAGGAGTAAATTACTCTTTTAGCATCTTCAGGTTATCTATATATATTTCAACCTCCTCGAGGTAAGGAGGTTTCTGACAGTGGGTTCTAAAACCACAAATTAGACATTAATTCTCTCCTACCTGTCATCGTATCCCTTCTACATGTTAGATTTTTGCAATCACCGTGTCATATTGCCCCACTAGGTAATATTTAAAACATAAACCCACCCACATTCTTTTTCTCTCCAAAAGTCTATTGTTTGTGAAAATTCATGAGTGAGACACCTATGAACATTTTCGTTACTCAATGATTATTTAGAAATAGAGACATGTAGGAAAACTGAGATTGCGGGTGCAATTATGTATTGAATTATAGTCTGATGTGCAATGAACATGGTGAGATTGCCAGATTGGAGAGGATTAATGTCCGAGCAAACATACTTATGGTTTGATGTTCATTGTCACAAACCCCATACTTTGAGGGGTTGAAATATATATATGGATACCCTTAATGTACTAAATTATAATATCTCACAACTTAAGGGGTTTGGAGTAATTTACTCAAACTCAAACTAATTGATTGGCGGGAAACCCAAGTCTGATAACCCTTTGAAAAACCCATCACATAAAAGAGATTATGTTTTTTCTTCATATAGAGTGATACTTAATATTGATAAAACTGAACCAAAAACAACAATGAACTTCCCGTGGGGATCGATAGCTTCATCCAAATACCCCAACATATAGTGCATTATGAAATGCACTAAGACATGTTCAAGCAACTTTAAGCTTCCTAAGCTCACCACTCAAACTTCCCAACTCACCACTCAAGCAACATCAAAATTACAAAGATGAACAAGTAGTCCATGCAGGAGGAGACTAAACCACAACACATCCACCAACATGTCAACCTTAAACAGACTGGCAGAAACATAAAGGCGAAAGGACCTAACCATAAACGATCAGAAAATACTGACATAAACATAAAGAGTTCTTGCCCCCATTTGCAGCCATACCACCAATGCATAATTTTTTCTGGAAACTCCCGACTGCCCTAAGAGTTGCCTTACCTTTCTTAACATTTGTACTAGCTTTATCATGCATCCAAACCTCCCTCAGATAACTCCCGTCTAGGACCCTGTCAAGGTTCCTCTTTTTTTCCCTAATCATCTCCAAGTGATCTCTAGTATGCACGAGCACTGGGCAATCCACCAATTGTGACTCGTTCTCAAGGTCCTCGATCCTCTACTTTGAGGTCTGAGAGGTCGATGAAGATGATTTTGAGTTAGCTCCTGACCTCTTTTACCACTCTCCTTATGAAAGATCATCGATCCACCATCAAGATCAACATGCTCATATGAAACCTCAGGATCTGTCCTCTGTGTATCCTTCAAAGCATTCATATTGGGTGATGCAAATTCTTACTTGCCCCTTCCAGGATCTTCCAGATTTCATATTCATCCTCATCAACAACCCGACGCCAAATCCGTAAACCTGATGTAATTCCTCATATGAGCAACTATCCAACAACCTAGCCACCAAGTCATTCAGGCTTGAAAACTAGCCATCTTAATCCTTTTGTCCTCACTTGGTCTTAAAAAGTGGAAGGCCTAGTTGTTGTAGTCAACCCATATGCATCCTTATAAACCACTCAAATTACTACTCATATCCCGATGTGAGATAGGGTGTCACACACTCCCTCACCCAATGAACGTAACACCCTTGTCGCAAGCCTAACATTCAAGTCCCAAGGATCTTCTCGGTACGGGTCAAGTAGTCCATCCCAACACTATCCCGAGTCTGTTCAGATACCATTTGCAGCACCCCATAGGGGTAACTGTCCAACAACCTAGCTTCCAAGCCATTCGGACTTAAAAACTAGCCACCTTAAGCCCTTTGTCCTCACTTGAGCCTAAAATGGAAGGTCTTGTTGTTGTAGCCAGCCCATAGGAATCCTTGTAAACCACTCACATTACTACTCATATCCCGTTATGGGACGAATGTATTAAATACTCCCCTACTCAAAGAACATAATGTCTTCATCGTAAACCTAACAACCAAGTCTCATGGACCTCCTCGGTAGGTCTCGGGTCTCCCATCCCGATAAGGTCCCGAGTCAACTCTGATACCATTTATAACACCTCATATGAGAAACTGTCCAACAACCTAGCCTTCAAGCGATTTAGACTTGAAAACTAGCCACACAAAGCCCTTTGTCCTCACTTGGTCTTAAAAGTGGAAAGCCTTGTTGTTGTAGTCAACCCATATGTATCCTTATAAACCACTCAAATTACTACTGATACCTCGATGTGGAATGGGGTCTCACATCTGAAGCCCTGATCCATGGCCCGTAAGAAAGAGTGCCCTCCTCCGAGTCCTTGAAATTTGGGCATTCTTTTGAAGAATGAAGAAACATGCCACAGTGGAAGCAAATTAGGGGCATCTACTCATAGGAAAATCGAAGAACCGAGGTAGTGCCCTCTAAAGCGATGGAGATACAGCGCAAGATCGGCTCATAAACATTGTGCATAATCTTAATCCTCATAAACTCTTCCCTAAAGTGACCATCATCCTTATCATAATCCAAAAAACTACCAATCTTGAGCAAAGTCGTTCGGTGAAGGTCCTATGGCAAAAAATGAGAGGCACACCGTGGATCGAATCCAAAACGGGATAAAGTCGAAGACATGTGGTTGGAGTAAGGTCTCATAAACAAAGGTATAGGAGCTAGTTTCCAGCAAGAATTCATTGCATGTAATTGGGCACAAATTAATTGTCCATATTGGTGCATACTCTTATTGAGTGATATCTACTCTCACCAAATTTGTATGTGATGATTGGTCTGCTTGTCACTGCTATGGCTAACGTCTTGACACCAAATGGTGTTATTTCTTTGTTCAAATGATTTCAGTTATGCCCCATGGCACTTGCGGTACCGGCCAACCTGTAAATTATTAGCGATTGTTCTTGTGTTTCATGAACAAAAGAATTTGTTGTACTGCTGTTGGTCATTTGAGGTTATTACTCTCGCCAATTTCTCCCCCACACCAGCCGAGAATAGAGAAAAATGATGTACTCATGACATGGAGGATTAATCCGCTTTGGTTCATCACAATGCAGAATTGACTGGCAAGCATCAACGTGGAATGGCATGCAATGATGAATTCCGGACAAGTTGGAAATTATTAACGATCATTCTTGAGTTTTATGAACAAAAGAATCTGTTGTACTACTGTTGGTCGTTCTGGGTTATTACTCTCGCCAATTTCTCTTCCACGCCAACTAAGAATAGAGTGAAATGATTTACTCATGCGGTGGAGGATTAATCTGCTTTGGTTCATCATAACGTATAATTGACTAGCAAGCATCAACGTGGAATGGCATGCAACGATGAATTATTGGTTTTGCAAGATCTACATGCGATCTGGGGTGCTCAGGCCTGTGATGAGGTGGTAATACGAGGCGACACGAGCGGTGGTTTGGCGACGGTGATGGACAGGGAAGATACTTTGGTGCAGTTAATGTGTACATTGATGCAAATCAAAAGCGGTCAGGTGAGAGGTGCCCACAATACTGGGTTTGAATCAATCATTTAGTAACAAGAGATTATGTTTATGGCAGTGTACTTGATGGCTTTTGATAATGTTGTATATTTATTACATTTAGTGTTAGCTAGCTTAGATTTATATTTCGGGTGCAATTTATTTATGATCAGTAGATTTAATCTAGTACTTGTGGGGTTTGTTCTTACCTCTGGGTAGTGGAAAGGCAAGTGATGCCTTGTGATCTTCTAGCCAGTACATATAACATTCTGTTTTAAGTGATGTTTATAGACAATAATGTTGTCAGCTAGTTAAACTTTTGACAGTTCAGCTCAAGGTTATTTTAGGTATGTACCAAAATGTTGTGTCTCCTTGGTAATGATAGATAAGTGACTGTGCTATTTTTAAAAAACAAGACTGACATACCGAAACTATAATAACTACAACAAAAAAGTAACATAATTTGGTTCCAATTAGTTATTCTCAAACAGTTTAACAATAGGTCCATATACAGTAAACCGGTTATAATATGTGTGCCTTATATATTGATAGCATATTACAACTAGCCGTACTTATCTATTCTACCTAAATTTACATCAGAGCAAAACTCTTTATTAAATATGGTTATATATCTTAATACTTTATCATTTTACTATTTCGATACTATTTTTATATTATTATTTACGATACTAGTATTGTTATAGTTATATGTAAAACAGTAACGATATATACCATTTAATTTTATAAAGCATCAGGATCGATAACTTTTTTCAATTTTTTATCGAACTTTTTATTCTAGCATTTTATTTTACCGATAGAGTCGTACTTAAATTATTCATCAACTGTCAACCACTTCAAATATAACAACATTGGTTTTTTTTTAAAGCTGATGTTATTTGAGAGCTAAATTTAGAAAAAATAAGAAATAAATAAAAATAAAAGATATATAACATTTATATAGAAAGAAAAATTAAAACCCATCAAATAAACACCAGACAGACCTTAGTTTATTAACCTTTTTTAATCGAATCGTCTATTAACCAGAAGCTGATCATAGCAAAAAAAAAAAACACTATACAGTACTAGAACTATTCAAATGGCGTGTCTGGTTTGGGTGAGGTTGGAAAGAATTTTTAGTCCATCGAATCTGTTTCTAATATTCATGTCCAATTTTTTATTTTTAGGTTGGACAGATCAGGTTCGGTGTTTTAGACTCTATCGCTATCTGGTTCGCCGACCTAATTTTTTCATTTTTTATAGATAATTAATAAAAATTTGAATAAATAATAAACTTTCAAAAAAAATTCCATATAAAATATTGAATAATTAATAAAACTCTACATAAAATTTTGTATATATTATATAAAAATTTCATAAATATATATTTATAAATAATAATATATATTTAAATTCAGATTGAACTAGAATTTAATTTGGATATAAAATTTTACGGAAATCCGACCCAATATTTAATTCGGACCTAGCTTTTTTATCCTAAACTTGCTGAATATTTTTTCAAACCCAATTTTTTGACTCCGGATCAGCTCTACACAATACACACTACTTGCTCGAAATAACTTCCCACCAAGCTCATATAAGTGATATAACCCGTTTCCGAACTGTAAAAATAAAAAGAAAAAAAAATGCCTTCCGTTGATAACAGATACTCATTATATTCGTTTTTTATGAAAACTGTATCTATAGAGAAGCAGATATATACTGAAGCTGCGGCGGTGTTTATTTTATTTTATAAATGTATCGTACCCTCTGATTTTGGAAGATCTCTTTTGAAGGAAAACATAAACATTAAGCATTAGAACATAATCGTTGAATACAAGGTGGTAGAGGTGGCAACCAAGCAAATTCCCCCAAACTACCCCTGCCCTTACCAAATTAGCTAGTAGATGAGCATCAATATTCAACTCCCTTCCCACAAAAGTCCACTTACAAGACTCAAAAGACTTTGCCACTTCAATTGCCTTACATAAGAGTACTTCAACTTCATAAGCAACTAGCCCTAATCCATTTACAAAATCCACATTTGCTTTGCAATCCGACACTATTCTAATATGGGAATATATCTGATTCATCATTGACCACAGCTGCAGGCATAAATTTTACCCCCAGTAACACCTTGATAATTTAACAATCAGATATAAGTTATACATACAGGAGGGGAAAGAAAGAGTAATAAACAAAAATCAAGCTGCTTCCACTAAATTACAACCGTGGAGGGGTAATACAACTAGGAAACAACACATACTTCTTTCAGCTTCTTGCAGCTTTCTAAACGCACACCTAAAGGGGGAGAGCGGCAGGGCAGGAAAGGAGATGACCGAGACACGTGTTATCATATTCTAGACTAGCTAACTCATTGTACAATCTCTGGACCACTAAGTTACATAATCAAATTATCATATGACTGGCTAGTCACCATCTTGCAGTTTCTCAGATGCAACTTTGCCTGCTCTGGCAATCTTTTCACCTTCAGGGCCCTCTAAAGCCCTTCCCTCTCCACCCATTTCGTCATACTGCCGTTTCCGCCACACTCGTTCTTGATCCATCATATGTCCTCCTTGTGAGAATCGATGGTCCCCATCTGATTTCCGAGTCCGTACATATTAAAATACTGATAAGATGATCAATATTTTGTGAAGTATTCTCATGGAATAAAGGTTCCGCTTGCTAGCTCATGACAAACTGGGAACTAGAGCGCTAGCTCGTTGCAAGATAACAATCATAGAAAAAGAACTAGAAAACAATGGTGATTGGAAACTTTTTTGAAAAAGGCAGAACCACTGCTATAAGTTAAAGCTTTTCCCTAACTTATCTTAAGCAGCAAAAAGTCAATGTGAGGTGAACTAAAAACGAAACGGATATTTTTCAGTTATTATCTTTTACAATGCTTAGCGTAAAGTCAGTTGGTCATTACCACTTTCACCGTCAGATGCATCCTCAAGCCTAGCAATTGCATCAACCAATGCTTGTTCATGTTCCTACCAGAAAGTTGACCAGATAATATTAGAAATGATATGCGAAAAATGCTTTTGCTTTATAGGAGAGGATAAGGGACGGCAAAAAGAATTTAAATATTTACTTTAAGCACTTTCATGGCCTTTTCAACGTCGGATGGATCAGGATGATTACCACTGAAAATTTTCTCCACCTGTTCATGAGAATTAACAAAATATTTACACAGCAAGTTAAGGACGCGTCTTCAATTGAATTTCCTTCTAGGGTCGGGCAATTTGTAAGTAATCTTTATTCTACCTCCTTGATAAGAGTATCAGTATGAAGCAGCTCAATTTCTCCCAACTGCTTCCTTCCAACACCATTTTGTGACAGAAACATGTCTTTTTTGGACTGGCCCTTTGTGCTTCCACGGCCTCTTCCACCTGGAGGAGCAGAGGCACGGGCACCAGACTTCTTAGCCCCACGTCCTGCTCCTCCACCACCACGCCCTGCATTTTGAGAAATCCCAGGATCGTCGCCATCCCACCTTATGTCTTCAGGAGAAAACTAAGCAGAAAGCATAGATACATGATTAAGGCAATCATAAATCCAATCCACCCAAAATACATATAGCCACTAAGGGTAAAAAAGCTGGCCAAGAAGCATTCACAAAAACCATGCAAGAAGGAACAAAAAAAAAAATGCCTCTATCAGCCAAACATTTCATATAAAATGAATAGAACAGCAAATTATATCACGTTTAGGAACATATTCCTCCAGCTTCTCAACTCATAATGTTCATACCATTTCTGGTTTATGGTGCACATATACAGTATACCTCAACAAACAATATGGCAAACTAGGAAGCAGAATTATGTTTTTTATTTCAAAGAAAAACGACAAGCTATCAGTCACCAAAAGGATATACGTATGCACCTCTTTCAGATTCACCCATTCATATTGCTCATTTCCACTCATGTAGTCATACGTGAGCAAGTGCTTTCCCTGTATATTCACAAAAGGTAACACCATTATCATTAAAAAACAGAAAGTAAAATATATTCAACCACCCATGAACCATGGCGCAGCAGTTTGAAGGGCCAAGACGAGAAAGAAAATCCAAGAAGAATAAATACAAAACCTGCGAAGGATCATAATCGGTTATGATAGCCTCATAAAATGTGTTATCCTCCTCCCATTTCAACCAAACTTTCCGGCCAATTAATGGATCATAATTTGTAGCAGCAGCAGACACAATAGCTCCAAAACCACCAGAACTACCATGATTGGAAACCTGAGCCCTGCTTGGAGGAACTGAAGAATAATTCTGGAATGACAGCATAAAACAATAATAGCACATAAGAATCAAGAATTATCCAAACACAACAATCATAGAATGCTTTGACTTACTTGTTTAGTCTTCTTGTTGGGTCCAGGTGGATGACCTCGTCTCAAAGTTGATGAAGAAGGTTGCATTGATGGGTGCATGGATGGAGAAGGAGCTACTGGCAAAGACGCTATTGGCTGCGATCCTTTCTGTTTCTTGCGAGGCACTGGTGCTGTTGGGCTAGGTATGCTCTCATGAAGTGGCTGAGATGCACTCATCATCCCTGGTTGGAGTCCATTTGCCTTTCTCCATTCCCTATTGCATTATTGGTATTTACATATTGCAAGAAAGTTGTAGTTATATGTAAAGATAAAAAAATGGAATCCATAGTATTACCGGACCTTATCCTTCTGATCATATCATCAGCGTTTACTCTTGATAGAAGCTCCCTGTGCTCGTCATCTGACACTCTTAGTTCTTTCCGGAGCTCGGTTATTAAGCTTTCTTTTTCCTGCCATAATTCATGCAAGTCAGATACAATGTTTAAATAACCAATAATGAGCAACTTAAATAAAGAGATAAAAAGTTTACAAGTTAACATAAAGAGGCAAAAAAGTCCAGTGGTTACCCAAGTAATAGCATCAGATTGAGCTTTAAAAGCACGCAAAACCGAACTGTATGCTTCTTGCTCAATAAGATGAATTTGGGTTTCCATGTCATTGTGCAACCTAGGTAGTGGAGTTGGACCAGAAAGAGTAGATCTACCATTACCAGCAACACGGCCACCTCTTGCATATCTGTTCTGGTGTGATGGTGGAAGGTCATCGTCCGTCCCTGTATTAGTTCAGGTATTTCAAAAACATTATCCTATTCAGCATTCACTTGTATAGGAGAATTGCCATAAAAGAATTCAGATAGATTTTTTAAAAAACTTTAAAACAAGTACTAGACTGTCTAGCTGCACCATATCTTCTCTTAGCCTGTGTTTGGATAGCCCACTCAAGCCTTAACTTCAATTCAGTTAAACTTATGTCATTGGTTTGCAAAACAAGTAGGCTGAAGTTTGACTGCCTACTTTGATTAGAGGAAAATGCTCAATTTCATTTCCAGGACGAAACGAGAGGCAGCAGCTGCTCTATATCAACTCAAGCACTTTTCTGACTATCTTATTTCTTGTTCTTCTCTCACCGTGAGACTTTGTCATCTTTTTATTTATTCTTTATCTGTGTTATTATTATTTAACTCTCCCTCGGTTCTACTTCACCGTCAACCAAACAATGTTCTTTTAATATCAATTAAACTTCTACTTCAACCTCTCATTCTATCAGAGTTGGACTTGTCCTTATGGGTTGATAACTAAAGGAGACTTAGATTTTCTAGATGATATTTTCAGTCAACGCTGACCCTCTATTTGTCCTATATCTAGTCGTGCAAGGGACACACCCTTCTGGTGAATTTTCCTTGCTTGTCAGAAGATTAATGGAAAAAAGAGTTGGCCCAAAAAATATGATGATCTCTACAACAAAGCATGGAAAGTACAGACACCGGTGATAAAAATTGAAACATTGCTGCAGAAGGAAGAGCAGAAACGTATGTTCAAGAAACCATAAACCATAAAGAAAAGAGGTGAGAAAGAATTTCAACATACGATGGAAATTTACTAATATGAGTTAAGTGCTTACAATATCAAAACTAGACCATAGCTGGACCGTGCAACTATACAAAAAGAAACTTTCCTCCCATTCAAAATAAAAACAAAATTTGGTGGCAAAAATCAACTTTTGTAGGAGTCCGATGGGCCATTGTCACTATTGACAATGGTAAGTCCTAATACTAGTAGCAACATTGAAAAATAAAACACATAATAACAGCAGACAGTAGCAACTTGAGGCACAGAAGGGGAACGCAAGGGGGAGGCAATGAAACCTATGACATGGAGTAACACGTATTGCTGACATATAAAAGTAACCATACAGGAAGAATGGACCCTATCTGAAGCATACTATATTACAATACATATCTATTTCTCCTAATAAAGTAACAGAAGCCAACAAGAACTGAGCAGTAGACCACACACAATATCAGTAACATTACTAATGTCCATGCACATAAATTTAGATAGTTTGTCAAGTAGTCAAACAGACAAAAGGCATGAAATTAATGGATTAAAAGGGGCAAACTGAAGCCGAAATTACATATGCAGTATATTTGCAATTTCAAAACATCCTCTAACAAGTTGCATGATTTCGAAAAGCATGAAGTGACACTAGGGGCAGAGGGATCCTGAGATCTCTTGTAGCATTTATTACATCTTGGAAGAGAAACTGACAACAACCAAAAGTCAATGATGTATTAATGTCTCAAACTGTATTATTGAAACTACAGTACATGTGTACACAAGCCACTTCTATAAGAATCGAATTATGTACTTGACTCGAAATTTTTCAATCTACTCAAGCATATACAACGATAACAAATCACACATATTCCTTGCGGTGATTCATGGAAGTAAATGCATCCATGTTATGTTCAGATTTAGGTACCATAAACAGCATTACTTCAGCCCTAATGAATGAAACAGTGTCAAACAAGAACAGAAAACAAATAGCTTATCGCATCAAGAGTAATCACTACTTTACTAACCCAATACAACTACTCTGCGAGGCAGATAAGATTTGCTTGCTTGCAGCATTAGTTGCATAACTGAACTGTGATAAACCAAAAAGGCACAAGTCCTACCTAGCACCTCAAGCAACCAACATATCAGATCTTTGTTTATTACCACAATTATCGGCTGCGCATACAGAAGAGAAGAATTATTGCCACATTCCTCAACTTTCAGCTACTACCGGCTAACTATTTTTCACCATATTCGTTCTAAGCCATGCATACAAATTTGACAGAATTTTCACCAACTCCTATCTATGAAGGACAAGAGAGTGTCATGTATTGAGAGAAAGAGCACTAAAACTCAAGCGAGATGATGAACAAAAAAAACTGACCACGAAGGAGATCACGCGTGAGAGGCAATCACGAAAGAATAGTAAGACAGAGCTATAAGCTATATCCTGTCTACCTCAACAAAAGAAAAGATACAAATCACCGAACAAAATTTTATTGGAGATTCAAGTCAAAGAAGACGAAGGAGAGAATTTGATCAAGTCAGTCCTGAAGATTTAGGCATGGATGTCCAGAATTGAGCATTAAAACCCCCTCATGAGCGTTTCAAAACCAGTCCCTGAGGATCAAAACCGTCGGGAAAACCTAACGAAGTAGAGTTTAAGAGAAAAAAAACTAACCCTAAAAAACCAAATTGGACCCGTAGACGAAACCCAAAATTGATCAAATTTGGAAAACCATGCTTCAAAAGTTTAAATCACTGAGATTCTCACCGCTGCTATCAGACATTCCGAACTCCGTCGCCATTCTAATCTAACCAGATCTTCTGTAGAGCTGCGACCACGCGTCAAGCTCCGCACGTCGGGACGAGAGAAAAAACAAAGAGACGATGAATTAAGGTCAAGTTGAATATTCGGCTAATGCAAAATTCAGCCTAGTGTCCAATTTGATTGCAGGAGCAAGGAACTCCGGTGGCCTACGAGGGTTTTTGAAGCCGGATCTGGGGTTTTGAACCAAGATTGGTGCGAATTCTGACGATCTGATTGAACGTGGGCAAGGATAGAGAGGAGAGAGACTACTGTTGTTGAGGGGTACGGTGGCCAAAACGCGGACTTGAAATACGTTTTATGTTTCATTGAATACAGCTCCGAAAGTTTTTTGAGTTCCGGGGCGTAGTTTGTTCCGCCGATCATAGTCCCTCGGTGGTGTGCCATGATATCTTTATTTGTTTTCTGCTTTGTGATCTCGGTTTTATACTTGCTCGCTTTTATGAGTTTCTATTTCTAATTTTTCGGTACAAATTACAAAACCTACTAAATTTCTTTGGTTAACAATGCTTAGCTTTGTCCTTATTAAAAAAAAAAAAACTATGCTTAGCTTTGAATGTGCCGTTCATCTTTGATCTGCTAGTACAAACTTTCGTACATACATAACTATAACGAATATTCTGTTGTTTAGGGCCTTTAAGAGTTAAAACTATTTGTAGTCATATTTTTATTTGGTGATACAGTTACTTATAGAAATTATAGACTCCCACATGCTATAGTATCCATAATTGTCAGGTGACTAGATAGTATGTAGTCGACGGACAGCTGGAATGGATTTAGTCACCCAGCGGCTACAATAAAGATAATCGGTCAGTGGCAGTATATGAACTAGACGGTCGGTGGATGTGATAGAGCCAGGGGCGGACCCAGAGATTGAAAGTTGTGGGGTCATTGACAAATAAAATTTATTATAGTTATTTTTTTCTAAAATTTATGGGGTCACTGACACATAAAACATCTACTATATAATAAAAAAACTACATTAGAGCTAACTATAATTAATTTTTTTCACAAAAGTCATGGGGTCACGTGACCCCAGGTGCACCCCCTTGGGTCCGCCCCTAGATAGAGCAATGTCATAAATAAACATACATAGTATACATACATGCATGGTATAATTACCGATCTATCAACAATCTATAATGTTTATTTTCCCATGGAAAGCATTCTCCCTTTTGCGGGTGTCTCTCATATGTTCTCTCTTCTCAGGTTCGAAATATTCTCGTGCTCTGCGCCTAGCGTGCCGCCTCGCCTCGTTTTCCGCCGTCTGGCAACGGATTTCTTCTCATCATTGGACTCGGAAAGTTGGACAATCTTCTAGTTGCTTTTTACACGCCTCCTCTTCCACTCTTATTCTCCTCAACCGTCCGCCTTTGCACATTCCCTTGACCAACTTCACATCATGCATGCAATCATTCCCCTCGCAAGTTCCACCGCCATCCATACTCAGCACATGAGATCTCTTCGTATCGCCACACAGTCTTCCCCGACCTTTTACACACTTAACCTCGACCTTTTTATTTGTTGCGGCTTTATGTCAACTACACTGATCCTTCGACACTTTCAACAGCTCGTGCCACCCCTGGTTCTTTTCAAACCACTATTTCATCATTCTCTCCACGATCTCTTTATGATGGTCAATGGATCCTTTGTCAGTCTTGACCAAACAGCTCTTGCCCGATTTTTCTCCCCAGTCGATGTATCCTCTGGCTTGTTGGTGACGACCCTCTATAACCTCTGGAATGGCTTGGGCGGCTTCAGATTCAGCAAGATTGGCTCAAATTTCTTCTTGGTGGAGTTTGAGTCTATGAAGATTATGAACGCGGCCCTCGTCCGGGGCCCCTAGTGCATCAAAGGCTTCCTTCTCGCTTTAAAGGCGATAAAGCTTAATTTCCCTTTTGATAAGCATGCATTCCCGTGGGTTCCATTTTGGGTGAGGCTTTATAAAGTCCCAAGGGTTCACATGAACATCCATTTTGTGGCTATATTGGCATCTAAGCTTGGGCCTTTCACTGGCGTCTTGGAGGATCTTGAGCCCTACTGTCGCATGTTCATGTGCTTCATGGGTTCTACTAGACTTGAATGTCCCAATCCAGCGCTCCCTCACAATCATCCTAGATGGTAAGGAGTTCTCTTTCAGTATTTCCTACGACAACATGCCACTTGTGTGCACCCAATGTGACCGATCCACCCATGTGGTTGACCGTGCCCGCTCATTGCCGACGTTGTAGCTATGTATGGGATGTGGTTAAGCATAGGACTGGCAATTTCAACACGACCCGTTTGACCAACACGAACCCGACACGAAATTTACGGGTTTGGGTTTTATAATTTGACACGATTAAATAAACGGGTCATGTCCGGGTTGACCAGTTTAATAATCGGGTCGGGTTCGGGTTTAACTAGTGTAACCCGCCAACCCGTTTAACTTTTAAGTTGAAGTTATATATATATATATATATCCAAACCCATTACCAATTAAAATTACAGCACCTACTCTCCTCTTTTATCCAACCACACAGCCAAACACCCAAATCGGCACATGATGACATCCCAATTCCCATTGAATTTTAATTTTTTTACTTAACCCATTGAATTTTAAATTATATTGTTGTAATAGTGCTCTTTAATCTTTATGGCAAGGAAAACTAATACGTCAAAATTCAAACCATATTTGGATTTTGAATTTTGAATTGAGAGAATAGCAGCATGTAAATATCAGATTAGTCGTGTTCTACTAGGTTAATCGGGTTGACACGAAAAACTAATCGTGTTAAACGGGTCGGGTCGGGTTAAAGTATATTCGTGTTCGGGTTGATGTACATGACCCGATTAATTAAATGGGTCGTGTTCGTGTCAACCCGTTTATTAATCGTGTCGTGTTAAGCTCAACCCGACCCGCCAACCCGTTTTGCCAGCCCTAGTTAAGCATGGAGGTTTTCCAAGCCCACGCTCCATCTATGTGATGTTTCACAACCTGAACCAGAAGAGGATCACCTACAGTATTTTGGCTCAGCAACGGGACTGAATCTGGGTGACGGAGTGTCACCACGGCAACCAAGTTCTCCATTAGAAATGCGAATCTTCACGTGAATTCTAACGGAAGACACAAGAGAGGGTTGGCTAATGGCTTTTCGGGATTGGACTCAAACTTGCAAGGACTAGGGGACTTGAAGAGGCATTAATGGGGTCATACTTTGAGCCTAGTTTCGAACTCCGACCTGGGCTCCAGTTCCACTAAGAGACCCAAAATCATTCAGGTGACTCCGAACTCGGATAAGGGTCATCATGCAGAATGAGCCTATGGTTTACTAGTTGCATGGGTTTGGGTGTTACAAGTGCATCTAGCTTGGTTCGGGTCGTGTTTGGTGAAAGCCCCATCCTTTATCCCTGTATGTATTTGGGTTCTGTTTTAGCTAGGCTAGGTTCTTTGACTAAGTTTTATGTTAGACTTATGGATTTTGGCTTTGTTGGTCGGTTTTTAAGTTGGTATGGTATGTTTTTATCCCCATCTTTGGAGCATCCACTACTAGAAAACAGCGAATTAGCTACAGAATTAGCGACGGAATAGAGATGGATTAGGCGATGGAATCTGGGCGGGTCCGGTGGCGCCAAATTTTCCGGTCTCGCCGCCTCTATTATCGTTATTCCATCGTTATTCATTTTCAAATAAAAAAAGAAAAATAAAAAAGAAAACTTAGCGAAAGAACAAGCCCATCGGTAAGCAAACGACATCGTTTTGATGCCTTTTGTTACGCTCGTGGTTTAATTCTACTAATCAAAATGACTTCGTTTGCCTTTAATTTAGCGACAGTCTAGCGACAGAATCCGTCGCTAAATGTTTAGTAAAATTAAGACGTGTGTCGTGACCTTATTCTTCATCTTTCTCCTTTCCTATCTCCTCTACCAGACGCAACTGCAGCAACCACCAGGCGATTTACAGTACCATTACACCAGATAACCGTCGACAGAAGACCACCGACGACCATCGTACGTTACCGACGCCTACTCCAGTCCGTTATGCTTACAGGTATGTCTCTAAAACCCTAAAATTTTGAATTCGAAAATTAAATTGGGGAAAACGAAATTGAGCATGTTAATACCAAAATTAAATGTGTTTGGTTACTAATTTGTGCTTAAAACTACTAGGTACTGATATATTGATGATGTGTTATATTTGTTGTTGTTAGTTTTTGATATTTTTGAGTATATGGGTAGATTTGTTGTTGTTAGTTACTAATTTAGGGATGATCCGGAAAGGAAAGTGACAAAATTTAGCAACCATACAATTATATATAACAGTGTATTGAATATTGTCTCGTTTGCTATGTTCTTTAAAAAACTTTTGCGCTGATGTGCATATTTTTATGTCAGAGATGAGAGATATCATGATTTACATACTATGTGTTATATATGCATGTCCATATATTTATATGAATGATGATACGTTCTGTTAGTAATAGTCCTGCTGATGTTGCTTTTGGCAGGCATCTATTAGGTTTATCATTAGTTATATTATTAGTGCACAATTGGGTAGTACACCCTTCATCCCAAAAATTTTGCAGAAGCGCTTTCATTGGTATCCTCAACTTGAGAGCGTGATCTATGACATGTTTTACCGGAAGAGCAATAGACGATATTCAGACACACTTTACAAGATGAGGGCTGGGAATATGAAGATATTAGTCAGATATGACTCGCAAGCATGGGAACAACAATGGGGGACTGAGCGAGACTAACTCTCGCAACCACAAGACCGAGCACGCACCTGGTGGTGGCCTGTCTACTCATGCATGCGGATCACGCTTGATTAAGGAGCATAAGAGGGTTCTGGTGAGTTATATGAAATCTGTAATGTCTTACAATTAGTTTAATGTTGTTAACTTTTACAAATATGATATGTATTTCATTCTAATGCGGTTGTGAAGTGTGTATGTGTCTATGAGTGTGAATATGGTATGAATGCAAACTGTGAGCTGTGATTGTTATCGAGTTCTAATATGTGCAATCTTTGGATATACGTGTGGGGAAATGTAAAAAAACAGGGGAGGTTATGTCAATTTTTTCATAGAATAGTTTAATTATATCTAACTTAATTAAATGATTTATTGTTAGACTAAGAAATATGGTGAGGGGCCAGATGCTTACACACTGTTCATACACACCCATTCGAGTAAGGATGAGCATGGCAACAGTGTGTCAGTCTGCGCTAAGGTCGAGGACGTTGCAGTTAGTGTTTTTGTAAATCTTTTCTAAACATTTGTATTGTATTCAAATCTATTGAATAACGAAGAGTAAATTATATCATTGTGTTGTAATTATGAAGCATAAATATGAAGATATGTTAAATGTTGTCACTCAGGAGTCGGGAACTCCAAGTGATCCATTTGCGCAGCCCACACCTCTTGACCCTAACCAGATTTTTTACAAGGCTGTTGAAGGGAAATTGAGAAAGAAAAGGGTCTACGGTGTGGGCAAGGTAGCACCATATTATTTCCCTCACACATTCCACAACATTGGCACTAGCTCACGTGCTAATGTCTACGACCAGAGTACGTACGAATCGATGAAGTCAGAGATTGAACGAGATCTGCTTCAAAAGTTGGGTGATAATTATAGGGAGCAGATTCGTGTTGAGGAGCGGCAAGTGATCCGTCAAGAGCTACACACTGAGGAGATGCAGGCGATGATACGAGCACAGATCTCCCAGATGTTTCCCTCTCAGCAGGGTCCGTATGGTGCTCCTGGCGCTAGCTTTAGTAAGGCGGGTGGATGGGGTCAGTGGGGAGGTCCACGTGGTGGCTCAAGTGATCTGGGTGGTCCAGGTGATCACATGGGGTATCGTCCTGGGGATGGGCATGGTTGGGACCACGGGTATTAGATATATAACATGAGTATGTTAAACTTTATTTACGTTAGACTATGTTCATTTCAAACTTTGATTGTAATATTTTGTATCATTTGTTAATTGAACTAATATCAAGTTTGCATGTATTATACTCTCTTTAGTAAAAATAGCATTTTGTGTTTAATTATTACGAGTAACTCTTTACAAGAGGGCATATTACAGGTGGATTGAATATAATGTATCATGGGTCAAAATATACAGGTGAAAATATATTAGAAATCTAAATAATAAAAAAATAAAACCGATTAGCGACGGAATACTAATAGCGACGGAACATTCCGTCGCTAACCCGTTAGTCGAAAAGTGCTAAATCCGTCACCAATTCAGTGACGACAATTTTCCGTCTTCAATCCGTCGCTACCTAATAATTTAGCGATGATATTTCGCTAATTTGCGTAGGAAGACGCCATTCATCGTGAATCCAAATTAGCGATGACCTGTTTAGCGAGGGACATGTTCCGTCCCTAAACAGTTTTAGCGGCGGATTAGCTATTGATTTGTCTATCGCTAATGTCGTGTTTTCTAGTGGTGATCACTGCGGGCCTTACACTTCTTGGTCTAGGAAGATTCTTCTCTTTACACTCCTGTTACATGGATGCTTCACTTATCGGCTACATAGGCAATGATCTCTCAGGACAAAACTGACCTCAGGCGACTGCCCTTTCAGGGCTTGCCGGGAGTTCCTTACTCCCGGATATGGTGCTATGACCTTCAGTGATGCATACAGGGATGAATTTGTTATCTTCATTATCTTGGTTGGTTTCATGAACGGTTTGGTTAAACTTATGGTTGGTTTGTCACTTGTTAGTTTATGCCATAGATGTGTGTTTTTCTTGTTTAAGTATGGATTTAGTGGAAGCTATGTTTGTAATTTACCCATCTTAACTTAATATTACCTACTTCCAATAAAATATAGATACACGGTATACATACATGTGTAAGAAATAGTGCACGACCTTAGAAATCGACGTGCAATGCGTGGAGTTTTTTTTTTTTTTGCTTTAATAGAAAATGGTGTGAAGTAGTATTAGCATGTGACTGGATAAGCACAAGCTTGACCAATATTGAAACCAACATATAATAATAAAAGAACACGATCAGTTCAGTAGTGAGTGCGCCAGTTATAGCTTGTTGTCTGCTGCTATGAAAAATATTTAAATAAAAAACAAATTAACTAACATGACTACATCATTCTACTTGTAGAGTGATGTTGACGGTTTTCAAAACAACATATAAGAATATTAACATTTCCTAGGGTATGTTTGGGGTTTATGGTATATTTTTTGTTGTTCATTTTACACTATTGTAACGTTTTAATTATCTTTGTAGATTTTTAGGGTTTGAGGTTTAGAGTCGTCAGACCCTAAACCCTAGACTACAAACCCTAAAATAAATCTTCGACGGTTTAACTTTCCTAAGGTATGTTTGGGGTTTAGGTTATTTTTATGTTGGTCATTTTAGATATCTATAACGATTCAATTATCTCGACAACAAATCTTCGACGATTTAACTTTCCTAGGGTATGTTTGGGGTTTATGGTATCTTTTATTGTTCATTTTACACCTTCGTAACGTTTCAGCGGCAGGTTTTTAGAGTTAAAGGTTAAGGGTCTAGGGGTGTTAGACCTAAAACCCTATACTACATACCCTAAAATAAATCTTCAATGATTTAACTTTCCTAAGCTATGTTTGGGGTTCAGAGTATCTTTTTGTTGTTCATTTTAACCCTTGGAACGTTTCAATTATCTCGGTAGGTTTTTGAAGTTTGATGTTATAGGTTTAGTGAACAAACCCTAAAATAAATTTTCGATAGTTTAATTTTCATATGGTATGTTTGGGACAGAGTATCTTTATGCTATTTTATTTCAATCTTGTATTGTTCAAATCTAGCCTATTTTGTGTAGTTCAAGCAAAAAAAAGATTTGGAAAAGGTGAGCCGTCCAGCGGCTGCGAGGAACCTAGCAGCCTGACATCTACCTTGTTAATAGCCACCAAATGCTAGGTGCCTCGCAGTCGCCTGCCGCATGCTACTTGTCTTGTAGCATGTAGTCGACTATTTTTTTGCACTTTTATTGAATTTCTTTTTATTTTTGTACATTAAATTTACATATTGGAAGATAAATTGTTACAAAATATAGCTTAGTAAAAAATTACAATTATTCTATAAAATTTTGAATTT
The DNA here is from genome assembly GCA_023374045.1 of Limonium bicolor. NCBI lineage: Eukaryota > Viridiplantae > Streptophyta > Magnoliopsida > Caryophyllales > Plumbaginaceae > Limonium > Limonium bicolor. The sequence continues at coordinate 342,432,711 of CM041776.1, read as the reverse complement.
TGAATTTAAGTTAAGTGGCTGCAAAAAAGTACTACAAATAACACCTCTCATCTTTTAGTGTTCTCTTTCATCTAAAGATTCATACCAAATTAAAGATTGGGTCAAAGAATTTGATACCGTTAGATAAATGGATCATGTTTGAGTTGATGTATTTAACGGTTGTTGAATCATTTTGATCAATATACGAGGTGCAATGCAACCTACATATCAATTTGTATAATAAATATTATAGGACAACTTTATTTAAAGTATTGTTTATTTATGATATTGATAAGTTTTGTGAGCCATCAAATGCATAAAAGCATTGGATTTATTATGGTTTAAAGGATAATTAATTGGTGAGCATGCTTCCAAAGTAAACTTCACTTAGGCTTATCTTACACATAGAAATAATGATGCATTTTTTTTAAATGAGGATAAGTACACGTTTTGAAACGTGGCATGTCGTCAAAGGCAACCCTGGAGGCAATTATTTGCTCACCATTATAAGTGTAATGTGGCAAGTTATTGGTCTATAAGGACAATAAAAGTTGCCCTCATAGATCTGATATGTTGTAGTGTTCGCTCCCACCTAATAAATTTTGTTGTTCTGACATAATATAATGGGACCTAATTTTATTTTGTACCACTCTGGGTTATTAATCAAAACTCTTTTTATTTAAATGAGTATCTTTTAATTAAAGGCATAAACAGAACATTTTTCAATTGTTGCAAATATCACTGTGGATATTGTATATATCTATGAAGTTTGGCTTTAAATCCCAAGTTCTAGAAAAAAAACTCTTAAAACATGAACACAACTTGAGAACTTTGTGCTGAAAGGAAAACAAACAACGCCTTGAAATTGATTCATTAAGAATGAAAAGTCTATAGTGAGCCGCACACAACTTACATACCAGACAACTTAGGAGACTAAAACTAATAAAACGTCAACTAACAATACATCCACTAATTAAGGATATAAACCGTACGGAGAGAAGAGTAAAATAATCCAAGGGTCAAGGTTGGCAAATAAATCTAGCATCGTTAGTTATATCGACATCCTTAACATGTCCCCTCAAATCTTGCAAGGAATTCTTGTAAGATTTGGACGAGCAAAAGGCTCAAGCATCTCCCGCTGATGAATCTATTTTGAATCCCATCTTTATGAAGTGTGCCGGATAACCTCTCCTAGGTAATGACTTAGGAAGCATATCAGTTAATTGCTCCTTGGTAGAAACAAACTCAATATCCTACACTTTATACTATACACAGTGCACATCCTGCTCGTTGTGCTTTGTACTCTCATGAAGGACATGATTTCTTGCTATATAGAATGCCGCCATACTGTCAGATATTACTTATATGGGCTGTATATTTTACACTCCCAACATATTTAGTAACTTTGAGAGCCAGCTCAGCTTTGTAGTGACAATCCTCATCACATAGTACTCTGCTTCTGCTGAGGACAATGCCACGGTTGTCTGCTTCTTAGATTTCCAAGAAAACAGACTACCTCCCAACTGAATAAAGTATCAATTGATTGATCTTCTCACTAGTAGAAAAATGGCCATTTTCGGCCCCTCATTTTCGGCGGTTTTTAAATTTTCGTCGAAAATGTGTGTATGGTCATGCTATTTTCGGCGGTTGTATATAGGAACCGCCGAAAATAGTCAAGTCGAAGCCTCATTTTCGGCGGTTCCTATATACAACCGCCGAAAATAGTCAAGTCGAAGCCTCATTTTCGGCGGTTCCTATATACAACCGCCGAAAATGGTCTTTTGAGTTGGCTATTTTCGGCGGTTGTATATTGGAACCGCCGAAAATGATGCTTATTTCTTATACCCTAGCGGCCCGACTCGACATATCGAAGCTCTGCTGCCTCTTCTTCTTCCTCGACCTCTCGCCCTCAAATCACCCTCTCTTCTTCCTCGGTCGCCGCCGCACCTAACGCCGCCGTCACCGCCGCCGCCTGTTGCCGCCCCAGTCGCGCCCTACCCCCCGTCTGCTGCTGCCAAAATCGAACGCGAACAAAGAATCGGGGTTAGTTTTTCTCCGATTCGAAACTTTTGAAATTTTGTTGAATTGGGTCCTAATTTGTTGTTTATATGTAATTGTTGATTGATATATGTATTCTGGAGTGTAATTGATTGATTGGTTTGATTGGAAATTCAATATGTGGGCAATTTTAGAAAATAAACTATACGCTCGCAAGGTGTTCGATGAAATGATTTAACCAATTTCAGTGATTTTTTTTGCTATCTTACCATTGTTTATGTGAATTTTTGAGAAGGAAATGACCTTGGTGAATTGACGTACCAATTGTACTGTGTTTTCTTCATTTAGATACTACACAAGATTGGCAGTAGTAGTCGCGTTAGCTAGCTCATCGTCGTCTTCACTCGCCACCCGCTTCCGCTTGATCCTCGTCCTTCCAAATACCGATTAGTTTTTTTTTCAACCTAAATCAATTTCAATTTATCATGCATAATTGTTTGTATAATTTGTTGATTAAAATATAATAGTTAGTTGCAGGATTATATATATAGAATAACCACAAAATAATGTATATGCCAGCAAGGTGTTCTATAAATTGTTTGTGTAGTTAGTTTATTTATATTTAGTAGCTAGTTAGTTGAGTAGATATACATATATAAATATAACAAAATAAAATAACCAACTATATATATTTTATATATATATATATCATCAAGTAGTATATATATTATAGATGTGTATATATATATATAATATGCATATAACACAACCAAGTAGTATATATAAGATAGCTTATTATATATTTATAGACTCGCCGTACGAGAACCATATCGATATATATCCTTTTCCGAAGATAGGTTAGTTATTGTTATTTTTTATATTTAATATTTTAAATATTAGTTAAGTTATTATACATTATAACACTTTTTTCTAAATATTTTTTAAATTTTGACTGGTTGTTTGTAGAATGGACCGTGAATGGATGTACGGTCTGCGAGGGAATTATTTTGAATCAAAAGTGGAAAATGAATTTTGCAAAGCAGCTCTCTATCATCAGAAAAGGATGAACGACACTCACATTCCCTGTCCATGTGCACAGTGCGAACTTTGCAACAAATTCCCTAACCTACATGCAATCAGATTTCATCTATCACGACGTGGATTTATGTCAAACTATAAGATATGGTTTTTGCATGGCGAGTCTTTAGAAGCTAGTAGCAGGGTGCATACTTCCACCCAGCAGAACAGTGAATCAAGAAAGGTTACCGATGATACCACATTTCCTGATAATGAGTGTGATCAGAGTGACACTGAAATCAACGATGATAGTGAAAAGATTGAACAACTGAACTCTATGCTGCAAGATGTTGAGGATAATTTCACAGACAAGCCCGATGAATATCAAAGATTAGTTGACGCATCACGGTCCCCTTTGTTCCCCGGATGCACCAATTTTTCAAAATTGACATCCGTGCTACTGATAAGTGCAAAACATATAGACTTTTTAAGGTTTAATCACCTTATTAATTGCAGCATTTTAGTAATGTTTCTCACTTATCTTGGGTTTTTCCTATATTTATGTTGTTATAAACTGATGTATTATATGTGTTAAAATGTAGGAAAAATACCAAATAAACACGTATTGTATAAAGGATTACAGAGAGGCACGTGAGAAGGCACGCGATTTGCCTTAACCAAGGCAACCGCCTCATTTTGGGCGGTCAAGGTAGAGGACCAGTACCGCCTCATAACAGGCGGACAACTAAGGGAGCAACCGCTCCAAACAAGGCGGACAACATATAGGGCAACCGCCCCTTATGTGGCGGACAAGAGACAATGAAACAGAGGAGACCGCCTATTAACAAGCGGACGTGATTGAGAGAACCGCCTCTTATCTAGCGAAGAGGGGGGATTAATTGACTTGTTTTTTTATAAATAAAAGGGAAAGATAAAATTAACTAAATTAATAGACAAACCTAACGGGACTCTGGGTCAGATTAATATTATCTGCTCTCTCATGCTAGGTCTACTGGTTTAATTATAATTGTTTGGCAAGATCCTATTTTTATCTTAAGGACTAAGTCATAGACTCATAAGACTCGTTCCAGTTGTGCGATCAAGCACCCACTGGTGGACGGCAAAGGAGTACGAGGATTTTATTCTTGCAACTTGAAAATACTAACTCATTAAATCATAATAAAGCTTTCTCCAGTTTTACGGCTTAATTAACCTGTCTATTTATCACCGGTCTGATCAAAATAGACTAGCAAGCAATTTAATAAACTCATGACATTTATTAAAAAGATGAAAGAAAACCTTTAAGCGTAACAAACTTTATTAAAATTAAAACCAGTAAAACATATTGCATAATTAATACAGATACATAATAATTATTCCCAGAGTATACGAACTCTAGCCTAACGTATTAAATAGTTTGGTCTTCTATTTAAATACGTGAGACTAGAGGTGAAATTAATGAGATGAAAAGAAAACAAATGGAGAAGCGGGAGATTAGAGATGAAGATGAACGAGTGAGTGAAAGTGTAGTGGTACGAAGATGGAATGATGGTGTGAATTGGAACTCCAGAGGAACTAATTTAAGTGTGAGGAACGTCTCACCCCTACCAAAGCTTAAGTGTGAGGAAGGATACCTTCCTCAATCTACGATACAAGGGGAGTTTCAATTCTTCTTTTATTATATTAATGTTCAACCTAAATTAGTTTTATCCTTTATGAATCTGTCATATTTTGAAAGGTCATTTTCTTGAATTAATTCTGAACAATGAGGACATTGCTCCTCTTAAGTGTGAGGAAGTTTAGGAGAGACCTTTCCCTGAAAATATGACAGTTGTTCGATAATGCCACACTCGCTTTTTGCTACTCTAAACTGCCTAAATTTAAAAAATTGCAAAAATGAGATAAAATAATTGTAGAAGTGTCTGAAATTATGTCAAGTGACAACTGAAAGATGGTTTTATTTAAAGGAGCTTGTATAAAATTATTTTCCATCAAAATATTCTATTTTCACTCAAAATATGATAGATCTGCTGATTGTAAAAACCAATTTAGTTTAGCTTGGGATTATGGAAATATGTGGAAAGTTAAGGAAAGAAAAGGATAAAGACAAGGTACTCCACTGTTTATGAATTTTTCTAACCAAAAACAGGCCTCGTCTATCCGGTTATTAAGTTCTTTGGGGTGCTTTAACACCTATCTACCTAAGGTCTCGTGATCTGGGATAGAAGACCCAACACCGCTACAAGGATAGAGAGAAAAGTCTGGGGTACAGAAAAATAATGCAATTCAAAAAAAAATTTATATAAAAATAATATGTGCTTTGTATATACAATTTGCACATTAAAAAAAATGTAAATAATAAATTGCAATTTATGTTTATGAACATGAGTACGTGGTGTTGAAAGGTATTGCGGAATAAGGCATTACTTCACACCCCTTGTCATCCCGGGTTAGAGAATGAAATTGGTTGGAAATCCCAGGTTAATCTAACTTGTTTTCTGCAGTCTAGTTTTTCTATGCTTTTATTAAATTGTTCTTCTTCACTGTTTATAAAAACCTACTTCTAAGAGCAGAATTATTCTTTCAAGTTGTCATTTTGTCTAAATTCCCTTCTACACTTATTTAATCTTGTTTTATTATTTGGCTTAGAGATAATTTTATTCCTTATTTGCTTGAGGACAAGCAAAAGTCAAGTGTGAGGAAGTTTGATAAGTGCAAAACATATAGAATTTTTAAGGTTTAATCACCTTATTAATTGCAGCATTTTTAGTAATGTTTCTCACTTATCTTGGGTTTTTCCTATATTTATGTTGTTATATTAACTGATGTATTATATGTGTTAAAATGTAGGAAAAATACCAAATAAACACGTATTGTATAAAGGATTACAGAGAGGCACGTGAGAAGGCACGCGATTTGCCTTAACCAAGGCAACCGCCTCATTTTGGGCGGTCAAGGTAGAGGACCAGTACCGCCTCATAACAGGCGGACAACTAAGGGAGCAACCGCTCCAGCTACACTTGTTCAATCTGAAAGCAAGATTCGGCTAGAGTGATAAGAGTTTTACGGCAATACTAGAACTATTCCACGACATGCTTCCAGATGATAACAATCTTCCTACATCCACTTATGATGCAAAAAAGTTGATGTGTCCTATGGGTGTGGGTACGAAAAGATACACGCATGTCCAAACAGTTGTGTATTATACAGAGGAGAGAATAAACATTTGAATCAGTGTCCAAAATGTCATTTGTCACGCTATAAACATAAGGACGGCCAATCATCCAATTCTAAGAAAAAAAGTCCTCCAGCAAAAGTCATTTGGTATTTACCCATAATACCAAGGTTCAAACGTCTGTTTGCAAATGTCAGAGATGCCCAAAATTTAAGATGGCACGCAGAAGGAAGGAAAAATGATGATAAGCTGAGACATCCAGCTGATTCACCACAGTGGAGGACTATCGATAGAAGATTTGAAGATTTTGCCAGTGATAATCGAAATTTGAGACTCGGGCTATGTACAGATGGGATGAATCCCTACGGCACTCTAAGTAGTCAACACAGCACTTGGCCTGTTGTATTGGTGATTTACAATCTTCCTTCGTGGTTGTGTATGAAGCGAAAATACATTATGTTATCATTGTTGATTTCTGGTCCTAAACAACCCGGACATAATATCGATGTATATCTTGCACGCTGATTGACGATTTGAAATTGCTATGGAATCAGGGGACAGTGGTTTATGACGGTTACGCCAGACAAAACTTCACACTTCGTGCCATGTTGTTTTGCACAGTGAATGACTTTCCAGCGTACGGGAATTTATCTGGATACACGGTGAAAGGCACATTTGCTTGCCCAATATGTGAGGACGACACTTGTTCTGATCGTCTAAAGTTTTCTGGCAAAAACGTGTACATGTGTCATCGTAGATTGTTGCCAGCAGCACACCCGTACCGTAAAAAAAGGAAGTTATTCAACGGAAAGACTGAAACACGTGTTGCTCGTATACCTTTGAGTTCTCAAGAGATCTATGAAAAGGTGAAAGACATTGAGAATGTTTTCGGTGTTCCGTCCAAATCTACCCAAAAAAACATCTGGAAAAAATGTTCAATATTTTGGGAACTTCCATATTGGAGACATTTATCTGTTAGGCATTGTCTTGATTTTATGCATATTGTCAAAAATGTTGGTGAGGCTGTTGTTGGGACTTTGCTTAACATACCTGGGAAAACAAAAGACGGAATAAAGGTTCGAAGAGACATGAAGCTATGGGCATACGTGAGGAGTTGCATCCTCAAGAAAGAGGCAAACGAACATATTTACCTCCAGCATGTTACACTTTGTCTAAGAATGAGAAGATCAGCTTCTGCAAATGTCTTCATTCCCTTAAGGTTCCTACGGGTTATTCATCTAACTGGAAAAGTCTTGTGTCAATGAAGGACTTGAAATTGGTCGGGTTGAAATCTCATGATTATCACGTTCTGATGTTGCATCTCCTTCCTGTTGTCATTCGAGGTATATTGCCGAAGGATGTCCGAAATGCAATTACAAGACTATGTTTCTTTTTAATGCAGTGTGCAATAAAGTCGTGGATGCTGATACACTTGACAGTCTGCAACGTGATGTTGTTGTTACGATCTGTCAACTTGAAATGTATTTTCCACCCTCTTTTTTGACATCATGGTTCACTTAGTTGTTCACATTGTTAGGGAAATCAAATTATGTGGTCCCATATATTTGAGGTACATGTATCCGTTTGAGAGATACATGGGAATTTTGAAGGGAAGGATGAAGAATAGATATCGACCTGAAGGAAGTATTATAGAAGGGACAATAACCGAAGAAGTGACAGAATTTTGTACTGAATACTTAAAGGGTGCAGTTGCTATTGGAGTACCACAACCTAGACACACGGGAGGGACAGAAGGTCAAGGTGTTACTGGGAAAAAAATTGTGGCAATTGATTCATCCTCAATGGAGTTAGCACATTTGTTCGTTTTACATCACCTTGAGATTATTGAGCCATTTTTTGAGAAACACATGACTACACTAAGAGGTCAATATCCTGGGAGGAATATTGTTTGGTTGATAAAAGAGCAAAACAAGACCTTTTGTTCATGGTTTAGAGACCATGTTATGAAACTTGCATCATTAGCGCCTGATAATGTAGGTGAAGAGCTCCGGTGGTTAGCTTTGGGACCTGGTTCCACTGCTGTATCTTACGAGGGTATGACATCAATGGGTTCACCTATTGGACAAAACGACAAGATGATAGATGTTTAAACCAGAATAGGGGGTGAAAGTAGAAGCAGCAACAACTCTGTACACCCGAGGTGATCCAGCTTCAACGATTTCAACCTCGAGGTTGTATTATGGATGTATTGAAGATATTTGGGAACTTGATTATCAGTTTCAAAAGTTTGTTATTTTCAAATGCAAGTGGGTGGATACAGACACGGTTATCGGGTTCATGATGGGTTTAATTTGGTTGATTTATCAAGTCTTGGTCCTACACAGATCCGTTCATATTTCCCAAGGACTGTGAACAAGTATTTTACATAGAAGATCCCATCGATTCCAGATGGTCAGTAGTTTTACCAGGGAAAAGATTTGTGATCACAAATGTTGATCAAGATGTTGATGACGATGAATTATTATTTGATGAGACACCACCCTTTTCTAACAGTGTTCCTGCCACCAACATTGTCGATATTCCAGACGATGTAGTGTATACTAGGTCTGATCATGATGAGGGTCTATTGGTCGAAAAACCATAAATGATGTGTTTGTTTGTTAGGTAATTAAATATTAATTTTTTATGATATCTGATTACGTATTTTTTATATTATTTGTTTTGTTGTTATTAATATCATATTGTTTATCTGTGCAGACAGTTAAATGGATGATATGGACGACCCGGTCGGCGAGATTCTGTCTGACGCAGCCCGACCGAGGAAGAGGCAAACACATGGAGGGAAGGGCCGCACGTCACGGGCCCGAACTGATAAGGGGGGTAGTGGCACCGCCGAGATTATAGTGTCTGATGTGCCAGCTGCAGACACACAGGCTGGATTCTGGGTCACAGATCCCAGAGAGCAGGACCGTAAAACCTCGAGGTCCTACAAAAGCTCTGAAGTCAAAAAAGATTGAGTCGAAGCCGCTGCAGTTTAATGAGTATCTACAACCGACTGGGGAATGGGCTGGAGACTTCACTACTGAGCTGGGCATCATAGTGCGAGAGTATTGTGATATCACTCTCTCCTGGCCTCAGGTTGACGAAGGATTGAAGAAGCAGATGTTTGAGATCGTACAGGTAAATAAACAATAGTTGCAGTATTTATTGATACGATTTATAAGTATGCATAACTAACATCCTTTTCATTTATGATGATATGCAGAAACGATATCGAATACCAGAAACCGAGTACTACACCATGGTAAAATCGATGATGCGCAAAAAATTTTCAGATCATAAGCATGATCTGGTCAAATGGTTCATCACCAAGAAGCTTAAGCGGCCTGACGGCGACACACGCCAGCCTTGGGAGATCTACACAACAATAACCCAAGAGAAGTGGCAGCAGTTTTATGACAAGAAGATGGAGACGAAGGTACATACTAACTATTAAATAATTAAGTATTGTATATACATACAAATAGGTTTACATATGTATATGTTTTTAATCATCATCGTGTGTATGTTTACTTGATAATAGGAGTATCGTGAGGCCCAGTCAGCGAATGCGAAGAAGAATGAATATCGTCACTTGCTGGGTGCTAAAGGGGTTAACAGAAGAGTTCCTGAGTGGGTGGCAGAAGGGGAGTTGCCATCGGATGTGAGCACTCTAGATGAGCACCAGAAACGGGGTACATTTTGGAAGCTTTCACGCACTAAGAAAGACCCAAAAACTGGAGAGCGTCTGTATCCCTTCGAGAAAACGAAGGAAATTGTTGATAAGATGGTAAGTACTTTTGTTTAATCCTTATTTTTTTTCAAATTCAATATTTCAATCCTATAATTTATTATAAATCCTATATGCATTTACTTCTAAAGGTGAAATGAACGAGCAAGTAACCCAAGGGACTTGGGCTCCTGATCGACATGATGACCAGCTGTCTCGGGCGCTAGGAAAGAAAGATCATCCAGGCCGAGCAGTGGGGTTAGGGGGGGTTAACATAGGGATAAGAAAAGTATTTGGAAACCCCGGGTCGAGGAAAGGAAGTAGTAGTCAGGAGAGGATGATTATGATGAGCATTTACGTGTCCTCAGTAACTTCAAAGATCAGTTGAGGGATGAGATCCTTGCTGAAGTGCGTCAGGGGACTGGTGCACCCCAGCCATATGCTCTGTCTCTGATCTTCTTATGATATGCTCCTGCTTCTGATCCTGCTGGACTGCACACAAGCACAGAGTCTAATGATCCGTATCCTTACGCATATGTACAGGTAAATTTTTATATCTTTAACTGTTTTATTACTTGTCATATCGTTTATTACTTATTTATCAGTTCAATCATCTACTAATCTGATTAAATTGTAGGATCCAATAAACTGCAACCTCTTGCTCCCGTACAACAATCAAAATATACCAGTTGCAGAAGGAAGAGTGTACACATCACGCTCGAATGACGTGGTCCATGGCATGCCATTACAGCCGTATCACGGGAGAGTGTCTGTGGACGAACCGATTTATACGTGTCCTGATTTAGAACTCCCTGTACCTACGGAGGAGTACAGCACGGTTCGGTCCGCAAAGGGTGCATTTCTTCAATGGCCTGTTCGCCTGATTCAGAAGTGTATGAAGGTACGCCCAATACAACCTTTAATATAGTTATTGTAGTAAATTATAAGTGTGTGGATGTTCAGTTCATGATTAGTAATGTATGTCGATTGCAAATAGGCATTAAAGGAGAAATCAAAGTCTCCTGAAAAAAAGAAGTCAAAGATTACATCTTCTGGATACAGAGCATCCACCAATGTCGTTACCAAAGAAAACTTGGTGGATGATTCAATATATGCACGCTTGGGGCCAAACATGAAAGTGTTGCATGATGTGATCCGTGACTTCCCAGCTGATAAAGATTCTATCCTTCTTAGCTTTGAACCTGACATTCTTCACTATGAAGAAGTTTTAGAAGTCGACTTGTGGACAAACGACGTGCAGGACATCCTGAAATCTGACTGGGTGCCTATCACTGTTGTCCACTCATTCATTCTGTAAGTATTAGTCTTTTTTGGTAATTAAGTTATAAAGTGATGCCCTGAAACAATGTTAATTACTATATCTTTTAATTAATGAATAGGTTTTTGCATGAGAAAATGCAAACTTTTTCACTTACCAAGTATGGATTTCTATGTCCTGAGAGAACGTCATACACTGCTGTGACGTCTGATGTACAAGGTAGTAAGCTCTACTTACAGCGTGCGATTGCTAACAGCATCAATGCGAGAAAGAAATATCTCCTGCTGCCCTACCATCAAAGGTAATAACTTGTGTTTATCATTTTAATTCCATTAAATGTTGTACTTGTTGATTTTGACATTATACTGACATGTTAGTGTTTTGGTATTACATAGTGGTCATTGGGTCCTACTGGTGTTGTGTTTGGATCGTGCACGTATACTATATCTTGATCCGCTTCGGCAGTCATTACCAATAATTCAAGATAAAGCCACACCTTAACACGTAAGTACATTATAAACCACTTCTTTATGCATTTCAATTCTTTTAATTTAATTTTGTTGTGCATGGATATCCTAATTTTAATTTATACATTTATGACATTTAATGTGCAGTATATATCAAAGTGTTATGATTTCACATCTTGGTATAAGGATAAAGGTGCTGTCCCCTGGACTGCAGTGAAGGTACATGCATCACTTGTTTTTCATTGATAGAACAAATGTCTTATGTAATTAATCCTTTTTTTTCTCTGTTTAAGTGTCCACGTCAACCCGGGGGTTCGGAGTGTGGGTATTATGTCATGAGATATATGCATGACATAATCACCCTTTTTGGTGAGATGCAGGATCAATTAGAAAAGTATGTTGAAGTCATATATATATTTTTTAATTTTAATGTATTTGTTTAATGATTAACTCATTTTGTATTGTTTTGTTTTTCAAAAGGTTTTCCCTAATGTTGGCGAATACGACAGACAAACGATCAACGCTATGTTGGAGGATTGGGCGGAGTTTGTCTGTATGAATTTAGTTTGATTTTCACTTTGTTTTTTCGATCGAATTGTTATTTAGAACGTTAATGTTTAGAAATTTATGGCTAGTTAGATTGTGAAAGATGACCGGTTTGAGTACAATGAATATCTTGGTAGTTGTATATCTATATGGTCATTTGTGACCATTTGAAATGGTTTGTATATGGTCATTTGTGACCATTTGAAATGTGTTGTTGGTCATTTGTGACCATTTCATATTTTGATTTTTTGACAATTCTCTTACAAAGAGTGATTGACATCCTCTACAATATGTGAGAGAGAGATTTGGATATATCTGGATGTTGTATCTGTATATTTTACAGGTTTGTTGACATATGTGGGATTGTAAACTAAAACGAAAAAAACCAAAAAAAAAAATATAGAATTTTCGGCGGTTCCTAGTAAGAACCGCCGAAAATAAGTAAAAAGGTAATTTTCGGCGGTTCTTACGAAAATGTCTTTTTACCTCATTTTGAGCTGACAGCCGTTATTTTCGGCGGTTTTGGCGTTTGGAACCGCCGAAAAAGGTTGTTATTTTCGGCGGTTATAAAACCGCCGAAAATTTGGAAAGGCCTTTTTCGGCGGTGTAATATTCGGCGGTTTAAAACCGCCGAAAAAGGCCCAAAAGAACCGCCGCGAAAATCACTACAAAAAAAACTCATCGATTTTTGATTAAGTATTTGGACGGTACTACTGTCACGTCGGAAAATCTGAAGAAAGTTACGACGTTTGATTAATTAGCGTCGAATTATACTCGGTTAGCCCTAATGTTGAAGTTGATTTAAATAAAGAAACACCGGCAAATATGTTTACTCTTTTTTAAAAGGAAAGATTCCAAATGTTAAGTTGTTTTTCTTTCTTGTAGACCTTTCAGTTAACCCTAATTTTCTCCTCTGCTCACCGCTCTTTCTCATCTCGCAAGTTTAATATCTCCTTCTGCCCTTAATCTCTCGTTCAACCAACGCTCCAAAACAGTCGTCAACTATTAGCTTCACTATCCTGATTTTAGGAGTTGTCGTCGTCAAACCTACATTTATTAGGGAGGTAGGGATTGCGGTCTGAATTCAAGGGGTGAGAAACTCAAGTCTTCGCACAATTGAATGTCGCTAGGGTTGGGTTATTTCGGGTTAGGGTTTTAACATATTTATTGATCGATTGAGATCGTGAGAGTTCGCGAAGAGAGAAGCGATGGCGTCGCGACAGTTGTGAAGGGAAAGGGGAAAGGAGGAAAGGGATCTGCTTCAAAGGGAGGAGATAAGTGTGCAGGAGCATTTGAATCCTTCAAGGATTGAAGCAATTGGGGTCTGAAGAGGGCGAACGTGGCTATTCACTACGGATTTATTCCTCTCATCATTATAATCGGGATGAACTCAGAGCTGAAGCCTCAGCGTATCAACTTCTCAGCCTGTCTGACCGATTGAATAGAGGTATGAGCTTTTGTCTATGTAATCGTCCTGTTTTTTTTTCTCTCTCTCCGTGCCTTCTTTGTAAGGACTAAGGTCAAAACGATACATAGACTTGTTCAGCCTAAGTTTTGAATGCTTAAAAGATTAGTTCAGCTTTATTAGATGAATTACGTTGTCTTGATCATGAGCTGCGTTTGTTGCTGCAAATTTGATAATGGCCTAGCCACCTGGTATATGCTATATCATTAGCCTTTGATTGAATAATCTATTATCCTTTCAAAAAAATATTGGATAATATCTTATATATTTATTAGTTTATTTTGTTGTGTTTAGAGGTATTGGATGATAATTTCCTTGGCTATATCAATGTGAGTGGATATGCTGATGATTCCCTGTTTTCTGTTACCGGGTTTCTAGTTTGTGAACTCTTGCTACACAGCTCTGTGAATTCTCTTTAAAATTTTCACCGTGTTTTACTTTCTGTGGTGCCTGCTCACTTGGAATGTTCTTTTGAACTTCTGTGTGAAATATGATCTCTATAGCTTGTTAATATGATGAACTACCAACTTTCATGGGTATTTACTGATTGCATAACCCTGGTTCATAGTCATAGGACAATCCTTCTGTTTTTTTTGTTGTTGTTGTAGACTATGATGTGTGGCTGTTTTAAATTAATCTGATGGAGGTCGAAACCCAATGTTATCATGGTAAGCGTTAGCTTGCCTGATGATAGAACACGGTTGTTGGTTTATTGCAGCAACATATTTTTATGCATTATCTGAAGGCTTAGCATATAAACTCATCACTGATAATTATGACTGACATAATCCATCTGCAACATACTCCTTGTTCTTGTTCTTTGTATTCTTCTTAAAGTATTGTGTTTGTTTTTTTAGGAAGGGTTAAAGGATATGGTTATGGTATTAAGCCTTCACAATTCAACCGTGAAAAGAGTACAACCGATGGGGCTAGTTCTAGTGCTGCTCGTGCTGACCGAGAAGAGGTTTCCATGCTCCGAAACCAAGTGGTCAGCATGGAACAGATGATTGCTGTTTTGCAAGCCCAAGTAGGAGCCTCGGCCTCTCAAAGAGCTGCTGGATGAATGCAGAAGAAAAGCATAGTTTCTGTTATGTGAAAAACTAACATTTTTTTAAAACCATTTTGGGTGTGGGAAGCAATGTGAAAAACTAACATTTTGGGTGTGGAAAGCAGTGTGAAAAACTGCTATTTTGGGGTGGAAAGCAGTGAAAAAACTGCCATTTTGGGTGTGGACGAATGGATGTTATAATGCAGATTTTTGATTAGGATTTTGTAATCTAGATTTTGGATACTGCCTAAATAGATATTGTAATACAGTTTGGATGGTATATAATTCAAAATATATTACAGTACCGTACCCGTATTGACCATTCTCAAATAGATGCTTTCATTTTAGTTTTTATTTTTTTTTAAAAGAAAATCAAAATATTTCGACGCAACTTTAATGTATTTCTGCGCAACTATGGCGTCGAAATATGTAACTTTTCGACGCAATTTAGTTCGTCGAAATAAACAAGTCGTTTGCGTCGAAATTTTTTTTGACGGTCAACTAGACGACGAGAGGATGGCACGTGGATACTGAAATTTTCGACGCAACTGTTGCGTCGAAATGTCATTTTTTTTGCGTCGAAATAGATGAGTTTTCTTGTAGTGAATGACTCTTTTTCTACTAGTGTCTTGTGTTTGGGCATCCTGCCAATCAGAGTCACTAAAAGCTGTCAACGTATAGTTTTATGTGTCACTGAAAAGCAGTTTATAACAAAGTTCCTTTGGTGTATTTTCAAGTATGTATAACAACAAAAAGTGAAGATTAGTAGGGTGATCTAAAAATTGGCTTAGGGCCTGAATAGCACACAAATTTGGTCTACTATACCATAGAAAGCTAATCTTTCCAACCAATTTCTGTACAAAGTGGGGGTTTCTAGTGCAGTCCCATCTCTCTTATTTAGCTTTAGATTGGGTGTCAAAAGGGCTAACACCATCTTTCTTATCACTACAACCAAACTCTAAGATACTCTTCAGAATATCTCTTTTGCAACAGAACAATTCCATCGGTAGTGTGCAAAAAAGGCATGCGTAGGAAAAAATTTAACCTACCTATGAGATACCCCATCCCACATCGGGATATGAGTAGTAAAGTGATTGGTTTATAAGGATACATTGGGTTGACTATAACAACAAGACCTTCCACGTTTAAGGCCAAGTGGGGATAAAAGGCTTAAAGGGGTAAGTTTTCAAGCACAAATGGCTTGAGAGCTAGGTTGTTGGATAGTAGTCCATATTGGGTGTAACAAAATGGTATCAAAGCCGAATCGGAAACGTGTTGGAATGGATTACCAGACACCTTTCGAGGAAGTATATGGGACTTGAGTGTTAGGCTTGTGACGAGGACATCATGTTCTTTAAGTGAAGGAGTATGTGATACCCCATCCCACATCGGGATGTGAGTAGTAAAGTGATTGGTTAATAAGAATACATATAGGTTGGCTACAACAACGAGATCTTCCACGTTTAAGCCCAAGTGAGGACAAAAGGCTTCAAGGAACTAGTTTTCAAGCCCAAATGTCTTGGGAGCTATATTGTTGGATAGTTTCCCATATGAGCCGTTACAACCTAACTTATTTATCCTAAAATTTCAGTTAAGGATAGTTCCCCATATGAGGCGTTACAACCTAACTCATTTATCCTAAAATTTCAGTTAAGGTTAGTCTTAACAAAAGTATTCAAAGCCAAATCATCTGTAAGACTATTGTCAACATAAACCATAAGAAAACAATATTTACCATCAGATTTCTTTGAAAATAAAGAATAATTGTTTAAAATTGTTCAAAGCCAAGCCTTTTAAAGAAAACATTGAGTTTATGTGCCATTTCCTTGAAGCTTGCAAAAGACCGTACAAATATTTTCTTACTTTTCAAACTTTCCCAAAGATCTCATATTCATGACCCAAAGGATTTCCATGCAAACATCCTCGTTTAAATCACCAGGAAGGAAGGTGTTGTTCATATCCATTGACGAACATACAATTTTCTTTTTGCAACAATAACAATCAAAGCCTTTATGGTAGTGAACTTAACAACAAGGGAAAAATTTTCCAATTCCGTACTTTTGTGTATATCCTTTAGCCACTAGTCTTGTTTTGCATCTCTCAAGAGTTCCATCAGCCTTATAGCTAAATTTGTACACCCACTTACACCAGATAGTTTTCTTCCCTGGGGGAATATCTGAAATACCCCAAACTTATTAAACATGGATTAAATATCTAATCACATTAATTAAGGCCTAAACATGCCTTAGAAAATCAACTGAGAACAACAGTGGTCAACACAAAACAAGATGTTGCACCCTTTGACTGTTAAGGGTAAATAAATACCCAAATGAACTATGTAGGACCCAAAAATTTGTCCTAAGCATATTAACACATTACTAAACATATTATAATTGTTGGGCAACCCTCCAACACAAAGAACAAGCACTTTCATGCTTCAAGGTCAAAAAGGGCAAAAATGTGCTCTAAGAAACCTAAAGGTATAATGACCTCTAAATGATATAAAATTGAGTTACATGATCAAATATCATGTAAGGAACACAACAAGACCGTTGTCAAAGAAAACAGAGCTCAGAAACACCAGGCAACACAAAATGTGCGCTAAAACTCCTTAAAGCACGTTTTTGTGAAATTGTCTTTTAAATTGGTTTTAAATGGGCTAAAAGGTTATAATTACCTTTAAATATAATAAAATATCATATTATATGATATTAGGAATTTAATTCCAGAAATTTACGAATTTTTACAAAATTAATATTAAAATATTAATAAAACCCTAATGTGGGGCCCGTTTGGGTCAACATTGACTAAGTTGGTCAATGTTGACCATTGACCACGAAATGGACTACATAAAATCAGATAATTAAGTCTCTTAACATACCAAGAGACATGTGACAATTAAATATATGCTCTTACTTTTACATAAAATAACAAAAAAAAGTAAACTTTACCTTATAAAACAAAAAGGTGGGTACCACTTACCTTACCCCATGTGATGCCAGCCGGTTTTGGAGCCTTCAATTGCTCCTCTTTTCTCTTGCAATTCGGTGCTCCAGCTGGTACAAGACAAAAGTGCTTAGTCACCTTACAACAAGTATATTAAAGTAACATTATTTATCTCATTTTCATTCAAAATTGGCTCCAATCATGCCTACCTTTGTCAATCAAGCTCGGCTGCCTCCTTGCCTTATCTCCACCGAATTCCCCTTCAATTATCAACTCCAATCAAGCATTGATGAGTCATCAAACAATAATGACCAAAAAAATTCAAAAAAAGTGCTTTAAGGCAATAATAGGTCATCCTCCTTCATTTCTTCTCTTCAGCCGAGATGGCTCACTCATTGAGCTCTCTCAGGCTCCCCTCCACCGTAGGTAAGAGTTCCAAGCACCATTGATGAGGTTTCAAGCTCTAGGTAAGCTCTTAAGGCATAAAAATGCCCATTTTCTTCATCTTTCCTTCCTTTTTCGATTGATCTACACTCCAACCTTTTCTATACATCTATGTAGAGTGATTTGGAGGTTATAGGAAGTGTTGGTTTCGTACATAACCAGATCTAAGGAGGAAAGTTCAAGTCTTGACCATTTAAGGTAAAAATGTGCTTTAAGCTCATAACTTTTTATTCCCTTCAAGTTCGGCTGTGAAACTTTGGTAATAGCCTAATATTATTCTCCTTTTCATGTGGAATCTGTTGGTTAGCCATTTGGAGCAAAGGTGCCGAGATCCAAAGGAAATACCCTCTTTTAAGGCATTTTTCCAAGGTAAAACCTAATAACAAGGTAGTTTGTTGAGATCTAGCTATTTACTATGTCAATATGGTGGATCTAACACCTTGTGGTGTGTTTTGATTCAGGCCGAAACCATCTTGAACTCTCCTTGCATTTTTAAGGTGATTTTTGCCTTAAATCTTACATTAAATTACTTCTTATGGTTAGATCTTTATTGGAGACTAACTAGGCCTTGTTCTCTGTTTGAAAACATGTAAAACAAGCTGTGGAGAATTTCTACTTAAGGTGGCCGAACCAAACAAGGTTCTATCTAGGTTAAATCAAGGTATAAATTACTTAAAACCTTAACTTGTTACATTAATACAAGTTTAAGCTATTCCTAATTAATTGCCGTGAGTGAAGAGGTGAAATAAGGTCTTGTTTGACCTTAAAATGTTTAAGGAATGGTTTAATAAATTTTATAACTAATTAAACAAGCATAAGTGTCAAATTTAAGACATTATGTGGAAGTTTGGTAATTAAACAAAGAATCTATGGTGAGGCCGAAAATTATATGTATTTTGGGACATTTATGTGTAATTTATTTTGTGAGCAAATGTTTGTAATAAGGCCATGTATTTTAGGCCATTTTATTTATGCATTTACAAGTTTTTATTTAAGTTTAGGTGATATTCTATTATTACCGAAAAGAAGTGGGTCTTAGATGTAATTAAATTAAATTTGGGGCTTTAGAATAATAAGGCCGAAAATTAGAGTTAAAAAAGGAGTTAAAATAAAGCTTATAAGATTTTATAAAGTTTTGGGGTAAATGGTGAATTTTAGAAAGTTTGGGTACTAAACCGTAATTATAAGGAATTGGTGGTCAAGGAAATATTAAGGTGGTCAACCGTGACCATATGCTAGGTTTTGACCAAATTAGATAAGTTAAATAACTTATTTAAGGTTGTATAATAAGATAAGAATCTTATGGTAATATTTTTATAACATATGTGGTGAATATGTTATTACCGAAAACTAAGGGTGTAAAATGGTATTTTAAACACCCATGGGCTATTAGGAATTTTTAGGAATTTATTTGGTGGATTTTGGAATTAAAATGAACTATATATGTATAATATATAGTTATTATGTCATTATGACACTTTGGAGAAAAATAGATGGTGGAATGGTAAATACCAAAAGTATATGGGTTAATAAGGATATTTATAACCCTTTGGTGGAATTTGGTGATTTTTAGAATTATTAAGAGAATTTATTAAGATATGTGTATGAAATATGGTTTTAATGATATGGAAGAACTATATGTTATAAATAGGGCCAAATGGCAATTATAGAATAGCACAAGGGCTGTTCGGAATTTACAAAAAATAACCATAGGTTATACTCTTTTATAAGTTAGAAATGTTATATTAAATGGTATATATAACATGGTAAAAAGAAAGGGGTGATTTTGTAAATAAAGGAAACTATGGTTTATGGAAAAGAATAAGATTTTCTTATGGTGCCTAAGAGGCAATAATAAATAGTTTTGTATAAAGACTATAGGTTATAAGTTAAAGGGAATAAAAATATCACATAGTATGGTATTAGTATATGGTATAACATTACATAATGTTATGTGGTCAAAACGGAATTTAAATTAAGTTAAGGGCTATACTGAGTTAATAAGAGTTGAGAGATGAATTTTAGACTAAGGTCTATAATGTTATAAATGTTATGACAATGATATGGTTTAGATGGAATTAATATAAGGAAGGGTACTCACATAAAATAATGTGACAAACTATAAATAAGTGAGATTTATAAACTAAGGTGTTTATGGAATAAACCTTAGGAGTTGTAATTATACAACATAAGATGTTACATGATATTAGGATAATAATCTTAATATAAGTTGTATAATATAATACAACTAATGGGAATAATCATCCAATAAAAGATGATAAAATGTAACATAAAATACAAGAGTTTATGAAACTCATGGGAATTACCTACGTGGTAAATATATACATACACAAGGATAATGTATATAAGGTGGATATCTTTTGGTTGGAAACCATATGATTTAATGGTGGTGATTATTTAAAAAATGTATATAGTCATGAACTATAAGTTATGAGTTTTGGATACAATACAAAAAATAATATATACTACAATCATGCATGAATACATGCAACTATAGGTTACGTACCTAAACTAGATGTGGATAAGATTAAAAGAAATATTAGGAATTAAACTTAACAGTTGAAATAGTTTTGACGTACGCGTTTTAAGTAACAAAACCGACTGTTTTAGAGAAACCCGTAACAACAACTGTAGAAAACAGGGGTGAACTGTCGGGGTTACTTATAATTCGGAAATACCGGATGTAGTTAGTCATGGAGACTGACTTATAGTTTTATTACCGTTTAGAGTATACTTCTGACAAGGACGCTTGACGAGCTAACGGACTACACGGAGCGTAGGATCTTGCTGATTCATACTCCACCGTAATACAGTCAGGGTGAACGGTATGTAAAGGGGTTTGATCCGAGTTGTCCTAAGGTTGCTCCTTGGGCTCGGATTTGGTTGATATAACTTGTATGTTGTTGTGTGATATGTGATAAGATTGTTTGTCTGAATGTGATAATTAATATGCATGAACTGTATATTTATAGCTGCTTATCATTTACTGTTGTTGAGTTAACAGTATTGGTTCGTATATATGAACCTATATATATAAAACGAACTAGCGGCTATGGTGCTATCTTATATGAGATATAAGGAACGTAAGTAAAACGTTGTAGCACTATGATAATAATATATACATATTATCTGAGACTTTTATACGGAGCATTGGCCTTGCTATACGCCGCTCTTGTATCTAGCACTGGATCCCGAGTTTACAGACTCCGGATTGGACTAATGACCCTAGTCTGCTGTGTTAGAAAATTTGGTAATGCGATGCGATGGTATAATTAATTAATTAATGGAATGGAAGTAAAGCCAAGAGGATGTGGCTCTTGGTGCGCGCTGTGATCACAAAAACGATACCAGGATGTTCGCGTACGGGTCCGTAAGTATCAAGAAAATTTCCCGTGAGCTAGAATGGCTCGTTGGTCGGAGACTCTACCGTTGGAGTGGCTACTGCCGTGGGTGACCCGCCATAATATATGGGTAACTAGAGACATGTCGTTTTAACGAGACATTGTCACTAGGTATAACTGAACAACTAAAACAATTGAGACTTATACAGTGGCGAACAATACCATGGACGAGACTAATACTTATTTATTATTCTCGTTGTTTCGCTTTGTTGTTCATTGGTTATACTTGTGGTTATTTTATTGTGTGTTGATGGTTGGATGGAGCCTACAAGGCCAAGGTAAATTAAATATGTACATTGTACATTATATTGTTATTGTTCGATACGTTCGATATATAGTTGTGGATTGTGTTATTAAATGATTGTGGATTGGATGGATGGTTGAATATCTATGAATATTTGGATGGATGAATATGTATATTATACATGTTTATTTCAGTATTGTTATAACTGTAAAATGGTAAAGTATGAAACCGACCTAATAATAAGATGGTTAAAATGACAAGTGACCATTAGGGTCCAGGCCCGGCATACTCAGCGTCTATCGCTGATACTACACCATTACAGGTTGTTGATCATTGTCGGAGCTGAAGAAGCAGGAACAGGGTAATTGGAGTGTTACTTTTGTCACCACACTTGGAGATGTTGTATAGCAATGAAGATGGTGAATTGTATTATGGTAAGGTTGTGTATTCAGGATTGGGTAGATGCTCACTTGTCGATGTTTATGGTTTATGGACTTAGTGTGATGTATAGGAGTTTCTCGTTGTCACTGCGGTTAGCAGTTTATTTGTATTGGAAGTTGGATGTAGTTTGGCTGCGTTGCTCGCATGGGCGAGTAACGGCCGGTGACACCCGAGTGAGTTTTGTAATGGTTATTTGTTTTTCCGCTGCGAGACGTTTTATTTATTGCTACGTGAGAGATTATATCGTGATTATTGAGAGGGGTGTTACAATATCCTTTAAAATCCAAGTGTTATTTTGTCTAAAGCCTGGAACTCTACATCCATAGCCTTTTTATCATCAAATACCTTTAATTGAATCCCCATAATGAATGGGTTCAATTTCCCTTACTGTCTTAGAATGAAAATTATGGCTATCAATATCTTTAATGACCAAAAGACCTAGGGTCTATTGCAAAGAACTACAACTAACTATACAATCCTAATCATGTAGCAAAATTAATCAGATTCATAATACATGTTATCACAAGAATTCATAACAACAACTAATCTCTTTCATTTGGGATCTAAAAAAGGGGGTTTATAGATGACTTATCTGTTTCATATGGAGTTTATCTTCCCATAATGTAGTCCTTCAAATAACTTGGCGGGTGTTTACTGGTTGAACGTCTCACTATAGCATCTTGTTGCACGGACAGTTCAATTTGGCTGCTACTTTATTCCTCTATTGTATCAGTTGGTTCAGGCCAGCTTCTGCTTTGGTTATCTTCATCAGCAAAGTTCTTGTAACTTGTCTCTATATCATCAACACTAGAAGCATGGTCATTAACATTGGTAGGAAATTCATTGTCATCCAGTGAAAGCAAAAGGTCTTCATCAGAGGATAAGATATTTTGCTCCTCAATGGTAATTACATTCTCTGTTGAAGTATAGAATTTCTCTCTATATAGATAAAAAATTCTCATGGAAAATAACATCTCTACTAAAGATGATTCTTTGATTATCCTTATCAAAAAGTTTATAAGCTTTATTTTCTTGTCTGCAACCAAGGAAACTAGAGTTGATAGACTTAGAAAGAAAATTATCATGCTATTCCCCTAGTGATATTGACAAAACAAAGACATCCAAAACACTTTAGCTGAAAGTAATCAGGTTTATTCCCAAATACAGTTTCAAAGGAAGTTTTCCCTCCGATGCTGGTCAAAGGCATTCTATTTATTAAATAAGTGGCCGTTAAGATGGATTCTCCCCAAAATTGCTTTGGAAATGAGGAATGAAACATCAAAGCTATAGCAAATTCCTACATCAAGTTGTGAACTTCTTCGGGCTGGAGTTAGAGAGTTGGTGAGGATTAAGTGTCTCTTTTGTAATCTTACAATATTATAGTGGAAGTTTGGATCATATTGTAGTCCCGAGATTTTTTACACTAGGTTGAAGGGATTTTCCTTGTAAATTCTGTGTCCTGCTTTATTTCCGTTTTTCGATCTTTGGGTGTGTTGGATTCCGGTTTATACCCGTGAATTCATAACACTAAGTGTACAATACATGTATCTATCTCTGACTACATTTAGATGTGGCCAATAATTTACATTTTATAAACAACACAAATGACTTTTTTGAAACCCATATATAAGGTGAATGGCAATTTTTGACATCATAGATCTAGAGAAAGTAGGGGATTCAAACTGGTCTATGGATCATGGGGTCTTATATATGCAACAACATAATGAAAGTTATTTTTTGTTTGATTGCACAGACTATCATTTCACTAAACCTTCATTACAACCCTAAGGCAACATATAAGCACCAAAGTGCAGCTGAATGCATCATCATTCAACAACCATTACACATACAAACCAGCAGAACAAAATGAACATTATCCGACACTTGCACACCAGAAGAACAACCAGCCAATAAGATATGTCAAAAAGCTTGAATCTATGAG
This sequence comes from Limonium bicolor, assembly GCA_023374045.1. Taxonomy (NCBI): domain Eukaryota; kingdom Viridiplantae; phylum Streptophyta; class Magnoliopsida; order Caryophyllales; family Plumbaginaceae; genus Limonium; species Limonium bicolor. The sequence goes on along the minus strand of CM041776.1, from coordinate 342,408,568 downwards.
AATACTACTATAGACAACTAGGGCCTCAAGGGCTGTCGCACGAGTACCAGGGCAGAAACCATCTATAAACCCAACTCAAAGACTAGACACTACAAACTATTATTAATCCTAAAAAACTACTTGCACACCATCTATGAACCTAAGATGGTTGTCGAACTAGAGCACACCATCTCCAGAAATGTTAAAGTTACCCTATTTAGACTGGTGGGTGGCAAACTTAAAACCGAGACAACCGACATGCAACCGTCGATAGTAAACAACTCCATGGATGCGTGACCACCCAGGTTGCCGCATGCAAGCGCCGAATAGGACTCACAAGGATGACTATAACAGATGCCATCACCATCACCGTCATCCTCGTTGATCTTCAAGGATAAACCCATTAGGATCGAGAAGGATAACATGTCGAATCAAACCAAAATAACACCCAATCCTAGAAAAGGGAATCAGTGAAGGAAAAACAAAGAAGATTGGTAAGAATAAGACGAAGAAGTAAGAAGGGAATTAGGGGAGCTAAAACATGTAGGGAGATAAAACTGAAGACATTGAAAATAAGTGGAACGACACAAGACAAAAAGCAAAAGGGCGGCGGCTCTATGCAAAGGTGGGATGAAGAAGTTTTATCACAGTTGTTGGAAGTAGTAACATCAATGATTTTTTTTGTGGAAAGTAGCATCAATCGGTTAAACCAATATGAATGTTTTTTTTTTTGAAATCCATAAACAAAAGATGAATGCCAATAAACCCATGCCCACAACGCCATCACCTTTTTTTTTTTTTGTGTGTGTGTGTGTTCCTAAATAAAAGAAAAGACAACGCCACCACTGTAACGTCGGTTGACACGAATTCCGTCTGTCCTGAGGACAGGGAGTTGTAGCTCTCTGGCCACTGCATTACAAGTACTAGTCAAGAAACCGGCGATGTTTTCTCTGTCGTCTCATCTCGCTTCCTCCATCTCTCATTCCCCTGTCCCTCCACTCCTCCTTGCACGCTCTCTTCGTTCCTCCCCTTCCCGCCTGGCCGCTTTATGCCGCTCCGTTCCCACCCCTAGATTCCTCTTCTGCCCCTCTGCTAATCCCAAATCACCTCTTTGCCCCGCTTCGCCCCGTTCTTATTCTACACCCCATAAAGCTTCGATTAGGAATTTCTCCGACGGCGTATCTGCCATGGACTCACCAACAGGGGAACGAATCCCCTCGTCCTCGGCTGACGTCGATGCCGTGACCCTGAATTTGAAAGATCAGAAAATATCGGTGGACGGTGCCGAGACTCGTAATGATAATCCGGAGAAGAGGACTTTGCTGACCCTCGAAGAGTTGAATTGGGATCACTCTTTTGTTCAGGAACTGCCCGGGGATCCAAGGCGCGACAATATCCCGAGACAGGTTCTTGTTGCTATTGACGTATTTTTAATTTCGTTTCTCGTGCCTTTTATGGCATAAAGAGATTTCCCCTGACCGGTTCTAGTTTATCGTTGAGAGTTGGCTGTTCGGAACTTGGGATGATGTCGATTTGAGGATCATATAGGCTGCTATCTTTCTCAGTGCAATCGACCCACCTCCTATTTTGCTAGTAGTGGTCACGCGAAGTGCTGAAGTAGTTAATAACTTTATTGGCGTTAGCTGCAAATTGATTTTGAGCTATTTGCACTGATAGATTGAATGTTTTGTTTCTATCGTCACCGGCGTCCTTATTTTAATTTCTCAAAGTCATTTACACCAAGTGCCGCTATCAGACGTATTTAGCAACTCAGAGTTATGCTTCGTGTATCTGGACTGGATCAGTTTTTATACATGTACTGTTGACCTAGGAGAGAACATTCATTTGGCGACTGTTGCTTGATCCTCGTGTCACTCTCTCTGCAGGTTCACCATGCTTGCTATACAGAGGTGTCTCCATCCGCGGAAGTTGACAATCCGCAGCTCGTTGCTTGGTCTAAGTCGGTAGCTGAGTTACTGGAGTTGGATCCCAAAGAGTAAATCTTATTTCTCTACTATCAATTTCCTGGTTTCGTAGTTAGGAATGGAGCATCTGTGTTTGATGGTTCATTTTTAAAGGATGCAGCCGACTTAGACATTAATCCAAACAACACAAGTTGGGCAGTAGATACTAGAACTGTTATTCTACGGATGGTAGTGCTAGTTCAATTCTACTTCTGCTCTTTCTCCGGGTTGAGTTACTGCTCAGTTATTTCCTACTGCTGGTGCCTGAAACTTTCGTCTGCTTCTCCTTGACTTCCTCTATATTTTCGGTGTGCTGACTGGAGACCTGTTATTTCATAATGCTACACTCTGCTGCTGGATATCTTGTAAGTTGCTTATAGCTGTTTCTCAATTTCAGGCTTGAAAGGCCTGATTTTCCGCTTCTGTTTTCTGGAGCTTCTACCCTTGTTGGATCGTAAGTGCTACTTGTAAAGTTATCTTATAAAAAGAATAGCTCTCTGTCTAAATTATATGAATATTTTTCTTAGCTGCCAGTATAATAGTAATGCCTTGTAAAGAGCTATGTCTCTCATTCATCTTGAACCTCCTTTACAGCCTTCCATATGCTCAGTGCTACGGAGGGCATCAGTTTGGCATGTGGGCTGGTCAACTTGGTGATGGACGGGCAATTACTTTGGGGGAGATTGTGAACTCAAAATCTCAGAGGTGGGAATTGCAGTTAAAAGGGGCTGGCAAAACTCCATACAGCCGCTTTGCAGATGGACTGGCGGTACTGAGGAGTAGTATTCGAGAGTTCCTTTGCAGTGAAGCTATGCATCACCTTGGTGTCCCAACTACACGTGGCCTTTGCTTGGTTACAACTGGAAAATATGTTGTGCGAGATATGTTTCGAGTATGAATGCTCTAACTCTATTTGCTTATATGACTGAAAGTTGAAACTTTTTTTTATTGATGAAGACCATGTGGCTGTCTGGAATGGAAGTGAATGGAGTGGCTCCTTCATCACCCGTTCTGTGACCCGCTTTTGTTATATGGGAAATAAAGCCTGATCTAATAGGTAATGTTGTTGTAATGTGCAGTGGTAATGCCAAGGAGGAACCTGGAGCCATCGTCTGTAGAGTGGCGCCATCTTTTCTACGATTTGGGTCGTACCAAATACATGCTTCCAGAGGTAAAGAAGACCATGAAATTGTTGGTGCTCTGGCTGACTATGCTATTAGACATCACTTTCCTCATATTAACAACACGTGTAAGAGTGAAGAGTTATCATTCAATACCGGCAAAGAAAACCAAACAGTTGTGGACCTGACCTCCAACAAATACGCTGGTAAAGTAAAAGGCAATTTTATTTACCTACCTCTACTGTTCATCCTTGCAGTACATAGACAGCTATTCTGATTGTTAATGTTTCTCTTGCGCGATCTTCGATGATGACATATTTTTTCAGCTTGGGCTGTGGAAGTAGCTGAACGAACTGCTTCCCTGATTGCGGGATGGCAAGGGGTTGGTTTCACGCATGGGGTGCTGAATACTGATAATATGAGCATATTGGGTCTCACAATTGATTATGGTCCCTTTGGCTTTTTGGATGCCTTCGATCCTACATTTACTCCAAACACTACTGATCTGCCTGGAAGAAGGTACTGTTTTGCGAACCAACCTGATGTTGGCTTGTGGAATATAGCCCAGTTTGCGTCTACGCTGCAAGCTGCAACCTTGATTTCCGAGGAGGAGACAAATTATGTTATGGAAAGGTGACACTGTCTAATCTTACTTACGTTTTCTTGATCCGCTTGTAGTGAAGCATTGTCAGGTAGTACTGATGTGGTAATGAATTATTATGTTTTGCAGGTATGGAATCAAATTCATGGACCAATACCAAGCCATAATGACCAAAAACTTGGATTGTCAAAGTACAACAAAGAATTGATTGGCAAACTGCTCAACAACCTGGCAGTTGATAAAGTGGATTACACAAACTTCTTTAGGCTACTTTCAAATGTGAAGGCTAATCCTGATACTCCTGAAAAGGATCTATTGATCCCGCTGAAGGCCGCTCTGTTAGATATTGGCCAAGAGAGGAAGGAGGCTTGGATCAGCTGGGTCAAAACCTATATACATGAGGTACCTCATGATTACAGCATGTTGCCCTTAGGCCATGGATGTAATTTTTGTATGGAAATGTAATACACTAAAAGTGATAATGATTGTCTTTGTTGTTTGTGTGAATAGCTGGCTGCAAGTGGTGTGTCTGATGAGGATAGGAAGGCTTCAATGAATGCTGTAAATCCCAAATACATTCTAAGGAATTATTTATGCCAGAGTGCAATAGATTCTGCAGAGCAAGGGGACTTCGAGGAGGTGAGACGGCTGTTGAAGGTCATGGAGAGACCATATGACGAACAGCCAGGAATGGAGAAGTATGCACGGTTGCCCCCTGCTTGGGCTTACCGGCCTGGTGTCTGCATGCTTTCATGCTCTTCATAACCACCCACCAGTTAGCAAGAGGTCCCATTGATGATCTAGCTTTCTGTTTCCTGTAATTTCACAAAGTAAAAAGCACAGCGTGTTTGTAGTCTGTATAGTATCAGCTAGCAGATGTTGTAGGAAGGATTTTCTTTTGTCCTGCCGCTTGGAATGCCTGTACGAGTCTTGTACATCTCACGGTTACAGATACTGAGTTTGGTTGAAGAACGTGTCATCTTCTCTGTCGCTTTAATCCTCCTCTATTATAGGTTCAGGAATCAGTCATCATTAGGCCCCTTTCTTTTTTTTTTTTTTTTTTTTTTTTTTTTTTTTTTTTTGTGTTTCGAGCGCTAGTAGCTGATACCTAAAAGCTGTTGTGGGTTTATATGGATGAATGACTGATTTCAAAAGTAAAAACATGGGAAAATTTACGAGATACCCCTATTTTCTTTCGTAATTCACAATATATCCTTGTGGTTTTAGTAATTCAACTTTAACATGCTTAAATGTTGTCCAAAATTGATGAAACTTTACATGAACGATGTTAAAGTGTTATATTTTGATCCAATATCAAATTTGAAGTTTTTTAAGCTCGCGTGTGACCTATGGGACCCAATGAGCAGACACATGTTCATTGGGTCCCACAGGTCACATGTGAGTTTAAAAAACTTCAAATTTGATATTGGACCAAAATATAACACTTTAGCATCGTCTATGTAAAGTTTCATCAATTTTGATTAACATTTAAGTATGTTTAAAGTTGAATTACGAAAATCACAGGGGTATATTGTGAATTACGAAAGAAAACAGGGGTATATTGTGAATTTTCCCTAAAAACAAATATAAATTGTTCCTTTTTATATTAGATGTTTTGAATTGATTAACCATGCTGTTTTGAATAAACTTTATAGGTAGATGATATCTGTTCCATAATATGTCAAAAAAATGGGTTAAGCTGATCGTTCTAACTGATAATATTAAGTCGACTGAAATTTGTGTAAAAGAATAAATATATGATGTGGTTTAACCCATGAGAATTAGGCAGCGAGTTGAGATCACACGGATGTCACTAGTTTGTTTGGGGATAGCTGTTTGGGGCTGTTGTTGAGTTCTGCAGTTGGAAATTGAGAAGTTGTCTGTTGATGGTTTTGTAGAAGCTGTTAGCTGTTGGTTTTGGTGTCTGGTGGAACGTCTGTTGATGGTTTTAGAAAACAGAGGCTGTTGTTAGATCATGCTCTTGGAAACTGAGAAGTTGTCTGTTGATGATTTTGTAGAAGCTGTCAGCTGCTGATTTTAGGTGTTTGATGGAAGCCTGCTGATTTTGGAAATTGAGAAGCTTTTGTTGCTGGAAGTTGTTCCCCAAACGAGCTCGTTACTGTTCCCAGGTAGTTCAAATTCGCACCGGTTGTTAATTATGGGGTTCAGGTATTAGAAGATAGTGTTACCTTGTAATATAGTTCTTAGGTAGATGTTGCGGGATATCCGTCATGGTGCAGGCCAAATGAGGTGGTAGTCCCAGTCAGTAGTTGACTCGGTTGTCTTTTGTTATATTAATTTTAAATTGTTATAACTTTCAAAATATATGTCCAAAATAAAAAAAATGGCACCAATGTTCATCTAAATTCAAGCTCTTCAAAACAAGACCAAACATGAATATGTTTGACAAGTTTAAAATTTATATTTGTTACATGTATATATTTGCACTAGAGCTGCTCAAAACCTGATCGGCCCGGCCCGGAAAAAAGCCCGGTAGTCCCGAATTCGACGGACTATCCGGACGGGCTTGGACAAAAAAATGAGCCTGAATAAAAAACCGGGCCGAGCCACGACAAATTTTCAAGCCGTGGGCCGAGCCCGCTCGGTCCGGTTTTAATATTTTTTTTTAAAAAAAATATATAAAATAATGTATGTCTTATATTATTTTATATAATACATATATCAAAATTATATTTAATATACATACAATATAAAATTTTACTCAACTTTATATATATAATAATGATTTTGAAATTAAATATATTTTTTTTAATTTTTTAATTTAAAGAATAAAAATAAGTAAATAACTGGGCCGGCCGGCCGGGCACGGGCAGAGCTAAAAAAACCGGGCCTAGCCCGGCCCGAAGATAAAAAACCCTGCTAGCCCGGCCCGGCCCGAAGATAAAAAACCGGGCTCGGTCTTCATGAGTAGGCCCGACGGGCCCCAAAAATCTTCCTAGCCCGACCCGAACCCGGCCCACCCCCCGAATGATCACCTTTGGCATATATAAGCAAGACTTATGATTCATCGTATAAAGCTTAAATTACATCGCACAACAATAATAACACACCAAAAAAAATAATGATTCAGTATTTTTTTCTGATTGGTACATCAAGAAAATATATGATTCATCATATAAGGCTTAAACTGTAACATACAAATAATAATAATGCACCATAGAATATAAAACAATAATGATTCACCACTTGTTAATTATTAAATCATAATATCAATGTTAATGAACCATATCTTCATTTTATTATATCATCGCAAACATATAAAAATACAAAAATTTAAACAATAATGCTACACAAAACAATATTTGGTATGTATGAAAAAACATGATTCACCATAGAAGGTTTAAAATATATCATACAACAATAATTATATATTATAAAATAATAATGATTTTTTATCGGTTCCAAATTTGTAATCTACTTATTAGTTAATGAATGATAATATCAATTTTAATGAATCATAATATAAAATTAATGAATCATATTATCATTTTAGTATATCATCATACACATGTAAAAATAGGTTTTTTTAAGTTATTAAAACATATTCATGACTGGTCTTGTTTTGAAGAGCTTGAATTTAGTTGAACAATGATATAATACAGTGCTGACTGGACTGCCAAGTGGATAAATCGTAACATGTAATTTAGTTATAATTGAAATCCTTTTCGTGATTATTTGTTCGTTAATTTAATTAATAGAACCATTTTGACTATACATGTCTAATAGAGTTATAAGTTTTGAACTTATTGAATAATTACATAAATTGAAATTAAACACAATCTTTATTAATAATCCATAAAAATAGACAAAATTAATTAGAAAAATACATTTATAATTATGTTTTGTAGCATATTTTACAATAATTAACTTCCATATAAATTAGTTAAATTTTATTACATACAATATGGGATTTATACGAGACCTACCCACTTATACCACAAATATATTATCAAATAGATCAAAGACGAATATATTTTATATGCTAATGGCTTACTTCCTATTTTCTTGACATATTTGGATGTTAAGTTTAAGATTTATATTATTATTAAATAATATCGAATTTAGTTACAAATATTTATATAACTAATATGTTAAAAATAAGATAAACTAATTATTTTTTAACAAATGGAAAAACTATATTTAAATTTAAGTATATACATATTTATTTAGAGTCAATTATTATATACTAATAGTTTCTAATATCTAGGATTTAACTTTTTTAATATAAAATTAAAATACCTTCCCAGTTTATTTCCTTATATTAAATTTAAAATATAGTATAGAATTAAAGAGAATTGAACAATATATCTTATATTACTATAGATAATTTTTTTTTAAATTTTTTTATTTTGATAGTGCATATAGATTTACTAATTTATAAATCAGCGTATTTTTCTTTTATTAAAAATCTATAATTGAAATATGAATAGAAATAATTAGAGACACTGAATATTATACTCCCTTCGTCCTGAATTCATCGTCTTGTTTACTTTATGAACGTTTTTTTCACTTCAATATTAAGTATATAAGATAAAAATAATTTTATAAAACTAAATTTTGTAATATATAGTTTAAAATATAAGGATGCAAAACTTAAATTTTAAAAATTATTTTATCTTATATATTTAATTGAAGTTTAAATAATAAATAAGACGGTCAATTCAGGATGGAGGGAGTATTATATTTTCTAATTTTTCAATTTTCTAAATATAAAATTAAAAAAATAACTGATTACATAGGCTCTGTTCGGCATGACTGTTTTGGCAGCATAAATGCAGTATATTTGACAGCAGGAATGCGCTGACATAAATGCAGCATATTTGCTGGTAGGAATGTGCTGACATAAATGCAGCAGTTTTGAAAACTGCTGTTTGGCAGTGCAGCATATATGCAGCATGTTTGGTTAAGTTAGTTATATGTAGTGCGTTTACCGTTTTCGTATTACAATTATAATTTATTATATTACACTATGTAACTTTATTTTGTTAGTAAAAATAAATAAAAAATTCACAAACAATAAAATTTTTATTTCTATTATTTAAGAAAAACTTGTAACTCCTAAATAATATATTTTTATTATTTAAATTTTATAATTCTTACAAATATAAAAGCGTAAAAAAAGAGAAAAAGCGTTTCAAATTTTCTGATAATGTTATGTGAATTTATTTAGTGAAATTATAACTTTTAATAATATATAATATTTTTGTAATTTTTGTATGTTAATAATTTTATATGCATTCATATTTTTATATACTATTTTAATATTTTAATTTATATATCAACAAGTGTGTATATTTATTCGTTTTTTTAATTTTATTAATCTATGTGGTATTACAAATAATATATTATAGATTTATATTATAAATGTGATTTTTTGTAAATTTGGTTAAAGATGTAGTACTATTTTTCATAAATTATTTAAAGCATTATGTAATTTGTAATAAATAAAGTAACTTGTAAAAAAATTCTTTTTTTTTTAAATCAATAGTCACATTAATTACATTATGAAGTGAGTAAATAAACGGAAGTGAAAGCACGAAAACGAAAAAGTAGCATTTGCTGCAGGTATTTATGCTGACAATTATGCTGTCATTTATGTTGACATTTATGTTGACATTTATGCTGTTTTAGGTGGACAACAAAAACAAATAAATGAGTGCAAAACAGCATATGCTGTACATTTATACTGTCAAAAAATGCACATTTATGCTAATCGAACGCGCCCATACAGATAAATGGGTGTAGATTGTGCGCTGCATCGGCTCTTTTATCATGATTCATGGCAAATTCTATTGTACAACCGTTGTACGGTGAGCATCGTACAACCGTTCATTTTAAATTCAAACGTTGTTCAAGTTTTTGTATTGATTGTTCATATTGATGTAAAAGTTCATGTTTTATTGTGAAAGTTGTTCAACTTTATATGATGATTGTTCAAATTAATTGTGAAGAATGTTCGGGGATGTACATAAACATCGTACAAACCGGTTGTATGATAGTCGATTGATGATTCGACCTTTCGCAGTATCCCCATCTTTCCATATTTTACCGGCGCGCGCCGTTGACCGCAAGGCCTGATCCGGCCCGTGCATCCCCCCATTTCAGTTCTCTCAGTCTCGCCGTTGTTTTGCTTGTTACCGCGAATCTTATCCATTTCATCTACTCTGTGCGGACCTTGCTTCTACTGTTCCGTCAATTACGGGGAAACCACAAGCTTTCCCCATATCCCATTTTCAGGTGTATTTCTTTCTGTCACTGGTGGTTTCTCTTGCCTCCGGGCAACCCACGAGCTACACAGAGCATACCTCTGGAGTTATTTCCAGTGAGTTATTTGGGCCCTTTATCTCAGCAATGCGAATCGTCTAATTGCCACTACTGACTAAACTTTAATATCTGAATTCATTTCTCGATCAACAGCTGGAAGATGAGTTCAATTCGGCGATGTCTTTGAGGTCTGGAAAATGGGCATCCTGAATTACAGAGACGCACTTAAGCTTCAGGAAAAACTTGTTCTGGATAGAAAATCCGGGATGATCACTGACACTATTCTTTCTCTGCAACATCCACCAACCTACACACTCGGAAAGCGCAGGACAGATCACAATCTACTCATACCCACGACCGAACTCGAGAGCATTGGGGCGGAGCTTCACTACACAGCTCGAGGAGGAGATATAACATATCACGGGCCTGGGCAAGCTATACTGTATCCGATCATATCGCTTCGTGATATTGGTATTGGTGCTCGGATCTTTGTGGAAATCTCGAGCGCACTATTATTGAGTTGGCTTCTCTATATGGTTTAGAAGCTTCTGCTGGGAGAAAGGGTGAAACTGGGGTTTGGGTTGGGGACAGGAAAATTGGTGCAATTGGTGTCCGTATTCAACACGGGATTACTTCTCATGGACTGGCGTTCAACATTAATCCTGATCTTCAGTATTTTAAGCATATTGTTCCTTGTGGGATTGCGGACAAGGAAGTTCTTCTTTTGAGTAGGGAGAAGGGGACGATGTTCTCAATGAGGAAGTAGTTCAGATCAGCTGATAAGTTGTTTTGCTGAGCAGTTTGGCTATGGCACTGATTTGACCATAAGGGAGGATACTCGATGAGATCTGCGGCTGTCAAATTGTTTGCCCGTGATCTCCCCATTTTCCTGACATTCATTTAGGGCAATTTGATTATTGTATTATCATTATTCATGATTTATTCTGTCTTATGTTAGGGATCAGATCATGACTTGTTTATCCCTACGATTTTGTATACCGTAACTTGTGACAAAAAGCAAAGCTGAAGACTATGTTATCAAATCCTAGTGTAATATCAATACTTTTCATCCGTGACTAGAGGTAGGTAGTGCCCACGTTGATGAAACCATATATTTCCTTGTAAATTGCTATTGAACTGCGTCTTCAAATTGACTTTCAACTTGAATGCATCAGGATGATGCCGTGGCCATTTTTTATTAATCTATATGTCTGCTGAACTACAGTTCTCTGTACTTAGGCTTTGTGTGGGATTGCTAGCAAGACAGTGTGTAATAATGCTGTTCTAGCTTGTTTCTTTTGATTTTCACCGTACCAGATCATCTTCAGCATTGGAGTTGTCTTGGTACATCTGAGAAATTGGATGAAACAAACGAACTTGCTGTCTGGAACCAGCCCGGCTCTGAAGATTGAGCAGCTGAAGTGACAAGTGTGATTTATACAAACGATGAAAGTAGTCTTTTTATTGGATGATGGGAATGATATTCCAGCTATTATTGGCTGTTTAACTATTTTAGATGCGATTTGGGACAAAAAGTACAACATGGGAGGTGGGAGGATCAGAATAAGATCCTGATCTGTTCCATGTGGCAGTCACATGAGGCCATAGTTATGTTCCATTTAGGAAGAGCTATCAGTCTAGTATGAATGAGTCATAGCATCACATGGTAAACTGCTGCTAAGCTCCAAAAATCACAGAGGGTTAAAATAGGTCTTTACCTTGCCTCGTTGCAACATGTTTACATTAAGTTACTTTATCATACTTGCTTCCTTAATCATTGGCAGTCAATCCTGTCTTCTCTTTTTCTTTGCTGCCAATATTAGTTATTTAATTGCCGTAGCCATACCCATTGATTAGCAAGGCTACCCTTTTTAATCAACGGCTGATCATAAATATATGTATACATATTATATTTTGTTCATGATTTGTCGGTACTGGTTACTGAGCCTTATTTTATGTCCTGATCAGTTCCACTACCATCTCTCTGTAGATCTCACCTTTTTCTCAGTCTACTGATTATCTGCTCTTCCTTGAATTTCTGGCTGGAAAAGCAATGAGATGAGCAGTAGATGCATGTCTGTATTGTTTGCTTTTGTCCTTAGTCTGCACTTGTTGCATCATTTCTGTAGCGTGAATTACGCAGGGACGTTATCCACGAGGGGCAGGGTTCTTCCAGAAGCTGATGATTTCAGAAGAAGAGGGTTTGAGTGAAGATGGAAGTGTGGAGGAGTCAGATAGCTCTGTGAAGGCTAGTTTAAGAGGTGCACCTCGTAGTCGTTGGAACCCTTCGCAAAACAAGATTCCTGGTTAGTTTGGTAAGCTTTTGATTATAGATATGTACTGTAGTAAAGATGGACATTATTTCCTGTTTTGTGTTTGCCCATTCTCTTCTAGCAAATTTCCGGGTTTTAGCTGACTGGGAAATCGGATGATGCTGGAGTTGTTTGGAGCTTCTACAGTTTTGCAGAGGTGTTTTTTGTAAAATTGTCAATTCTGATAGAGAAGGTATTGTGGAAAATGTATAAACTCCAAAGTTAAGTGGCAATTTCCCTTAGTTGATTTTGCTTACTGTGAGTAGTACCTTGTTTCTGATCATTACTTCAATTTCTTCCGTGCTTCATTAGTTGACTGGAACCAGATACCTTCAAGCATTGAATTTCCTTGCATCACCCGGTATATCTGGAAGTAGATCATTGGTCAGCTCTTTCTCCCCTTCTGTCATCTGTCCCAGATTGTCATACATACAATCACGCTGCTGACGTGATGTTTTCTAGTTCTTCATAGCCGAGGCATAGAGTTAAGCTCCGTGGGTTCAACGAATTCATCCTGTAGCAGTTTTGTAACCTAGTGGGATTTCCACACATGTGCTGACAATTTTTTCCTCGTATATTCCACGGTTTACCGGGACCATTCTGGAAACATGCCGCCTGGAAAAGCTCTTCCCCTTTTCGATTTCATATGTGCCTCTAAAAGAAGCTACAAGGGCCTCTCCTAAATTCGTGATTGTGGGTCCATGGCAGTTTGAAATATTCAGATACTAACGATAGCCACCGGGTCATCGTCAATTATGGATTGGACTTCTCTAACACATTTTTCCCTCGAACTAACGGCAAAGGTGAATGCCATACGTTAGAATTGTTCTTAATTGATGACAACGAACTGTCAAAGCTAAAGACCATTTCTATGATGATAATGACAACGAACTGTCAAAGCTAAAGACCATTTCTAATGACTTGCATCAGTTTCCGAGAAGTTACTTATCAACCGTATGTAACCCCTCTGTTGAAAAATGATAAAAGCCATTTCCCGCTCTTCCCAGCAACCAAAAGACCACAGAGAATAAGTGACTAGACAATATGACCCTGCGTCCTCACATTAATATCTCCTTCATCCTCACGCTTCTCTCCTTTCATCAATCGTTTCCCCACTGCAGCCGTGTCTACTCTGAAAGCTGGGTCCTCCCTTTCCACCAGTGACCCTCCCTTACAATCCCCTCCGGTGATTTCAGCTTTGGGTTTCACCTTCGTTCCGATGGAAACACCTATCTACCCTCCATATGGTACACCAACATTTCCGATACCATAGTCTGGTATACAACTACAAGTGAAGATGGAGTTGTCGCACCAAAAGGTTCCACACTAACTGCAACTTCCCTTGATGGACTCGTACTAGTGGATCCTCAGGGCCATCTGCTGTGGCAGCCTCAACTTTATCCGGGCACAGCTGATCATTGTGTCTTGAACGATACGGGTAACTTGATGATCTTGAGCTCTGATGGACAGACGTTATGGCAGAGCTTTGACCATCCAAGGGATACCCTATTGCCTACCCAGACTATGAGCAACGGAGGGGCAAGTGTCTCCTCCGTCCGCGCTGAGAGTAACTTCACCAGAGGACGGTTTCTGATGAAGATTCTGAATGGGGATCTATTACTTAAAACGAGAAACATCAATACCAACACCACCTATGATTTCAGTTACTACAACAGCAATACTAAAAACCAAGGTATGTAGAACCCATGTTTTTATTTATATTTACTAGTGTTACAGTGTACTAGTACTATATATTATTTTTTGAAATTTCCCCAGTCGACGTTTTTTTCTTTTCTTTTTATAGTGGAAACGCTGGGTTTAATAATTCAGGTCACATGTACCTTTTCGACAAAGCGGGAGCAAATTAGTTGATCTGACCGAAGGGATCCTCCAAGTACCAACACCAGAAGAAGATTACTTCTTCAGGGCCACACTCAACTTTGACGGGGTTTTCATTTTGTACTACCATGAAAAGAGTACGAACCGCAACAGCAATAGTTCTAGCTGGTCGGCGCTCAAGTCAATTCCAGACAACATATGCTACGACCTAGGAGGGGAAATCGACAGTGGAGCTTGTGGGTATAACAGCATTTGCAGTTTGGGAAATGACAGTAGACCCATATGTCAATGTCCGACAGGTTACTCTTTGACTGATCCTAATGATGAGTACGGCGACTGTACACCAGATTATCCAGATGAACGATTGCTATGATCAACACACAATCAAGCGGTCAGTACAGTCTGAAGAGGTTACCGTTGACAGATTGGCCTGGATCCGATTATGATTTGGTGGAAAATTTCAACGCGGAGGATCAATGTATGACTTTATGCATGGAAGATTGCTTCTGTGCTGTCGCGATACTAAGGGCAGAAACTTGTTGGAAGAAGGTGCCGCTGTCTAATGGACGACAAGGTAATCCTGGTACGGGCACTGCTTTTATTAAAGTGCGGATCGACAATAGTACCAGTACAGCAGGAAATGTCTCGGTTTCTCGAAAGCCACCAGCTCCTGTGATTTTCTTTTTGCTGGGTACTTCTGGTTTCCTTAACGTGGTGCTCTTTAGTATCATTGGTTTGGTATATGCTACTTTCATCGCGAGCAGATGAAAAGAGGGTACAATATTGACGTTGATAGTTTACAAACACAGCGGTGGGTTTAATAGTGTTCGCTGTTTCACATACAAGGAGCTGGACGAGGCAACTGATGGGTTCAGAGAGAGCTAGGAAGAGGTGCTTGTGCTATCGTTTACAAAGGTAGTGGCCGTGGGATAATCCCAAATGGAGTAGATATGTCATTCATTGCGGTGAAGAGGATAGACCGATCGTCATTGGGAGAAGCTGAGAAGGAGCTTAAAGCAGAGGCCAACATAATTGGGCAAACCCATCATAGGAACCTGGTAAAATGATTGGTTATTGTGTGGAAAATGAGCACAGGATGCTGGTTTACGAGTTCATGAGCAATGGATCTCTAGCAAATTTTCTTTTTGGGGAAACTCGACCACAATGGAGTGTGCGGATCGATATTGCCAAAGAGATCGCAAGGGGTCTCGTGTATCTGCACGAGGAATGCTCCACTCAGATCATACATTGCGATATAAAGCCACAGAACATACTCTTAGATGAGTTGTATCGGCCTAGGATCTCTGATTTTGGATTATCAAAGCTTTTAAAATTGAACCAGTTTCAAACCCAGACTGCCATAAGAGGCACAAAGGGTTACGTGGCCCCTGAATGGTTCAAGAACAAGCTAGTTGATGTGAAGGTGGATGTCTACAGTTATGGTGTTCTGTTACTTGAGATTGTATGTTGCCGAAGGTGCATAGACCACCGTAGCAACATCGACCCACAGATGGCAATCTTAAGTGATTATGCAATTTATTGCTATGAATTAAAAGAGTTGGCTGCTTTAGTGGGTGAAGATGAAGAAACTCTTCATGATATGGAAACTGTGGAGAGGTTTGTAAAGGTAGCAATTTGGTGTATCCAAGAAGATCCTAAAACTAGACCTACGATGAGGCAAATTAGCCACATGCTTGAAGGTCTTATTGTCGTCCCAGACCCTCCTTGCCGACCTCCTGATTCAATCAGCATCTCTTTCAAGTAATCAGACTCATAGTGTTGCTAATAGTATTACAGGATTCTATTGTTGCATTGACTCCTTTTTTTTTGTATATTTTCAACCTAAAACCATGGAAATTTGAAATGTGCTTCGATTTCTTTTGAGTTTTTCCTACAACAAAGTGGCAATATTCAAGTAACCAAAGAGCAGAGAGCAAATATAAAGGTTGCCCTTAACGAGGAAACACAATAAATATTGCTTTATATTGCTCCTCTGTTAAGACAAACAGGCAACATTGACATATTGCACTATTTTGTTTTCCGACTAATAAACTAATGTAATTTTGGCTACATCCATGACTATATATGTAAAATTATATATTAATTTTGATATTATTAAAATTCTACTGGATGTACATACTAATTTATTAATAAGTTTATAAACATGTATTTTTACACTATACAAACTGTACGATTTTGAATGTAACCAAAAAACTAACTACGTATGCTTGTAGTAAAAAATGATTGCTAATGGTAGGGTTCGTTTGGGGACAGCTGCTGGGGGCTGCTGTTGGGTCCTGTTGCTGGAAATGAGAAGCTGTCTGTTGATGGTTTTGCAGAAGCTGCCAGCTGTTAGTTTTAGTGTTTGGTGGAACGTCTGCTGATGGTTTTAAAAAGCAGAGACAATTGTTAGGTCCTGCTGCTGAAAATTGAGAAGCTGTCTGCTGATGATTTTGCAGAAGCTGTCAGCTACTGGTTTTGGGTGTTTGGTGGAAACCTACTAATTTTAGAAATTAAGAAGTTGACTACTGCTGGAAGCTGTTCCCCAACCAGCTCAATATCTTCAAACGCCAAACTGACCGTGCTTCGAACTTGCCTTCTAATCAAATTTGGCGCGGGGCGACTTTTAACATAGGCATCAAGGGACGCACCATTGGGTTATTGCCAATTGCATCAACTTAACATCATGAATTGGCGAAATTCCGATGATATCAATAAAAAATTTGTTTATTAATAAAATATCACAGTTTTTTTTAAAAACTTATGGTAGTATAAAAAATAATTTTAATTTGTCGGATGTCACTAATTACTAACCTCAAACTTTTTAAGCCTTACTTATTAATAAATATATAATATTAGATAAATATTTTTAATTCACCAAATACCAGAAAAGTTAATAAATATATTCAAAATTAAAAATTGAAGTTAATTAATATACTAGTTTAAATTGAGTAAAAAATACAATATATGTAATTGTATAATATTTTAATATATGAAAATTAATATATATTATATCAAGCTAAATTATGACTAATATAAAAAATAATTAAGAGCATGATGATTTAATTTTTAATAATCACTTTATATATTATAATTCAAAGAATAAAACAAATAGTAATAAAAATATATCTAAAAAGTAACTAGTCAAAATTAAAGTTATTAATAAATTGGTTAAATTGTAGAAAATAAAAAATACCATATATATAAAATCATTAAAATTATAAAGAGTTATAAAATTATAATATATTGAAGAAACCATAAATTTGATTAAACCTAGTAAAAAATAGTAAAGGGAAAATAATTTAATTTTTTAACGTTAATTTTATAAATTTAAATTTCTAATAATAATACTTTATTTATTTAAAATAAATAAAGTAATATTATAAATTAAATTATTATTGTCTTAGTATTTTTCTAATTTTGCTTCTATATATATATAATAATTTTTATATTTCTTATTTTAGAGATATTAAATTAAATATATGATATTTTTCATTTATACAATTTTAACAATATATTAATAAAATATTTTCATTTTTTTACTGTTTTAATATATTTTATTGATTTTTGTGATATTTTGTGAATAAAAATATTTATATGGTATAATGTGGTATAATGTGAATTAAGTTGGGGTGTTTAGTTTAACAAATTTTAGGATTAGTAATTAGTGATATCTTGTGAATATAATTTATTTTTATATCACAGATTTTTTTTAAATTTATGATATATTATATATTAACATACTTTTTACCTCATAAAATGACCAAAACAGCAACAAAAACTCTGTAATAGAAATATATGCTATCACTTCTAGATATCCACTATCGATTTATCTTCAGACTTTCATAATATTTTCCCCTATAGTTGCACCAGAGTTCACTTTGAGAAAAGGTGCAATAGGGTTAACCCGTTTTTCGTTGATATTGTTCAAAAGACTTCCAAAGCTTTTTGGTTGCTGATGTTCTTACACCAATAACCATATCAGGTTGAGGGGCTCATAGTCAAGGCCTTGTAATTAATATTTTCTCTCCATTCACAAGGATGACAACAAAGTGTGACAGAGCGTTCCACGTTGTTTTTTGCAACTTGTGACATGTCTCCCTAGCTTTGAAATAACCTCGTAAGACATGTGATGCATCCTCCCACTAACCACAACGTCATAACAATCTCACTAAACCAGTTTCCAATGAGAATCATCATTCCACCTTATTCTCTTTCTTGAAGCTCTTTTTTAAGTGAACCGCCAATCAATGCCTATGACTGACTGCCGGTCAACTTCCATCAATTACCGATCAACATCCACCAATCATCGGTCAAATAATACGGGAAGAAAAATCTCATTTCCCTAGTGCGAGATGGATAATCAAGTTAGGGGCATTTAGACTAATTCTCATTTTCATTCCTTTTTATTTCCTTAAAATTTTAAAGTCGCTAGAGATACAGCTAGAAACAAAGCCCAATTTCATTTCCTGAATGCCCCAAACTGAACGGCAAATACTATTGTTACATTCAAAGGTTGTTAATGTTAATGTATTACTATTCAGATAGATGTACAAGTTATGTGTGTTATTACTAAAGTTGTTCAACTTTATATAATGATTGTTCAAATTAAATATGAAGATTGCTAAAAAATGTACCTTATTATCGTACAAACAGTTGTAAATTCTATCATACAACCAAAAGCACGAAGCATGGTGCACACGTGGAAAAAATTGCTGATGTGGATGATATGATACGGGCATTTTAAAACTTTTCAATTAATCCACCATACAATCTAAATCACATTGCACTTGTGCTTCCCGGTCACTGACATGGCGTTTGTTATTTTGTGAAAGAATTTATTTTATATTTTGTTTATTTTATATTATGTAAAATAAATCATTTTAACTTCCTCACCAATTTAGAAAATATTTGAACAATTTACAATTTTAAAGATTCTTCTCTTTTAAATATCTATAAACATTGTTCACGTCGAAGTTATCATCGTTCTTCTTCTCTTTTTTTTTTCTCTCTACTCTTGGTCGGTTCAAATTAAACTCAAAATCGAAATAAAAGGTATGCAACTGGCATGGATGAATAAATCGATGGAATTGAATAGTGAAGAAGAATCAGAGAAAGTGCTCGATGTTGTAACCACATGTAAGTTATATAACGATCAATATTTTTTATTTTTTACCGATATTCGATAGAATTTACCTATATCACGTTACTTTCATCTTCAACTAATTTCACACTGTATTACTTCTCTGTTTATCTCTACTGCGCTCAGTCAATTTTTTTTAATACAATCTGTCTTTTTTAAAACTGGGTTTAAAAATAGTTTGTGTTTTTATTCACGGTACTAGCTTTTTTTTAAACAAACATTCAAAACTTTTAAGTTTTCGTTCATATTCACAATACTAGTTGTTTAATTTTGAACACATTTTGTCAAAATTTACCTAAACCATTTATTCAAAATTTATTTTATATTGTTTTTAAAAATTTGTTCGGATTAAAATTGGTATGGACAATTATTTAATAAAAGAATATTAGGTACAATTTACCATTTTAAAAACTACGTTCAGATACCTGATAGAAATTTTAATTTAGTTGTTCAATTTTTGAACTAAACTGTTAAAAAATCAGATACTAGTTGTTCAACACAAGTTTTAAAATAAACAATGGAATCGTATAACATTTTTATTGGTTTACTTTTCATTAAACATCAGTTTAAGTTCATATATAAATGTTACTTGTTGTTCAACTTTTTAATCCCTTATTCAAAATTTATTTCATACATTTTTGGTAGAATTTATTTGTTTTTCACTTGTAGATTTTCCTCTAAAACTAAAAAGTTCTTTTACTAGATTTACATTTACTTAATTAAAAATCTATTTTCAGAATTTACAAAAAACCATTTTTATTGGTTGCTGTTCATTAAACATCAACTTTTTGATCCCTTTGTGT
Organism: Limonium bicolor; assembly: GCA_023374045.1. Lineage (NCBI taxonomy): Eukaryota > Viridiplantae > Streptophyta > Magnoliopsida > Caryophyllales > Plumbaginaceae > Limonium > Limonium bicolor. The sequence goes on along the minus strand of CM041776.1, from coordinate 342,388,521 downwards.
AAAATTTCATTTCATATATTATGATAGAATTATTTATTTTTCACTTCCATATTTTCCTATCAAACTAAAAGTTCTTTCACTAAAAGGTTACTAATTTACTTAATTAAAAATCAATTTTTAAATTATAAAAACAAAAATAGAAAAACTTAGAATTATTTGTTTTTAACTTCCATATTTTCCACTAAATCGATTCTTTTACTCAAGGTTACTAGATTTACTTTTGTGGTTGGGCATGGTAAATCTGGTGTCGAACTCAATTAAATCGTACAAGTTCTGCGAAGTTCAAGTTTAATGATTCCCAGCAGTACGTGTGGAATGTAAACAAGGTAGATGTAGCCGCAAAGCAAGCTCAGCGGGGACTTTACAAAACTGCAGAGACAAATATGAATTCATCAATTCCCATTAGATTTTACGGACCCAGTCATCGTGGAAAGCTAGTCCTCCATGCATGTCTAATTAGTCACAATCTTATCTTGCTATTAAAATCTATAAGGGCCTTGATCTCGCCATTTAATGGGTGTGGGGTCCTTTGACGAACTTCGAATATTCAGACACTAATTATGTAATGAACCATAGGCGAAGGCCATGCTGGTTAGTCGCGCTCTACCGTCAACAATGGTGTACTCCTTCCAACTGTGGTTATCAACACACAATGTCAGCAGGGAAGTTGGTGATCGATTGGACTAGTATCGTCATCAATTTCCTATCCTTTCTTCAATTCTAGGAGTATTTAAGTTTCAACTTTTTGTGCAGGTTCCTCGGTTATCTCTCTCACCTGGAGTAATTTTTTTTGCTAAAAGCCATTTCTTCCTACCTTTTCAGCCTTCACAAGATCACACCAGCTATGATCTTGTGTACTCCTCACTTTACTACTATCTGCTACTTCATCCCGGTTTTAGCTGACTGGGAAATCGGATGATGCTGTAGCAGGAGTTGTTTGGAGCTTCTACAGTTTTGCAGAGGTGTTTTTTGTAAAATTGTCAATTTCTGATAGAGAAGGTGTTGTGAGAAATGTATAAACTCCAAAGTTAAGTGGCAATTTCCCTTAGCTGATTTTGCTTCCTGTGAGTAGTACCTTGTTTCTGATCATTACTTCAATTTCTTCCGTGCTTCATTAGTTGACTGGAACCAGATATCTTCAAGTATTGAATTTCCTTGCATCACCCGGTATATCTGGAAGTAGATCATTGGTCAGCTCTTTCTCCCCTTCTGTCATCTGTACCAGATTGTCATACATACAATCACGCTGCTGACGTGATGTTTTCTAGTTCTTCATAGCCGAGGCATAGAGTTCTGCCTCTAAAAGAAGCTACAAGGGCCTCTCCTAAATTCGTGATTGTGGGTCCATGGCAGTTTGAAATATTCAGATACTAACGATAGCCACCGGGTCATCGTCAATTATGGATTGGACTTCTCTAACACATTCATCCCTCGAACTAACAGCAAAGGTGAATGCCATACGTTAGAATTGTTCTTAATTGATGACAACGAACTGTCAAAGCTAAAGACCATTTCTATGATGATAATGACAACGAACTGTTCAAAGCTAAAGACCATTTCTAATGACTTGCATCAATTTCCGAGAAGTTACTTATCAACCGTATGTGACCCCTCAGTTGAAAATGATAAAAGCCATTTCCCGCTCTTCCCAGCAACCAAAAGACTACAGGTGACTAGACAATATGATCCTGCGTCCTCACATTAATATCTCCTTCATCCTCTTGCTTCTCCTTCCATCAATCATTTCCACTGCAGCCGTGTCTACTCTGAAAGCTGGGTCCTCCCTTTCCACCAGTGACCCTCCCTTGCAATCCCCCTCCGGTGATTTCAGCTTTGGGTTTCACCTTCGTTCCGATGGAAACACCTATCTACCCTCCATATGGTACACCAACATATCCGATACCATAGTCTGGTATACAAGTGAAGATGGAGTTGTCGCACCAAAAGGTTCCACACTAACTGCAACTTCCTTTGGTGGACTCGTACTAGTGGATCCTCAGGCCATCAGCTGTGGCTGCCTCAACTTTATCCGGGCACGCCTGATCATTGTGTCTTGAACGATACGGGTAACCTGATGATCTTGAGCTCTGATGGACAGACGTTATGGCAGAGCTTTGACCATCCAAGGGATACCCTATTGCCTACCCAGACTATGAGCAACGGAGGGGCAATTGTCTCCTCCGTCCGCGCTGAGAGTAACTTCACCAGAGGACGGTTTCTGATGAAGATTCTGAATGGGGATCTATTACTTAAAACGAGAAACATCAATACCAACACCACCTATGATTTCAGTTACTACAACAGCAATACTACAACACCAGGTATGTAGAACCCATGTTTTTTTTATATTTACTAGTGTTACAGTGTACTAGTACTATATATATATTTTTTGAATTTTCCCCAGTCGACGTTTTTTTCTTTTCTTTTTCTATAGTGGAAACGCTGGGTTATAATAATTCAGGTCACATGTACCTTTTCGACAAAAGCGGGGCAAATTAGTTGATCTGACCGAAGGGATCCTCCCAGTACCAACACCAGAAGAAGATTACTTCTTCAGGGCCACACTCAACTTTGACGGGGTTTTCATTTTGTACTACCATGAAAAGAGTACGACGACCACAACAGGCAATAGTTCTAGCTGGTCGGTGCTCAAGTCAATTCCAGACAACATATGCTACGACCTACTAGGGGAAGTCGACAGTGGTGCTTGTGGGTATAACAGCATTTGCAGTTTGGGAAATGACAGTAGACCCATATGTCAATGTCCGACAGGTTACTCTTTGACTGATCCTAATGATGAGTACGGCGACTGTACACCAGATTTCCAGATGAACGATTGCTATGATCAACAGCAATCAAGCGGTCAGTACAGTCTGAAGAGGTTACCGTTGACAGATTGGCCTGGATCCGATTATGATTTGGTGAAAAATGTCAACGCGGAGGATCACTGTATGACTTTATGCATGGAAGATTGCTTCTGTGCTGTCGCGATACTAAGGGCAGAAACTTGTTGGAAGAAGAGGTGGCCGCTGTCTAATGGACGACAAGGTAAGCCTGATACGGGCACTGCTTTTATTAAAGTGCGGAACGACAATAGTACCAGTACAACAGGAAATGTCTCTGTTGGGAAAAAAATAGAAGATAGATGAAGAGGAAGTAAATATGTGTGATTGATGTCTCATAAAAAATGTTTACACAACACCCTCAATAGTAGTGGGAAGTGACTCTTGGATGCTACTCTTTGTAAGGGTATGACTTTACATGATAGACATGGGCTCTGTTCGGCATGGCTGTTTTGGCAGCATAAATGCAGCATTTTGACAGCAGGAATGCGCCGGCATAATGCAGCATATTTGCTGGCAGGAATGTGCTGGCATAAATGCAGCTGTTTTGAAAAATGTTGTTTGGCAGTGCAGCATATATGCAGCATGTTTGGTTAAGTTAGTTATATGTAGTGCGTTTACCCGTTTTCGTATTACAATTATAATTATTATATTACACTACGTAACTTTATTTGTTAGTAAAAATAAATAAAAAAATTCATAAACAATAAAATTTTTATTTCTATTATTAAGAAAAACTTGTAATCCTAAATAATATATTTTTATTATCTAAATTTTATAATTCTTACAAATATAAAAGCGTAAAAAAAGAGAAAAAGCTTTTCAAATTTTCTGATAATTTATATGAATTTATTTAGTGAAATTATAACTTTTAATAATATATAATATTTTTGTAACTTTTGTATGTTAATAAATTTATATGCATTCATATTTCTATATACTATTTTAATATTTAATTTATATATCAACAAGTGTGTATATTTATTCGTTTTTTTAATTTTATTAATCTATGTGGTATTACAAATAATATATTATAGATTTGTATTATAAATGTGATTTTTTGTAAATTTGGTTAAAGATTAGAATTATTTTTTATAAATATTTAAAACATTATGTAATTTGTAATAAATAAAGTAACTTGTAAAAAATTTTCTTTTTTTAAATCAATAGGCACAGTAATTGCATTATGAAGTGAGTAAAGAAACGAAGTGAAAGCACGAAACAGAAAAGTAGCATTTGCTGCGGGCATTTATGCTGACATTTATGCTGTCATTTATGCTGTTTTAGGCGAACAGCAAAAACAAATAAAGGAGTGTAAAACACATATGCTGTACATTTATGGTGTCAAAAAATGTGCATTTATGCTATAGGCGAACGCGCCCATGATCTTGAGCAACATACACAACTCTTGAAGAATTAAGTTATTTTAACACTCCCTCTTAACTTATACTACAAGAAAAATCAGATTTAGCTACTACCACTGATATCAGTAGCTAAATCATCAGTTTTGGTAGCTAAACACAACGGGCTACCACATTTTATGATTTAGCTACTGATATACATGGTAGCAAAGGTCCTAGTGGCTAAATTAAAATAGCTACCGTTTTGGAATGCGGTAGCTATTTCGCTTTGGCCTCGCTACTACTACTTTTCCTATAGCTAGATATTGCTACTGTTTTAGAATGTAGTAGCCAAATGGCTACCAGTGTAACAGTAGCAAAATGGCTTCGAGTATAACAGTTGCGAAATCGTTACTAGTGTAGCAGTAACAAAATCGCTACTAAAATATTGGTAGCAAAATGGCTACTAGCAAAGCTGTATCAAAGTTGCTACTAGTATAGCAATAACAAAATCCATACTAGAATGGTATATATATAGCTAGCTCTACACTACTACTGAACAATGGGCACCACCGCCATTCAATCCCACAAGAAGTGAGAGCCATGTGCCCGCGTAACTTGACTTATTATGTACACATCTAGGATCGAACCTTACAACGTATGAGTATAAATAGACCTCGATACCAATGACATATTTAATTCAAACTAGTGTGTTAAAATGTGCATAGAGCAAGAATCGATCCCCTGATGTTTGGGATGAATATAGAATGTCTTAACCATTGTGCCATGATAGTTATTCACATTATATATAGAAACTACATGTATATATTGAATGTTTGATACTGTAAATATAAATGGAAGTTTTTGCCGAGACATGATCAAACCAGGGATATATTAAAATTAATAAAATAGATATATGACCGATTATATAATATAACAAATTAATTTAATGCAACCAAAAATAATAAAGCTAATAAAATTTAAGTATATATTGGCTTAAAATTATAAAAAATTAAAAAATATACATATATATCTTTTAAAAATCTTTGAAATGTCAGAAATTATACAAAAAGATAATATATTATGTAAAGTTACTTATATAATTAAAATTATATTGTGTTAAAAATACTAATATAATATACATCATTACATGAAAATTAAAACTTTTAAATAATATATTTTGTTTTTAAAATTTTATAATATAATATTTTTATAAATTTTAATAGATGTATATATTGTATAATCTTGACTAATTTAAATTGTTTTAACTTTACTATTTTTCAAAATCCTATTAATTTGTGTGTTGTTTTGTAAATTAAAAATATTAATATATCGTATATTTATGTATGTTTTATTATAATTTGTATACTTTTTAACATTTTATAAATGTATACACATATATATATATATTCAACTTACTTTACAAATTTTAACCTACACGTCAACTAATTTAAATTGTTATTAGTTTTAATTTTTATGTTTTATTAGTTTATGTGACTTTGTAAATAAAAGTATCATATAGTAATAAAAACTGTATTAAATTAAATATATATAAACACACACTATATATATATATATAATACACTTAACTAATTAAATTATTATTACTACTATTTTTATATTAATTTTGTAAATTTTAATCAAAATATGTACTAATTTAAATAATTAATACTTTTACTCTATTAATAATGTATTAATATGTGTGATACTTTGAGACTTAAAAATATTATAATATCAAAAATATTATGTTAAATATATCTTCTATGATAAAATAAATTCTAGTAGTAGTATATATTTTAATTCTTTTTCACGAATTAGACAATTTTTATTTAATTATTGTTCTTTTTCAAAATTTTGATAGCTAAAAGCTAACCAATATACTATATTGAAAAAATTTAAAAATTTTAAAAATTTATATAAAAAGATAACATGTCCACTATGGCAGTAGTAGTATAGTTAGTATTTCAAACTATGTAGTAATCACAAGTTTAAGTTATAAGAATAATAATTTTGATACCGCATTCATTTGTTGTATTCTAGCATAATATCAACTAAAGTTTATTAGCATTATTAGTCAGTAACAATTTCGAAATTGAATTATATACGTATCACACATTTAAATTATAAGAGAATTATAATTTTGCTATCACTTAAAAATATTAGCTATCATTTTTTATAATGTAGCACAATATTAGTCATAATCTCATTAGCATCATTAGTCGGTAGCAATTTCATACTTAAAGATAGTAACAATTTTTATGCTTGCAAAAAATATTCGCTACCGACGCCCAAACAGTAGCAGAATGGCAACCGTGATCAGTGTTAGTAGCAATTTTATTAACTTAGCTTATCTATTTGGTAGTAGCAACTTTTAGTAGCAACTTAGCTACTAGTTATAATATTTTTCGCTACTGCTGCTGCTTAATAGTGGCACAATAGCTACCATGATTGAATTAGCCACATCTTGCAGTAGCTATTCCGTAATTTAGCTACCAACATTGGTAGCTAATTGTTCTTACAAAAAGAACCAAGATGAAATCAAAATAGCTACTACTAATGGTAGCTGTCTTGTCAGGTGATAGCGATTTGGCTACCGTTTAAAAAATCTAGCTATCATTGTCGTTGTTGTAGCAAAATAGACACCACTATGTTAGTACCATTAAAAATCAGTAGCAATTTTTGAAAGTAGCTACCAATATATGTGTGGTAGCAAATCATTGGTAGCTAAATCTGTTTTTTCTTGTAGTGTTAATTGTTCATGACTCCTAGCATAGTACGTAATTTACTAAATACGTCTTTCTTCAATGGCTTCGTGAAAATATCCACAACTTGATCTTGAGTCTTCACGAACTTCAACTCTATTTCATTGACAGCAACACAATCACGGATGAAATGATACTTCATGCCAATGTGTTTGCTCCTGTCATGAAACAATGGATTCTTGGCTAGAGCTATAGCCGATTTATTGTCAACCTAAATCTCTGTCGCCTTCTCTTGGAATGTCTTTTATTCTCTTAACATAACCATATGGCATGACAAACACATGATGTGGCAGCAACATATTCAGCTTCACATGTGGAGAGCGTGACAATCGGTTGCTTCTTTGAACTCCACGAAAATGCTGTGTCTCCCATGTAGAATACAAAAACTGTAGTGCTCTTTCTGTCATCAATATCTCCTGCCCAGTCACTATCACTATACCCAACAAGTTTGTAGTCATCAGAGGATGAATAAAACAATCCATACTTGATTGTTCCTTTTAGATACCGAAGAATTCTTTTAACCGCTTTAAAGTGAATTGTTGATGGAGACTCCATGTAGCGACTAATGAGAGGCCAACTCCAAAAAGAATATCCGGTAGTCTTGTGCATGTCAAATATCTTAAACTTCCAACAAGACTTTTGAAAGTCATAGGATCTACCTTTTCTCCTTCATTGTTTTTTGATAACTTTGTGCCACAATCTACTGGTGTACATGTCGGATGGCAATCTTCCATCTTGAATTTCTTCAGCACCTCCCTTGCATAACTTTCTTGTGAGATAAAAACTCCATCTTCCTTTTGCTTTATCTCAATACCAAGATAATAGGACATAAGACCAAGATCCGTCATCTCAAACTCCTTGGTCATAATTTTCTTGAACTCACCAAACATTCTTGGATTACTTCCGGTAAAAATCAGGTCATATCATCATTCTTACATATCTTCACATAGAGGGCTGATTCATGTGGGCACTTGATGAAACCATTATTTTGAAGATATTGTCAAGCCGGCTGTTCCATGCTCTCGGTGCTTGCTTCAAACCATACAAGGCTTTCTTTAGTTCTGATACTTTCCCTTCATGGCCTTTGACTTCATAACCTATAGGTTGTTCAACATACACCTCCTCTTTAAGCACTCCATTCAAGAATGCTGATTTTACATCCATCTGATATATTTTTCATTTCTTCTGGGCAGCGAGAGAAACAATCAACCGAATGGTTTCTAATCGGGCAACGGGGCAAATACTTCACCATAATCAACTCCAAGACGTTGACTGTAACCTTTGGCTACTAATCTCGCCTTATATCTTTCTATTTCTCCTTTTGGGTTCTTCTTAAACTTGTAAACCCATTTAAGACCAATAGGTTTTTCTCCTTTGGCAGGGTCACAAGATCCCAAGTATCATTTTTCTCAATGGATTTGATCCCTTTATCCATGGCTATCCTCCATTTCTTCTCTTTCATTGCCTCTTCGAAACCAAGAGGTTCACAATCTACAAAATGACAGTAAAGAGTACATTCCTTTTCATTTTCTTGTTGATCAAGTTCCCTATAGATATCTTCAAGTCTTCTCATCTTCAATGGTTCACTAGAATTTTCATCCGAGGAAGAAGGTGATGTTGTTGCAGAGGATGTCTGTGTGGGTGTGACATTTTTCCAAGACTTGGGTTGTATAGCTTGTATCCTTTGGATTTCTAATCATAGCCAATGAAAATGTACTTCTTAAGTGAGACAAATTTGGCTTGAAACCACTCCATGCTTCTTGTGGGGTCTTGTCATAAAGGCTTCTTGTGGGATAGCGGTTGGATAGATATACTACACAATCCACCGCTTCAGCCCAGAATTCTTTTGGCATGTCCTTACTCTTCAACATACTACGAGCCATATTAAGAATGGTTCGATTCTTTCTTTCTGCCACACCATTTTGTTGAGGAGACCTTGGAACTGTCAGAAACCTTCTAATGCCATTCACTTCACAAAATTCATTAATTAATGTGAAGTAAATTCACCACCTCTATCCGTTCTCATTGACTTGATATAATATCCTCTTTGATTTTCAATGAAAGACTTGAATTTCTTGAACATGGAGAAAAATTCAGATTTTTCCTTCAAGAAATAAACCCACGTCTTTCTACTATAATCATCAATAAAGAGTAGAAAGTACTGACTTGAACCAAGAGACGTTGGTATGATTGGCCCACAAACATCAGCATGAATAAGTTCAAGTGGTTTTCTTGCCCTTGTAGTGGATTCTTTTGGAAAGCTCTTCCGGAATTGCTTGCCAACCAAACATCCTTCACAAAACTATTCTGGGTGGTTGATATACGGGAGACCTTTCACCATTCTTTTCTGACCCATCATCTTCAATCTTTCAAAGTTCACATGTCCAAGCCTCAGATGCCAAACCCAGGATTCATCTTTGACACAAGCTTCTTTGCAGCGGTAGTCTCAATATCAAGAATAAACATTCTATTTTCTAACATCGGCACCTTTGCAACCATTTTCCCATAACTATCCATTAGGAAAAGCATTCGATTTTTCATACTGATCTCATAACCTCCTTCCATGAGTTGTCCAATACTTAGAATGTTGCTTTTCATCTCCACAAACTTGCTTTTATCTCCGCACATGTGATTGTTTGCAGCATTATCAAGATACCACCCATTCGCTTTTACACCATTCTCGATTTGATTTGAGAATAGCAAAACAACATCATTCTCCATTGTTTGTGCAAACTTGGCATCTTCATTATTTGATTTTTTTGCACTCCAACAATCACGTGCAAGATGGCCATATTTCTGGCATTTGTAACATTGAATTTTGTACCTGTCCCCTCTTTGATTCGGAATGTAACTTCTTCCACGACCTCTAAAATTTTGGCTTCTTTCTCCAAAATTGTCTTGGGTTCCTCTTCCATATCCTCCTTGTCCTTGTCTTCCTCTACCTCGGCCTCTTCCTCATCATCTTTTAATGTGAGTTGTGTGGCTAGGGCTTGTTCAGTTGAAGATTCTTTTCTTTTTGTAAATCCTTCTTCATGGGCTTGTAGTGACCCCATGAGATGATCTACTGTCATTGTCTCCAACTTTTGGGACTCCTCGATGGCCACCACGATGAAATCAAACTTTGCATGTAGAGATCGAAGAATTTTCTCTACCACAATAATATCTTCAATTTTTTCACCATACCTTTTCATTTGATTGACCACAGCAAGTACTCTTGTAAAGTAATCTGCAACGGTTTCAGATTCTTTCATCCGAAGTGCTTCGAACTCTCCTCGTAATGCTTGAAGGCGTACTTTCTTCACTTTTTCCACGCCTTGGTAAAAGTTCTTCAGGATTTCTCATGCTCCTTTCGCCGTGGTCTCGTTTGCAATTCTTGCAAACATGGTCTCATCTAAACATTGATAGATGAGGGTGAGGGCTTGTTGATCTTTCTTCTGTTGTTTTTTCACTTCATCGGCAGGGGTTGCTGATGTAGATGTGGTGCCATTTTCTACAATGTCCCATACTTCTTGGCTTCCAAGTAAAACCTTCATGCGAATACTCCAATTCTCATAATTGTCTTTTGTAAGACGGTACAAACGGAAAACTTGAAGAAGCCATTTTCTTTCACTTTTTCCACACAATTTCCTTTTTTCTCCCTTTTTTTCAATTTCTCTTCCGCCCACTTTTCCTTCACACCACTATTTTGTTTTTTCTTTTTTTTAACTTCCACACCCGTAACTTCCTTTTTTTTTAAACTTTTCTTTTATCACCTTCTCCTTCCGGTTGCCTGATTTCTCTCCCCCTCTTTTCCTCTCAATTTCTTTCCGTACTTCCCCAAATTCTGATTCTCAAAATGCTCCGTTCTTCTGGCTTTTGATTGCGGACAAAAGTATGTGAAGTTAGAATGTCAATGATATATACAAAAAGACAAAACTTCCCCAGCGATTCTCTTCCACGCTTACGGTATGGAGAGCATGGAGGTGGAGCTATATTAGAAGATGGAGAGTGCCATGTGTCAACAAGGGATTGGAGAAAAAAATCAAGAGAAAAAAAATAGAAGAAATGAAAAGAGAGAAACGACACACGTGTATGGGGGGGGTGTTGAATTGGTTAGGAGAGAGAGAATTTGTATTTTTTAAAAATGTTATAACTTACAAAATAAAAGTGCAAAAATAAAAAAAATTATACCATTGTTCATCATTTTTTGTGCTCTTCAAAACAAGATGCATCATGGATATATTTTGGCAAACTTAAAATTTTATATTTTTTAATGAGTATATATTAGGTATTTTTCAAGTGAATCTTATTCATTAGCAAAATGAATATTCTTTAATAATAAAATGAACTTTATTCATTAACAAAATGAATCATAACCCCAAACACTCTAAAAACCACCCTAAGAAAGTTAAAAATGTCGAAGGTATTTTTATGGTTTGTAGTGCAGGTAGATCCTAAACCCTGCATCACAAACCCTAAAAACCTGTCGAGTCAGTAACGACAATATAAAGTGTAGAACTAATACAAAAAAGATTACCCAACCCCCCCCCCCCCCAAATATCCTAAAAACCACTCTAGGAAAGTTAAAAACGTCGAATGTTTTTATAGTTTGTAGTGCAGGGTTTAGGTTCACTTTTTAAAAACACAAAGGATTCAAGTTTGTGCTAGGAATAACTTTTACTAGTATTAAAACAAAATATTCACTTTTCTTAAACCCCTTTGATTCACCTTTAAAAAACAGTTGATTCACTTTTCTTAAACCTCTGATTCACTTTTCTAAACCTTTTATTCACTTTAGTTAAAACAATCTCTATTTACGATAATCACTTTTCTTAAACCTTTGATTCACTTTTCTTAAACACATGATTCACTTCATAAAAACCTCTAATTCACATTTCTTAAACTCTTAATCACTTTAGTTAACACAATCTATGCTTACGAGATTCACTCTTATTACTTTGATTCACTTTGTAACAACTAGTGATTCACTTTTTTAAAACCTTTGATTCACTTTTCCAAAACCTCTGATTCACACTAGTCAAACAATCAGAATCACTTTAGTTAAACAATCTCTGTTTATGAGATTCACTTTTTTAAAACATCTTATTCACTTTTAAGCAACTCTCTGATTCACTTTTTAACAACCTTTGATTCACTTTTTAACAATCTTTGATTCACTTTTCTTAAACTTAAGATTTACAGTTAATCATAAAAAATATGTACATACAAAAAATAAAAATTTAAAATTTATCAAAACATATTCATGTTTGGTCTTATTTTGAAGAGCACAACAAATGATGAACAATGATATAAAATTTATATAATTTGGACTTATATATAATAAATACAACATTTTAAAATTTTACAAAATAATAAGTCACTACAGGACAAAATAGATGCCAGGTGGCACCACCTCCACCTTCTAAATCGTGCATGCTTATCTCCCGAAACAAAAAACTTTTTGTGGATGAAACGACTCAGATTAAGACCACGGGAGATTGAAGATTTCTAGGAAATATGGGAATAGATGTCGGTGACTATGGCTATTTCTTCTACAGAGTTTACGGGATGCAGTCAGAAAATAGTTACGGTTTGATGTTGAAAAACTTTTTAGGCCCCGTTCTCACCATTGTGTCAGAGGAGTAGATAATCTAGTATTTATTTACAAGCCTCTCACGGGAGAAAAGCAAAACGCTGGGTGGAGTAGCGTTTCTCCCCCATAATCTAGTTTCTGAACGAGGCCTTAATAAGGGCGTTGAGATTTTATAGATGGCTCTGATGCCAGTTTGTTGGGAAAAAATAGAAGATAGTTGAAGAGGAAGTAAATATGTGTGATTGATGTCTCATAAAAAATGTTTACACAACACCCTCTTTAAATAGTAGTAGCAAGTGACTCTTGGATGCTACTCTTTGTAAGGGTATGACTTTACATAGATATGACTCTTGAGCAACAGACACAATTCTTGAACAATTAAGTTATATTTTAACGAGACTTCAGTTTCTCGAAAGCCACCAGCTCCTGTGATTTATGCTTTTCTGGGTACTTCTGGTTTGCTTAACGTGGTGCTCTTTAGTATCATTGGTTTGGGAATATCCTACTTTTATCGCGAGCAGATGAAAAGAGGGTACAATATTGACGTTGAGGGTTACAAACACAGCGGTGGGTTTAATAGCGTTCGCTGTTTCACATACAAAGAGCTGGACGAGGCAACTGATGGGTTCAGAGAAGAGCTAGGAAGAGGTGCTTGTGCTATCGTTTACAAAGGTAGTGGCCGTGGGATAATCCCAGATGGAGTAGATATGTCATTCATTGCGGTGAAGAGGATAGATCGATCATCATTGGGAGGCGCTGAGAAGGAGCTCAAAGCAGAGGCCAACATAATTGGGCAAACCCATCATAGGAACCTGGTAAAAATGATTGGTTATTGTGTGGAAAATGAGCACAGGATGCTGGTTTACGAGTTCATGAGCAATGGATCTCTAGCAAATTTTCTTTTTGGGGAAACTCGACCACAATGGAGTGTGTGGATCGATATTGCCAAAGAGATCGCAAGGGGTCTCGTGTATCTGCACGAGGAATGCTCCACTCAGATCATACATTGCGATATAAAGCCACAGAACATACTCTTAGATGAGTTGTATCGGCCTAGGATCTCTGATTTTGGATTATCAAAGCTTTTAAAATTGAACCAGTTTCAAACCCAGACTGCCATAAGAGGCACAAAGTGTTACGTGGCCCCTGAATGGTTCAAGAACAAGCTAGTTGATGTGAAGGTGGATGTCTACAGTTATGGTGTTCTGTTACTTGAGATTGTATGTTGCCGAAGGTGCATAGACCACCGTAGCAACATCGACCCACAGATGGCAATCTTAAGTGATTATGCAATTTATTGCTATGAATTAAAAGAGTTGGCTGCTTTAGTGGGTGAAGATGAAGAAACTCTTCATGATATGGAAACTTTGTTTTTGATAATTGACTGGTTCAACCAGTTACAAAATGGTAATACTGTGGCTCTAGCCATTCTCACCATCACATACAGAAGCAAGAGAACAGAAATTAAAGTAGTTGCCAAAACAAGAGAGAAGGAAGAACTATGAGTAAATTAATGAGAATAAGCATCTAGAGGATAATATGGCATGCGTGGGGAGATGACATTCATGGCGACACCATTCGAGACTAAGTCTCTTGACTGAATCTGCAGCTTCCTCCCATGCCGGAATACCACCTTCAAAACAGATTTTGTTCCTTTGATTCCAAATAGCCCAGATTGCAAAAAACATCGATGAAGTCCAGAGCTTATTGCGCTTGGATCCAGCAGTGCCATTCCAGCTTTGAAATAACGCAAGAGGAGATTGAGGAAAGACAAACACCATACCCCACCAGTCTAGCAGTCGCGACCATAGAATTCTTGTAGCCTTGCAGTGGATAATAACATGGTCCACTGTTTCAATTGACCGATTGCAGAAAACACATTTCAGTTGCCCGATTGGTAGAAGGTTTCTAGCAAAGAGCATGTCTTTCGTTTGAAGACGACCTTGTATAACCAGCCATATCAGAAATTCTATGTGAGGTGGAGCAAATTTGCTCCAAAAGGCACGACACCAGAGTGTTGGTTCCTGATGTCGTTGTGCAGCAACAGCATTGTAGAAAGACTTTGAGGTATATGCCCCCTCCTTAACAGCTAGCCAGCGCAACTCATCATCTGCATCAGTGAGGATTGGAGGAGCAGAGTTGATCTTGTCGAGCAGGTCTTCAGCTTGTACTCGTTCATATAGAAACAATTGTCTTCTCCATATTAGGGCCCATTCCCAAGAGCTGCCCGCCCAATATCCCATGTCAAAGACAGTAGAAAATTTCTGCTCACTTATTAAGAATAATCGTGGGTACTGGTCACGCAGAGGTTGTGAGCCCAACCAAATATCAATCCAGAAACGTGTTTTTCTACCGTTCGAGACTGCCCAGCGCATGTTAGACTCCATTACTGTCACATATGAGGAATTCCAAGAGGAGATAGATAAAATTGTTTTCCACGTTCCTTTCTGCGGATTGCACCCCATTTCTCATCAGTAATAGGTAAACCAACCTCAACATCATAAATTGCACAGATGATATTTTTCCATAGCTTCCCGTCATCCATTTGGAATTTCCACCACCATTTGAATAGGAGAGCGGCATTTTTTGTCTCCAAATTTGTAATACCCAGTCCACCCTGATCTTTGGGTTTCGAATTTGTACTCCACGGTACAAGAGATAAACCGCGGCTTCCTTCTTTGCCCCAGAGGAATCTGCGCTGCATTTGTCGTATTTGTCTTAGGACTGTTTTGGGCATCTGAAACAAACTGAGGTAATAGATTGGCAGACTGTCCAGGACTGATTTGATTAGGACCATGCGGCCTGCTCTGGAGAGGGAGGAAGATTTCCAGCCAGAAAGTCTCTTCTGAATTCGGTCTAGGACAGGTTTCCATGTTGATATTCGGCGCTGACTGCCACCAATAGGTAGGCCCAAGTAATACATAGGAAGGGTGCCAACCTGGCATCCGAAAATTTCTCGAACAGCAATTATTTCTTCTTCTAAAGCATTGATCGGGACTGCCATGGATTTAAACCAATTGATTTCTAATCCCGACATCTCTGAGAATACTGTGAGACATAGCTTTACCACAAGTAGCTCTTCTTTGAGCGTGGTGCAAAAAATCATAGTGTCATCGGCATATTGAAGGTGAGAAATAAGAGTTTCATTTTTCCGACATATATTCCACTTCGCATCCTCAATCGGATTGTTTCATCCAATAGCCAACCCAGCCCTTCTACACAGAGAACAAATAACAAGGGTGAGAGTGGGTCGCCCTGGCGCACACCACGCATCGGCTTAAGGGGGGTTGAGGGAACACCATTTATCAGGATGGATATGACCAAAGTGGAGATACACTCCTCGATCCAAGCTCTCCAAGTGTCATTAAAACCATAGTGCTGCAACATAACATCAATAAAGGACCACGATAGACAATAAAAGGCCTTGTGAAATCGATTTTCAGTAATACTCCCGCCTTGCGCTTGTGTTTAAGCCAAGCAAAACTGTGGAGAGGTTTGTAAAGGTAGCAATTTGGTGTATCCAAGAAGATCCAAAAACTAGACCTACGATGAGGCAAATTAGCCACATGCTTGAAGGTCTTATTGAAATACCCGTGAAATTTGGCTTAGGATTAAATTAGTATATAGTCGGGAATGATAGGAGTAAGATTAATAAAGGCCCAGAGAAGCAATATATATATATATATAGATATATTTACATCCGTTTCAAATAGCGTTATTATGTTCAAGAATACAAATTCGATTTTACTTCTCCCTAAAATAATTTCCTCTTCCTAATTTATTTATACAGCTATTGTGTATTTATCCTCTACCTATTTATTTAGATAACCCTTCCCAATCTTTGCTAGTGATCAATTAGCTCTCCTTCTAAATTATTTTAATCAGATAATATTTAATTACCTCCTTGATTCAGAATCTAGATCTTTCCATGACTTTTGAAAGTTATTTAATTACTTCGTTTTCAGATTGATATTATTGTTGTTATTATTTTACAAACTATTTTTCATTCTCTCTCTCCTTTTAAATCAAAGGTATTTATTAACTTATTTCTATCTTATCATAATAATTATTTTCTATTAATCTCACGATCTCCTTCATCTTCAATACGCCGTCACAACTTCCTTCTCTTTCTTCAAGCTCTCAAACTCTTTTGAATTCACGCTCTTACTCTCCAACGTCGTTAGGCCGCTTCTCTGGTGCCGGAATTGGTAGAAGGGTAAGGGAATCCGTTGGTAAGATTAGATGAATAATTTGCTAGTCTTTGGGTAGTATCTGATTGTGTTCTACTTGTATTCTAGACTCCGACTTCTCTGACGGACGTTACTGCTGACCTAGCTGAGTGATTCTGTGTCGGTGAGCGTATCCAGGTAAATGTTGTGCTCAACATCCTTACCTCTGTGTTTTGTGATTATCGAAGATTTGGATTTACTGTGGTTTTGAGATTGTGGAAGTTTGGGATTTATTTTCCCCCGTGTGTTTTCTGGTGATGTTTTGCGAAAGGTTTGGATAAACGTTTTGGGAGACTTTCCTTGAATTGGTTATTGGATTGATTGGTACCTTCTGGTGCTCCGTGTAAATTATTGGTGCCTTATGGCGCTCCGTGTAATTAATGGTACTGTGTACCCCGTGGATATACTTATTATTTTGCCTGCAGACATAACTTGCAGTTAAGCTCTAATGATCTACTCCTTTGGGTCATAAGTTACCTTCTGGGGGGTGTGCACACTTAAGGACGTAGAGTGAGGTGGGATTCTAATTATTGCGACCCGGATTGGGGTCGTCCGTGTAAACCACTGATTTGATTCCTGGAAAGTTCTCCCCTGAAATGTTTTGTCAATGGTGGTTTGGTGTTGGTAAAGCTGATTATTATTATGGTGTGAGTTAATGTTTTGCAAATGTAAGTGGGTTTCAAAATGTATTTTACAGGTTGAGACAATGTTTACTCAGTTTCACTGATTTGCGCGATCCCTTCGCGTTTTCCATTGTTGTTTTATGATCGCAGGTACTCATGGCTGAATTGGGGTTTGGGACGCGCTGTCACATAGTTTAGGACGACTGAATAAATGCTACATTGAACAAGTTGAGTTATGTTTTGGATTGATTATGTTTTAGCAGTTTTGGAAACGTTTTTGTTTTTGATTAGTGGTTTAAGCCTGAGCACTCTTTGTTAGAGTGTGGCGGTAACGCCTTGTGGATTTTGCTATTTCCGCTGCTATCTAGTTGAAGTGTTTACTCGATTAATTCGTTAAGAAGTCTTGGATATGTTGGAAGTTACTTATTGTTTAAGAGATCTTTTCAGAGGCATCTATGTTGTTATTTGAAGTACTGGAGTTACTACAATGGCCTTTCTTCTGTTGCAAAGTTATTGTGATTAATTTGGTGTTGATTTGGTCCTGTTTTGACATTTTGGGTGTATTTCAGGACCTGTCCGAACGTCCGTCCGGACATCCTTGTTCGGACAGGCCCCGAAAGTTTTAAAAGCTTTCTGTTTAGGTGTGTCCGAACTTCGGTCCGAACATTGAAGTTCGGACACGCCACGTTGTTTTTCTCGGACTTTTCCAACTTACTTGTGTCCGAACTTCTAAGTCCGGACACAAGTTCGGACACCTCTGGTTTTTCAATCCTTTCAACTCTCGACTTGTGTCCGAACATCAATGTCCGGACACAAGTTCGGACAGTTGGATTTCTACAGTTTAAATGTCTCGGCTTGTGTCCGAACTTCCCATGTCCGGACACAAGCTCGACCAGACTTGTTTTGCACCTGTAGGGCTCGTTTGGAGTCCGTTTTTAAAGCCGTTTTCACCGTTAGCTTTGTTATTTCATTACCTATGTTTTGAGGCAAAATCCAGGGTGTTACACTTATTGTCGTCCCAGACCCTCCTTTCGACCTTCTGATTCATTCAGCATCTCTTTCAGTATCAGACTCATAGTGTTGTTAGTATTAACATTCTATTGTTGCATCGACTCCTTTTTTTTTTTTTGAATATTTTCAACCTAAGCATGAAAATTTGAAATGTGCTTCAGTTTCTTTTGAGTTTTTCCTACAACAAGTGGCATATTCAAGTAACCAAAGAGCAGAGAGCAAATATAAAGGTTGCCCATAATGTGGAATCACTAATAATTTTTCATTATATTCAATTATTTGTCATAATTCTAAAAGTGTAACATTTAATTTGTAAAATTTTCTTCATATACTTATTGATTTGTTCATACACCAATGTTTTGAACGTTACTAATAATTATTCAGTATACATTTTAAAAAATGTAATATTATACATATACATAATGTAAAACAATTTTGTTAATAAATCACAATTTAAGTTTATTATTTTATAAAAGTAAAATGCCTTATCAAATAATTAAGATGTGACATTTTATATATTTACTCTACTATTCTATAATTCAATAACAAACATTATAATTGATATAAACATATTTTAATATGAATTATACATTATTGAATAAAACTACTAAAAATAAATATTGCTTTATATTGCTCCTCTGTTAAGACAAAACAGACAACATTGACATATTGCACTATTTTGTTTTCCGACTAATAAACTAATGGTAATTTCTTGGCTACATTCAAAATGTAGTTATAGATGTCTACATACATATATATTTGTTCTATAAAACTGTACAGTAAATAGAATGTACAGATGTATACATGTAAATTTATACATTGAATTTTGATATTATTAAATTCTACTAGATTACATACTAACTTTTTATATAAACTTTCAAATAGCTACGTGTGGTTGTAGCCAAAATGATCGCTAATGGTAATATCTTCAAACGCCAAACTGACCAGTGCATCGAACTTGCCTTCTAATCAAATTTGACGCGGGGCGACTTTCAACATAGGCATCAAGGGACGCAACCGGTTATTTCCAATTACACCAACTTTAACATGATGAATTGGCGAAATTCCGATGATATAATAAAAAGATTGTTTATTAATAAAATATTATAGTTTTTTTTAAAAGAAGTTGTGATACTAAAAAATAATTTTAATTCACCGGATATCACTAATTAATAAATTTAAATTTGTTAAGATCAAAATATCCTTACTTATTAATAAACACATTATATTACATAAACATTCTTAATTCACCAAATACCAGAAAAGGTAATAAAATATATTAAAAATAACAAAAATTGAGGTTAATTAATATACTAGTTTAAATTGAATAAAAATATAATATATATAATTGTATAATATTTTAATAATATAAAATTAATATATATTATATCAAAGCTAAAAGTTATGACTTATATAAAAAATAATTAAAAGCATGATGATTTAATTTTTATAATCATACTTTATATATTATAATTCATAAATTAAACAAATAGTAATAAAAATATATCTAAAAAGTAGTAACTAATAAAATTAAAGTTACTAATAAATTGGCTAAAATTGTAGAAAATAAAAAATACCATATATATATAAAATCATTAAAATTATAAAGAATTATAAAAATTATAATATATTGAAGAAGCCACAAATTTGATAAAGCTAGTAATAAATAGTAAAGGGAAAATAATTTAATTTTTAATGTTAATTTTATAAATTTAAATATCTAATAATAATACTGTATTTATTTAAAATAAATAAAGTAATATTATAAAAATTAAATTATCATTGTCTTAAGTATTTTCTAATTTTGCTTGTATCTAATATATCATAATTTCTATATTTTCTTATTTTAGAGATATTATAATTAAATATATGATATTTTTTATTTTATTACAGTTTTAAAATGTATTAATAAACTATTTTTATTTTTTTACTGTTTTAATATATTTTATCTATTTTTGTGGTATCTTGTGAAATAAAAATATTTATATGATATAATGTGAATTAAGTTGGGGTAATTTGGTTTAACAAATTTTAGGATTAGTAATTAGTGATATCTTGTGAATTAAATTTATTTTTGTGATATCACAGAATTTTTTTTAAAAATTCAGATATTTTATTTATTAACATACTTTTCCCTCATTGACAAAACAGCAACAAAAACTTTGTAATAGAAATATATTCTATCACTTCTAGATATCCACTATCGATTTATCTTCAGACTCTTTCATAATATTTTCCCCTATAGTTGCACCACAGTTCACTTTGAGAAAAGGAGCAATAGGGTTAACCCGTTTTGCGTTGATATTGTTCAAAAGACTTCCAAAGCTTTTTTGGATCGCTAAAGTTCTTACACCAATAACCATATCAGGTTGACGGCTCATAGTCAAGGCCTTGTAATATTTTCTCTCCATTCACAAGGATGATGACAAAGTGTGACAGAGCATTCCAAGTTGTTTTTTGTGCAACTTGTGACATGTCTCCCTAGCTTTGAAATAACCTCGTAAGACATGTGATGCATCCTCCCACTAACCACAAACATCATAACAATCTCACTAAACCAGTTTCCAATTAGAAAGAGGAGCCTTTGATTTTTCACACCCTACAAGTGCAAATATATATATATATATTACCTCCATCCCTAATTGACCTTCATGTTTCCTTTTTGGCACATTTTTCCACTTCAATATTAAACATATTAGAATAAAATATTTTTATAAATAATTTCTATAACATATAGTTTTTCACATAAGGCTTCCATTTGCAATTACGTTATTTTACCAATTATGTTATCTTACATGTAAATATTGAAGTCAAACGACATGTATAAATAGTAAAGAAGAAGTTCAATTAGGGACGGAGGGAGTATATATATGATTTTATCATTTTCAATATATTTAATATTTTAATTATAAAATTGCATTTATTAGGGGCCCGTTCACATAAAAAAGAGCTTCAAGAAAGAGAATAAGGTGGAATGAACTATCTCTTTGTTGACGAAGTCAAAAGAAATTGAATCACCAATCAATGCCCACTGGCCGCCGGTCAACTTCCACCAATTACCGATCAACATCCACCAATCATCGGTCAATGACCACAGATCACCGGTCAAATAGTACGGGAAGAAAAATCTCATTTCCCTAGTGCGAGATGGATAATCAAGTTAGGGGCATTTAGACTAATCTCATCTCCATTCCTTTTCATTTTCTTAAAATTTTAAAGTCGCTAAACAATAAACATACAGCTAGAAACAAAGCCCAATTTCATTTCCTGAATGCCCCTAACTGAACGACCAATACTATTGTTACATTCAAAGGTTTGTTAATGTTAATGTATTGATTGTTCAGATTGATGTACAAGTTATGTGTGTTATTACTAAAATGTTCAACTTTATATAATGATTGTTCAATTAAGTATGAAGATTGCTAAAAAATGTACCTTACAAATAGTTGTAAATTCTATTATACAACCAAAATAACGAAGCATGGTACACACGTGGAAACAATTGCTGATGCATGTGGATGTTATGATGCGGGCATTTTAAAACTTTTCAATTAATCCACCATACAATCTAAATCACACTGCACTTGTGCTTCTGGTCGCTGACATGGCGTTTGTTATTTGTGAAAGAATTTATGCATGGAAGATTGCTTCCGTGCTGTCGCGATACTAAGGGCAGAAACTTGTTGGAAGAAGGGGTGGCAACTGTCTAATGGATGACAAGGTAAGCCTGAGACGGGCACTGCTTTTATTAAAGTGCGGAACGACAATAGTACCAGTACAACAGGAAATGTCTCGGTTTCGGTTTCTCGAAAGCCACCAGCTCCTGTGATTTATGCTTTTCTGGGTACTTCTAGTTTGCTTAACGTGGTGCTCTTTAGTATCATTGGTTTGGGAATATCCTACTTTTATCGGGAGCAGATGAAAAGAGGGTACAATTGACGTTGACAGTTATTACAAACACAGCGGTGGGTTTAATAGCGTTCGCTGTTTCACATACAAAGAGCTGGACGAGGCAACTGATGGGTTCAGGGAAGAGCTAGGAAGAGGTGCTGGTGCTATCATTTACAAAGGTAGTGGCCGTGGGATAATCCCAGATGGAGTAGATATGTCATTCATTGCGGTGAAGAGGATAGACCGATCATCATTGGGAGACGCTGAGAAGGAGCTCAAGGCAGAGGCCAACATAATTGGCAAACCCATCATAGGAACCTGGTAAAAATGATTGGTTATTATGTGGAAAATGATCACAGGATGCTGGTTTACGAGTTCATGAGCAATGGATCTCTAGCAATTTTCTTTTTGGGGAAACTCGACCACAATGGAGTGTGCGGATTGATATTGCCAAAGAGATCGCAAGAGGTCTCGTGTATCTGCACAAGGAATGCTCCACTCAGATCATACATTGCGATATAAAGCCACAGAACATACTCTTAGATGAGCTGTATCGGCCCAGGATCTCTGATTTTAGATTATCAAAGTTTTTAAAATTGAACCAGTTTCAAACCCAGACTGCCATAAGAGGCACAAAGGGTTACGTGGCCCCTGAATGGTTCAAGAACAAGCTAGTTGATGTGAAGGTGGATGTCTACAGTTATGGTGTTCTGTTACTTGAGATTGTATGTTGCCGAAGGTGCATAGACCACTGTAGCAACATCGACCCACAGATGACAATCTTAAGTGATTATGCAATTTATTGCTATGAATTCAAAGAGTTGGCTGCTTTAGTGGGTGAAGATGAAGAGACTCTTCATGATTTGGAAACTGTGGAGAGGTTTGTAAAGGTAGCAATTTGGTGTATCCAAGAAGATCCAAAAACTAGACCTACGATGAGGCAAATTAGCCACATGCTTGAAGGTCTTATTTGTCGTCCCAGACCCTCTTGCTGACCTCCTGATTCATTCGGCATAGGGGTGTCAAAATCGGGTTTTTGGTCGGGTTGAGCTCAACCCGAACCCGACCCGAAAATTGTTTTGGTCAACCCGAACCAGACCCGAACTCGGAGCGGGTTGTACTTCTTTAACCTGAACCCGGAGCGGGTTGACCCAAACCCGACCCGTTTTTTCAAAATTTTATTTTATTTTTTAAATTTTGTATTATTTAATAAAAGAATATGATACTATAATATTAATTAATTATTATGTACAACATATAATCATATGTTATCAATTAAATGTTTATTTTAGTCATAAATTAATCATTAATTACTAATTAAGTCATTACATATAACATATTTCTATTTTTAATTAATTTTTTTTCGGGTTAGTGGGTTCAACGCGAACCCGAAGCGGGTTTCAATGACCCAACCCGAACCTGACCCAAAATCATTTCGGGTCAAAAATCTCAACTCGAACCCGGCTTTTTACGGGTCGGTTTTGGGTCAAGATTGACATCCCTAATTCAGCATCTCTTTCAAGTAATCAGACTCATAGTGTTGTTAATAGTATTACAGGATTCTATTGTTGCATCGACTCCTTTTCTGTGTGTGTATATTTTCAACCTAAAACCATGGAAAATTTGAAATGTGCTTCGGTTTTTTTGAGTTTTTCCTACAACAAAGTGGCAATATTCGAGTAACCAAAGAGCAGAGAGCAAAAAGCTCTCTTTTAGCATATGCGATTTCAAGGGGCTTTTGAAATGCGACTCTGCTTGGAGCTGTTAGGCTCTTTTACAAGAAATACTATACGTTATTTCTAGTAGAAAGTAGGGGGATGGAGAGGAGACTTGAGATTAGACGCGGGGGTTGGAGTATTAATGTCGTCTACAGAACCCTCCACGTAGGGGTAATAGCAAGAAGTTGGAGTTTAATTCTTTGCTACAAAGAAGGGAACACTAGTAGAAACAAGACACGTAAGAAGGTTGTGATGATGAAGACTAGTTATGAGGAGTTCAACTACCTGATTAAAGGCAAATCTACACGGATAGTAATTTCTCTACTCTACAGAAAAAAGAAAAGCAGTCTCCATGATCATGGGTACAAAAATAACAAGGATCTTGATTTGACCAAGGTTATTAACCGAAAGATCTTCAGGAATATAGTAAGCTTTACGATCAACCTCAAGTGCTGCTGGGAGAACATCCTCTCTTTACACCTCTCAAGACTGTCAAAAGGAAAAAGAGTTAGAAAGAAGAAAAAGAAGAGTCTACGTATGTTTAGCATGGATGGAGTTTTATCTAAATGGAATGAGATGAAGATACATCTTGGGGAGTTGGAGAAAGTTGTTGGGCAAAACAGTGGTTAAACTATCTTGCTAACTATGGGCAGTGAACCCAATCATTGTAGTACAACAAGGTCGTATCCACAGGGACTTCGTAACTATCTAGCTAATTATAAGCTTAGTAAATGGGCAAGAGGATATATACAAAAGTGCATAATTGTAAATTAGGGGTTTTGGGTTTTTGGGTTGTAATTGGAGAAATAAAGGAAAGCAATAAACACTAAACTATCTAATCTAGGATAGGTGTAGCTCGGATAGGATATTCGCACCCGTCATCCCCTTTCTACCAATGGCTGAACCTCGAGCTCATAGCTAAACAACAGGAATTTAATTAATAACCAAATCCCGGTCTATTAATCCTAACCAATTTAACGGGGACTGAATGCTCGTTCAAATCCCCAATTCAATCAGAAGCATTAAGCACAAATCTACCCTAAGTTGCAATGAGAACCTCATCTCAAAATCAGTGAAAATCGGCTAACATTGATTTAGTCCCCAACGGTTTAGGTTTCTATCTCAGAATATCATTTTGATAGAATCCCACAATAATGCTCAACTAATCGGTAGGCCAACCAACCAATTTAACAAATAGAAGACAAATTGAGCAAAACCCTTAACAAATCCCCAAATCATGAGCAACGAGTTTAGAAGTCATAAACACTCAATAATCTCTTCATTAAGCTCAAAGACTAAAATAAAGCACAAACACAAGTTCAAGATTCAACAATGGAGTTTAGGGATTTTGGGACAAAATCCCCAATCCCTAGCTACAAATGATTCTACACAGCCATAGAGAAAAGAAAAGCATAAAAGGGAGAAGAAGAAGCCATTAATGAAGCTTGGAAGCTTTGGAGAAGGTGAGCTCTTTCTTCTCTTCTTTCTTTCTCTCTATTTCTCCTCTTCTTTCCCTTCTTTTTCGCCTTCTTTCTCTGTGTTTTCGACTGGTGGAGTCGTGGTTGAAGAATGGGGAGAAGTGTCCCCAAAATCCCCATTTTAAAACTCAAATCTGGGCAAAAATACGCGTCGGACCGCCCCACAGGGGCGGTCCAAAGGGGCGGTCCACACCAGAGGCGATTTTCTGTGTTCCGAAATTGACTGGACCGCCCCACAAGGGCGGTCCACAGGGGAGGTCCGGACCAGAAGCAAAGAAAATGTTTTATCTTCTTCGTTTCAGCTCCGATTTTGGATCCGTTTGCGCCCACGCGTTCCTCTCTTCATCTACTTTACTCCTATCTATGTTATTCCTCCTGTTTAAACAATAAATGTGTAAGACACCAATGAAACATAAAACTAGAGGAAAACAAGCCAGAGTGGAGAAATGAGCATGAAAAGTGTTGATTAAACATATGAAATACTCCCCTAAAACATGCTCATTTAGACACTCATCACACCACACCCCACACTTACCTTTTTGCTTGTCCTCAAGCAAAACCAAGCCCCTAAGCAAGTAAGGAATGCTCAAGACTAACAATACTAACATGAATTGTAGGATAAGAGAAGAAGCAAAAAGTGATTAAAACCTTTGAGGAGTGTGAACCATCTCTTAGTGGTGGCATGGGTAAACTTAGGGGAAAAACAAAAACTAGAGTTTCGGGGTATGATCCAGAGTGCTTCAAAGTTCTAAAGATTAGGTAACTTGGAGAGCTTTTACCGTGGCCAACTTCTCTCAAGAATGGGCATTGAGAAAAAACAAAAGGAAAAATAGATTTATGCATTTGTTTCACTTTTGCATAAGAGATGAGAGGATAACATTTTGGCATCAAGCCTTTGCATTTAAGAACACTCAACTCTCATTATTGGTTACCAATGGCGTCTCACAAGTCCCTTAAAGGATTTTCACGAAGAAGCACCCCTTAGCAATCCCTAAGAAAGAAGACAGAAGGAACCCCAAAGCAATAAAAATCCAACCATATAAGATCACTTGGCCACACCGCATGTAAAATGCTCCTCAAAAGCGATCAAAAGAAAAATTTAAGCATTTATCCCACAACTCATAATAGTATTTGTTCTTAATGAGAACAACTCACAACACATGGGTACAAGTTTTTCATTTTGGACAATCGCAAGATAAGCATGAAGTATTAAGCATTTAAGCACACAATTCACCGAAAAGGTCACTCCCCCACACTTAAATTGAACAATGTCCCCATTGTTCACCAATCAAAACCGGGAAGGTTCCAGAAGACCTTTGCGGGAAGCAGACAAAAGGAAAAGCACACGGGACACAACAAACAGTATAGCACAGAAGCTATCCCCATCCCCAGATTTGCAGATTCAAAATTTAGAGAAGAGAGAACGAAAACTAAAAGGAACTAGTACTCCCCTGAGATTGCTATTGCTATCAGTTTGTAGAACTCCCCCACACTTGAGCTTCAGCCTCAAGTAGCGTAGCTTAGTTGCGGTGTGGAATTGAAATTGCACCTGCATAAAACACTAGAAGCAACCAAACTACAACTGGAGTTAAGGGTTAGCAAAAACAAAACCAAAGGAGAACGAAAACAAAAACAAGAAATAAAAATAGTGGAGTCATTGTGTGCAAGTAATAAAGGATAGGTGAAATGAGTACTCCCCGATAAGATGTGGATAGAGGATAGGGTGCCCGCACACTTGCTAGTGGGAGGGGTCGTTGAGGTGCTACCTTCAATCGTTGGAGATGAAGGTCCTCTAGGAAAATTTCGCCAGAGGTTCCTTTGTAATTGTGCCTAATTCCATCCCTTTTTCAGAGGGGTTTACTTGTTTCCAAAATATTCAACACACAGACGCCACCAATTGGGCGCAAAAGGGCAAGTCCAAAGAATGCCGAAATAGCCCATTATTGAAAACAATGCAAAATCTAAACTAACGAAATTTAAAGACAACACACGAAATGAAATCCGGGTTGCCTCCCGGTAAGCGGCCCTTCTTTAAGGTCTTTGGCTAGACCATACCACCGTGAAGTCGTCCAGGATCGAATATGAACGTTGAAGTCGGCTTCAACAGGTGGATTGGGCGGGCATCATCTAGCAATGAAGAACGACCCGGATCAAAAGGAAATGTAGCCTCAACACTTAGGATGTGAAAGTGTAAACTCCACCGATCGTTCTTCAGGTGGAAGTGTTGAGGTGGGTGATCCTTGGTACGAGGATCAAATTTTGGTGGAGCCTCCTCTTCAAATTTAAGGATGAAGATATCTTTTACTTCATTTAGCGGTGCAGGGAGAACTCCGTGGCGGACTTTGTCTTCGATCTCTGGTCCCGGATCAAATGGGAAGGTGGCCTCCACACTTAGCGGGTGTACGTTGAGCTTCCACCCAACTTCATTAGTGCACGGGTGTGGGCCTTGATCCTTCAAATGAAGATCAAAGTTTGATGGCTCCTCCTCCTCCTCAAATTCGAGGATGTAAATGTCCTCAACTTCTTGGTGAGGCTCATGGGAAGAGCCTTGATGAAAATCAACTTCAGAGGGAAGTGGCTCCTTGAAGTTGATTATAACACTCTCCTCTGATGGCTCGGAGGGAGGCGGCATCTCCTCCTCCTCCTCAAGGTTGAGGATGTGTCCATCCTCATCTTCTGGGTGGAGCACAGAGAAGGAGGGGAAATAACGGTAGTTGACTTCAGAGGGAGGAGACTCCATGAAGTCAAGGTGGAAGCGGTCCTCTGATGGTTTGTCTTCGAACTCAGGAAGATGGTTGAATGACGTTTGCTCAGGTTCGAACGGGGGAGGTGATAGAGAGCAACTCAAGTCCTCAGTAAGGTGATCCACTTTATGAACCATTTCGCTCTCCGGTTGCTGCGATGCAAGGTTTAGTAGACCTTCGATCATCGCATTCATCTCTACTAATTTGGCATAGAGCTTTAGTTGGTTCATGTCGAGGTCTTTTTCCTTAGTCCGCTGCTCCACTTCATGGACCATTTCACTCTCTGGTTGTTGCTCCCTTTGAGCTAGTGTAATGAGCTGGTTCATGTCGATGGTGTTCATTCTAGCACTAAGATCCTCCAGAGTGGGTGAATCTACCCTTGCCGTGATCTCAGAACAATAAGCACTCTTTTGGTCTCCTCCACTCTCTTGGCACCTGATCCATCGACTGATGTCTTGTTCAGTGGGGTTTGGATTGACAGATAAGAACCGGTTCTCCATGAGAGTCTTCGATCTTGAGATTAGATCCTCACAAGGAGGGCACATATGAAAGGATCCACACCCTTGACAATCAATGTATTGGTCGTAGGTTGCTCCAGAGGTGTAGTCGTAACAATCTTCTGCTTGATCATCAAGACCACCCATCAGAGATAGGTTCCTAAAAAAAGTAACACAAATTTATACACAAAAGGGGAAATAAAGGAAATGAAAATTATGCACAGAAACTAAACAGGTAATAAACCAGATAGTTGGACCGAAGTCCCCGGCAACGGCGCCAAAAACTTGTTGGGCAAAACAGTGGTTAAACTATCTTTCTAACTATGGGCAGTGAACCCAATCATTGTAGTACAACAAGGTCGTATCCACAGGGACTTCGTAACTATCTAGCTAATTATAAGCTTAGTAAATGTGCAAGAGGATATATACAAAAGTGCATAATTGTAAATTAGGGGTTTTGGGTTTTTGGGTTGTAATTGGAGAAATAAAGGAAAGCAATAAACACTAAACTATCTAATCTAGGATAGGTGTAGCTCGGGATAGGATATTCGCACCCGTCATCCCCTTTCTACCAATGGATGAACCTCGAGCTCATAGCTAAACAACAGGAATTTAATTAATAACCAAATCCCGGTCTATTAATCCTAACCAATTTAACGGGGACTGAATGCTCGTTCAAATCCCCAATTCAATCAGAAGCATTAAGCACAAATCTACCCTAAGTTGCAATGAGAACCTCATCTCAAATTAGTGAAAATCGGCTAACATTGATTTAGTCCCCAACGGTTTAGGTTTCTATCTCAGAATATCATTTTGATAGAATCCCACAATAATGCTCAACTAATCGGTAGGCCAAACCAACCAATTTAACAAATAGAAGACAAATTGAGCAAAACCCTTAACAAATCCCCAAATCATGAGCAACGAGTTTAGAAGTCATAAACACTCAATAATCATCTTCATTAAGCTCAAAGACTAAAATAAAGCACAAACACAAGTTCAAGATTCAACAATGGAGTTTAGGGATTTTGGGACAAAATCCCCAATCCCTAGCTACAAATGATTCTACACAGCCATAGAGAAAAGAAAAGCATAAAAGGGAGAAGAAGAAGCCATTAATGAAGCTTGGAAGCTTTGGAGAAGGTGAGCTCTTTCTTCTCTTCTTTCTCCTTCTTTCTCCTCTTCTTTCCCTTCTTTTTCGCCTTCTTTCTCTGTGTTTTCGACTGGTGGAGTCGTGGTTGAAGAATGGAGAGAAGTGTCCCCAAAATCCCCATTTTAAAACTCAAATCTGGGCAAAAATACGCGTCGGACCGCCCCACAGGGCGGTCCAAAGGGGCGGTCCATACCAGAGGCGATTTTCCGTGTTCCGAAATTGACTGGACCGCCCCACAGGGGCGGTCCACAGGGGAGGTCCGGACCAGAAGCAAAGAAAATGCTTTATCTTCTTTCGTTTCAGCTCCGATTTTGGATCCGTTTGCGCCCACGCGTTCCTCTCTTCATCTACTTTACTCCTCTATCTATGTTATTCCTCCTGTTTAAACAATAAATGTGTAAGACACCAATGAAACATAAAACTAGAGGAAAACAAGCCAGAGTGGAGAAATGAGCATGAAAAGTGTTGATTAAACATATGAAATACTCCCCTAAAACATGCTCATTTAGACACTCATCAAAAGTGGAAGGTGATCTCCTTCGATTTGATACTGCAAGTACTGATATAGGTAACTCTCTCTTTGGGAAGATCTAGCACCCCAACAAAGTTCAAGCTAAAGCTCTACAAGACTTCCTGGTCCACCTTTGGAAACCAAAAAGATTTTTAAAGGTGACTGATATGGGCAATAATAAGTTCACGATTCACTTCACTTCTGCATCAGATATGAAGTCTATTATGGCAAACGGTCCTTGGCACTTTCATAATAGGCTCCTAGTCTTGATGCCTTTAAACCCATATATTCACATAGATGAACACAACCCGAAGAATGTGAAGATATGGGTAGGAGTTCACAACTTACCGATGATGTTCTTCAATAAAACATCTGCTGTTATTCTAGGTAATAAGATAGGAACCTTCATGGGATGTGCAGAAAAGATAAACCCTATAACCTCAAAGGTCTTGTGCATCAGAGTGGAGATAGACATCACGGAACCTCTTTGTAGAGTGTTGTGGTGAATGATGGTCAGAAGGATAGAGCCTGCAGATTGTCTTATGAAAATCTTCCTAGCTTCTGTTTCAGGTGTGGTAGATTAGATCATATGTTAGTGGAATGTAACTGGAAGAAAAAGGAAAAAGAGTCTATTGAGAGATATGGAGCTTGGCTGAGAGCAGAATATGCAGGCTCCATTGCAGCTTTATCTGAAGACTTTTTACTTGAGCAAAACCGTAAATTGTTACTGACAAGGAAAATAGTAACAATAAAAAATCCATCTCGATTCTGGAGGTCACAGATCAAGAGAATTATCAGAAGGAGGTTCCTAGAAGCAAAGTCATAGAAACTAAAGAGAATATAAGGAAAAGATAAAGGAAAGGAAAAATGGGAAGATATTGCTCTGGCTTCGATGGAAATACAGGTCTATTCTAATAAATGAATCTGTATTAAGGAACCACAGAGCTTTGGTTGTAATCCTTATAGTGATAAGGAATTAGAAAATGAATCTTGTCATGTCTGTCTCAAAGGAACAAGGTAAGAACAAGAAGAGTCTGTCAGTTTAGATCCTACTAGTCCTCCAGGTTTTGAGCATATTACTACTGACATGAGATCTCAAAATAAGAGGGACCTGTATCACAGCTTCAATTGGACATAAGCTGTTGAGAAGTTCAGTTCTCAGATAGCTAAAAAATATAAAAGTCTTCCTCAGTCTCAAGTAGACATTGACATGTCGATTACTTAGATTATGAAAGAAGCAGATTCGAAAGGAAAGGCACAATCAGGTCACAACCAGTCACATTCTTTAAAGGAAGATATCCCAGCCTTCAGTCAAAAGGAAGAAAAGGTGGGCTATTTCATCCTCGTAAATCTGAAAAGAATATCTCGAAGTTAAGTTTCAAATCAGTAAGAAGAAGAGTAAGAATCTTAAGTCTCCTAAGATTAAATCTTCCAGCAAAGAAGATGAGATTAAGGACTCTTAAGAGGATACTCTTCTCAGTCTCAGGCAGACCTTGCATCTGGGCAAGGCTGCCAGTCACAATGACTTGCATTAGCTTTAACTACCGAGGGTTGGGTCGCCCTCAGGCAGTAGCTTGGGTTAAAGGTCTCTTGAGATCAAAAATCCAGAGCTAGTATTTCTTATGGAGACTCATAGAACGAAGGAGGAGATGGAAACAATTAATAAAAACTTTAAAGGGTATGCATGAAATACCCCTAACCTTTAAAATATAATTAAATGATCTATTAATGATCTAAGATGATTATTAAACATCTAAATATTATTGGGGAACAATCTAAAAGATCTCAACAAGGCAAAACACGCCTTAAGATCGGTAAAGCCGAAAATGTGCTTTAAGACACCATAAAGATTGTGTGACCTCAAATAGGATCCAAAGTGGATTCCTAAGTATTATAATGAAGTAAGGAACACAACAAAACCGTTCTCAAGGGAGCTAAGCTCAGGAACACCCTGTGACACAAAATGTGCACTAAAACACCTTAAAGCACGTTTTTGTGAGATTGCCTTTTAAATTGATTTTTAATGGACTTAAAAATTATAATTACCCTTAAATATGATATTTTATCATATTATATCATATTAGGAATTTAATTCCAGAAATTTACGAATTTTTACAAATTTAATATTAAAATATTAATAAAACCCCAAAGTGGGGCCCGCATGAGTCAAATTGACCAAGTATGGTCAATGGTCAAGTAATGACCCATTTGACCTAAAGGAAATCGGCTGGCAAGGAGGTGGGAAGGCAGCATAAGTCCTTGATTGACAATAATTCCTACCTAATACATTACTTTTTGAAAATAACTTACTTTTTCCATTATTTCCTACCTTTCCCACCTTCTCCTTTCTTCCTTGTCCGATTCCACACTGCCCAGCCGAGTTCCTCCCTTCCTTTGAAGCTCTCAAGTCTGTTCTTGAGCATGGAAGGCAAGCCTAGCTCCTAAGCTCTTAATGTAAGTGTTTTAATGTCATTTTTAGCTCTTTTTCTTCATCTCTTCACTACCAACACCTAGATTTCGTGGCTCATCAATTCCTATGGCTTATTCTCAGTGTTCTAAGGTTAGAACAAGAGCTAAACTCGGTTGAGACCAGTAGAGGGACCAAGGTTGTTCAAATCTACATTTTAAGGTAAAAACATACCTTAAGCCTCTCAATCTTTCAAGCGGTTTTCTTCCTCTGATTTTTATGAGTTTATACACTCATAATCTTCATATTTACATGTTCATTCAGTTGGTTAGCCATTTGGAGCAAGGGTGACCAAGATCCAAGAGAAATACTCCCTTTTAAGCATTTTTCCAAGGTAAAACCTAATAACAAGGTAGCATTTCGAGATCTAACTATTTCCTATGTCAATATGGTGGATCTAACACCTTGTGGTGTGTTTGGTTCAGGTCGAAACCACTTAGAACTTCCCTTGCATTTTTAAGGTGATTTTTGCCTTAAATCTTACATTAATTATTCCTTATGGTTAAGCTCAAGCTTGGAGTGTAACCATATCTTGTTTTTGTGTATTAAACATGTCTAAATCATGTGGTGATTTTTCCTACAAGTGGCCGAGAGCATACAAGGATAAATCAAGGTATAAACACCTTAAACTTATGATTTTTATAAATTTTAAGCATATATATATATATGGCCGAGAGTGAAGTTACATATATAGGTCATATCGACCTAAAAATGGAAAAAAATGGCTAAGATAAATTAAGCTAGTCATTTAAGAGGTTTAATTAACATAATGGTCAAATTATGACATTATGTGGAAAAATAATTAAACTAAGGTGAGGCCGAATATATATGCTATATTTTGAGACATTTATTGTGTAATTTATTTTGCAAGTTCAAGGTTGTAATAAGGCCATGTCATTAGGCCATTTTAATTTAAGTTTATAAGCTTATTTAGTTTTATTTATGCTTATAATTAAAATTGGGGCCAATTCGTAATTACTAGGATTTTAGAAAGCCGTGGGCTTGATTTAGAGCAATTTAGGGTTTTAAATGAATTTAATAAAAATTATAACATTTTATAAAGTCTTGGGTCAAAATTGTAAAAATAGAAAAGTATAGGTTATCATTAGTAATTACCGAAAAATTGGTTCCCATTTGGTATTAGGAGTCAAAGTTGACTATATAGGAGACTTTGACCAAGTTTAGAAAATTTAAGAAATTAAAATACTACCTTATAATAAGATACTTATTAAATTGTAAAAGATTTATAAGATTTGGGGTAGTAATGTAATTACCGAGACTTAAGGGTACTAAATGGAATTTAGTAAAGTCCTTAAGTTATTAGAAATTTTTAGAAGTTTATTTGGTTAAATTTGGAGTTCATATGAATTATATAAGTGTAATATATGGTATTTTATAACATTGTTACAAATGGGTAACAAATGTATAGAAACCGAGATTTAGAGGAAAATAAGGTTAAGAATAATGTTTATAACCTTTGGTATAGTTTGGTAATTTTTGGAGTTATATAAAGGTTTTATTAAGAAATGTGTAATAATATTTTAATGGAATTAGAAAACTATGTATTAGAAATTGAGAGTGAATTGTGGTTTTATAGAAGTTTAGTGGTTATAAGTAAAAGCCGAAAATATTAAGGGCCATTTGGTATTTTATAAACAAAATATGACTATAGGTTATAATTGTTTTAAATGACTTAAATGTCATAAGATATGTTATATAACAATAATGTAACATTATATTAATTAAGTGGTGGATTTTGTAAATATTTAAGAACATAGGTGCTGTTCGGAAATATTAACATTTTTAAATGGAATTTATAATATGGTTTTTAATGTTATAAGAGTTATAACATTTATAATATAAGAGATATTCATTAAAAAGAATGGATATAGATTGTAAGACTTACCATATAATAAATAAGT
Organism: Limonium bicolor; assembly: GCA_023374045.1. Classification (NCBI taxonomy): domain Eukaryota; kingdom Viridiplantae; phylum Streptophyta; class Magnoliopsida; order Caryophyllales; family Plumbaginaceae; genus Limonium; species Limonium bicolor. The sequence goes on along the minus strand of CM041776.1, from coordinate 342,353,760 downwards.
TCCATAACACACATATAAATAAATATATGTAATGGTGTAGGAAATGTGATATGGTTCAATAATTATGAATTACCATAATTAAAATGATAATAGATAAGGAGGAAAGAATTATAAACATTAGATATGGAAATTCTAATGTTAAGAGTGTTCATGGGATAATAGGGATTTTAAATATTAAAAGTATTGCTTACATATGAATTATACCACATTGAACTTAGGAAAAAAAAGAGAGAGACAAACCTTAGAAAAATAAATACTAAGGTGAGGTGTATAGTGCATGACAAAGAATCATACATGCAATAAAGAAACAAACTATACGACCTACAATATACGTTAAGTTACATGCGATAACAAAGTCCAACAATAAGTATATTAATATACAATACAAGACTACGCATGTAATATAACACTTTCCAATCTCGAGTTAAACCGAAAGCCCGACAAACATTGACAGCTAATAACGGGGGGTTAACCGGGAGTTAATAGTGACGGTACGGGGTACCGTAGGATTGTGTTGTTATACGGTATGCTAATCAGTAGCATTATGTATTGTTTAGACTGTTAGAGACGACACACGGAGCATAGGATCTTGCTGATTCATACTCCACCGTAATACACCAGGGTGAACGGTATGTTATTTATGTGGCTTGATTGTCTCTGAGGATTTCCTCAGTTCGGACATTGTGTGAAAATCTGTGATAAGATTGAATGTCTGCTTGTGTGAAATAATATGCTTGAGTTGTGGATTAATGCCGCTTTATTATTACTGTTGTGCGATAACAGTACCGTTCGTATATATGAACCTATATAAAACGAACTAGCGGCAGTGATGCTATCTTATATGTGTAACATAAGGAACGTAAGTAAACGTTGTAGCATCAGATAATAAGATATATATATTATCTGAGACATATATACGGAGCATTGGCCTCTTTAACATCCCGAGTCGACACACTCAGGATTGGACTAACGACCTTAGTCTATTGTGTTAAGGAAAGTAATAAAACGATGCGATGGTATAGATAAGTTATCAAGAGGATGTGGCTCTTGCTGTGAAATGTGATCCATTAACGATACTAGGATACCGTGTGGTAACCGTAAGTATCAGGATAAATTTCCAACGAACTACAGATTGTGTAGGACGGAGACTCTACCGCTGGAGTGGCTACTGCCGTGGGTGACCCGCCAAAGAGATGGGTAACTTAGAGACACGTCGTTCTAATGAGACGTTGTCATTAGACATGACTGAACAATTACGAACGATTATATTAACTCGTACATTAGGCGAACATTATTTGGGCGTGCATGCCAAAGACGAGAGTTCATACTCGTTTATAATTCTCGTTGTTCATTGGTTATGCTGTGTGGTTATGTGTGGTATGGTGGTGTTGATTGAATAAGTCGTTGTACTCATAAGTGTGTTGTGAATTGGATTAATTAAATAAACTGTACTTATATCTGTGTTGTGAACTGGATGAGTCGAGTCACTGTGCTCGTGTGTGGATTTTGTGAATTGTTCGTCGAACGAGTCGACATACTCAACTATGAACTTTCAGGTGTTGTTGGAGTGGAGTCTCCGTACTCATATAAGCGTTGTAACGCTTTCAGTGGTCTATTACGATGCGATGTGTGGAGCCGGGGGCTTATTTGTTATTTGAGTTTACTGCAATATGTAATGTTGCTTTACAGTTTTAACATTAAACTATTTGCATGAAAATGGTTTGCATGCTCTCGACCAAATAACTGAATGGTCCGAGGGTGCATGACAGTCAGGTAATAACATACTCAGCAGGGGCTGATTCCATACCACAAACTACCATTTTTGCAGGTATGCAACTTCCGGTGTCGGCAAAGAGAGTGACGCGCTGGGTAGTATGATTACAGTTATTCGAACATGCACTGTTGCATTTTGATACGAACCTAGAAACGTGTATAGGTTTTGGATACTTAGAAAGCTCACTGTGAATGTATCATATTTTGGTTTGGGAAGTTTAGATCTATCTCTTGTTGTCACTGCGAGAAATTGTTTCGTATGTATGAATATATCAGGAAGCACGTTATTACTCGTATGGGCGAGTAAGAACGGTGACACCAGTAGTTCAATTGTTGAGATTACCGCTGCGATTATATTGTTAAGTAAGATGATTAGGAGCCGATTAGAGTAGGGTTGTTACAAAAGTGGTATCAGAGCGGAGTACCGCTCTGATGACAAGAGATAGTAGGATTTATACAGTGAGCTTAGGTTTTGGGAATACGGGAAACATTGTGAGGATACGTGACCTTACGGGGTTGATGCAATGCTTAAAGCTTGCACACCATAGCCGTAGAGGCACTTCAATATTAAACGACCAAGACTACGGTATTAGACCGAGTAAAGGTCTAACCCGTCCTCTTGACTGATGTCAGGGAGAGGCCTGGGTAGCAGTACTAAGGAAGAACACGGGGCAGCGGAAGGTGGTGAAGGTCCAACAACCCCAAGTAACGCGAAGATGGTATGAGCCACTCGCACTCGATGGGAGACATCCCGGGAAATTTGCAATGGTACCCCACCCGCCGCAGCCCGTACCTCAAGTACTATCTAGTGAGACAATGAAATGAGAAACACCACGGAGATAACTCTCCTGATCGGAAAGACCCGATGTGGATGCTGAGAGAATTACGTTAAATGTAGAAAATAAGACTTTGTGTCTCGATGTAATGTTTAGGACTGGGGTCCTGGTAATGGCATAATGCCTACCATATGAGTATTAGATGAATGTTAAAACAAGGTGGAGGAGATAATTCCCATAGGACTAATGGGGTCCGCTTGCTATAAGCAAGGCAACCCTGTCCTATATCCAAGAAAACACTGGTCAGTGCGCTTGGGGGAAAAGGAAGTGGAAACGACGAGTAATGATTAGTTTAAAGATATGTAATAAACGGAAGGAATTACCTTTTTGAAGTCTCACCAGAAGCGAGTAACTCTAAAACCATGCAACACTGAAGGTTCAGGATGGCCCGACGTGCATGAGGAGAAATCTGAGAACTGTAGGGACAAGAACTCGTCAAATTGCTATCATGCAACGCCTCGTGAGGAAAGTAAGACTTTATTACCATGACAAGCTTGTGGGAACGAGTGCGGGAGTGAGACTATAAAAAAATTTTTGAATAAGAACTTTTGACTTGAACAGGAACCCGACTAGGGAATAGCACTGCACTGACACACCGTACCGGTGGCGCAGGCTGCATGGCGCACTTGCCATTGCAAGTGCCACACTAACCAAAGTACTAAATTTCAACCTACCTTGCGCGCTACTTGCGCACTACAGCAAGTGCAGCGACAGTAAACTATTTCTAAAGGACCGAGTGGTCCAGACGGTTACCATTAAACACTAAACTTTTATGCGAGCCCATAACGCAATAAAGCAGGACATAGCCTTCTTAAAGGCAGGGGTACGAAACCCTTGGGTTAGAGGTTGGTAAAACCTTGGGAGGACCTAGCCGGTCTGACCATTAAACTGAAAAATAATATACCATTTAGTAGAATATTAAAAGGGGGAGTAAATGAGAATAACAATAATTAGTGCCTACAAGCCTGACCCCAGTGCCGGCATGGACATTAAACGTCAATCATTGCCGGTGGGGAGTGACGAGTCTTCAGGACCAGCATAACCACATTTAGAGAGTGCGCGACACTCGTGGTTAAACCACTACCATTGAACATTGCCAGAGGGCAAGAAGTGAGCTATACGAATCAGGACAAAAAAAATTCTATTATTAAAATTAATTAATTAATAGGCAGATGTGAACGTGCAATAAAGGGGCCGATGTAATGCCCGCACCACAACACCGGAGGTGTTGTTGATCCATTATACTGCTACACTCCCGTATGGAGGGCAGTGGATATAAACTAAAAAGTGAAAATTGCTTGATGACGGGAGATACCGTTACCCCAAAGAGGATGGAGGAAACGTGAGTTGAATAAGAGTAAGGACTATACAATGAAAAGGAATGACTAGCGGAAACCACTAAGTTGTGGGTATCCAATTGTAACCTCAGGAGAAAGTATTAGAACCAACTAAGATAAATTAAATAACAAAACTAACAATCATTTAACTATCAGAATAAGTATTGAAGCTGGATACCGTATGGCATAGGCCTACGGAGGGATACCTTAGTACCACCAAAGTGAACCAAAACTAGGGGAACAAGGGTGATGAATCACAGGTACTGATTAATATCAGACTAACGGGACTACCATAAGACAGGGGAAACATGAGGTGTCAACCTCTATCATGGAGTCCGGAAACACCATAAGGTGTAACCCAATAGATTGGGTGGAATTCGAATACTGGAAACTCATATCTGAAGGCGTTAACAGCCTAGGAGTGAACAGGAGAGATAATAAGTAGTTACTGATCCCCACTCACAAATACCGGATGACGAGCATGTGGAAACCAGAGTTAGGGCGATGAGTCGCAAACACCTATCCTAGAGAAAGTAAAGGAAATACACATTAATAAAGGAAACCATAGAACCTTAATATTAGGACCATTCTGACATTAAAGGTTAAGAATTGGCAGCATAGCTACTCAAACATAAATTACCGAGACTAAGAGTACGATAATCACCGGGTACGAACGCTACGAGTGCACTAAACGAGACATGGGACAACCGCACTCCTAGGAGCTTGTGGGCCTGACAAACTATATTAGGTTGGTTGGGTAAGTAGTAATGTATCAGTATGGTACCCCATGCATGTAAACGAGTAGTGTAGGACCCAGGAGGTAATCAACTCTACGTCTAAGTCAGCGAATGGAACCCTGACTAGGTAAACCATGTATTGACGAGAGAGATCTCAGTCAAACTAACAAGATTAGGAAAAATCAAGGATAGCTTAGTAATAAAGTGACACAAGGTCGCAACTCCACAGTGGAGGAGTTAGAACATAAGTTTTACGGATTTTAGTAAACGAGGAAACTAAGACCAATTTAATGGTAATGACAAGTTGAACCCACGAATGAGAAGAAGAATAGTGGCATCTAAGGAAGTTATATTAGAGAAACCCTTGTGATAATAGATGCTACCCAAAAAGGGGGCACAAAGAGAGTTATACCACGCGCTGAGGGCGCTGCGATAATATCGCATTAAATAATAATAACCACATGCTCAAGCCATAAAACGTTAGTATGTTAGCACCAATTAGGGTTGAACAGAAAATGAATACCAAGCTAAAACCCACAGTCGTATTGTATGTTTACAACAGACGAAGGGCAAAAGCGAACATTACAAGAGATACTCTAAGCTGGAGATTAGATACTCCATGCAAACCGCAACGGCGGATAACCGTCCAATCGACTGGTACATGGTGCGCAACAAGCGACCATTATAATAACTGTTAACCGAATTATGCTGGTGAGAATCAGAAGTGGAAATCAGATAAACAAATGGATTCTCCTAATGGAGAAGAGGGATGAACCATATATGTGGATACTAAAGTACCAACACACGAGGGATACGAGTTCACATTAGCAAAAGCGGACCTACAAGGTACCCAAAGAACAAACTCATTCTAGAGGGAAATAACTTGGAGTCATGAGGCGCCAATTAGATGCGCATATCAGACTCGTCTTGATATTTTAGAGACAACTGTTGCAAGCACTAGATGCTAGAGCATAGCTCGACAACACTTATACCGAAGATTAGTTCGGTAGGGTGGCATGAACTCATGGGAATATACCATGAGCATGTATAGAATTCAGAGAGTTGAATAGAATGTCTAGTCGAAATAATAAGCGTGTGTGACCAACGATACCACGCAGTCAAATAAATTACTCCATTCCCATAATTATGGAAGACCGTGTAGAAAACACCATCACATGGAGTTGAAAACGACATAAAACTACTACCTAAGAGGGGTAAACTAACCACAAGGTAGTTGGGCATACTGCTTGCGGAGCGAGTGGGCCCATATTGCTTAGGTTTGACGTACCTAGCGGGTTTGGGGAAACAAAGATAGACAATATAACCTGAGGGGCTAAAAGCCCGCCCCTATAAAAGGGGTAATGAAATATGTAGCACATTAGTGCACGGATAATTCCACTGGAATGAAACATCTTGAACTTATTACTTCACAATGATATATTCGTAGATTACGTGGGCGTAATCATTTTTAAGGGGGGTAGAGCGATTAAAATATACCGTACGTAGGAGTACGTAGCGCATGGTACACATGCTGCAAACACTATTATTGTACGTAGAGTACAAGTGTTACGATTGTGTTATGTTACTTGAGGTAATATTGTGATGTATCATACATAAATATATTTTAGTTCGCTTTAGTTATGGCGAATAGGAAAGGGAGAACAGGTAGAGTGTTCTTATCCTAATTCCGATTATTTAGGCAAACGTTGCGAACACTAAACACATAAACGCCTAACTTGTTATCCCGGTTGAGAGTTCAAGTAGGTCTATCTGGTAGCTTCGGTGGGAGATGGCAAATAGAGGGAGTAGAAAGCTCCATATTATATGATTTGTGACTCGGTATGAAACCGAGTATTGGAATGCGATGAGTGAGTCGGCATGAGACCGATGTATAACCTAGTGGAGGTAAAACCTCTAGGAATTGTATGAATAATTATAAGTCGAGTGAACTTGGTACATGGTTAGGATACATGATCCTATATGCCGGTGATTAGATTAATTACACTAGTTGACTTGTGTATCTACGGGATACGAGGTGGTAAATATCAAGAGGAAACGAGATTAGAAGTGAATAAACAATTGATTGATTGAATTTGACGTGGGAAGTTGAACTTGATCCTGGTCCGATCAAGGGAAACCGAACACAAATTGAGGTGAGAGATAGTTCAACACTGACGCTGACCACGTCGGGGTTGAATGATTCTCGAAACTTCCTACAAGTGGACACAGATATGAATGGAAATTGGAATTTAGGCGTCACTCGAAGAGCCGTGGACCGTGGAGTCCTTCGCCATTAGACCGGTGTGTCTGCGAGTGACATCACCCAGAGAGCCGTGGACCGCAGAGCCCTTTGTCATTAGACCGGCGTGTCTGTGGGTGACTAAGGAAATAAGGTGACTGCCCGAGGAGCCGTGGACCGCAGTGTCCTTCGTTATGATCAAACCGGTGTGTCCGGGGTAGTAGACGTTGGTTGGGTTGGGGATCGTCAAGTCCTGGTCTTTAAGACTGCTTCCCTGTGAGTTGTCAACGTTAACTATATGTGCACACATACATGTGGAATGATGTGTGAGTATCCTCGCGAGATACTAACATGTAGATAGGGATGCGTGGAGTATCCCTTGCAAACACCTTTGAGTACTTTATGAGTTTTGCACCTTGTCTAGTGCTGTGTACCATGAGTTTTGCACCTTGTCTAGTGCGGTGTACTATGAGTTTTGTACCTGGTTGAATATATTATAGTACCGCTGAGTACTTTTGTGGATGAATTTGATGTGCACCTTGTTTAGTGATGTGATATGATTGAGTTTATACCATGAGTTAGCTATTTGATATATGCTGTTGGACTAGGTCTGAACCTAGTGGGAGTTACTCCCTAGCAATGGATTGTTTGGTTACTTAGTGGAACTTGATTCCTTAGGGAACTGTAGAGGATTAAGGACTTCGGGACGAAGCCTTTTTAAGGGGGGTAGACTGAAATACCCCTAACCTTTAAAATATAATTAAATGATCTATTAATGATCTAAGATGATTATTAAACATCTAAATATTATTGGGGAACAATCTAAAAGATCTCAACAAGGCAAAACACGCCTTAAGATCGGTAAAGCCGAAAATGTGCTTTAAGACACCATAAAGATTGTGTGACCTCAAATAGGATCCAAAGTGGATTCCTAAGTATTATAATGAAGTAAGGAACACAACAAAACCGTTCTCAAGGAGAGCTAAGCTCAGGAACACCCTGTGACACAAAATGTGCACTAAAACACCTTAAAGCACGTTTTTGTGAGATTGCCTTTTAAATTGATTTTTAATGGACTTAAAAATTATAATTACCCTTAAATATGATATTTTATCATATTATATCATATTAGGAATTTAATTCCAGAAATTTACGAATTTTTACAAATTTAATATTAAAATATTAATAAAACCCCAAAGTGGGGCCCGCATGAGTCAAATTGACCAAGTATGGTCAATGGTCAAGTAATGACCCATTTGACCTAAAGGAAATCGGCTGGCAAGGAGGTGGGAAGGCAGCATAAGTCCTTGATTGACAATAATTCCTACCTAATACATTACTTTTTGAAAATAACTTACTTTTTCCATTATTTCCTACCTTTCCCACCTTCTCCTTTCTTCCTTGTCCGATTCCACACTGCCCAGCCGAGTTCCTCCCTTCCTTTGAAGCTCTCAAGTCTGTTCTTGAGCATGGAAGGCAAGCCTAGCTCCTAAGCTCTTAATGTAAGTGTTTTAATGTCATTTTTAGCTCTTTTTCTTCATCTCTTCACTACCAACACCTAGATTTCGTGGCTCATCAATTCCTATGGCTTATTCTCAGTGTTCTAAGGTTAGAACAAGAGCTAAACTCGGTTGAGACCAGTAGAGGGACCAAGGTTGTTCAAATCTACATTTTAAGGTAAAAACATACCTTAAGCCTCTCAATCTTTCAAGCGGTTTTCTTCCTCTGATTTTTATGAGTTTATACACTCATAATCTTCATATTTACATGTTCATTCAGTTGGTTAGCCATTTGGAGCAAGGGTGACCAAGATCCAAGAGAAATACTCCCTTTTAAGCATTTTTCCAAGGTAAAACCTAATAACAAGGTAGCATTTCGAGATCTAACTATTTCCTATGTCAATATGGTGGATCTAACACCTTGTGGTGTGTTTGGTTCAGGTCGAAACCACTTAGAACTTCCCTTGCATTTTTAAGGTGATTTTTGCCTTAAATCTTACATTAATTATTCCTTATGGTTAAGCTCAAGCTTGGAGTGTAACCATATCTTGTTTTTGTGTATTAAACATGTCTAAATCATGTGGTGATTTTTCCTACAAGTGGCCGAGAGCATACAAGGATAAATCAAGGTATAAACACCTTAAACTTATGATTTTTATAAATTTTAAGCATATATATATATGGCCGAGAGTGAAGTTACATATATAGGTCATATTGACCTAAAAATGGAAAAAAATGGCTAAGATAAATTAAGCTAGTCATTTAAGAGGTTTAATTAACATAATGGTCAAATTATGACATTATGTGGAAAAATAATTAAACTAAGGTGAGGCCGAATATATATGCTATATTTTGAGACATTTATTGTGTAATTTATTTTGCAAGTTCAAGGTTGTAATAAGGCCACGTCATTAGGCCATTTTAATTTAAGATTATAAGCTTATTTAGTTTTATTTATGCTTATAATTAAAATTGGGGCCAATTCGTAATTACTAGGAATTTAGAAAGCCGTGGGCTTAATTTAGAGCAATTTAGGGTTTTTAAATGAATTTAATAAAAATTATAACATTTTATAAAGTTTGGGTCAAAATTGTAAAAATAGAAAAGTATAGGTTATCATTAGTAATTACCGAAAAATTGGTTCCCATTTGGTATTAGGAGTCAAAGTTGACTATATAGGAGACTTTGACCAAGTTTAGAAAATTTAAGAAATTAAAATACTACCTTATAATAAGATACTTATTAAATTGTAAAAGATTTATAAGATTTGGGGTAGTAATGTAATTACCGAGACTTAAGGGTACTAAATGGAATTTAGTAAAGTCCTTAAGTTATTAGAAATTTTTAGAAGTTTATTTGGTTAAATTTGGAGTTCATATGAATTATATAAGTAATATATGGTATTTTATAACATTGTTACAAATGGGTAACAAATGTATAGAAACCGAGATTTAGAGGAAAATAAGGTTAAGAATAATGTTTATAACCTTTGGTATAGTTTGGTAATTTTTGGAGTTATATATAAGGTTTTATTAAGAAATGTGTATAATATATAGTTTTAATGGAATTAGAAAACTATGTATTAGAAATTGAGAGTGAATTGTGGTTTTATAGAAGTTTAGTGGTTATAAGTAAAAGCCGAAAATATTAAGGGCCATTTGGTATTTTATAAACAAAATATGACTATAGGTTATAATTGTTTTAAATGACTTAAATGTCATAAGATATGTTATATAACAATAATGTAACATTATATTAATTAAGTGGTGGATTTTGTAAATATTTAAGAACATAGGTGCTGTTCGGAAATATTAACATTTTTAAATGGAATTTATAATATGGTTTTTAATGTTATAAGAGTTATAACATTTATAATATAAGAGATATTCATTAAAAAGAATGGATATAGATTGTAAGACTTACCATATAATAAATAAGTTCCATAACACACATATAAATAAATATATGTAATGGTGTAGGAAATGTGATATGGTTCAATAATTATGAATTACCATAATTAAAATGATAATAGATAAGGAGGAAAGAATTATAAACATTAGATATGGAAATTCTAATGTTAAGAGTGTTCATGGGATAATAGGGATTTTAAATATTAAAAGTATTGCTTACATATGAATTTTACCACATTGAACTTAGGAAAAAAAGAGAGAGACAAACCTTAGAAAAATAAATACTAGGTGAGGTGTATAGTGCATGACAAAGAATCATACATGCAATAAAGAAACAAACTATACGACACACCTACAATATACGTTAAGTACATCGATAACAAAGTCCAACAATAAGTATATAATATACAATACAAGATACGCATGTAATATAACACTTTTCCAATCTCGAGTTAAACCGAAAGCCCGACAAACATTGACAGCTAATAACGGGGGGTTAACCGGGAGTTAATAGTGACGGTACGGGGGTACCGTAGGATTGTGTTGTTATACGGTATGCTAATCATTAGCATTATGTATTGTTTAGACTGTTAGAGATGACACACGGAGCATAGGATCTTGCTGATTCATACTCCACTGTAATACACCAGGGTGAACGGTATGTTATTTATGTGGCTTGATTGTCTCTGAGGATTTCCTCAGTTTGGACATTGTGTGAAAATCTGTGATAAGATTGAATGTCTGCTTGTGTGAATTAATATGCTTGAGTTGTGGATTAATGCTGCTTTATTATTACTTTTGTGCGATAACAGTACCGTTCGTATATATGAACCTATTATAAAACGAACTAGCGGCAGTGATGCTATCTTATATGTGTAACATAAGGAACGTAAGTAAACGTTGTAGCATCAAGATAATAAGATATATATATTATCTGAGACTTATATACGGAGCATTGGCCTCTTTAACGCCGCTCTCGTATCTAACACTGGATCCCGAGTCGACATACTCAGGATTAGACTAACGACCTTAGTCTATTGTGTTAAGGAAAGTAATAAAACGATGCGATGGTATAGATAAGTTATCAAGAGGATGTGGCTCTTGCTGTGAAATGTGATCCATTAACGATACTAGGATACCGTGTGGTAACCGTAAGTATCAGGATAAATTTCCAACGAACTACAGATTATTCGTAGGACGGAGACTCTACCGCTGGGTGGCTACTGCCGTGGGTGACCCGCCAAAGAGATGGGTAACTTAGAGACACGTCGTTTCTAATGAGACGTTGTCATTAGACATGACTGAACAATTACGAACGATTATATTACTCGTACATTAGGCGAACATTATTTGGGCGTGCATGCCAAGACGAGAGTTCATACTCGTTTAAATTCTCGTTGTTTCCCTTGTTGTTCATTGGTTATGCTGTGTGGTTATGTGTGGTATGTTGGTGGTGTTGATTGAATAAGTCGTTGTACTCATAAGTGTGTTGTGAATTGGATTAATTAAATAAACTGTACTTATATCTGTGTTGTGAACTGGATGAGTCGAGTCACTGTGCTCGTGTGTGGATTTTGTGAATTGTTCGTCGAACGAGTCGACGTACTCAACTATGAACTTTTAGGTGTTGTTGGAGTGGAGTCTCCGTACTCATATAAGCGTTGTAACGCTTTCAGTGGTCTATTACGATGCGATGTGTGGAGCCGGGGGCTTATTTGTTATTTGAGTTTACTGCAATGTAATGTTGCTTTACAGTTTTAACATTCAACTATTTGCATGAAAATGGTTTGCATGCTCTCGACCAAATAACTGAATGGTCCGAGGGTGCATGACAGTCAGGTAATAACATACTCAGCAGGGGCTGATTCCATACCACAAACTACCATTTTTGCAGGTATGCAACTTCCGGTGTCGGCAAAGAGAGTGACGCGCTGGGTAGTATGATTACAGTTATTCGAACATGCACTGTTGCATTTGATACGAACCTAGAAACGTGTATAGGTTTTGGATACTTAGAAAGCTCACTGTGAATGTATCATATTTTGGTTTGGGAAGTTTAGATCTATCTCTTGTTGTCACTGCGAGAACTTGTTTCGTATGTATGAATATATCAGGAAGCACGTTATTACTCGTATGGGCGAGTAAGACGGTGACACCAGTAGTTCAATTGTTGAGATTACCGCTGCGATTATATTGTTAAGTAAGATGATTAGGAGCCGTATAGAGTAGGGTTGTTACATGCACTTCTGATAGTTCCAAGTGTTGGAAGGAGTGGAGGTTTAGCACTTCTGTGGAGTAAGGATGAAAGTTTCTTGTATTAATGTGTCGAAGCATCACATAGCTGTAGAAGTTGAGTTACCTGGAGGCATCCTCTTCCATTTCACAGGATTTTATGGGTGGGCAGATTGGTCTATGAAAGATCTGTCTTGGAAGCTTCTGTCAGTGCTGAGAAAACAAGTTTTAATCCCTTGGGTGGTAGCTGGTGATTTTAACTAGATTATGTGGAATCATGAAAAAATAGGAGGAAGGAAAAGAAAAGACAGCCAGATGGGTTTATTTAGAGAAGTAGTAGAGGATTGTGATCTGTTAGATGTGGGTTTCTTTGGGGAACCAGGAACGTTTACTAATGGTCAACTAGAAGAGAAGCATTCTTCTAGTAGGCTTGACAGAGTTCTGATATGTAGAAAAGCTGCTAAGGTTTTTCCTCTTATGTCAGTTGAACATTTGAGAAGAGAGAACTCTAACCATAATCCCTTATTCATCAGATTCTTTGGTGTTCAGGCAAAACCAAGAAGGTGTTTTAGATTTGAGAACAGTTGGATCCAAGACCAGAAGTGCCATAGCATAGTGTCTGAGATTTGGGGTCCTAATTACAACGATTTTGATCATAAAATAGCTGAAAGTCAGAAAGCTTTGTCTCGGTGGAAAGGGTGGTCCTTTGGGAAATTGAAGTGGAAAATTAGAAAAAAGGAGGAACTTGAAGCTCTCTCCTTAGCTCATCCTACTCTGGGTATTGCCAATAACAGAAAAAGGGTCTTTGATGGAAATAGAGCTCATAGCTTTCAAAGAGGAATATTGGTGGAAACAAAGGTCGAGAGACCATTGGATTAAAGATGGGGACAGGAATACCAATTACTTCCACTCTAGAGCAAACGCTAGAAGGAGAAGTAACTATATTTTTGGTCTCAATAATCAGAAGGATGAGCTTTGCTATGCTTGGAAGGAGATTGAGAGTATAGCTAGGAGTCATTTTCAGAAGATGTCCCAGACTTCCTCTCCGAAGATAGACCATATCTTCACAGATGCAGTGAGAAACAGACTTAGTACAGAGAAAGTTGTCTGTCTGAAGCAGCCGTACAGAGCTGAAGAGATTGTCAAAGCTATGAAGGAGCTTAATGCTGATAAATTGCCAGGATCAGACGGTTTTAATGGCTTTTTCTTCAAAACCTATTGGAATCTGGTTGGTACTCAAGTGACAGAGACTGTTCTTCAGATTCTTCAAGGTAACATTCTTTCTGATTCTCTAAATCAGTCTTACATTGCTTTGATTCCAAAATTGAAAGGAGCAGTCAATATTAGTGATTTCAGACCTATAGCACTATGTAACTTTGTATACAAGATAGTGACTAAGGTTTTGGCAAATAGAATCAATGACTTTCTCCCTTATATCATCTCCTCTAGTCAATCTGGTTTCGGTAAAGAAAGGCTGATCTCTGATAATGTTATTATTTTTGGTGAGATTATGCACTCCTTTGCTAAAAGTCAAGCTGCTAAGAAAGGAAGCTTTGCTCTTAAGATCGATCTCAGCAAAGCTTATGATAGGATGGAGTGGTGTTTCATTCTGATCTTGATGGGTTTTCCAGATGAGTGGTTAAAGCCAGCTCTTAACTGTATTTCCTCAGTCAAATGTTCGGTCCTTATTAATGGAGCTCCTGGGAAGTTTTTCTCTCCAACGAGAGGAATAAGAACAGGGAGATCCTCTTTCTCCCTTTCTCTTCATCCTGGCCCAGGAAGCCTTGACTAGTGTTTTGAATCGGGCAGACATGAAAGGCCACTTTCAAGGTATCAAATTGTCCAAAGATGGCCCTAGTATTACTCATCTGGATTTTGCAGATGATATACTCTTCTGTGGCAGCAGTTCTATTAAAAACTCTGAATTTCTCACAAGAACTCTAGACTCCTTTCTCAGTTATTCGGGTCATGTGATCAACTCTAAAAAATCAGAGATTGTTTTTAGTAGGAAGCTCAACCCTCTTATCAAGATTCAAATCTGTCAAATTCTAGGGTTTAGAGAGACTTCTTCTTTTAACAAATACCTTGGCCTTCCAATGAAGATGGGGAGAAATAAAAACCAGTTCTTTAACTATATCGTAGAGGCTATCAGGAAAAAAGTGGCTAGCTGGAAAACTCCTTTATCCCAGGCTGGTAGAACTGTGTTAGTATCCAGTGTGTTGCAAGAAATTCCTACGTACTCTATGACTCTCTTTCTTCTTCCCAAAGGGATCATTAAAAAAATCAATTCCATGCTAGCCTCTTTCTGGTGAGGGGGGGGGGGGGGAGGAGCAGTGGATAAGAAGAACATTCACTGGATTAAATAGGAAGAAGTTTGTAAGCCTAGGATTGTAGGAGGGGTGGGTTTTAAATCTATAGCTTCTTTTAATAGGGCTATGTTAGCCAAACAAGTGTGGAACATTCTTTCTAATCCCACTTCCTTGGTAGCTTGTACTCTGAAAGGAATTTACTTTCATAACAACTCTATCATTCAGGTGAGGAAAGGAAAAAAAGACAGTCCTATTTGGTCTTCTATTGTTTCTTCTTTGAATCTAGTTAAGAAAGACATTAGAAAATAGATTGGAGATGGAAAAGATACGAGGTTTTTGGTTAGATCCCTGGATATCTAGGTCCTCAAGTTTTAAACCTTATACTACTCCTCCTTGTAGCTTCAGAATGAGACAGTTTCCACTTACATTATCCCAAATACATCAGAGTGGAATATTAGTCTTCTGGAGCAGAAATGTTGGCAGATAGACATGGAAGACATTACCAGTACTAAAATCTTCAAAGACATGAAAGACTCTTGGATTTGGAACGAGACTAAAGATGGTAGGTTCACGGTGAAATCAGCTTATAATCTAGATTTCCACTTGGTAATAGCTACTCAAGCATCTGGAAGTAATAATACATCAGCTTTGAGTAGGAGAATTTCTAAACTCAACTGCAGTCCAAGAGTGAAGCTCTTACACTGGAAATACATGAGGAATATAGTTCCCTGTGTTGCAAACATAGCTAGAAGAATAGGGGGTTCGCCTCTCTGTTGTTTTTGTTCCAAATTTGACACAATGTTTCACACCTTTTTTGAGTGCGTGATGGTTAAATCTCTCTGGTTAGGGGTGATAAACCTTCATGGACCTCTGCCTACTGAGGAAAGAGGCATACAAGACTGGATTTTTTCTAATGTTGATAAGTGGCCAGATGAAAAACTGGAAAAGGTCCTGAACACTATGTGGGCTATTTGTGATGTGAAAAACACAGTGACACATAATCAGCAAATGCCATGGCTTGCTCTCATTGATT
Source organism: Limonium bicolor (assembly GCA_023374045.1). NCBI lineage: Eukaryota > Viridiplantae > Streptophyta > Magnoliopsida > Caryophyllales > Plumbaginaceae > Limonium > Limonium bicolor. The sequence continues at coordinate 342,337,855 of CM041776.1, read as the reverse complement.
ATAATCTGGCTTTTGCTGAGACTTACAAAAACATAATGATTTCTGGAAAAATTAACTCCACTTCTATATTCACCTGGGCTCCTCCTGTGTAGGGCTTTATAAAAATCAATTGCAGGGGTCATTGGAAGAAAGGGAGAAACCCCGTTTTATCAGGTTCTATAAGGAAGAGAGACCACTCTATAGTGGTTGCTTACAACAAGATTATGGAATTCTCTACTACTGAAGAAGAAGCAGAGATTCGAGGCATCACTTTTGGTCTGAACATAGCTCGAGATGAAGGATGGGAAGAAGTGGAAGTGGATGTTAAAAACCTCCATACTTTTGAGCTTCTGAGGAAGCATTTACAGCAAGGCAATTATCAAGTTTTTTCATTATGTTCTAGGATGGGAGAATCTGATAATGGCGGTCAATTTGACCTCGGTTGTAAAACTAACTTTGGACAACTCAGAAACAAATTTTAATCTGCTGCTTATTTCTAGATTGTATAATAGTACTTTAGACTTTAAAACCTGGAAGGGGGATGATATTCCTCTTAAGATAGTTAGATCATGTATTTGGAACTTGTGATTTTGTTATGTTTTCAATGTAGGTTGTACTATTTTGTTTTCCGACTAATAAACTAATGGCAATTTCTTGGCTACATCCAAATGTAGTTATAGATGTCTACATACATGTACATTTGTTCTATAAAAATTATACAGTTAGTAAATAGAAATTGTACAGATGTATATGTAAAGTTATACATTGAATTTTGATATTACTAAAATTATACTAGATGTACATTCTAACTTCTTAAATAAACTTACAAAACATATACGTTTGTATAATACGATTTTAAATGTAACCAAAGATAGCTTGTATGGTTGTAGCAGAGAATGATCGCTATGATCTTCAAACGCCAAACTGGGTCTCTCCTAAATTCGTGATCGTGGGTCCATGGCAGTTTGAAATATTCAGATACTAACGATAGCCACCGGGTCATCGTCAATTATGGATTGGACTTCTCTAACACATTCCACCCTCGACCTAACGGCAAAGGTGAATGCCATACGTTAGAATTGTTCTTAATTGATGCAACGAACTGTCAAAGCTAAAGACCATTTCTTAGATGATAATGACAATAACATCTGAAATATTGCATCCGTGAATTTATTATCTCTAATGACTTGCATCAATTTCCGAGAAGTTACTTATCAACCGTATGTGACCCCTCTGTTGAAAAATGATAAAAGCCATTTCCCGCTCTTCCCAGCAACCAAAAGATCACAGAGAATAAGTGACTAGACAATATGACCCTGTCCTCACACTAATATCTCCTATCCTCTTGCTTCTCCTTCCATCAATCGTTTCCACTGCAGCCGTGTCTACTCTGAAAGCTGGGTCCTCCCTTTCCACCAGTGACCCTCCCTTACAATCCCCCTCCGGTGATTTCAGCTTTGGGTTTCACCTTCGTTCCGATGGAAACACCTATCTACCCTCCATATGGTACACCAACATTTCCGATACCATAGTCTGGTATACAACTACAAGTGAAGATGGAGTTGTCGCACCAAAAGGTTCCACACTAACTGCAACTTCCTTTGGTGGACTCGTACTAGTGGATCCTCAGGGTCATCAGCTGTGGCTGCCTCAACTTTATTCGGGCACGCCTGATCATTGTGTCTTGAACGATACGGGTAACCTGATGATCTTGAGCTCTGATGGACAGACGTTATGGCAGAGCTTTGACCATCCAAGGGATACCCTATTGCCTACCCAGACTATGAGCAACGAAGGGGCAATTGTCTCCTCCCTCCGCGCTGAGAGTAACTTCACCCGTGGACGGTTTATGATGATGATTCAGAATGGGGATCTATTACTCAAAACGAGAAACATCAATACCAACACCACATACGATTTCATGAGTTACTACAACAGCAATACTAACAACCAAGGTATGTAGAACCCATGTTTTTTTATTTATATTTACCAATGTACTACTACTACTACTTTTTTTTGAAAATTTCCCCACTCAATTTTTTTTTTTTTTCTCTAGTGGAAACGCTGGGTTTTAATAATTCAGGTCACATGTACCTTTTAGACATAAACGGGAGCAAATTAGTTGATCTGACCGAAGAGATCCCAGTACCAACACCAGAAGAAGATTACTTCTTCAGGGCCACACTCAACTTTGACGGGGTTTTCATTTTGTACTACCATGAAAAGAGTACGACGACCACAACAGGCAATAGTTCTAGCTGGTCAGTGCTCAAGTCAATTCCAAACGACATATGCTACGACGTACTATGGAACCTCACCAGTGGTGCTTGTGGGTATAATAGCATTTGCAGTTTGGGAAGTAACAGTAGACCCAAATGTCAATGTCCGACAGGTTACTCTTTGACTGATCCTAATGATGAGTACGGCGACTGTACACCAGATTTCGAGATGTACGATTGCTATGATCAACAGCAATCAAGAGGTCAGTACAGTCTGAAGAGGTTACCGTTGACAGATTTTCCTGGATCCGATTATGATTTTGTGAATAATGTCAACGCGGAGGATGACTGTATGGCTTTATGCATGGAAGATTGCTTCTGTGCAGTCGCGTTCCTAAGGGAAGGATATTGTTGGAAGAAGAGGTGGCCGCTGTCTACTGGACGACAAGGTAATCCTGATACGGGCACTGCTTTTATTAAAGTGCGGAACGACAATAGTACCAGTACAGCAGGAAATGTCTCGGTTCCGGTTTCTCGAAAGCGTCCAGCTCCTGTGATTTATGCTTTGCTGGGTACTTTTGGTTTCCTTATCGTGGTGCTCTTTAGTATCATTGGTTTGGTAATATCCTACTTTTATCGCGAGCAGATGAAAAGAGGGTACAATATTGTCGTTAACAGTTACAAACACAACGGTGGGTTAATAGTGTTCGCTGTTTCACATACAAGGAGCTGGAGGAGGCAACTGATGGGTTCAGAGAAGAGCTAGGAAGAGGTGCTTGTGCTATCGTTTACAAAGGTAGTGGCAGTGGGATAATCCCAGATGGAGTAGATATGTCATTCATTGCGGTGAAGAGGATAGACCGATCATCATTGGGAGAAGCTGAGAAGGAGCTCAAAGCAGAGGCCAACATAATTGGGCAAACCCATCATAGGAACCTGGTAAAAATGATTGGTTATTGTGTGGAAAATGAGCACAGGATGCTGGTTTACGAGTTCATGAGCAATGGATCTCTAGCAAATTTTCTTTTTGGGGAAACTCGACCACAATGGAGTGTGCGGATCGATATTGCCAAAGAGATCGCAAGTGGTCTCGTGTATCTGCACGAGGAATGCTCCACTCAGATCATACATTGCGATATAAAGCCACAGAACATACTCTTAGATGAGTTGTATCGGCCTAGGATCTCTGATTTTGGATTATCAAAGCTTTTAAAATTGAACCAGTTTCAAACTCAGACTGCCATAAGAGGCACAAAGGGTTACGTGGCCCCTGAATGGTTCAAGAACAAGCTAGTTGATGTGAAGGTGGATGTCTACAGTTATGGTGTTCTGTTACTTGAGATTGTATGTTGCCGAAGGTGCATAGACCACCGTAGCAACATCGACCCACAGATGGCAATCTTAAGTGATTATGCAATTTATTGCTATGAATTAAAAGAGTTGGCTGCTTTAGTGGGTGAATGAGAGAAACTCTTCATGATATGGAAAATGTGGAGAGGTTTGTAAAGGTAGCAATTTGGTGTATCCAAGAAGATCCAAAAACTAGACCTACGATGAGGCAAATTAGCCACATGCTTGAAGGTCTTATTGTCGTCCCAGACCCTCCTTGCCGACCTCCTGATTCATTCAGCACCTCTTTCAAGTAACCAGACTCATAGTGTTGCTAATAGTATTACAAGATTCTATTGTTGCATTGACTCTTTTTTTTGTATATTTTCAACCTAAAACCATGGAAATTTCGAAATGTCCTTCGATTTCATTTGAGTTTTTCTTACAACAAAGTGGCAATATTCAAGTAACCAAAGAGCAGAGAGCAAATATAAAGGTTGCCCATAATGAGGAAACACAATATATATTGCTTTATATTGCTCCTCTGTTAAGACAAAAAAGGCAACATTGATATATTACACTATTTTGTTTTCCGACTAATAAACTAATATCTTCAAACGCCAAACTGACCAGTGCATCGAACTTGCCTCCTAATCAAATTTGACGCGCGGGCGACTTTCAACATAGGCATCAAGCGTGCAGGTTTTTATAAAGGCCTCAATTTGACCTTTATCTAAACGCTTAATTATGATTGTTAGATTTAAGTGATATAATCCTGTCGGTTGATTAGTTTTCTTCATCTTCCTCATGAATATGTTAGACCGATTGTCTCACATCTCTGTGTTTTTCAGTTTTCAGTGTATTGTTCCCATCTCTCCCAAACCTCCAAACTTCCATTACACCGGTTGTCTATGTTTATCCTTCATTCTCATCCCCAGTTTTCTCGTTGGTGGAAATGAACACAATCGGTTAGCATCGTGAGATCTAGGGTTTATCTGCTATAATCGGTAGTTCCGATTTATTTCTTCTTCCTACTCTCACTCTGCAATTCATGCTCACAATTCATAGATTATCTCAATATATGATCACACATTTCATCCTATACGATTGTTGTAAATTCTAGGGTGTTGATCGGGATGATGATACGATTCTCTGATCTCAGCAATTCTTTAAAAGCTATTATGGTCACATTCCTTTTCGACAATCGAATGTACATTTATAATGAGTTTATGCAAACTCCGACATATCTTGGTGTATATTTATTACACTAGACAGGTACTACTAATATCCGACATTCTGTTTGGATCAGATACTTGAGTTTGGGTGTGCCGTACGTAAATCTGGAGTAAATACATCCACTTTCTGCAATTTTATTATAGCAATCTTTGATTTCTCCATACGTGAGCATCTCTTTGATGAGTAAAACTAAAATTTGTGAATGTAAAAAATAAGCACAAGTCTATAAACGTAGTTGCCACATCGTTAGCATTTCTTGCCAATTGTTTACTAGCAACTTCTCATATTAAAGAACGTTTCCATGTTTGGGGAGAAGAAAGACAGAATCGATAGAACAGAGCAGAAGAAGAATTGAATGTCTGTTAAACTGTTGTATTCATGTCATTAGAATATTCACTATTCAGTACACAGTAATGGTTAGCTTATATACTCGTAACTGCTAGCAACTAATACAGATCAGTCTGGGGTATTTTAGACATTATATATACTACTCCTTATATCCTCCCGTAAGCTGAGCAGCAGTAGCACGAATGCCAAGCTTGGATCTATTGAAGGAGAAGGCTGTGGATAACAATCCTTTGGTGAAAACGTCAGCTGCTTGCTGAACAGAGGGAACATACCGAGTCTGCAGGGCGCCTTGAAGCACTTTCTCCCGCACAAAATGATAATCCAACTCAATATGTTTTGTGCGGGCATGTAACACTGGATTAGCAGCAAGCTGAAGAGCACTTTGGTTGTCGCAGAACAATACTGGTGGAGAACACTGAGTTATTCCAATATCAGATAGAACATACCCAATCCAAGTGAGCTCACCAGCAGCAGCTAAAGCTCTGTACTCTGCTTCTGTACTGGATCTTGATACAGTTGGTTGTTTCTTTAACGCCCATGAAACACAATTAGAGCCGATAAAGACACAGTAAGCGGCAGTAGACCGCCGAGTAAGTTCACACCCTGCCCAGTCTGCATCAGAATAAGCTACTGGGGTGAGGGATGTTTGTGGAGTAAGCATCAGACCAAAAGTTATAGTGCCTGCTAGATAACGTAGAATACGTTTAACCGCCTGATAATGCACTGTAAGAGGTTGATGCATATGTTGGCAGACAACATTGACTGCATACGCTATGTCAGGACGGGTAAGTGTAGCATATTGCAAAGCACCAACCAGACTGCGGTAGTGAGTGGGTTCAACTGGTTGTAAATCTTCATCCGAGACATCAGGGCTAAGTTTTACAGGGGTACGAACAGGTTTGGCATGTTCCAGTTGTGCCTTTTGTAACAACTCCTTGATGTACTTGGTTTGATTAAGAAATAATCCTTCTGGTGTAAAATGTGCTTCGATTCCAAGAAAATACCTCAGGCAACCAAGATCTTTTAGGGCACAACCACAACTCAACTTGTCAATTACCTCCTGCAGTAACTCAGATGAACTACCGGTGATGATTATGTCATCGACATACACTAGAAGTAGAATCGTTCCTCGTGAAGAATGCCAGAAAAATAGGGTTGTATCAGCTTGACTACACACAAATCCTATGTGTAGCAGAAGAGAGCTCAATTTCTGAAACCATGCGCAGGGAGACTGTTTTAAACCATATAAAGATTTCTGAATATGACACACATAATCGGGATGGATCGAATCGCTAAATCCAGGGGGCTGCTCCATGAATACTGTTTCAAGCAACTCGCCATGGAGAAAAGCATTCTTCACATCTAATTGACAAATCTCCCACTGGCTCGATATCGCCACTGACAGAATGATGCGAATAGTAGCACTTTTAACCACTGGGCTAAAGGTTTCTCCAAAATCGATTCCTTCAACCTGATGGAAACCCTTGGCGACTAAGCGGGCTTTGTGTCGCTCAATTGTTCCATCAGGATTCCGCTTTATCTTGAAGACCCACTTACACCCCACAATGTTCATGTCTGGTTGTCGAGGAATAAGATTCCAAGTAGCATTGCGATGTAGAGCATCCATTTCCTCTGTCATTGCAGTAACCCACTGAGGACTACGCAAAGCTTCCTTAATACTACGTGGTTCTTGTACAGACATGTGGGAAACAGTCAGAGCATCAGTTGAGCTTCTACTTTTAGATCGTGTGACCATAACATGAGTATTGAGATCCGGAGGTTTGGAAATAGGCAGCTCAACAAACAACTCAATTGAAGAATCAACAGCAGTTGTCGATTGAGTTTGATGTGCAGTACCAGGCGCAGATTGTACATCATCAGAAACAGATTGTACAACATCAGTGGGATTAGGCCCTGGTGTATAGTCTGTTGTCTCAGGAACTAGAACAATCTCAGATGGAGTTTGTAAGTTTGGTGTGATTGGTTCAGGGTGTATTTGTGGATTTGGCATAGGAGAGGAACTGAGGCGATTAAAAGTGTTTAGAGTAGGAAAAAGAGAGTGTAGATTAGGTGTTTGAGACTGTGGACTAGGTGTTTGAATGTGAGGGGTGTTTTGGGTCATAGAATCAGAAGTATCACTTTCTTCTTCCTGGGTAGACAACTTGAATGTGGTAACATAAAGATGTCTATCAGATGAACTGTCATTTTGTGTTTTGAGATAAGGAAAAGTTTGCTCATCGAAAACTACATGCCTGGAGATAAACACCTTGCGTGTCTCAGGATGATAACATCTATAACCTTTGTGTAGATTATTGTACCCAATAAAAACACAAGGCAGAGAGCGGGGTTGGAGTTTATGTGAAGTATTATATCTCAACATAGGAAAACACCTGCATCCGAAAACTCTGATAGTTGCATACTCAGGATCCTTCTTGAAAGCCAAACAGAATGGAATTTGAAATTGCACAGAAGCAGCAGGTAACCGATTAATAAGAAATACTGCAGTCATAAAGGCTTCCACCCAGAGAAACAAAGGAAGACCAGAGCTAATTAAAAGTGCAAGTCCCATTTCAACAATATGCATGTGTTTACGTTCTGCTACTCCATTTTGTTCTGGGGTATGAGGGCAGGAAATCTGCTGGATAATACCACACTGTTGGAGATGAGACATAAAGGTGTTATTCACAAATTCTCCACCACCATCACACCTAAAGAACTTAATCTTTTTCCCAAAATGAAGTTCTGTCATACGCTGAAACTGAACAAAAATATCATAGAAATCAGACTTCTTTTTCAGAGCATAGAACCAAGTAAACCTTGTGTAATCGTCTACAAAAATCACATAATATTTCATCCGTTGACTCGACACAACTGGAGCAGGTCCCCACAAATCACAATGGACCTTCTCAAGAATCTCAGATGCTCTACTTTCTACATCTCTAAACGGGAGTTTACAGCTTTTACTAAGCTGACAACTACTACACACAGCTACATCTTTATTCCATGAAGAAACATCAATTTTATTCTCTGAACAAAGCAATTTTAGGACCTTTGAATGTGGATGTCCTAACCGTTTATGCCAGATACTATCTGTAGTCTTGCTTCCCTTTATTGCTTGAAGCGCTTGAAATGTAGATTCCTTCAGACTGTATAAATCTCCATCTTTACTGCCCTTGGCTAGTATCTTCCCTGTCAGCCGATCCTTCACAACAAACCCAGTGTCAACAAATTCAACTGAGCAGAAATTATCCTTGGTTAATTTGCTAACCGATATCAGGTTTTTTTTTGCAGTTCAGGGACTACAAGAACATCTTTTAGCTTCAAATCTTTCCCTACTCCTCCTGTGATCTTAGCATTTCCAGTATATCTAATCGACAATTCATTTCCGTTTCCCACAAAGACAGATTCACAACCAGTGTATGGAGTGAGAGATGCTATTTTACCTGGTGTAGTTACCATGTGAGATGTGGCTCCAGAATCCACATAGTACGATTCATCAGGACCGCAGTACGTCATTGTTGCCAGAGCCTGAGGAGTAGACACAGGCGGCTTCACGGTTTGTTGCGGGTTAGGCAAGCTTGCTTTTGAGTCATAGAACTGGTAAGAATGATCCCAACGATAGAAGCAGTTCAAGGCTGTGTGATTTGTCCTCCCGCAAATCTGACACGGATTCGAGTAGTTTTGGTAGCCTTGATATCTGCCGCGACCACCTCCTTGTCGTCCTCTGCCTCTATTCCCGAATCTACCACCTCTTCCAAGATTCGAGACATTCTCGGACACTACAGTGTTAGTGTTAAACGCGGCAGAGAATGTACTCCCCTGGCTTCCTTCAATTTTCAATTCTCTACCGTCATCCTCTTCTCTTGCATCGTAATCTTCCAGAGCAGACACAAACTGTTTTAGGGTTGGATATGGAGCTTTGCTCAACATAACAGATCTAAGGATCTTGTATCTTGCTCCGCACCCTTGCGCGAGCATTACTACTTTATCTTCATCAGGAACTGGTTTTCCAATGGCAGCGAGATTGTCACATACCGACTTGAACTCCTTAACGTATTCTTTCACTGACTGCGTTTCTCCTAATTTCAAAGAGCGCAGTCTGTTCTTCAGTTGAAATTCCCTTTCCTTCGTCGATTGCAGAAATTCGCTCCGAAGTTCCTCCCAAATCTTGCTGGAGGAATCACAGCCGATAGTGAGAGCGATACAATCCTCCGAAAGTGTCGCTAAGATCCAAGTTCTTACAAGAGCATCAATTTCTTTCCATTTCTTGAAATCTGGATTGTCAATCTCAGATCCTTCCTTCGTAATCTTCTTGCTTGGAGTAGACTCAGACTTAATCATCTCGTCTACACCGACAGATTCGAAGAGGTTTAACATTTGAGTTTGCCAACTCAAGAAATTCTTTTCTCCTTGAAGCTTGATTGTCGAAATTCCAACCAGCTGGTGAAGATTGGATGACGACAACTTGCAATTGTTGAATTCCATGATCAAGAATACAAATCGATTACAGCGTAACTATTTCTTGAGCGTGTAGCTCTGATACCATGTAGAGAAACAGAAAGGGAGAAGAAAGACAGAATCGATAGAACAGAGCGGAAGAAGAATAGAATGTCTGTTAAACTGTTGTATTCATGTCATTAGAATATTCACTACTCAGTACACAGTAATGGTTAGCTTATATACTCGTAACTGCTTGCAACTAATACAGATCAGCCTGGGGTATTTTAGACATTATATATACTACTCCTTACAGATTTCTCCATATGTTAGCATCTCTTTGATGAGTAAAACTAAAATTTGTGAATGTGAAAAATAAGCACAAGTCTATAAACGTAGTTGCCACATCGTTAGCATTTCTTGCCAATTGTTTACTAGCAACTTCTCATATTAAAGAACGTTTCCCATGTTTGACTGCTACATTTGGAAAGCTTGTAGTTGGGGTGTGTAACCGCAACGATGCATATGAGATCATTCAGTCTCATCTTCTGAGTTTAAAGGATAATTTGAAGAATTTGATTAAGCCCGTTGATGAAGTTGTTGGTCATGCTTGTACTCGTCAAGGTTTTATAACTTATCTTTTTATTATTGAACAATAACACATTATGTCATATATGTATATGCTTTTATAGTTGTATATTATTAATTGTATCATGAGTGTTGTCTTGACATTGTTTATGTAGGTCATCCGACAGCTCTGTGATCGAAACAACTTAGAAAACGAAAGAATCTACTATTAAGGTGAAAAAAGACTCTGAAGTAAAGTTGAGCTTCAACAAGAGAAGGAAAAGAACAAGAGCAAGGCTATAGTTAGGAATGATGGTTCTCAACCATTCATGCAGTTTATATAGATGATAGCACAAGTTTAGTACCATAATAATGCAACATTATTTAGCTGAACTCAACATTCAATTTTGTTAGTTAAATTCTTTGGTGAAAATAGTGATAGATACCTATATCTTATAATAAGTATACCATTTCTATATTTTGATTTTTATGCACTTGATGTTTGAATGTATTTCAAATTTAGTAAGACATTTAGTCACAATTGAAATTCATTTCCTACCTTCAAGAACTTTATTTCCAATTGTTTCATCTTTTTGCTGAACTGTGGATATGCATGTGCAAGGTAATACTTATTCTATTAATTTTCCAAGTGACAGATTAACCATTTACGATTGACAAGTTAACATTTTTCAAGTGACAGGTTAACATTTTTCAAGTGACAGGTTAACCATTTATTATTGACAGGTTAACCATTTATTATTGACAGATTAACCATTTACGTTTGACAGGTTAATCATTTAAGCTTTTTAGGTTAATCATTTAAGCTTGACAGGTTAACCATTTAAGCTTGACAGGTTAACCATTTAAGCTTGACAGGTTAACCATTTACCAACGACAGGTTAACCATTTACCAGTGACAGGTCAACAGTCTTCAAGCGACAAGTTAACAATTTACCAGCGACATGTTAAAAGTTTTCAAGTGACAGGTTAACGATTTTCAAGCAACAGGTTAACGATTTACAAACCACTGGTTAAGGTAGAAGTGCAATGAGTGTTTTAATCACAACCACTCAAATAAATAAAAGTAGATCCAGTGGTTAATACTTAAGCCTTTACATAAAGGCAAATAAATAGCCTTTATGGGATCCACGTCCGACATCAAGGGACACAACCTTTGAATTATTGCCAATTACATCAACAACTTTAACATCATGAATTGGGGAATTTCCGATGATATCAATAAAAAGTTTGTAAATTAACAAAAAGGGGTTGTTATATGCAGTACAAAATTACTAATCACCGCAGTATAATTTTTTTTAAATCATATTAATGTTGTAAATATGTAATGATGTGTCCCTGTGGTTTTTTTCCAAAAAATGATATCTGAAAGTTTTTTAACCAAAAAATTTGTCGTTGATTAGTAGCGTATTTTGCTGATTAATTCTTTAAATAAATCAGTTTCGGAAATCATTTTTTATTAAAAGAACTAACATACATGCATCATTACACGTCTATATCATTAATATGACTTTAAAAAATTTTGTTTTACGGTGAAGTCAACTTTACTAATTGTAGTACAAATTATTTTTTTCACATAACTGGACGACACACTTTGGAATGTGATGTGGAGACATTTTTTTTGGGGAAAAAACATAGTTGACATTCTCAAACATCATTACTGCCAACCGACTGGTCTTGGTTGAGCAGTGGTTCGTGCTCCCATACCATTGAAACATCACTCTCGCCTTCATATGAATCAAAGAGGGATTCGAGTTCCCATAATATGAAGCTGTCATACACGCCCACCCACTCATCCTTTTCGCGAGGAGATTCAGGCCACCATACCACAAAAATATCATTACTGCCAACTGACTCATCCAGGTTAGGGAGTGATTCGTCCTCCAACGCCATCGAAACATCACTCTCACCTTCATATGAATCGGGAAGGGATTCGAGTTCCCATAATATGGAGCTATCTTACATTCCCACCCACTCATCCGCATCACGAGGAGATTCGGGCCACCACATCCCAAAAACATCATTACGGTGAACATACTTGTCCTGGTTGGGGAGTGATTCGTGCTCTTACGCCATTGAAACATCACTCTGGCCTATTGACTCTTCGGTATCATAACATATTCATGCTCTCATATGGTGGCTGTGTGTGATCATGTCTGATAGTGACAGTGTACTTACAGGTGATGCTGAAGCTCAATAGCCATCTAAGACACACAAACACGCGTGCACACACACGCACACGTGCGCGCGTGCACACACACGCACACGTGCGCGCGTGCACACACACGCACACATGCGCGCATGCACACACACGTGCGCGCGCACACACGCGCGTGCACGCTCATACGCACGCACACGCGCGCGCACACGCTCATACGTACACACGGGAGTTGAGCTAGGTCATGACCCTTACTGTCACTAGTTGAGCTAGATCGTGACTTTAAGTGTCTTGGTTTTTGGCATCACAAAAGTCATGATTTTTGCCATGTCGTATTTCCCATATTTTGTTATTATCCATTAAGTTTTTGCTAATAGTTGAGTGATTTTAGGATCTAAGAAACCTCTAACAACTCAAAATATATTTTTATGATTGTTTTCATTAGTAAAAAGATGTAATAATCGAGATCATATCCTCACAGAAAAATGACACAAAAGAGGCAAATGGAGATAGCGTGAGAAAAGAAAATCTTCACAAACAGTGTCTTGCCACAAGTAGAAAATCTCCACAAATGTATTCCATGATTGCTTCTCAAATTCTACCATTGATTAAATCCTTCCGAGGTTTTCAATCTTGGAAACAACAACCCTGTCCTGTATCCTGCTTCTACAAATGGAAGAAAGACCAAGTTCAACCAGACTGATACAGTTAAACCCCAGCATCTAGTAATGTACTCGTTAATTATTACTAATTACCTAGCAATGTAACTTAGGATCAATAAAGAGTTTATAAATTCAATCCCTCACAACGCTTTTAGGTGGCTGCTGCTCAGAATTTCTACATTTGGATATATTTCAGTTCTCGCGACAGTAACATTAGGTTTGTTCCACGTGGTAGATGTTTGGATTATTAGATATTCATTTGATAGGTGTTTGGATCTAGAAAATTTGGTTATGAAGCCTCACTTTCAATTCTCTAAAGCAAGGGTTTGAAGTTTAGGGCTTTTGTAAGAAAACAATCCCACATAACACAAATTAATCAATAAAAATTCTAACATAAAACAAGTTAAGGCCGTACAAATGAAGATACATTCCAACTACAAACAGTTTAGTCAAACAAAGTCTGAGTCAACAAACCATCCAAATTGTATCTAAAAACAACAAAAACATAAAACCCTAAACTACAGCGTGCCGTAGTGGTGATAGTATGAATCCCATATAGATAAGGTGTTGAAGGCCTGATCTATCCCCTGTTCTGTTGTCCTCTGTTCTTGCTCCAGCATCTCCTTACGGTAGTAACGCCAGTCCTAGCTACGGTTCCCAAGAAAGTAAGGCATATCAATCTCAGTTGCCCCACTCATGAGCTGCAACATAATACTTGTATTAAGTTATCCTAGTATTCATAAAATGTTATAATCATCTGAAATTATATAAAAAATGCAACTTACTAGGGCGGGATTCGGCCAATGAACGAAGGTGTTGTTGTACATGTCAAGATTCAGAATCTTTGGAAGGCTGTGTTTGACGTACCAATCCAGATAATATCTGTCACATGCGTGTAGCATTGCCCTTGTCTTAGTGCACCCCAAAGTTGCAACACATTCACGTGTGGTGTCCCACACACTATACATAGCGGGGTACATACATTTATAGGATCCCTATCTCCCTCTTTTTTGGATCTGATGTTTGGTCTAATAGGGGCAGGTGGGATACATTGAACGTACTCGAATTGACGGAGACAATGCTTTGACATATATGGCTCATTCACCCCCCATGTACTGCAAGGTACCCCTGTACCAAGTGCGGCCCTTGTTCTCATTCACCTTCTCGCGACCGTAGGGCAACCAATCAATCTACATTGCTTCACAGGGAAACGTAAGCATCAATAAGAAACAATAATGTTAATAATAAAATTGTAATTTTTGTACCACTTACATTTCTTGTTGTCAGAGCATCTAGATGCTTGCGGTTGTTCTCCAGTGACTCTTTATCTTTCTGCTGGGAGGTAGACCTGGCCCTTCTCATAGCCTACATTCTATCATCCCCATCATGCCAATCAGCACTAACTGTTGGTCTAAGAGTGGGGAAGTATGCATACATCCGGCACTACAAAAAATTTAAAAATTAATTATGCCAACTATTAATGTGAATTAATGAAAATTTATTAGAAATTGTTGTACATTAAAACACTTATCTCGAGAAGGGTCAAACAGCCAGTAATCGCAGAGTCAGCACGAGATGCAATCCCCAGCTAGCGATACAACCATGCAAGAGTACCTACTCCCCATGCGTACTTCCGTAGCTTCACATGTCGGCTCATGGCAGCGACTAACCAGAACGGCAGAGTACTTATGCGTCCATACCCTATCCCAGCAATGATAGTGTACTGATCGCATTAACAGTGTTCACAGGATCGCGATCCAGATGGTAGGATCGAACGATTCTACGATCCAACTACACAAGGTCGATCTGGATCGGTTAATAGAATCGGAATTGGGTGGGATCGGATCAGGATCAATAGAATCGTGTAGGATCGGTGGGATCATGATCCTACTACGAACCCATGGTCCTAACTCTTACCAAAATTTTAAATTAAAATTTGCTTCTATATCCCTTAAAAAATGCCTAATTAGAGTTTAAACATTATATTATGTCATATGATCTACTTCAATCAGTTTGAGATTCTAACATTTATGCTTAAATGTCAATTTTAGTAAATAGCATTAACAATGTTAACCTGGCCTCTTGATAGGTTTGGAAAATAGGTAATATATTAGAACATTATAAATCTAAAAGCTTAGAAAAATAAATACATTTTAATAATTTTGTTAATAGAAAATTAATGATATATACTTACTATGTTAACAAAAGTTCTAATGGTGTAAAATAATATATATCTAATAGGAAAAAAATAAAAAAATTAATTTTATACTACCTCCGTCCTGAATTGATCGTCCTGTTTTCTTTATGGCACGGTTTTCCACTTCAATATTAAGCATATAAGATAAAATAATTTTATAAAACTAAATTTTGTACCATATAATTTATCATGTCAGGAATCATATGCAAAACTTAAATTTTCAAATTTAATTTATTTTATATGTTAAAAATTGAAGTCAAACGACATATCCAAATAGTAATCAGGACGGTCAATTCAGGACAAAGGGAGTATTTAATATGAAGTAAGGGAACCTTGCCAAAAAGACTTTTTGAATTTTACTACTTATTTTATATCTATTGTCAAAAAATTTAATGCACTATTTTATTTTTAAATTTCCTATTATTATTTGGGTTGGGATGTTATTTGTTGACAAATATTTTATTTTCTTGCATAATTCCTCCACTTGTTTATTGTTGAAGATCTTACAAGTTAGTTTTTATATTGTTTTGTTTTAAGTATCATTTATTATTGATGAACTTGTATTATACTTTGATGATGAATTTTATTAAAATATTGAATCATTTAGTGATGAGTGAAAAAGCAAATTTCCCATGTAGATGATGAAGACTTTAAACTTGATTTATTATCTTGTTATATTGTTTACAGATTAAACAATGAAATTTGAAAATTTTAGTGACGTTATTTTGATTTCGCAAGCACAATATCTTATTTGTGATAGTTGAAGAGTATATTTTTGTTGAAAAATGAAATATTTTATTAAATTGGACTTAGAATATTTAAGTTAAGTTATATAAACATATGATTACAATAGAATTATGTTTTCCCAGTTTTTGTAGGATCCTACGATCTGATCCTAGGGGTCTTTGTCGATCCTACCCTAGGATCGCGATCTTGAGAACATTGATCGCATAGTAGATCCAATCGCACGCCTACTTCATAGGTAGCTTCTGCTTAGTCGATCACCACTCAATAAGTGGACATAGCTGAACAACACCAAGGTGCCACATGTAATATGTCATCGTCTGAACACCGTCATTAAACTCTAAACACTTAGCCATCATCTCCTTAAGCTTAGTGTGTGACGGGTCCCCCAAAACCGGATGACCAACGATGGGGATCCTCAGTATTTGTCACACATCATGAAGTGAGATCGTCATCTCTCCAAAGGGCGTGTAGAAAGTATTGGTGTCCGCTACCACCTCTTCACAAGGCAGAGATCAATGAAATGTTATTGAAAGGTCATGTGATCTCTAGCAGATGATGCAGTCCTGAATGTGTAAGCATATTCCTTGCCCTTTTGCAAGGAACCTCACTGAACGACCAGTTCGTGATCAAATTGTTTCGGGGTCTAAATCCCAAAACACCCCGGTCCTACATAATTCCCACAACGTTCAAACACACACAAAATAATAAAATCTACTTAATAAAGTGAAAGATAAGAGAGTAAATATCTTAGTCATTGACCAAAGGTCAACAACGATATGCCCCCTGAAACTAGTGATGACACTAGTCAATAGCGGACCACCAGATACAGGCACATCTTTAAGCCTCCATTTAGTGGGAACAACGGGCTCCATACGAAGAGCATCTTCCTCATCAGTCGCACTCTCATGAACAAGGTCATCCTCATCCTCATCATCCTCCTCATCAGGATGACGACCGGTGTCTCTACCAACAACGTCTTAAGGATCGATATCCATGTAAACCACTGGAGCGTTCAGAGGGGTATGAGGGTGATAATAGCTACCCTGGCCCAGCAGAATTTTGTGCCTCCACATGCTCCAGATGGTGGCTACCTCACCCTCTATAGCAAAGCTGGAGCTATGGAGCTCGGCCCGATCCATCGATGACCAACCACCACCAGATGATGAAGCCACTAGCATGTTCGACCGTGGTATGTGTGCGTAGGCGTCGAAATCATCCATGATAGGATATTGTGGGTGGAAAGATGAGTGGCGTGAAGGGTCAGCATGACTATGATATGGGTGGAAAGACGAGTGCCATGGAGGATCAACGTTACTAGGTCCGGCTTCTCCGGTACCGCGCGCACAATGGTACGAAGTGGTCATTGGCTGCTCCACATTCCGCTCTTTCTTCTTTCTACTGTACACATTCTGCACAGTTTTCTTCAACTTATCCATCACTGCACAAGTTGAACAAAGCACAAATAAAAGTAAAACAAAAAAAGCAAATCAAAGTGAACACTTAAACAACATAAAATATGATGATCTGATTCATAATTGAAAGATTGACTAACACATTGTCAAATAAAATTGTTACTTGTCATAGCTAGTAATTTAATAATTAAGAAATATAATAAATTTAATGAAGGTAGTTCTTATCCTTTTAAATATTTATTTCCTAGTAATTAATTGTTACTTGGCAACTAGTAATTATAAAAAAATATTTATTTTCTAAATATAATTAGCCATAATTTTGGCAATAGTTTTGTGTCGATGCCCGGGGCAAGACAGTCGACATCGTGTCGACAGCCAAGGTGATCCAGGCGTTAGCGTGTCGATTACCGGGGTGAATTAGCCGACTTTGTGTTAACTAGCGGGGCGAAATAGTCGACTTCGTGTCGACTACCGGAGCGATTAGCTGTATCTCTTGTCGAGACGCTGGGCGACCAGGTGCATCTCGTGTCAAGACGCTGGGCGGTAGAAGAAGGAGGTGACATGTGGGGCGAACAACAACATCTCGTGTCGATGCCCGGGGTGAGCTACACGAGCACGTGTCGAGCTACGGAGCGAACCAGGCAAAGTTGTGTCGCCAGGCGGGGCGACTAGAGCCTTATAGTGTCGATTTCCAGGGCGAATCAGCCCATTTTGTGTCGATAGCCGGGGCGTTTATCTAGCAAAGTTTTTAAAGTTTTTTTTTAAAATTTTGCAGTGTAGATCTAGCTCAACTAGAGATTAAGTTGAAAAAACTAACAACAGAATCATACTCAGGACACCCAAATCTACAACTTGGATTTTTTTTTTTGAAAAACTCACCATAATTTTTTCCAGCGGTGCTGCTACGGTGGTCTTGCTGGTGGTCAGCGACGGCTCCGGCGGTGGTGCTGGGCGACAGAGGGGAGAGTGGGAGGGAGAGAGAAAGGAAGATAAATATAGGGAATGTGAGAGATGAAGTAATCTAACTTGATTCGGCTATATATAGAGAGAGTGTTTTTAACCGAAACTGGTGTTTTTAACTGCGATTTCAGTTTCACGTTTTATGTACTGAATGTATAATAATGTTTATAATTTAATCAAACATAACGTAAAATATCGTTATAACAATCAGGAGTCACTTATAATGTTCAAACGCAATAAGAACGGGTTTAACGTCTTTTATTACCGTGAGAGAGTTTTTTACAGTTTACGCAGACAAAATGTTTTTTGAAAAACAAAAGTTTTAACAGTATGTTATTACATGTTTAAAAAGTTAATACTAGTTCAAACTGAATAAAATAAATAAATAAAATATACTTAATTATATAATCTTTAAAAATATGAAAATTATTATATATTATATCAAAGCTAAAAGTTAAGACTAAATATAAAAAATAATTCAGAGAATGATGATTTAATTTTTAAAATAGTACTATATATATTGTAATTCCAAAAATAAAACAAATATTTAAAAAATATCTAAAAAGTAACTAGTAAAATTTTAAAGTTATTAATAAATTCGTTAAAATTGTAGAAAATAAAAAATACCATATCCATAATAAATCTTTAGATAACTTAATTTTTAATATTAATTTTATAAATTTAAATTTCAAATAATAATACTTTATTCATTTAAAATATAAAAGTAATATTATAAAAATTAAATTATCTTTGTTTGAAGTATTTTTTATTTTGTCAAATATTTTAGCTTCTATATAATATATACGAAAATTTCACCAAATACCACTGAGTTTTTGCTTAATTCACGATATACCACCGTGTTTCTAAAATTACGTAGGTTAACACTGAGTTCTTATTCATTTTGCCCGATAACACTCTATCTCATATTTCATTAACTTTTTCTTTAATATCCATAGAAAAAAAAGACTAAACTACCCTTGTTAATAGTTAAACAAAAGTGGTGTCTTATGGAATTTATCAGTATGCCAAATCATTGTTAGGTTGTTAATTAATAACAGGGGTAGTTTTGTCATTTTCCATGAATATTAAGGGAGCATTTAATAGAATATGAGACTGAGTGTTATTGTATGAAATATATAAAACCTTAGTGTTATCTTGTGTAATTTTAGAAACACGGTGGTATATTGTGAATTAAGCGAAAACTCAACTCAATAGTATTTGATGAAATTTCCCTAATATATAATAATTTTTTTATTTTTTTATTTTTTTATTTAAGAGATATTATAAATAAATATATGATATTTTTTATTTTATACAGGTTTAACCAATATATTAATAAACTATTTTCATATTTTAATGTTTTAATATATTTTATCGATTTTTACGGTATTTTGTGAATTAAAAATATTTATATGGTAAAATGTAAACTAAGTAGAGGTATTTTTTAAAACAAATTTTAGGGTTAGTAATTAGTGGTATCTTGTGAATTAAATTTATCTTTTATGATATCAAATATTTTTTTAAAAAATTTGCGATATTTTATATATTAACAAACTTTTAGTGTTAGGGAAAATTACATCGCCCACCCATGACGTTTGACGAAATTACACACCCCACCCACGAGGTTTCAAAAATTACTTTGCCCACCCATGTGATTTCCACAATTTTACATTCAACAACTTTTCTAATATTTGATCAACTTAAAAGATGGTTAAATGTTGTTCAAAATTGATGAAACTTTACATGGATAATGCTAAGGTGTTATATTTTTGTTCAATGCCAAATCCAAAGTTTTTTAAGGTCATATATGACCTGTGGGACCCAATGAAACATGAGACACGTTCATCAGGTCCCACGGATCATATATGAGCTTAAAAAATGTTGGATTTCACGTTTTACCAAAATATAACACTTTAATATCGTTCATGTAAAGTTTCATCAAATTTGGATATCATTTAACCATCTTTAGTTGATCAAATATTAGAAAAGTTGCTGGATGTAAAATTATGGAAACCACATGGGTGGGCAAAGTAAATTTTGAAACCTCGTGGGTGGGGTGTGTAATTTCACCAAATGTCATGGGTGAGTGTTGTAATTTTCCCTATTTTTAACAAAAACAGCAACAAAAACTCTATAATAGAAATATTTGCTATCACTTCTAGACATCCACCATCGATTTATGTTTACTCTCTCATAATATTTTCCCCTGTAGTTGCACCACAGTTGACTTTTAGAAAAGGAGCAATAGGGTTAACCCGTTTTGCGTTGATATTGTTCAAAAGACTTCCAAAAACGGAACGCTAATGTTCTTACACCAATAACTATATCCGGTTGAGGGGCTCATAGTCAAGGCCTTTTAATATTTTCTCTCCGTTCACAAAAATAACGACAACGAATGACAGAGCATTCCAAGTTTTTTTGTGCAACTTGTGACATGTCTCCCTAGTTTTGAAATAATCACGTAAGACATGTGATGCATCCTCCCGTTAACCACAAACATCACAACAATCACACTAAACCAATTTCCAATTAGAAAGAGGAGCCTTTGATTTTCCACAAATACCCTACAAGTGCAATTAAAATATATATATATATATATATATATATATATATTATATATATATATATATATATATATATATATATATATATGATATCATTTTCAATATGTTATAAATATTTAATTATATAATTGCATTTAATAGGGTCTTTCACTTAAAAAAGAGCTTCAAGAAATGGAATGACATTCTCATGTCTGATTGTTTGATGAAGTCAAAAGAAATTGAATCACCAATCAATGATATTGGCCGCCGGTCAACTTCCACCAATTACCGATCAACATCCACGAATCATCGGTCAATTATTATCGATCAATGTCCACAGATCACCGGTCAAATAGTACGGAAAAAAATAAGGGAAACAAATCTCCCTAGTGCGAGATGGGTAATCAAGTTAGGGACATTAAGATTAATTCTCATTTCCATTCCTTTTCATTTTCCTTAAAATAATTTTAAAGACCCTAAACATAAAGGCATATACAAAGCCCAATTTCCTTTCCTAAATACCCCAAACTAAACGGCAAATACTATTGTTACGTTCAAAGGTTGTTCACGTCAATGTATTGATTATTCTGATTGATGTAAAAGTTATATGTGTTATTACTAATGTTGATTAACTTTATATAATGATTGTTCAAATTCAATATAAAGAATGCTAAAAATGTACCTTATTTTCGTACAAACAATTGTAAATTCTATTATACAACCGAGCACGGAGCATGGTGCATGCGTGGAAAAAATTTGCTGATGTGGATGATATGATTCGGGCATTTTAAAGCTTTTCAACAAGTCCACTATCACACTGCACTTTGCTTAACCGGTTGCTGACATGGCGTCTGTATTTGAACAATTTACAATTTTGAAGATTCTTCTGTTTTAAATATCTATAAACATTGTTCATGTTGAAGTTATCATCGTTCTTCTTCTCTTTTTTTTTCACTCTACTCTTAGTCAGATCAAATTAAACTCAAAATCGAAATAAAAGGTTTGCCACTGGGATCGATGAATAAATCGACGGAATTGAATGATGAAGAACTAGAGAAAGTCATCGATGTTGTAACCACATGTAAGTTATATAACGATCAATATTTTCATTTTTTTCTGGTATATGATAGAATTTTCCTATTTCATGTTGCTTCCATCCTCAACCAATTTCATACCGTCATTACTTTTGCTAATTATCTCTACGGTGCTCCGTTAATTTTTTTTTAATACAATCTCTTTTATAAAACTGGGTTTAAAATTCAAGTTTGTGTTTTGATCTACGCTACTAGTTTTTTTTTTAAAACAAAAATTCAAAACTTTCAAGTTTACGTTCATATTCACAGTACCAGTTGTTTAATTTTGAACAATTCATTCAAAATTTACTTGATAGGTTTTTCTTTTTTTTTAGACTTTTTTTTATCAGAAAGAGGATATTTTATTTATGTATTAGGATTGTTTAAACAATCCTGACGTAATAAAGGAATACAAGAATTAGGAGGATAAAGCACCTCAACACACCCCCTATTACAAGAAAGGGCCCTTTTGGCCAAAGCATCAGCCACTAAATTGGCTTCTCTCCTAATAATCAGAAGAGTACAGGACCGAAACCAGGTAGCCAAAGCTCTACAAGCATTCACAAGACTCTCCAAGGGATGATTCCTTGGACTACCATATTTAATTAAGGACACAGCTTCAACAGAATCAGATTCCAACTCAATCTACAGAAAATTCTTGTCCTTAGCCAGATTCAAACCATCGTAAATGCCCCAAACTTCAGACTTAAGAACCCCAGATTCACCCAACAGATGTGTGAAACCAAAAGCCCAATTACCTTTATGATCACGTCCAACCCCACCGGCCGCAGCATGTCCAAGGGAGGAAACCGCAGCATCGGTGTTGATCTTGATAGTATTAAAAGGGAGGAACCCATCTCCTTACTATAACAGCCTGGGGTCTTAACTCATTGAGTCGATCAGCAATTACAGGCAGAGAAAGATAAGCCCGAATCTTATTCTCCACCAAATGCAAAGGGAGCTCGTTAGTAGCAGAGAGACCCTCGTGTAATTTTTTATTTCTCCAAGACCAAATAGTATGACAAGTGACAGCAAATACCTGCATCCACATAGCCTCTTCAAACCTTGAACACTGACTCTTGCATTGCAAGTTAACAGCAAGCCATTCCCGAACAGAGGTTTGGGCACCATTAAATTGAATTTGAAAGCTACTTTGCAACTGAACCCAGATATCCATACTGATGCTGCAAGATTTAAGAACATGAATTGTATCTTCAGTTTCCCCACAAGCTGCACAGAGATCATTACTAGATAGGCCTCTGCTAAACAGTAAGCGCTTAGTTTTAAGACCATCCATAGCTGCAAACCAGAGAAAGGTTTTGACTCTTTCTGGGACTTTAAGCGTCCAAATCATTTTCCAGAATCTATCCTTCAACCCAGGCTGAGTACACAGCTTATAAGCAGAACTGACAGTAAGAGAACCTGATTTGTCTTGAGACCAAATAATAGAATCAGCCACATTATCATTGAAGATAGCCTTAGAAGAAAGAGTATTCAGGAATCTTACAGGTAAGATATTCTCCAGAATATCCCATCTCTAACCTCTCCCTGGTTCCCACATCTGATCAATCGTAGCTTCCCAATTGATATTAGGAGACAGGCTGCAAACTTCCATAAGGGGAACATTAGTTAACCATATGTCTTTCTAGAATAGAACAGTCTTCCCATTTCCAAGCTTCCACCGGACACCCTTTTCTATAATATCCTTACTGTCCAGAATGTTCCTCCACGTGCTAGAAGAATTGGATCTATCAGAGCCGGCATATTTACTGATCAAAACCTTAGCCCAAATCTTGTCTTGGTTATGCAGCAGTCTCCAGCACAGCTTTGCAAGACAAGCCTTGTTCATAGCAGAAGAAATCCTCAGCCCAAGCCCACCCTCATCCTTGGGCCTACAAATTCTGCTCCAGGAGATCGAGTGCAGTTTCCTCTCATGCTCCTTATGGCCCCACAGAAAGCTCCTGCTCATTTATCAAGTTTGAGACACATAGAATTAGGGATTTTCTGAGACATCATACTAAAAATAGGAATGGCATTTAACACAGATTTAGTTAAAGTCAATCTGCCAGCAAAGGATAAAGATTTGGCTTTCCAGCCATTAAGCTTTTGTTGGATGTTACCAACAAGATTATCAAAATGGGCAGATTGCAATCTCCCTGAATCAGATTCAGCCCCATATATTTACCCAGATTGTCTGCCACAGGAATACCCAGAATTCTACCCAACTCCACTTTCCTTACAGCAGGGACGTTCCTAGAAAATAAAAGTTTCGATTTATCCCGGCTAATCTGCTCACCAGAAGCAGAGCAGAAATCACTCAGAACTGACATCATAGATAAAACATTCGGTTTAGAAGCAGACCCCATCAAGATCAAATCATCCGCAAAAAATATATGAGATAATTTAGGACCACTTCTGCTCACTTTAATCGGAATCCAATGCTTAGTTTCAATAGCCCTATCAATCAGATGAGACAGTCTCTCCATACAAAGCACAAAGATATAGGGAGATATAGGGTCCCCTTGTCTGATTCCCCTAAAGGGGTAGAAGTTATCAGATTGACCACCATTCCATAATACTCTCATAACAAGGTTGACAAAGCTACTAGGAAGGTTAAGGCACTGAAGAGTATTACGGATAAAAGTCCAAGATAATTTATCATAGGCTTTCTCAAGGTCAATTTTCATGACCACCCAACCATCTTTACATTTAGTTCTCCCCATAGAAAAGATGATTTCTTGCATGAGAACATGATTATCTTGAATATGCCGACCTGGGATAAAACTATTCTGCAAAGGAGAGATAATGTCGCGCAGAAAGGTTTTGATTTTATTAGCCAAGATTTTGGAGATAACTTTATAACTCGTATTGCACAAAGCAATTGGTCTAAATTGGCTCATAAAAGAGGGGGAAGAGATCTTAGGAATCAGGCAAAGGAGGGTCTCATTCAGCTCTGGATTAAACTGAGACTTAGTGAAATCCTCACGGATAAGATCATAGACTTTGGAATTGATAAGAGTCCAATGTTTCTTGAAGAACCAGGCATGGAACCCATCAGGACCAGGGGCCTTAAAGCTACCTATAGAGTTAACAACCTTCTCAACCTCCTTAAAAGAAGGAATAGACTCACAGTCTCTAATCTGATCCACCCTAAGAGGAGGAAATCCATGGAAATTAGAAATACAAGTAAGGGCAGAATCCTGAACATAAAGGTTCTTAAAGAAATCAACTGCCAAGCTCATTAAATTCTGCTCCCCTTCAACCAAGGTACCATTGCTATCATGGAGGGAAAGGATTCTAGATCTGGCCCGCCGAATCAAAGTTTTTATGTGGAAATAACTAGTATTCCTATCTCTAAATTTAAGCCACAAGTCTCTAGACTTTTGAAACCATAACAGCTCTTCCCTCAAGAGGACAACATCAAGATCCTTTTGAAGATCAACTTCGAGATTTTTCATGAAGGAAATTTGTCTAATCTCAAGTCTTTTCTGAATACCAGCTAATCTAGCCAGCAAATTCCTTTTCAAAGCAAATATGTTTCCAAAAACATCTCTGTTCCAGGCAGATAAGGCTACACCTAACTCAGAGAGATTTTGGGTCAAGCTTTTAGACCCAACCCAACTATTCCTAACAGTATGCTCGTAATCAGGATGGGTAGCCCAAGCCACCTAGAAACGAAAAGGTTTAGGACCAGGAGGGGGGCAGGCCTAGATTGGTTGATGCATGTCAAGATGGGAGAATGATCAGATGAGGTCCTAGGCAGATTAATACACCAACTATGAGGGAAAACATCAAACCAGCCACTAGACACAATCGTTCTGTCCAACTTATCAAAAATGGAACCATTAGTCCAAGTAAACTTATTCCCTTTTGAGGGAAACTGAATTAAACCATTGGAATGAACCCAATCACAGAAAGCTCTACTCCCTCTATTTAAAGATCTAATACCACCTTTCTTGTCATCTAAACTTAAGATAGAATTAAAATCCCCTGTAAGCATCCAATTATGATTACCCCCAGGACGAATATTATTTAAAGACTGCCAGAGAAGAATTCTATTAGAATCAAGAGGGATGACATACACAAAAGTATAGTAAAAACAGACATCATTTTTCGAGATAGTAGTATGAATAAACTGATTCTCGCGATACAGAATATAAACCTTCATATTATCATTCCAAAACAACCAGAGGCCACCACTAAAACCTACAGCCTCAACCCTGGTGCTATTCAAAAAGCCAATTTTCTTACACACAAGATCAGCTCTAGATCCGCTAACCATAGGCTCACAGAGAAAGATAATATCAGGACGGTTAGTAGAAATCAAGTTTCTGAGATTAGGCAAGAAACTAGGTTTGCAAGCACCACGCACATTCCAGGATAGTATTTTAAGATTCAAAACCATAAAATATATACATAAATAAACGAGAAGAACGGTCAAGGAATAACTCCCTGATCACCCCGTGGAGTCGCATCCACAAGCACCGTATCTTGAGAATTAGAATCATCAAGATTTGCAGGATAGAAGGTCGAGGCCAAAACCCTAGCATCACTGGACATTGGTTCAGGCGACCCATCAGCTATATTATCCATTGCAGGTGGCGCATCTACTATCAATATGTGTGAGGACCCAGCCATGGGAGAATGAACAATACTTGAGACTCCGGCGTGTCTCCTACATGACTCAGAGAGGTTCTCTTGGTCTAACTGAACAAGAGCTTCAAACGAATTACTATCAAGGGACTTGTTTACCTGGCGCTATAGGCTTCGGACGATGTTGGGCATTTCCATCCCCCCTTATCTTACCATCAACAGCAGGAGCTTTTTTCGCAGGACCCTTCTTTCTCCGTGTCACCTTCATCCAATCTCCAAAATCGTCATCTTCCTGGGGTTTCACTACCGCCGGTTTCTGAACCATCTTGTAACCTCCTTCATTAACCCTAGCATTATTATCCTCTGCCAACGGACACACAGATTTCAGATGACCGAATCGACCACACAGAAAGCACAGCTGATGAATACCCTCATAAACAATCCTCTGAGTTTCCTTTCTGAACAAGAACTTCCCAATCAAAGGTTTCGCCAAATCTATACTAACACAGACCCGCCCATTAAGGCAACACCCATATTAGATCTTATCAATTCAATCTTCCTAACTTTCCCCACCGAACTCCCAATCAAAGTAAGAACAACTTCATTAAAATACTCCACTTTGAGATCTGGGAAACAGACCCAAACATCCAGGTTCTTAAGTGCTTCTGTTTGGACATCGAAATCCTTACACCACCACCTGACGGTAATATAATGGTCGAAAATCATCCAAGGACCCCCAAATAGAATAAACTTTCTATCCTCCAAATTTTCAAAGACAACCGAAAAGTAGCCATTACCTAACGGGAAGATCTCAAAACGACCTATAGTCTGCCATCGTTGGCAAAGCCTTTCAAACATAATATGTGTCAGAAATTTTTTGCCAAGAAGCTTCACGATAACCGCCTTCCGCCATTTATTACTAATACTCTTCAAGATAGTCTTAGGAAGACTGATTCGTGGGCAGAGGGGATCTTCCTCCATTCCTTCTCCTTCAAGTTCATCGTCTGACATATCATCCTCTGAAAGATTGTCTTCATTCCCCAGCTCTTCTTTTTCGACAACATCACGATATGAGGTAAAAATTCTTCTATTGACACCATCAGGTACACTCCGTTCCCTTGCCGGTATATCCTTCCATTGAGATTCCCGGGCACTAAAGATTTTCCTCTTCTTGGAAACCTTCGCTGGATCTTCATCAGACTTGGAGGCTTGAAACTCCATGAGAACGAAACCCGATGAGGCTCAGAAGCCTGGATAGAAAGGAGAGAAACCCAAAATAAAACACGACCGCCGCGAACTCTGGACGGGAACGTAGCAGGGACGACAGAGAGGAAAGCTCGAAGGGGATTTCGCTGAGGAGGCGAAAACCCTAACCCAGAAAGAGAGACGCGCGGCACGTTCTCTTAGTCATCGCTCAATGTTTTTTTTTAGACTTTACATGTAGGTTTAAAAATGTAAAATTAGATTTTCAATTTTTTGAACCATATATTCATCTATTGTCTGTAAATATAAAAATATAAAACTAGTTGTTCATTATGAATTTTCTATTTGGTTGCCATTTTTTTAACATCATGTTTATATAAGGGATACATGTTGTTCAACTTTTCAAACCATTTAATCAAAATTTATTTTATATTGTTTTAAAATTTGTTTGGATTGAAATTCGAGACTAGTTGTGCATAGACAATTATTTAATAAAAGAATATTAGTACAATTTTCCATTTTAAAAACATTCAAGTTTATGTTCAGATACCCAATAGTAGTTCATTTTTAACATAGCTTGTTCAAAATTTACTTCATAATGTTTTCTTTTAAGTTCACGCTTTAGAAATATAAATTTAGTTGTTCAACTTTTTGGACCATATGTTTGACTATTGTCCATAAATTGTTCAAAAATCATATACTAGTTGTTCATCAGAAGTTTTAAAATAAACAATGTAATAGTATACCATTTTTATTGCTTTGCTGTTTATTAAACATATTGTTCAACTTTTTAAACCCTTTATTTAAAATTTATTTCATATTTTTTGGTAGATTTATTAGATTTAACATCTAGATTTTCATCTAAAACTAAAAAGTATTTTTATTAGATTTACATTTAATTAATTAAAAATCTATTTTTAAAATTTACAAAAACCATTTTTATTGGTTTGCTGTTTATTAAACATCAAGTTTCATATAGTTCAACTTTTTATTCAAAATTTATTTCATATTTTTTTAGATTTATTTTATTTAACATCTAGATTTTCCTCTAAAATTAAAAGATTTTTTTACTAGATTTCCATTTAATTAATTAAAAATCGATTTTTAAAATTTACAAAAACCATTTTTATTGGTTGTTGTGTGTTCATATAAATATTAGTTCTGTTCAACTCTTAATTTTTTAAAAATTTATTTATATTATTATTGGCAGAATTATTTGTTTTTAATTTCCAGATTTTCTTATCAAACTATAAATTCATTTATTTACTTAATTAAAAATAAAAATTTAAAATTATAAAACAAAAATATAAGAGCTTAGAATTATTTGTTTTTAACTTGTGTTACTAGATTTAAACCCGTCAAATCAGCGTGGGCTCATCCGCATCAGACTTTTTTTCCCTTTTTTCCGGACGCAGATCCTATAAAGGACAAACAAAAGCCTTTATATAAAGGTAATAATATCAGCCATACAGGGAAAAAATGTTAGCCATTTTTATAGGACAATATTAGCCATATATATGAAAACTGATAGCCACCAGATAATTAATAATAATATTTTAAGTAAGTTATTTGTAGTTACAAAATTACTAAATAGCTCAGTAGCCAGTCTCAAAAACGATTTTTTTTAAATTACTCTACACCAACATTACCATATATCACAAACCATAAAAACCACTATATGGTCAGTTAAAAAAATGCCGAAAACATTTTTAGGATTTGTAATACAAGCATTGTAAGACTCTAAACCATAAACATTTTATATAAGCAATGGAATATTAACGATATACAACCGTGACCAATATTTTATTTAGCTATGACATACATTTTTATGTATACATGGCTTACATATCTTAATGTCTATGGCAAATATTTCATAGGTCTGTGGCATATATATTAGTTTCATTAAATACAATTGATCTGTTAGAATTAAGTAATGAATATTGAGTGCTTTTTGTATATTTACGATATACATGCGTGGCAAATATTTCATAGGTCTGTGGCATATATATTTGTACACACATGGCATATATTTTTTAATGTCTATGACTAACATTTGTCCCTATCTAAAACTTCAGCTAATAGCAGTACATGTACAATATAAGTTCAATATACACATAGCGTCATTAAATACAATTAATCTGTTAGAATTAAGCAATGAATATTGAGTAGTTTTTGTCTATCAACGATATACACTCGTGGCACATATTTCATACGTGTATGGCACATATATTAGTAAATACATGGCATATATTTTTCAAATCAATGAGTAATTCTAGGATGATGGTTAGAAGAAGGAAATTAAATTATTGGATAGGATTAAGTCGTTTAAATCTAAGAGCTCATATTGATGCCTTTAGATAAAGGCAAATAGCTAGTGAGCCTTTATACAATCCTGCTCGATCGCGGTTCCAATTCCACCACCGAGGGAACGGGCGCGGATCCTATAAAGGACAAACAAAATCCTTTATATAAAGGCTTAAATATTAATCATTAGATTCACTTTGATTTATTTGAATGGTTGTGATTAGAACACTCATTAATTCCAAATAGATTACCCTACCCCAAAACACCCCAAAACCCACCCTAGGAAAGCTAAAAACGTCGAAGACATTTTTAGGGTTTATAGTGGCGGATTTAGGGTAGACCCTAAACCCGCTACCACAAACCCTAAAACCCTGTCGAGTTAGTTGCTACAATATAAAGTACAGAACAAATTCCAAATAGATTACCCTACCCCCAAAACACCCCAAAACCCACCCTAGGAAAGCTAAAAACGTCGAAGGCATTTTTAGGGTTTGTAGTGGCGGGTTTAGGGTAGACCCTAAACCCGCTACCACAAACCCTAAAAACCTGTCGAGTTAGTTGCTACAATATAAAGTACAGAACAAATTCCAAATAGATTACCCTACCCCCCAAAACACCCCAAAACCCACCCTAGAAAAACTAAAAACGTTGAAGGCATTTTTAGGGTTTGTAGTGGCGGGTTTAGGTTAGACCCTAAACCCGCTACCACAAACCCTAAAAACCTACAGAGTTAGTTGCTATAATATAAAATACAGAACAAATTCTAAATAGATTACCCTACCCAAAACCCACCCTAGGAAAGTTAAAAATGCTGAATTCATCACTTATTACTTAATGAATCATAATATCAATTTTAATGATTTATAGTTATAACAATTTAAAAATTTGATGATAAAGAAAGAAAAAGAGAAAAAAAATAAAAAAAATCGAAACCTGCGGCGCTGCCCTCTCCTCCTGTGCGGCGCTCCTCTCCTGTAATACAGCCGATTAAAATTCAGCGTTCAGGTAACGGCTTTTGTGAGCCTTTATAGAAACCTACCACTTTTTTTCCCCGCTGTACAGTGTACACCTTACAACATGATTGTATTTGTGGTTGGGCATGGCAAATCTGGTGTCGAACTCAAAAATTAAATCGTACAAGTTCTGGGAAGTTCAAGTTTAATGATTCCCCAGCAGTACGTGTGGAAGGTAAACGAGGTAGATGTAGCCGCAAAGCAAGCTCAGCGGGGACTTTACAAAACTGCAGAGACAAATATGAATTCATCAATTCCCATTAGATTTTACGGACCCAGTCATCGTGGAAATTAAAGCCAATCCTCCATGCATGCCTAATTAGTCACAATCTTATCTTGCTATTAAAATCTATAAGGGCCTTGATCTCGCCATTTAATGGGTGTGGGTCCTTTGACGAACTTCGAATATTCAGACACTAATTAAGTAATCAACCATAGGCAAAGGCCATGCTGGTTAGTCGCGCTCTACCGTCAACAATGGTGTACTCCTTCCGAACCGTGGTTATCCACACACAATGTCAGCAGGGAAGTTGGTGATCGATTGGACTAGTATCAAACATTAATTCATCCCATCGCCGTCATCAATTTCTTATCCTTTCTTCAATTCTAGGAGTATTTAAGTTTCAACTTTTTGTGCCGGTTCCTCGGTTATCTCTCTCACCTGGAGTAAATTTTTTATTTTGCTAAAAGCCATTTCCTACCTTTTCAGGCTTCACAAGATCACACTAGCTATGATCTTGTGTACTCCTCACTTTACTACTATCTGCTACTTCATCCCGATCCTTCTCCTATCAATCGTTTCCACTGCTGCTGCCGAGTCAAGTTTGCAAGTTGGGGTCACCCTTAACACCAATGACAATCCATTAAAATCCCCTTCCGGCGATTTTAGCTTTGGGTTTTACCCTCTCCCGGATGGTAACACCTATCTACTCTCCGTATGGTACACCTTCATATCTGACACCATAGTCTGGTATGCAAGTGATGAATCTGATGATGATGGCGTAATCGCACCGAAAGGTTCTCAACTAGGTGTAACCGATCGCGATGGATTCGCCCTTGTGGGTCCTCAGGGGGAGCCGCTATGGCAGCCTCCACTTAATTCGGGGATCGCTCATCGCTGTGTCTTGAATGATACGGGTAATCTGATGATCTTGAGCTCTGATGGGCAGACGCTATGGCAGAGCTTTCATTATCCCAGGGACACCTTATTGCCTACCCAGACAATAAGCAATGGAGGGGCAGTCGTGTTGTCCCGCCGAGCTGAGAATAAATTCAACCCCGGACGGTTTATGCTGAGGATCTTGGACGGAAATCTCATACTCAATACAAGAAACCCACATACCAATACTATCTTTAATTTCACTTACTACAATAGTAATTCTTCAAACTCAGGTATATACTAAATATAATCTAGGGAATAGCCATGGGCCCATGTCCATGATCGAAGTTTCTACATTAATAGTAACTTTTTCATTCTTTTCAGGGGACACGTTAAGTTATAATGAGTCAGGTCTCATGTACATTTTAGACAAAAACGGGAGCATATTAGTCGATCTCACCGCAGGAATCAAATTACCAACAAATCAGTACTTCAGAGCCACACTCAACTTTGACGGGGTTTTCGCTTGGTATTACCATGCCAAAACGACGACCACAACTGGCAAAAACTCTAGTTGGTCAGTGCTCAAGTCCATTCCAGACAACATATGTGAGGATATTAATGGGGATAACGACAGCGGTGCTTGTGGGTATAACAACATTTGCAGTCTTAGAAGTAACAACAGACCCATATGTCAATGTCCGCCAGGTTACTCATTGATTGATCTTGATGATGAGTACGGTGATTGTAAACCAGACTTTGAGATGAACGCCTGCAACGAACAGCAATCTAAAGGTTTGTATAGATTGGAGAGACTGCCATTGACAGACTGGCCGAAAGCTGCTTATGAATGGGTGGGTAATGTCTACTCGGAGGAAAACTGTATGAATTTATGCATGGATGACTGCCTCTGTGCTGCCTCCATCATGAGGGCACAAACTTGTTGGAAGAAGAGGTGGCCGCTGACTAATGGTCGGCAAGGTAATCCAGGGACAGGTACTGCTTTTATTAAAGTGCGGAACCGAAACGGTAGTAGGCAACCAGCAGCTGTGATTTACGCTTTGCTGGGTACTTTTGGTTTCTTCAACGTGGTGCTCATTGGTCTTATTGGTTTGATAATCTGGTTCTTTTATCGCAAACAGATAAAAAGAGGGCGCAATTACAACATCAGCAGTTACAAACACAACGATGGGTTTAATGGTGCTCGATGCTTCACCTACAAAGAGCTAGAAGAGGCAACTGATGGGTTCAAAGAAGAGCTAGGGAGAGGTGCTTGTGGTATTGTTTACAAAGGAAATAGTCATGGGATAATCTCACATGGCGAGGAGATATCGTCATTCATTGCAGTGAAGAAGATAGACCGATCATTGTTGGGAGATGCCGAGAAGGAACTCAAAGCAGAGGCCAACATAATTGGCCAGACCCATCATAGGAACCTGGTCAAGATGATTGGTTTTTGTATGGAAAATGATCACAGGATGCTGGTGTATGAGTTTATGAGCAATGGATCACTAGAAAATTACCTTTTGGGGGAAAGACGACTCCCGTGGGGTGCGAGGATTAATATAGCCAAAGGGATTGCGAATGGTCTTTTGTATCTACATGAAGAATGCTCCACTGAGATCATACACTGCGACATAAAGCCACAAAACATACTCCTAGACGAATCGTACAGACCTAAGATCTCTGATTTCGGGTTATCAAAGCTTTTAAAGCTAAACCAATTTCAAACCCAAACTGCAATCAGAGGTACAAAAGGCTATGTCGCTCCTGACTGGTTCAAGAACAGGCTAGTTGATGTGAAGGTGGATGTCTACAGCTTTGGTGTTCTGTTACTTGAGATAGTATGTTGTCGAAGGTGCATAGACCGTCGTAGCAACATCGACCCGGAGATGGCAATCTTATGTGACTATGCAATTGACTGTTATGATTCCAGAGACTTGCCTGCTTTAGTGGCTGATGACGAGGAAGCTCTTCATGATATGGAAACAGTTGAGAGGTTTGTAAAGGTAGCAATTTGGTGTATACAAGATGATCCAAAAAGTAGGCCTACCATGAGGCAAGTTAGCCTGATGCTTGAAGGTCTTGTTGCAGTCCTAGATCCTCCTTGCCCAGTTCCCGATTCATTCAGCATTAGTTTCCATTGATCAAACTCTTGTTTACCATAAAAACTAAGATATCTGTTGTCACTGTCTTAATTAAACCCTTCCAAAGACAATGGTTGTTGAAGGAGCAGTTGCTATCTTAGCCTTGTGTACGGTAAATAAATGCTTTTTAGCAACCGGTGCCCCAGTACATGTTTATAATAAATAAGAGTGAGTGCAAAAATAAAAAATAAAGTGAAAAAGAATAGATTTTTTTTATTGCAAATACACGGCCATATATATGGGTTTAGTGAGGTATTATTTGGGGGAGAAATTTTTTTAAAATGTTATAACTTACAAAAATATAAGTGTAAAAATAAAAATAATTTTATCATTGTTCATCATAATTTGTGATATTCAAAACAAGAGGTGTCATGAATATATTTTTGGTAAGCTTTAAATTTTTTATGTTTTACATTGTGATGTATTAGTGCAAAGTGAATCTTATGTTTACGTAAAATGAATCAGTAGTGTTACAGAAGTGAATCTTATGTTTATGTAAAATGAATCAGTATTGTTATAAAAGTGAATTATTTTCTACCATAAAATTCAGTTTTAGATTATAAAGTTTCCTATACATCTTGATGTGTTAGTGTTGAATCTTATATTTACGTAAAATGAATAAGCAATGTTATAAAAGTGAACTATTTTCTGGTATGAAATGATAGTACTACTATTAAGTATTGTTTTATAACAATCCACTAGTATGAAAATTATAGTTACTGTAATGTTATCAAAGTGAATTTTATGTTTAAATAAAAAGAGTCAGTAATGTTATACAAGTGAATTATTTTTTGCTATAAAATCCAGT
The DNA here is from genome assembly GCA_023374045.1 of Limonium bicolor. Lineage (NCBI taxonomy): Eukaryota > Viridiplantae > Streptophyta > Magnoliopsida > Caryophyllales > Plumbaginaceae > Limonium > Limonium bicolor. Next base: position 342,302,803 of record CM041776.1, on the reverse strand, counting down.
TTGAGATTATAAAAGTTTCCTATACATTATGATGTGTTAGTGCAAAGTGAATCTTATGTTTAAGTAAAATGAATCAATAGTTACAAAAGTGAATCTTATGTTTATGTAAAATGAATTAGTAGTGTTACAAAAGTGAGTCTTATGTTTACATTAAATGAATCGGTAATGTTATAAAAGTGAATTATTTTCTTCTATACAATTCAGTTTCAGATTATAAGGTTTCCTATATATTTTGTTGTGTTAGTGCAAAGTGAATCTTATGATTACGTAAAATGAATCAGAAGTGAATATTATGTTCGCAAAAAATGAATCAACTTTATTATGAAAGTGAACTATTTTATGCTATAAAGTCGTAGTTAATGCTATAAATATTATTTGATAACAGACCACTGGTATGAAAATTATAGTTATTGTAATGTTTATGTTAAGCACTGTCCATCAACGTCCTTCACGTCATACGTCGCTTCAGCTCTCAACACCTCATTGATCTTTGGCTTATCACCCTTCAAAGCAGCCATTATCAGTCGGATGTAAGTTCAGGTTCAACAATATTCCATCTTGTCATATGTGCCCTCAACAGCTAACATCCCCATGTAGTTGAAGTACTGAAATACACCAAAAGTCAAGAAAGTTTGTTTTTAGAGTCAGGACCCCAAGTAGACTAGATACTAATAACGAGAGAGGTTATCAAAGTGGAACTTAGACCCAACGGTAATCGTTGTTTGGATTATAAACAGGGTTCATATTATAGATTCATCCGGTCTTTAACATGCAAGATCAAGTCCTATCTAAATACTATTGTACTGATGAGAAAGGTAAGGTGTACATATCTATATGGCTATGGTTTCCAGGGGAGACAATAATGCTTATGTGAACCCATAAGTGTGTCCTTAAAGAGGCAAGAGTTTTGTATTTGTTTGTTAAAGTGGTAGAGGAAGAGGAAAGGATTTTTCTTCTAGGCTAGTCAACAACAGCGTAGTGCAGAGCATATTAGTAACCACAACTTAAGAAAACAAATGCACCAATATTACCGTCTTCCTACCTAATTCAAACTTTACCAGCCTTATCATCAATCATCAGTTACAACTACGTTAAAGAGAGAGCACACAAGCAAACAACACAACCACATCCTCTTGAAAAGCATATAATGCTTCTCACTGATAGTTCAAATATAATAGAAACAAAATGAAAAACTCCGAGAAAAACCAAGCACAATTAAAATGTACTACCAAATGCAGAAAACCCGTGAAAATTGAGTGCAAAACAGAACACTACAAGAAAAAACAGATTTAGCTACCAATGATTTGCTACCACGCATATATTGGTAGCTACTTTCAAAAATTGCTACTGATTTTTAATGGTACTAACATAGTGGTTTCTATTTTGCTACAACAACGACAATGGTAGCTAGATTTTTTAAACAGTAGCCAAATCGCTATCGCCTGACAAGACTGCTACCATTAGTAGTAGCTATTTTTTATTTCATCTTGGTTCTTTTTGTAAGAACAATTTAGCTACCAATGTTGGTAGCTAAATTACGGAATAGCTACTGTAAGAAGTGGCTAACTCAATCATGGTAGCTATTGTGCCACTATTAAAGCAGCAGTAGCGAAAAATATTATAACTAGTAGCTAAATTGCTACTAAAAGTTGCTACTACCAAATAGATAAGCTAAGTTAATAAAATTGCTACTAACACTCATCACGGTTGCCGTTCTGCTACTGTTTGGGCGTCGGTAGCGAATTTTTTAGCAAGCATAAAAATTGTTAGTATCTTTAATTATGAAATTGCTACCGACTAATGATGTTAATGAGATTATGGCTAATATTGTGCTACATTATAAAAAATGATAGCTAATATTTTTAAGTGATAGCAAAATTATAATTCTCTTATAATTTAAATGTGTGATATGTATATAATTCAATTTCGAAATTGCTACTGACTAATAATGCTATTAAACTTTAGTTGATATTATGCTAGAATACAACAAATGAATGCGGTGTCAAAATTATTATTCTTATAACTTAAACTTGTGATTACTACATAGTTTGAAATACTAACCTATACTACTACTGCCATAGTGGACATATTATCTTTTTATATAAATTTTTAATTTGTTTAATCTTTTCAATATAGTATATTGGTTAGCTTTTAGCTATCAAAATTTTGAAAAAGAACAATAATTAAATAAAAATTGTCTAATTCATGAAAAAATAATTAAACTAATACTACTACTAGAATTTATTTTATCATATAAGATATACCTAACATAATATATTTTTGATATAATTTTTAACTCTCAAAGTATCACACATATTAATACATTATAAAATAGAGTAAAAGTAGTAATTATTTAAATTAGTACATATGTTGATTAAAATTTACAAAATTAATATAAAAATAGTAGTAACAATAATTTAAATTAGTTAAGTGTATATATAATATATAGTGTGTGTTTATATATATATATATATATATATATATATATATATATATATATATATTTAATACAGTTTTTATTACTATATGATACTTTTATTTACAAAAGCCACATAAATTAATAAAACATAACAATTTAAATTAGTTGACGTGTAGGTTAAAATTTGCAAAGTAAGTTGTATATATATATATATATATATATATATATATATATATATATATATATATGTATATGTGTGTGTATAAATTTAAAAATGTTAAAAGTATACAAAATTATAATAAAACGTACATAAATATACGATATATTAATGTTTTCAATTTACAAAACAACACAAATTAATAGGAGTTTGAAAAATAGTAAAGTTAAAACAATTTAAATTAGTCAAGATATACAGTATTATACATCTATTAAAATTTATAAAAATAATATTATACAAATTTACAAAAACAAAATATATTATTTAAAAGGTTTAATTTTCATGTAATGATGTATATTATATTAGTATTTGTAACACTAATAATAAGACTTAATTATATAAGTAACTTTACATAAATATTATCTTTTTGTATAATTTTTGACATTTCAAAGATTTTTAAAAGATATATAGTATATTTTTTAATTTTTTTATAATTTTAAGCCGATAATATACTTAAATTTTTATTAGCTTTACTATTTTGGTTGCATTAAATTAATTTGTTATATTAAATAATCGGCCATATATCTATTTTATTAATTTTTATATATCCCTGGTTTGATCATGTCTCGGCAAAAACTTCCATTTATATTTACAGTATCAAACATTCAATATATACACGTAGTTTCTATATATGATGTGAATAACTATCATGGCACAATGGTTAAGACATTCTATATTCATCCCAAACATCCGGGGATCGATTCTTGCTCTATGCACATTTTAACGCACTAGTTTGAATTAAATATGTCATTGGTATGGGAGGTATATTTATATACTCATACGTTGTAAGGTTCGATCCTAGATGTGTACACATGACATAGTCTTCGATTTAAAGAATAGTTAAGTTACGCGGGCACATGGCTCCCACTTCTTGTGGGATTGAATGGTGGTGGTGCCCATTGTTCAGTAGTAGTGTAGAGCTAGCATATTCTAGTATCGATTTTGTTAATACTATACTAGTAGCAACTTTGATACTGCTTTGCTAGTAGCCATTTTGCTACCAATATTTTAGTAGTGATTTTGTTACTACTACACTAGTATCGATTTTGTTACTGATGTACTAGTAACGATTCCGCAACTGTTATACTCGAAGCCATTTTGCTACTGTTACACTAGTAGCCATTTGGCTACTACATTCTAAAACGGTAGCAATATCTAGCTATAGGAAAAGTAGTAGCGAGGCCAAAGTGAAATAGCTACCGCATTCCAAAACGGTAGCTATTTTTAATTTAGCCACTAGGACCTTTGCTACCACTGTATATCAGTAGCTAAATCATAAAATGCGGTAGCCCGTTGTGTTTAGCTACCAAAACTGACGATTTAGCTACTGATATACAGTGGTAGCTAAATCTGATTTTTCTTGTAGTGGAAGCAAGCAAACCTGCTCAACATCATTCCGGTTGAAATCGTCACGGAACTGACTACCATAGATACCCACACCTTCAGCATCCACACCGTTCTTGCCAAACCTAAACCAACTCGTTATCCTTCCTCTCCCTCTCCTGGCTCCATTAGTGATCATTCGCGAACTAGAACTTCTAACGGGAGTTTCAATAACAAGAAGACTGAAACCAGATGAGAAACCCTAGTCGCCATTGATGATGAACAAAAATCTCTTCCTCTTCGCTCTCACTCGATTAGCTAGATATCCACTCCCCAAACTGTATAGGAACCGGTTTTACATCACCAGGAATCAGGGGCGGATCTAGAGGGGGCTGCCCCGAAACTTTTAAAAATTTGTAAAATGCTCTTATAAAATTTTAAAGGGAAAATTACATCTCCCACCCATGAGGTTTGATCTAATTTCACAGCCCACCCATGTGGTTTAGGAAATTAAATTGCCCACCCATGACATTTTGACCGTTTAACATCCGTCAACAATCTCCCAATATCCGTTATTTACATCCACATGGTGTCTTTTTATTTGTTCATGTGGCTGACATGTAGACCGGTTTATTCCTCCCCTGTTTTCTCTAATACTCACCCGGTTTTTTTCCTAATTTCACCTGTCGTCTTCATCCTTCGTCAATTTTTCATACTTCGTCAAACCTTCTTCTCCGCCTGTTAATTCCATTTCTCTTAAAGTCCACCACAAATCCCACCTTCATCAGAAAAAACCCGAGAAACCTTGCTCCCATTCTTCCTCAAAATAACGTAGCCACCCTTCTCATTGAGTACTCAATTTTTAGCCGATTCTCATTTCATTTGAATTCTAGAACCTTCATCTGGAGTTCTGGTTCAGAGCAATAGGCGGTTGGTTGAGAAATTTTGCTTTGCAAATCTGGAGTTCAAATCGATGAGAAATGCGCCGACGACACATCTCCATCAGCACCACCGTCCTCAAATCTCTCTCCACCTTCCAAGATATTCGGTTCATCGACTCCCTCATTGCCGCTCAACTCCACCCCGTTTCCACACTCTCACTCTCGTTCTTTGTACTTTTCTTTTCTTCCCCCAAATGCCAATCATCAAGGTAGACAGACTGAAGAAGACATGAGAAAGATAGACAAGCCAAAAAACTCCTTTACCTCCAAACCAAATCCGTTTGTGAGAAAATAAAACTAGGGTCTAGGGTTTTTTCTAATTGATAAAGTAAAGCAATCTTTATAGAATATCCATCTACAATGTCTGCTCCTCTAGAGAGCGGTTTGCTTTACTTTGATTTTGAGCTTGGATTCGACTTGTTCAATCTTGAGTGTCACTGTTTGTGAAACGAGTAAGGATATGGTACATTGGCAATGAAATACTGCTGCTCAAATCATTCCTCCTCTTCTCTGTAGTATCGGTAATTTACAATGTGGTTATCGCAGTGGCGGTTCTTATTTCTAAACTAAACCGGTTTTGGGCTAATTGAAACTCGGTCCTCCAGCTCAACATATGGAGCAAATAAGAAAAGGCCATGTGGCCCTTATTAACGGTAATGAAGACTTAGGTGACGGATGTAATACGGGCCAATATGTCATGGGTGGGCAATTTAATTTCTCAAACCATATGGGTGGATTGTGAAATACAAAATAACATAATATTTTAAAGAACAATAATGTCAAAAAATTTTTTTATCCTCCTAAACAAAAGTTCTGGGTCCGCTACCAGAATAGAGGTTGAAATATATCAAAGTAAGAAGGACGACATTACATAAGGGCGTACTGCTCAATAACATCGACGTTGAGATTAGTCAACCAGGTGGAGATTTGCCAACTCGGAAGAGAGAGAATGGGGGATAGTGAGTGGTAGTGAGGTGTTAGGACGGTAATCGGCGACAGAACGGGGGAGATAAGAGATTTTAATAAGAATGATTTTTCACCTTGCAGACCATAAGTTGTCGATCAGGCGGGAAAGAAAGGGTGTCGGTGAAAAAGGAAAAGAAAGTAGGGAACAAGGTGAGGAGATTACTAAAATACCCCATTGCCATATTAGAGCTTGACATAAGCAGGAGCGGAACCAGAATTTTGAAATTAGGAGGCAAACAGATTTATTTTTTATCACATCATATAGTATACAATTTGATTATATATTGAGTATCCAATATTGTGTGTTTGTAGTATTAATAACAAAGAAATACACATGATAAAATTCTACACATGATAACAAAATTAGTAAACAAAATCTTTCATAACTGCATACTAGTTTTAAAAATGCATTAACAAATGCCATCATTGATCTATATTTTGTCCTTGTTGCATAAAGTGGCAAAATAAAAAATGTCTTTATATTGCCCTAGTAGCCTCCTTTTTTGTTCATATCAAACAGGACACTCAGATTTGTTGTATCTAGTAAGTGTCAAATAGAACAAAAAATATATTGTTGTCCTTGATTAGCATCAAATAAGATAAATTAAGTTATTAAAAAAGAACAAAATAATTAACTTAGTGTTCATACACAACATAAATATAATATCTTATTTTATATCAATTTCTAGGACATTTTCTATATTTCCTTCTTAAATAGTTTATATAATGCCCTTTCTAATCATAGTGTACAAAATAAGTGATATTATATTCAAATTAAATAATAGGTGATAGTATTATGGTAAATCATTACAAAAAAATTCATCCAAAATTCAAAATGATTCCTGTAATAACATCATATATGCAGTTATCAATTGATAATACGAGGTATAAATAAACTAAATAAATAATATTATCAACATTTATCGATTGTGAATTTAATTGTATATACCTTAGAAAAGCTTTCTACCTACTTTACTATTCCCTCTTTATAAATATAAGGGAAATTTCATGAAATGCCACTATATTTTTGGCTAATTCATGAAATGCCACTAAAAAAAAGAAAGTCACGAAATACCACAATATTTTCGTAAAAATCCATGAAATACCACTATGTCATTGACCAGAAGCAAAAAAAAAACAAAAATACTCCTACTAGTTAACAAAGTAGTTTTAAAGTTCACAATATGTCCCTAAGTGTTAAAAAATTCACTAAAATTCATAAAAAATTCAAAATACTATAAAAATAAAGATAACTACAAAATATTTAAACTATTATAAAAATTTATAAAAATAAATATAAAAAATATTAAACTATCATAAAACATTGAAAAAAGTAAATATTTTTTAGATGTTTTTCAAAATTATTTAGTACCATAAAAAAGAATATAGAGTTTTAAACACAAAATGTATACTAATTTTTCTACAAATTTAGACCAATATAGTATCATAATATACCAATTAATTACCATATTTTTATCAATTAATTACCATAATTTTTATCATATACTTTTAAATTTGTTTATTCAAAATGCATTATTTTATTTTTTATTATTATTTGGAATTTTTTAAATTTATATTCTATTTTGTAGATGAATTTATGACATAATAGAATTTATTTCAACTAAAAAAGTTGAATTGATAAAAAAAATATTTTGAAAATGTATGGTACAAATTATGGCAATTAATTTGTACAGTTATGGTGCTTAATTGGTAGAAAAAAAATTGCTATAAATTATTATTCAAAATTATGACTAGTACCTTTGTAAAAGTTGAATTGGTAAACGAATCCAAAATCGGAGCTAAAATGAAGAAGATACAACGTTTTGACGACTAGCCTGCCCCAGACCGACCCTAGGACCGACCCAGAGTGGGTCGGTCAGAAGTTTCGGAGGCCGGAACGCTCCGGAATTTGCTACTGACTTAGACCGACCCTAAGACCGACCCTAGGCGGGTCGGTCGGGTCAAAATTTTGCCCAAATCTGTGTTTTTAAAAGCAGAAAAAGAAGGAGAGAGAGAGGGGGAACCAAAGAGCAAAGCGAAGAAAGAAATAGCCGTGGGAGGTTGAAGAGGAGCTTCAATGGAGGTGAGATTTCTCTGAAGGTGTTTGAGAAAAAGGGATCATATTAGGACTTATCTTTGTTTGTAGTTGCACTTTATCCAACAATATAATCTTCAAGGTGAATTAGTGGGTGTCTTTCTCTTCCTAAACGCCTTGGTACTTGATGATGTTGTACTTCTTGAGTGACTACGATTTATGGTCTTGTGTTCTCTAAAATGCCCCCAATAAACATTACTAATTTGCTGACTACCTGCTAATTCTTCTGAGGTATTTGAATCAGCAAAAACTTGACTAGGTTGCTCCTGATTGGTCAACAAAGAAAGGGATCAAAAACATTTTCAAGGATAATATAATCTCTTATATCATTAACAAAATTATTCTTATAAGGATAAAGGTTCTCATGGAATACTACATCTTGGTTAAAAATAATTTTATTGTTATCAAGGTCAAGCAGTTTGTAACCCTTATTTTCATGAGCATAGCCTATAAAAACTTCCTTGACTGGTTTGAACTAAGCTTATCATTCTGGATTCTGTTTGTATTAGCAAAGTAAAGGCACCCAAAACTTCTGTTTTATTGTTATCAAGGACTTTTGTTGTTGATACTACTAAAAGGCATTCTATTGAAGAGAAATGTAGCTATTAATACACAATAACCCCAAACTTTTAAAGGCAAACTAGAATGGAACATAAGAGCTCTAGTGGTTTCAAGAGTATGTCAATGCTTACACTCCACAACTCCATTTTTTTGTGGAGGGTGGACACAAGTTGTTAGACGAGTCTTTCCATTAGTTTTGAGAAAATCTGATGCAATCTTAGAGCCACCAATTTCATATGCATTGTCAGTCCTTAGGATCTTAACTTTCTTGTTAAATCAAGTTTTAATCATTTTAAAGAATTGAACAATAATATTGAAAGAATCTGCCTTGGTGGCACATAAATGAGTCCATGTGGCTCTACTCTTGTCATCAACCAAGGTAAGGAAATAAGAGTTTCCATCATAAGTTTTACTCTTATAGGGACCCCATTCATCATGCACAAGCTAAAAAATATCACTACTTTTAATGTTGCTGGATGTAAAAGGTAACCTATGCTCTTGGACCATGAACAATATTCGCAAAATAATGCTTATTTCTCAATAGAGGATCAACTTAGTCAAGCTTCAAAATATTGTCTTTGGGTACTTGACCTAATCTATGATGCCAAAGATTAAAACGTTCATTACAATCAAAACCAAGACTTACTACATTATTTTCACAAGCTAATGATACATGCTGCTTATAATTGTTGCTTTTACAACATAATTGTGATCCAAGATGTATAGACCTCTGCTTAACCTCCCAATGTCCACAACATATTTCTCTTCACAACCTTGATAAATACATGATTTCGAACTAAACATAAATCTACTTTTCATATCCTGGGGAAGATTACTGATAGAAGTCAAATTAAATTTAAATGCCGGAACAAACAAAACATGTTTAAGCAATATGAAGGAGTTAACTCCGAATTCTTCGATTATTCTTACGAACTACGGATGCCCATCATGCATAACAACTATATGGGGTCTATCAAGAATTACATATTTATCAAACAATGACAGATTTCCACACACAAGTGATCAAAAGCTCCGGTATCAAGGATCCAATCAGATGAATTAAACATACTTTCTTTCTCAACATACATGACTAAATTATTTTTATGACTTAAACAAGAAGAAGAAAGAGCAATTTTACCGACAAAACTACAATTGGATGAATCTGAGCTTGGTAGTTCTCTGGTGCTCGATCTTGACTTACTTATGTAATCAAGGAGCTTTGTCACCTTCTCAGTAGAAAATCCCACCAGCAGGGTCTTTAGTAGCGTCTGGTTGGTTCTCTTTTTTTCCGTCCAGAGATATGTAAGCATTGGTGCTACTCCTTTTCCCTTTGGGATTACTCCAGCCTTGAGGAAACCCATGATTTTGATAGCATTTATTAAGTATAGACCCTAACTCTGGGATTTGTGCCTTGAGATCTTTGATATTTGTTCTTTCGCAAAAGAAAAGGAAGTCTTATCTGCTGAAATCTGAGTAGGAAAATGTTTATGTCTCTCTTCTTGAATAAGAAGAGAGAACACCTACTCGATGGATGGTAGGGGCTGTATTACTTTAAAATTTTCATTTAGCCCCATTAAGAACTTAATTACCCTCCTCTTTCTGATATAATCTTCGAGTTTACCAGAAACTTCACAAGTACACGTTTGGTAAATGCAAGAAGGAAGAACTTTCCTGGCATCGATCTCATCCCCTAGCTTCTTCATCTTTATGAAATAGTCGTTGATAGTGTCGCCTCACTGATTGGTATTTGTCAATCGATGTTCCAAGTCATACATCCTTGTGGCATCACTCTGATTGAATCTTGCACAAAGTTGTTTCCTTATTTTAGTGACCATAGAAGCAAAGAGGACACTATTAGAGATATTCCTTTCCAGGCCCACAAGAAGCCACGATTTCACCATTGAATCGTAGTGTTGCCAAGCTTGAGCTCTTAAACCACAATCTGTTGGTTTCATGAATGAGCCATCGACGAACCGTACTTTATTTCTGGTGCTAAGAGCTATGGTCATCTACATCTTCCAAAGCGGGAATCTGCCCTCAAAATTGCCACTGAGCACAACCCCTGAATGCTCTGAACTTCTCAAATACAAGGGGTCATTGATCTCAATAGTGTTGTTCGATCCACTACTGAAGCTTTCGAAGCCTTTCTTTGCGTTCTTCAGCAATACGCCATCACTCGCCATGTCTCAGCGTCAAAAATGAAATTGGACAGAGTGAACCAAGATTGAAGAGCGATGTCGGGAATTAGTCAACTACAGGGTGATTTGAATGGAAAAGTGAAACGAGATTGAAGGAAAAACTCAGGAAACAGTTATTCGAAGGAAAAGAAGAAAAGAAGAAAAGGGGGTCAAAATTGAAAGAAGATATGAGAAAATTTAGTAGCGAGGAAACGTCGCTCTAATACCATGTCAAATCCATAATCTTGTTCTAGTCTAACCACAAAATCGGGGCAACCAGCTAGAAAAAGAGAAGAAAAATCAGGAAAGGGAAGGTGGTATTGCGCCAGGGATTACAGAGAAAAGTGGATACCGTATAAGAGTTATTTCTGTCTAGAGGATTGCCTATACTAATAGAAGAATGACTAATCCTAAAATCAGACAAAGGTACAACTACTAACTCCTAATGACTCCTAACAGATGTGTTGAACGATGTAATATAATAAGTTAAGGGAGCACAACTTATAATATTCATCCTAACAATATTACCCTAGCCATAAATATTAATTAGAATTATTTTTCCATTTGCAAACTGCGGATGATTTTTTCTGAAACGGTAACAAATAATGTTCCATGGAACTCTAACACTTTAACAATTATGAAATCAAATGTAGAAATGGTGTATCATCATGATGTGTTATGCGTTTCACTTCAAAATATGTGGAGGAAAACTCATATTGACTATTTCATGCACGAACTATCTCAAGAACACTCTTTAATCAAAAGGCTTTATCATTATCAAAAGGGGATTTTTTTAACCCTTGTTGTCTTGACGTGATAGCAAACGTGAAGACCCTTTTATCTTGATCTTTTCAACACAAAGTGGTCTTGAAGGAACTTAGCAAATTTTATGCAAAGAACTAAAGTTAAAGACCCCCTTAAGTAGAACACCTAGATAAATTAAAAATCTAATAAACTTGAAGACCTATCAATGTGATTGTTTAGACTCTATAGGAAGTTTTAAGAGCACAATAAGTCATAAGAGTTTCCATAATTCTCACTTTCCTATATTTTAAGGAAGTATTTGTTGCCACTTTACCAGTTGCTAGTGTGGGGCACAAGTTTTTCTTTCGAAAGCTAGATTATATTAGACAATATAGTTGGTAGGATATCTTACATCATACTGATCAACGAATGGGAAACTAAAGGACTGACATACAACTACAGTTAGCAACTGATCCCTAAGGGATATTGCTAAGGTAACAATAGCAATACCAAATCGTTTGTTGGAAAACAGTCAAGAAAAGTCCGCGGACAAACTACAATTCGGGAAAAGAAAGTTAAGCTCCAAACTACCAACTAGTACAACCAGATTAGAGTACTTACAAAGTGACTTAAGAGGAAACATGAATGCTAACAAAGAACTGGGACATAACTCATAGTAACTAAAGTAGAAAACAACAAACTTCATAAAAGGTCTAGCCATTATTGAGATGTAAGGGGAGGGATCAAAAACTTCAGAAAAAATCCAATCTCTAGTTGGATGAAACCCTCCAAACATGAAACTGGATAAGAGGACTCTCATAATGCCTTGCGGTCCTAATACACCCTCAAGACCATATTAGATATTTTATCCCAACCGGATACAGAACCAACTCTTGAACTAGAACTAGCACGGTCTCAATACACCCTAAAGACCATATTAGATATTTTATCCCAACCGGATAAAGAACCAACTCTTGAACTAGAACTAGCACTTGAACTTGATTCCCCACTCGAGATCTTCCGATAGGGAACACAAGAAAAAGAAAGGAGAGGGAGGAGGAGGAGGAGGAGAGAGGAGGAAGAGGAGGAGGAGGAGGAGGAAGAGGAAGAGGAGGAGGAGGAGAGGAGGAGGAGGAGGAGGAGGAGGAGGAGGAAGAGGAGGAGGGGAGGGAGGGGAGAAGAAGAGGAGGAGGAGGAGGAGGAGGAGGAGGAGGAGGAGGAGGAGGACGAGAGGGAGAAGAGGAAGAAGAGGAGGAGGAAGAAGGAGGAGGAGGAAGAAGAGGAGGAGGAAGAAGAGGAGAGGAGGAAGAGGAGGAAGAGGAGGAGGAGGAGGAGGAGGAAGAGGAGGAGGAGGAAGAGGAGGAAGGGAGGAGGAGGAGGAGGAGGAGGAAGAGGAGGAGGAGGAAGGGAGGAGAGGAGGAGGAGGAGAGGAGGAAGGGAGGCGGAGGAAGAGGAGGAGGAGGAGGAGGAGGAAGCGGAGGAGGAGGAGGAGGGGAGGAGGAGGAGGAGGAGGAAGGGGGGAGGAGGAGGGGAGAGAGGAGGAGGAGGGGAGGAGGAGGAGGAGAGGAGGAGGGAGGTAGGAGGAGGAGAAGAGGGGAGAGGAGAGAGGAGAGGAGGAGGAGGATGCGAGACGAGAGGGGAGCGAGGAGGAGGAGGAGAGAGGAGGAGAGAGGAGGAGCGGGGAGGAGGAGGAGGTAGGAGGAGGAGGCAGGAGGAGCGGAGGAGGAGGAGGAGGAGAGGAGGAGGACGAGGAGGGACGGAGGGGAGGAGGAGGAGGAGGAGGAGGAGGAGGAGGAGGAGAGGAGGAGGAGGAGGAGGAGAGGAGGAGGAGGAGAGGAGGAGGAGGGGAGGAGGAGGAGGAGGAGGAGGAGGAGGAGGAGGGATTAGGGGGAGTAGGAGGAGGGAGGAGGAAGGGAGGAGCTAGTCATTTCGGATGAGGAGTCGGGGAGTTTATTATTCTATGCTTTTCTTATTCTTCAGTTCTATCTTATTCTTCTTCTTCTTATTCTTTCTTCTTTTCTTCTTCTTCTTCTTCTTCTTCTTCTTCTTTTCTTCTTTCTTCTTCTTCTTCTTCTTCTTCTTTCTTCTTCTTCTTCTTCTTCTTCTCAACGAATGGGAAACTAAAGGACTGACATACAACTACAGTTAGCAACTGATCCCTAAGGGATATTGCTAAGGTAGCAATAGCAATACCAAATCGTTTGTTGGAAAACAGTCAAGGTAGTCCTTTCCGTTATTATTATTTTGGTAAGGGTTTTATCTTATTAATTAAGATATATTAATTCCCTGTTGACAACGCTGATCACAATTTCTTTCACGATTAGTCGCTCAGCCCTAGAGACGTTCTTCTTCCTCTTCTCTCTTCACGCTTTGTTCTTCATCAATCTGTCCAAGTGCTGCTGTTTGGGAATTCGAGTCTCTGCTGGGAATTCATCCTCTCCATCGCGGTTCGCTTTCTGTTCAGGATAAGGTATTCAGCCCTCTATCGGTTCTACAATACAATTGTGTAGAATTTTGCGTTCTAATACTTCCCTCTACAATCTGTTTGTAAACCAGTGATTGTTCGTCGTTCCTTGGTCGGTTTCCCCTGCTGTTCCTTGCCACGATTTCACGGTCAGAACCAGGTGAGAACCATGTTGTGTTCATCAAGTTTCAGCATCTGATTTAAAGAGGTTGAGCAGTTTCTGATTAAGGGTTGCATCACTGCGTTGTTATTCAGAGATTCAGTGGCTGTTTGATTGCATTTTTGGGTCTACGTACTGCTGTGTCTGCGTTGGATCAATCGCTGTTCAGATTCGAAGAGACTTCTCTGCTGTAATTGAGGTAGGTGGCTCGCGGATTCAGCTAGTGTGTTCACCCATGGGGTGTTTAAACTGTTGTTAAGTGATTGATGTTGTCTTGCGTTTGTGATGCTCGTTCCCTCTGATTTAATGTGGTTTTGATTGTGTAAACCCCCATGGTTGTTTTTCTGCAAACTCTGTATTTCTGTGACGAATTGACATTGTTTGAAGCTTCTGTTCGCATCTGTTTTCGTTCTGAAAATTGCATTTATCGGGCTGTCCGAACTTCAGTCCGAACTTTGAAGTTCGGACATGCCTCTGTTGCGTTTTATTTTTCGAGTTTTGCAGGTGTCCGAACTTCAGTCCGAACTTTGAAATTCGGACACCCCTGATTTCTGAAAACAAACCGAGCTTCGAAGCTCGGACTTCACCACGTACTTTTTCCGACGAACTTCGGTCCGAACTTCGAAGTTCGGACAGCTTGTTTTTCCTCTCTGTTTTGAGTCTGCGCTTGTGTCCGAGCTTTGAAGTTAGGACACAAGTTCGGACATGTCTCTGTTTTCGCCATAACTTGCTCGTTTGAGCTCCGTTTTGAGTGCCGTTTGTGGCGTTGGTTTCCTCTTTCCAAATACTATCTGTTTATACATGTTTAAGCACTTGGTTATGTGTTCTCTGATTTTATAGCCTTCAACAAGCTTCTGAATTCTGTGACTTCTGTTTGCGGGGTTGGATGTCCTTCTGGTTTCTCAGTTTTCTATCTACTCTCTGGTGCAATGGTTGCACATATGCTTATTGTTTTTAAGCTTCTGTTTTGGGACCTAGTTATCTCTGTGTCTGAACCTTTGGATGGCTGGTCTCGCTGTCTCGTAGCGCGCTATGTAGGATCCTTCTGTTTCACGGGTGATGTTCCCCGTTCTGTTCACAGGTGGAACACCTGTTCTGTTTACGAGTGAGGTTTCCTCGTTCTGTTCATGAGTGAGGTTTCCTCGTTCTGTTCACGAGTTGTTTGCTCGTTCTGTCTGTATGATGTGATCAACTAGCGTCCCGCTCTGTTTTCTGATTCTGTCTGTATCTGACTCTGTTTAGTCCTTTATTGTATGGACTTCTGCTTCTGGTTTCTGACATGTTTATGGATTCCTTTGACTCCTTCTGATTTGTTAATATTCTATAAAATGTTTTGAGCATGCTGGTTGATGAAGTTAGTCAACTACTGGGCATAGTTGTTTGCTCATTCCCCTACTTTATCTAACATTGCAGATTGATCGGCGAGGATCACTTTGCTCGGCTATGGAGTTTAGTTTGTTTTGTTATTTCGTTTCTTTGAGACATTGTATTTGACTTTGAGCCTTTGGGCCTCTTCAGTTAGCTTCCGCTTTTGATATTCGTTTGATGGGTTCTGTAATAACTTCTGGGATGTTACGACATCATTTTGATTATACTTTATTCAAGTATTCGTTTTGGGCCTTGTTTGATTATCTGTTTAAGTTCGTTGATTAGAGCCTTGCGTTATTATGTAATAATACGCGGCGTGTAATACCCCTAACTCCTAGGCCAGTGTTTGGGGGTGTTACATATTTAGTTGAGAGCCACATACCAAATTGATTTTGATTGCCATTCGACGTAAAGGCAAGTCGGCAAGTGACTGTCGAATGGGTAAGAAGACCACATCGATTGCATATTTACGGTATCCCATCATAAGTAATGGAAAAAGGTAATGGAAAAGACTAAATTAACACCATCAAGGTAGAGGGGAAGAGACGAGGCAAGTGGAACCTTAATGTTGATCAAGACCTTGAATCCCAAGCATTGTAGGCTAAGAAGGCTAGAGTCTGTCATAAGACCCATAAAACAACCAATCTTATTCCTGAAATACCTTGCAAAGTTAGGGGTGAGGTAAGCCTTAGTAAGATCATAAATCCTCACCCAAAAGGCACCCATTCGAACGCACGCAAGTTAAAAGACATTTTTTGTTCAAGCTTTTGAAGAGCAAAAAGCATAGAATGGAGAGACCACAATCCACTAACTAAAACAGCTTGCATGGTAGAAATTTCTTCAAAACTTAATGAAATACCCCGAACTTAAATATAGGGATTAAAATTAATCTAATACGTATTTAAGGACCTAATGGTACCTAATTAATACTGGTAAGGAAAAATAAATCCAAAAGAAATAAGGAAACGCTTAAAAGGCGAAAAAACGCTAAAATAGGCGTTAAATAACCATAGGAGGTATGAGACCTCGGTTAGAGTATTATAGAGATTCTAAAGGTTTAATAAGACCTAAATAATATATGGGAACAAATCCCGAAGAAAACGGATCCTTAAAACGGATTAAAAACACTAACGAACCTTAAAGCGCGTTTTTCGAGGTAACCGGGAAAACGTGTCCTTAAGCGGGTCAAATAGACTCGTAACAATTTTGGTCAACTAAAATAATCATTAATAAATATAGTGAAGCTTTAGAACCAATAAAATCAATAAAACGAGGAATTAGTAAAAACTGTCAAAAACGGGAAGTTGTGGGGTAGAAACATAAATAACACAAACTTATGTGTCCACTTTTGAAAATAAAAATGTGAAATCTGTGTGTGTGCAGTGGGGGTCCGATTTTTAAGGCCTCTCACACTCTCTCACACACTCACTTACTCACTTACAAAACAACAAAATAATAAAGTAACTCATATTACTACTTTACTCCACACTCTCACACTCTCTCTCCTATCTATATCTCTTCTCTCACGAAAACCCATCCCCCTCACTCTCTCAATTTCTTCTCCTTCTTCCCAGCAACAACAATGGAGACTTGAGCCCCTCACAAAAAATACTCATTCTCTCCTCTTGTTACTCCATCACATCTCCTCCAAAAACTCAAAAAATTACCGTTGTTTCCCTCTCAGCAAGGAGAACACTACCTCTTTTCAAAATTCGAAAACAGCATTTTCGTTTTCATGGGTATGGAGAATTTGGAGTTTCAAGACCACCATTAGAACCACCTCCTTCTCCTTGTCGTTTTGAGGTAAAAATATTCTTGAAACCTCTTTGTTTTTCTAGCCTTATGGGCAAAACGAAATTTGAGCTAAACCCTTGCTTGCTCCTTGTGTATCTAGACGATTTTGGCATTGTTGGTGGAGCTGAAATCTTACTCTTGAGCCATTCTAAACACTACCTACACCCTTGTAAGGTAAAGAAATTTCTAAACCCTAAAACTTACATTAAAACTTAGTGAGTTAGGGTTAGTGTTTAGTATTGAATGTGTGTGTATGTATGGGTTATAATATTAGATTTGTGAAGTACTATAACCGGTGGAGAAAGAGAGGAAGGAAGAAGAAAGAAGGAGAAAGAAAAACTAGAGAAGAAACAAGGTAAGGATGCTCACCTTTGTGTAGTCTTGTATATGTATATGTAACAGATTTTAGAGGTTTGAATTAGTAATGAAAATGGTATGGTGTATTGGAGTAATGTATAAGAGAATGTAAGTGTTTTGAAGCCTTAAAAGACATTTAAAAACTGTTACAAACTAGTTGGGGAATGAGATGTAGTGTGCAGGAATTTTTAGGAGTGTTTAGTATTGGTATTTGTGTATGGGAGCTTGTATATTGATGTTGCGTATAAACAGGTGAGATGATGTTAATGTGTGAGGAAACATTGTGGTGAAGTGTATAAAATATAGGGAGACTTTGGCAAATTTGCCTAGGATTAGAACACTTAGTGAACTAGAAACTAGGTGGCTAATGGGTGTTGTAACAGATTTTGATAGAGAAAGATAAAGGAGTAGATTGGGAGAGATAGAAAATGTATTGTGATGTACTTGGAACTCTAGAAATGACATTAGAAGAGGTGGTTAGAGAAGGGGAGAGTAAGTGTCAAAATCTGTAGCAAAGTGTATTAATATGCATTGGAAAAGTTAGGAAGGATTAGTGTGCAAGAATTGGTAAAAAGAGTGTTGGACTTGGGTATAGATGGTACAATTGCTTGGAAATGAATTGGCTTGGTAAGAGGAGGTATTTGGGATGCTAGGAGTGACACTGGTAGAGGAAGTATTGGATGGTAGAATTGGTTTAAAAATCTGTAGCAATGAAGAAGAAAATAGGTATAAGTGCTGGAATGAAGTGAGGAAAATGTGTAAGTGGGATGAGGATTAGCAATAAATTTGATGGATGAACTAAGGTGATTTAGAGTGTTTAATTAGTGCTGAATCATGTGGGGAAGTATTGGTAAAGATGGGAGAAACAATGGGTAAAGTATGAACTGAAAACAGAAATAAAAATGCAAATACTGGGCCGGACCGAACTTGCGACCGGACTTGCAAGTTCGGTCGAGCCCAGATTTACAAAGACGGGAAAGCTTCTGGAATGGACCGAACTTGCGACCGGACTTGCAAGTTCGGTCGGACCAGAAAATTCTCCCGTCTGTAACCTTCTGGAATGGACCGAACTTGCGACCGGACATGCAAGTTCGGTCGGCCAGAAAAATTCCCGTAATGCAAGCTACTAGAATGGACCGAACTTGCGACCGGACTTGCAAGTTCGGTCGAGCCAGAAAATTTCTCGTACTGATAGCTACTGGAATGGACCGGACTTGCAAGGTCGGTCGCAAGTCCGGTCCAGTAAAAAAAAATATTTAAATTAAATAATAATTATATGTATATATATGTATATTATGATACCCATGTATATATATATGTGCATGTATGTAAGTATGCCAACATTAATTAAGAAAGTAAAACTTAAGGTAACGAAAAGTAAGTAAATAAAATGTAAGTAAAGAATGTGAAGACTTAGTAAGTATGAGTTAGGAAGCGTAAGGGTAACCGAATTAAATTAACGATAGTTAGATTAATCATTCAACTGTATGTATAATAATAGGATTTGATTTATGAACACCGGAGGAACGTTGGGATACAAGTACAACGGTGAAAGGTATGATTCTTCATGCCCTGTATCCTAATCTGGTTACCCCGATTGTGTGCTTATTTGATCACCTAATAAGATAAATGCATGAATCGGACTATATTGCACTTACTTGTGCTTGTTTACATTGTTCTTGATATTTGTCTTGAACAATAGTTGTATAATTCATGAAAACATATGGATGATGATGAATGTATTGTATTTTGTAGTGTACTTGTATATTGCAATGTATTTTGTATGGAGGTGTATATGAGTCGTGTATTGTATTATTGTGGCCTGAATGAATGACTTCTGCTAATTCCTAACTACCTAACTCCTAACTTAAGTGAGTAAACCGGAATGAGTAGAAGTCCGATATAGCTTCGGCCACGTGTGAGGATGCGGAGTCACAAGAGGTTGGCTGCAATTCCTGACTCTTAACTGGTCCGCGGCCCAAATCCCTTAAATGGGTAGCATCCCGGATTGGTGAGTCAAGTAAATCCCGGAGGTGGGACGGAGTAGTCCCCAGGGCCGGAGGTCCCGACGGCTTAACATGAGTAAGAGTAAGAGTAAGTAAGTATGGATCCGTAAGTATGTATGAGTATGTATGCGTATGTATGAAGTAACGAGTAAAAGAGTAATCTCCACCCGATTAACCCGGGTGGACCAATGAAGCTAACAAGTATTGTATATTGTGTATGTAACGTGTATATGTAATTCGGAAAAAGGTAAGTATGTATTGAATGGTTGATGTTGTACTTCTTGTATGTAATGAAGTGTATGTATGTGTGTATGTCTTGCGTAATGTATTGTAATATTATGTATAAGAGCATGTATGCATGTATGTTTGAATGAAATCAACCGTATGTATTCGACCAAGTGGTCGGCGTACCCTCACTAGTACGCGGGGTATGCGGTTATCATGCTCAGCGAAAGCTGACCCCTCGGGGGGAACGTTTTTAGTGTGCAGGTACCCGAAGCGGATGTGATCAAGGTAGGAGACCGGCGGCACGCCTTGTACTTAGAAAGTAGGTAGTTGTGAGAAATGGGTAGATGTAGACTCATAGTGAGTATGTATGCAACTTGAAGAGATATTTAAATGTATAAGGATCAGTAGACTCGGTTTAAGTATATTGTATTGTATGAATTATGAAGGAGGAAGTATTGAATGGAGCATTGTTGTATTTGATTGATGAATGAGTATGTATCATATGTGTAGTCTCGGGATTCCGGTCCATCAGACCGATGCTGTATGTAGTAGCAGTAGCCTTGTTAGTCACGTGGGTGACTAACGGCATTGTATCCCCATTGTATGTAAGTAATATCCGCTGCGTGTATCTGATGTGTAGGAGATTGGATGGTAAGCAGTGTATTAACGGTAGAGGTGTTACAAAAAGTGGTATCAGAGCGAAGTATCGCTCTGATGACTGGAAATACCGAGTTAGGAATTAGAAGCTTAGGGCTAAGGGCTGAGTGTTAGCATTAGAGATATGCTAGTTAGAGATACCGGTGAGTACCGGATACCTACAATACCAGTCCCGCCCGCTGCAAACCCCACTGTATAACTTGGGAAAGGACGCCAGAGAGGAAAAGCCCTCTCACACTCGGGAAAACCCGATCTGGCAGTAATGAGATATTCCTGCAAGGGAAAGAACCTGACACATAGTAAATTCCAAGAACTGAGAGTCCCGGAGATGGATCCCGGTTGAACCACACACCCGCACTTAATAGCGGTAGGAAGGGCACTCCAACCACGAGGAGGCCGCAACTTACAACAGCATGGGGCGACGTGCTTAGCAGTCGCGAAAACTAGCTAGTCAACCAACAGCAGGACAGAAGCACTAACCATGCAACGGAATGAAAAAGGGAGCAGCAACGGAACCCGAGACACAAGTCTACGGATAGTAATACCTGAATAATACCGCCAACGGCATGCTAGCTGACTAAGGACTTAGTCGGAGCGATTAACGTCAATTTTCAACGCCAAAAGGTTGCAATACCCGGCCAATATAGCTCAGACAGCTACAAGAACAGCCATGGGATACAGTCCGATAGGACTACAAGAGCAGTACCTAACAAGGAATGCTCAGTAACCACCACAATGTGTGGAACCAGCAACCGGAATACGACTAACTAAATAGAGGGATAGAACGGTAACCCTCCAAGGATTGGAGACTACCCTGATCAGTGACAACCATGTCAAGCTTACTGAGGAGTTACTCAGAAGACTAATTACCTAAGTAAATCATCGATAAGATCAAAGGAAGAGTCAACGGACTATCAAGTACCAGTTGAAAACCATACCGTGACCGATATCGGTTACCCAAAACCCCAGTACCACGCCTCACTTGCCACGGCAAGTGCAGTAAGGACAGAGATACGTAAAGAAAACTCTAACACACCACAGGTCATATAATGTACCGTGACTACAATGAAGCACTATGGGATCACACATCTTGAAATTGAAGGAATGGAACCTTGGAAAGGCCTAACGGCCCGACCACTGTATTTAGAACATCCATCAGCGAGAGGCTAGACTTGGTCAAGACCTCAAACATGGCTATGCCATGAGAGATTTCTTTTAACACCGAACCATTGTTTTTAAAACCCAAAATTTTCCTTTCAAAACCACAACCTTCTTTTAAAAACCTTAGAGTTTAAAACCGAACCAACATGATTATGGTGAGTATCATAGAATGATACAAGAGGAGTTGGCAACAGAATACTTCACCTAGGCGTGTGACGAACACTACGAGTGTACCCGTTACGGGATGTGGGACGACCGCACTCCAAAGGAGCTTGCGGGCCCGACATATAGTTGGGTAAGTGGTAATGTATCAACATGGTACCCCGTGTATGTATACCTGTAGTGTACGACACACGGGAAGTAGTCAACTCCGTTCTATGGACCATCAGTAAGTTCAAACCAGAACAGCTGGACACCTCAGACGACCAGGTATCAAGGAACTCAGAGAATCCATCTGAAGATAAGGAATGAAGACTGGGAAGTGCAAAAAGCACAAACTAGTAAATATAGACATTGGACATGTCACGAGGACGCCAAACAAATACGTGATAGCTGGAAGGTATACCCAGCCTAAACACAGTAAGGCAGTTGCCTAACGTGAACACCACAATGCTCAGCAAACGGGACAGAGCTCCCAAGAGCAATCACAAGATTACTATGAAGCACAATCCACCATCAGAGAGGATATATAAACCTAGACTCAAGCACTAGGAGCAAGCGTAAACAGTCTACCCAAGGACGGGAGACGTCATAACCCAAAAAGGGACGACTCAAGTACAATACCATAAGACGGTATAGAGGACAACACACGTTATAAACATTAGCCGGACGTAACGGCACAGCTACCAACACCCAGGAGCGATCCTTGAAGGGTGTCTGCGTTAACAACAGTTGAACAAGCGTAATGATATGAGCACGGGAGCTAAAACGAACACTCGGTTAGGACACCGAAGGGATTTCACTTAACAGGAAATGCCCTAAAATGCTGAGAGGCACCTATTAACACCAGATTGCCTAAAGGGTCTCCTATGAACGGAAGCGTGATGTCACGACTTACCATGGAGCCCAATAATATCTCAACCTATGACGGTATACATGGAGTGGAGACATGTATAAGCAGCTTGCTAGGGGCATAGCTTGCAGCAATACGGCTCAGAAGCCGTAAACCAAATACGTTATATGAACTCAAACGGTTGCAAAACCCACACCATTGGTAACAAGACTTGCAAGAGGGATCGCCTCATACGACAAGAAATCAACAACTGGACCATAAATTCAAACCCAGCATCCTGAGTGGCTTGGAGTAATGGCCAACTCAATGTCACTGTCACTAGAGCATCAGCCTAGTATACAGTTGACGGAGTTCTTAATTACCGCCATGCCTTCTGTAGCAATGGTAGCACAGAGGCATAAGAATCATGATAATGCCAACATTGGCCTAGTCCACACTTGGACACTACGAGAAATCCAAGGGAAGGTACCCCTCGTTAACCGAAGACCACCAATGCGGTGATGATGTGAAACCTTAGAAGAGGCTTCCACCTACTATAACAATAAAACCACGCAATAGATATTGCCATTGGGTGATGGAGTAAGGAAATGAGATTTCCAAACCATTACGACTTAAAGGAGTAAGTATACTCCATATGCACCCAAGCATGTGGTAAACCATTGTGTAAACACCAACATAGCCAACCCTGTCATTAGACCTATGAGCGGAGACAAACCCCTCAACCAGAACTTTTGTTTATCAGTAATAGAATACTCTCAATTGGAGAACGGGACCAGAAAACCCTTGAAGTTCTTGGGATGTCCCGGTGAAATGCATACAAGTGGAACTACACAACTAGAGCCTAGAACCAATGCTCAGCACTGGGAGACAATAATCGTCAAAACAATCTATGTGAATACACATTGAGCACCATGAATGACCAACGCTCAAGAGAGCTTGTAACCCGATTAACCACTTCATCCTCGGCCAACCAAGATACTTGGTGAGTTGTATCATAAATGATGATAGAATCTGAGGTATCTAACCTACACACGAAACCTAGAATGGAAGAACATCCCCACATTGGGAAGATATTAATATTGCCGTATGCTACGAAAACCGTCATACACACAAACACAGGAAACTCCTAGTGTGTTTACACCATAAGGAAATGGTGCCAATGACAATGTCACTAAGTAAAAAGGAACTACCACAGTAACAGAAACAGTAAAAGCAATGTTGTACAATGAGTAAGAATACGGTGCGCAACAGGCGACCGCTATGAGGAAGTAGTTAAGCAATGACACGGAGTATAAGTATGATATGACACATAGAAATATTCTTTCCTATCACATAAGTGACTTACTGTCAAGCGTTTACGCCTCTGCACTCTGTATGACTGAGCGTTTTGGCATTGCACTTGTTCAGCTAATGATCTAATGAGATGGCTAGGGATATGGAGAATGTAAACCGTAGTAAATCCTTCCTTTCACCACAAACATGACATAAGTCAGTTAAGCAAGCTTGGGAACAGACCGTGCGGCCTAAAGGCCAAAGAAGCACGAAGAGTGTACAACACACTGACAATCACAAGATGTGAATTCCATTGGAATATAAGGTGAAAGAAGATACAAGAAAGTCACTAGGACCGACGCATAGAAAATGCAAGGTCATACAAGTAAAGAACACTTGTCCCGAACCAGAAGAACTGGTATAATTTAGAAGCTAGTGACAACAGAGGAAGCACTACAGTTAAGTGGTGACTTAACCTCGCCTGACAATAAGTCGGAGGAACTCAACGAATAATCGTAGAAGCACGAATAGCAGGTGCAGAAAATCACCAGAGAGCTGGTTATAAATCTTAAACTCATTGAGTCCAAACACGGTGAAAGAATACCGCATTGTGTAGTAAACCTTATTCCCATAATAGACGGATAAAAAGGTGATGTATAGCACATTAAGGATAACACAAAGGGTAAGTAACCCAAGTTATCAGGGTCACGCAGCAGAAGCTAGTGGGCCCTAGCTAGGAGATAATATACCTAGTAAGTATAGCAAAATGGCTATTAATGCCTTGAAGCCTAATAGGCTAGAACCGAATTAATGATGAGTTAAATAAACTCATATAGAAATCCTTGGTGCAAAGACTAAACCATTGGTATGGTTAAGACCCTTTGACCAGAGCATAGTACACAGTATACCGTAGTGAAGCTAAATGCTTCAGTTTGCCCAAACTGATTAAACCAATGTTTAATAATAATAACATATAGTAGATTACGTGGGCGTAATCCCTTTTAAGGGGGGTAGAGCGAAAACCGCTTAATGCAAGTTTTATAAATAAAACACATAAAACTATAATGTGCATAGCACAAACGAGAATCTATTTGATGAGTGGTACTTACGTTATATAAACATACGTATTCATTCATAGTGAAATTGTGGTAACTAAGCATTAGACATGCGAATACCATAGGGCGAATATACCCATCTTGTAACATCAATGTAAGAGTATTAGAAAAAGAAAAGTAATGAGCAGTGGATGGAGCTCCACAAATATTGTAGCCTTTGAAGAAGTAGTACGAAATGAATGAGGATAGTAGATGAATGAAGTTATGAGTAGTGGAATCGTAAGTAAAATATTTGAAGCAATGGAAGACAACTAAATCTCATAGGTATAGTATTTCTTGGATAGAATATTGGAGATGATGGCGAGTAATGAATGGAAGTAGTAACAGTCGATGAAGTGAGCATTTAGGTATTGAACCACGGAGTAAAGCATTTGGGAAGTAGAGTGAGGACGATTGATGGACGGATTCCATCCTTTGGAGATGTATGGATTTGTAATCATGACTAGAAAGAATAAAAAGATAGAAAATGAAAACAATTAAATTATTTGTTTGGTTGAACCTGATGTGGGAAGTCGAACTTGATCCTGATCAGATCAAGGGAAACCGAACACAAATTGGAGTGGAAAGATAGTTCAACACTGATGCCGATCACATCAGGGTCGAATGACTCTTTGAAACACCCCAACCGTTAAGCTCGTCATTACCTCTCAAATTGTCACCAAATACTCTTACTCACGCAGCGGAACTCTAATTACAACGAGGGGTGAAACAACGCCGTTAGCCACCCATATGGCTAACCAGGCCTATCTCACACACAGTAACGGTCTGATGGACTGGAACAACCGAGTACTTCATACAACACAACACTCAATTCCTTTCTTCACTATACCGAGTCTACAATATACGGATGCCGATAACATACTCGGACTTACACCTCTTACAAATGCATTAGTAATTACTATCTAACTACCCATGCTTCATAGCAGTCCCCGTCCTACTCTCTCGAACGGTGGTCAGCTTCAAGTACCTGCACACTAAAAACGTTCCCCCTAGGGGGTCATCTTACGCTGAATATGAAATTCGCATATACCGCGTGCTAACCGCGGTACGCCGACTACTTTGGGTCGGATATACATGGAGTTCATTTTAATCAAACAACATGCATCATGGCAATACAATATATGTATATCACACAAGGAATCTACATCCAATCACGGAACACGATTCCTAACTAACATAACAATGTTGTTAGTGATAACTGGTTACTCTTAGGCATTGAGGGTTATTCCTCACTATGCCTTGTTTACTTATTCAATACCTCACCCGCTCTCTCGGGTTACTTATTCATATACTCACCCATTCTCTTGGGCTACTCATTCTTATACTTACCCCATTCTCTCGGGTTACTCATACATATACTCGCCCCTTTCTCTCGGGTTATTTATACTCATTATCTCACCCACACTCTTGGGTTATTCATACTCAAGCTCTTGTAGATTCTCGAGACACTACAGGTCTCCTACGTCACGCTTGTTACTCTTATACATACTTAAGCCAAAACTCATGGCTCTCTAGCATAGTCTTACTTCCCCGGTTTCGACCCTACTCTGGGTCTAGCATGGTGGGAAGGTTCAACTAGCTTACGGAACTCTCTCTTAGTTCCTATCTCTTTTACTTAGGTCCGACTACTCTCGGACTACTCTCGTTCCCATACACTCCTCTCTCGGAGTTATAATAATATCATGTATATTAGTCTAGAAGCATCATTCTCGATGTTTCTACTGACTTTGGGAACCTTACTTAAATTCGGGTAATCTTAGGTTTAAGTGTTACCCTCACAATCATGTGCTTGTACATTCGGATATTTTCTTATACCGGGTAAAATCCTCATATAGGAGGTCGACCATGTCTCAAGGGAGTTACATAGTCCCTTAGGTCTCTTTTACCTTTCTTATAAGTTTACATTATTGGACTAACTTCAATCCTCTCGATGGAGGTCATTTATCTCTCCACTCATATTTATTTCGTGGATTGTTTCAATAAGGTTCTCTAACCGTTATCGGGTATATACTCAACCCGTACATCTCCTCACATTTTAGGGAGTTCATATGTTTTGTTATCGTTATACTTTAATCGATAGCTTGTGTGTGTTTGCATATTACCATTGGTTATGTGACTACCCGTTCAACGGGTTTCTAGTCAATCAGTACTCACTAAGAGTCGGTCTATGCACTACGTTAGACCACACCGGCATACAAGTATGTTAGCTCATACAACATACAACAATGCATGCATAATCAAACAAGGGATTATTTTCATGCTTTAATCTTGATTAAGCCGGCACACAAACACACAAATCAGTGTAACTCGGTTAGCATACGGGGCATGAGAAAATCATACCTTTCACCGGGATTTTACTTTTACCGTGTCATCTCACCTTGCTCGGGTCACACACGATCCTCTGATAATGTTTCAAACATTATTGTTAATACTAAACTCATACGGAACATAATTAAATGTTATTCCCGTAGTTACCCCGTTATCCCGTTATCTCGGTTTCACTTTTGTTACTTTAAGCTCTCACATCTCAAACACTACTAACACTTTCTAACACTTCTTAGGGCCTTTACATCTCACCAAACAAGGCCTTAACATCTTATAACATCATTAACATTCAAACCCCCATCATTTAAACCCTTTAAAACACTCTCTGTAGGTTTCTCGGGGTGGTCCGGGACTTGGTACTCACCCTAAGTCCCGGACCAATTGCAAACTAAACTCTCGGGTGAAATTTATATATGGTCCGGGACCTTGTCCCTATCCCAAGTCCCGGACTAGCTTGATTGTTCAGTCTCGGCCTTATTTTAGGGGGTGGTCCGGGTCCTTGTCCATGGACTAGGTCCCGGACCCTGCTAAAACCTGCAACTCACATTGTTTTTCAACCCCATTTCAATCCTTAATCCACCTCCAACCTTTCCCTAATCTTTCCACAATATTTTTACATGCTTAATCACCTTAAAACATGCTCTAAAACTCATCAATTCATGGGTGAAACCCTTACCCAAATTCTTACTCAAAATCACTTACACTTTCATAACTAGTTCTCTTGTCTTCTACTAGACTTGTAACAGATTTGGTTTCTTCTTTAAACCATTCTAACCTCACTTACTGAAGCCATTCCAAGCATTCACATGGCATTATTTTTA
Organism: Limonium bicolor; assembly: GCA_023374045.1. Classification (NCBI taxonomy): domain Eukaryota; kingdom Viridiplantae; phylum Streptophyta; class Magnoliopsida; order Caryophyllales; family Plumbaginaceae; genus Limonium; species Limonium bicolor. The sequence goes on along the minus strand of CM041776.1, from coordinate 342,274,620 downwards.
CTCCTAACACACTCTCCTTCAAAGCTTGGTTTTCCAAACCATTAACCACTCACTTAAACCTCTTAAACACACCTAGTTTCTTCCTTTGAATAGAACACTCAAGTCCATACATCCCTAGGAAATTTTGACAGCACTTGCCTACTTTCTATGCATTCACACCACACCATATGTGCACACAAACACTTCTTCATCCCTGTTTAATGAGGCACCAACAACTACAACACTTTTGATCCCCATTTGCTCACATATGTACACTAGCTTAGTTTCTAGATTTATTTGCACACATAAACCACATTAAAACATTCTCCTTCCCACTCAATATTGTAGTACCAAGACTACACCAATTCAAGAGCATTAATCCAACTCAAAAATCTGTTTTACAAGTCAAATAACACCAATTCAAGGTGAGCTCATTACCTTATTTATTCTCGGTTTTCTTCCTCTTCTTTCTCTTTCTCTTGCTCTCTCTTTCTTTCCTTGTTTTCACAACACACAAGGGGGGGTCTAGATTGCCATCTACAATCATATCCCCATATACACAATTAAGCTCATTAATTCAATTTTTCCCTCACAAAACTAGTATTATAAGAGCTAGTTTTTAGGGTTTAGCTTAGAGATTACCTTCAAGTGTCCAAGTGAAGGGCCTAGGCAATCGAAATGGTGAAGTTCCAGCACTCCTCAAAACAAGAAGAACCGGCTGGACGTGGGGAAAAATTTCAACGTGAGGGAATTTCCCAAAATTGGAAGAACTAGCTAGAAATGAAGAGCTTTTGACTTTCTTTTTACCTTTGAGTATCAAGAAGATGTTGGAGACTCAAAAACACTTCTTTAAGCTCTAAAATGGCCTACTTCCATGGAGATGAAGATGAATGTTTCAAGCTTTTGAAGGGTGGAAAACGTAGCCCTCGTCGATACGAATCTAACGGTAGTATTTTTGTGAGGTTTGGTGAAGAGATGAGTGAGCTAATGGAGGAAGAAGGAGGGCTGTGTGCTCACTTGTGAAATCGTCGATTGACAGAGGAGGAAGAAGAAGGCTCTGGTGGGGAAAGAAATTACCGTGAGTGTTAGAAGAGAATAGGGGAGTGAGGGTATTAAAGCCCCATTTAACTATTCACTCCCTTACTTTATTATTTTGTCCTTTTGTGACTAAATAAACTAGCTTGTTTATTTAAATGTGTGTATGTGTACCAATTAAAACCGGCCCCACCTTAGTAGTGACCCGGGTCGTTTTTCGACTTTTCGAATTAAACGCGTTTCGTCTCCCGGTTTCGTCACTATTCACTTACCGGGTCCGTTTTCCGGAATTTTCTCGTTTAATTAATTTTAATGGTTATTAAGCTTCCATTAATACTTAATTATAGTTATTTAATCAACCATAATTTTTTACGGGTCCATTTGACCACTTAAAGTCACGTTTTCAGGTTTTCTCGAAAAACGTGCTTTTATGCTTAATTAACGTTTTAATCCATTATTTGGATCCGTTTTCTTCGGGAATCATTCCCGTATACTAATTAGGCCTAACTAAGCCTTATGAATCCATCTCGGACCCTCTCGAGATCATATATCTCTTATACTCATTTAACGCGCATTTTAGCGTTTTTCGCTTTTCAAGCGTTTTCTCTTTTCTTTTGGTTTTATTCTTTTTACCAATACTCTTTAGGCACCATTAGGCCCTTAATAATTTTATTAGAGTAATTTAATCACCATTTTTAGATCCGGGGTATTACAATCTACCCCCCTTAGGAACTTTGTCCTCAAAGTTGATGAATCTAGGTGGTTACTCTCATGGCATTCAATGCCAAGGTTATAGTACATGTATAACCCTACTGACTCCACAAGTCAGTCTCATTTCATACTACACATACCACACACATATCACAGCATGTATAGCAATCAAAAATACTCTTTTTACTCTCTCCATGGAATCGGTCCGAAGACAAGAAGGCACTACAGTCCTCGAATCCATGTTGAGTGATATACTACTGATCCCTCAGGTACCGGTCACGTTGAACACTTACTCTTTCTGGTTCATGGCCGTTTCATGACAAATGGGCACTTACTCTCTCTGGCCCACGGTCCCTTCGGTTCTGATCAAAACGTTACACATATACATATCCTCAGGCACTCTGGTTGACTCACTCAACACAGGAACATCTCAGGGTACTCTCCCCGTCCCGCTGCCTTTGGAAAAATCACACACTGACACCGCCCCAACCGGTCACTTAGGACCGCCGCACGTACGGTGCAATGGTTTCAAAACCAATACACGCCCACCGTTCTACCGGTCATCAAGACTTAAGGCCACAGCCATCGGCGGGTGATAGCGGTTTCAAAACCAATTTCGTTTCCATCTTCATACTTGAAGAAAATTCTTTTTCCAAAATCTGTTTGAAAATTCTTTTTAAAACATCACACAACTCCAAATCCGGTTCATGGTAGTTGTATCTTTTCTTAGCGTGATTACTTGTGACCACTTATAGGGAGCTTCAAGAATCATCCAACCCTGATGTGATCAGCATCAGTGTTGAACTATCCTTCCACCCCAATTTGTGTTCGGTTTCCCTTGATCGCTAGCAGATCAAGTTCCACCTCCCACGTCAGTTTCAAACAATCAGATAGTCAAACATTTTTGTTTTCTATCTTTTACTCTTTCTAGTCATATTCACGAAACAATTCGTTTCAATTAATCTCTAGTTCCTAGTACTTAGGTCATTTGTCATTCTCATTGCTTCACTACTTTACCTAGGTATTCCATACTTATGGCTTCATTTACTCAAATTGTTGCTCAATTTAAAACACATAACATACAAATCCAAAGGATGGAACTCACTCCATCTATCTGTAGACACCAAAAATTCTCACCCGTTTTGTATCCAAACCCAAAATACAAAAATAAACATGCTTTTAGGAACAAGGCGGTCGTCCCCGCTCTAACCAAAGGAATTTCCTTTTCTCTGGCATTTTAATCTCACATTCCTATGGAAAAGGAGCACGAGCCTCTTTTGTTTCATTTATTTTTATTTTTATCTTTTTATTTTATTTTTATTATTATTATTTTATTTTTATTATTATTTTATTTTTATCTATTTTGTAATCTGTTTTTAAAATAACTCCATTTTGTACACTTAGTTTATTGCTCTTGTTTTAAAATATTTCACGGTTTTGCGATTACTGTAGAGCTCTTATAATATTTCTCACATAAACATACTGAAATCTGACATAGCTCGGTTGGTTAAGGTACCCACCATGTAACCTACAGGTCTCAGGTTCGATTCCTATTACAGGCCGCAGGCATTTTTTTATTTTACCTCAACACGCGACATCAGTCTTGTTTAGTTTCTCTGCTACCATATATTGAAAATCGTTGTAGCTCAATCGGTGGAGGGCGTGAGTGAGCAGGACGGAGGTCACACGAGTTCGAAACCCAATAGACACTCCTTTCTCCTTTTGTGTAGTATCCGATTTTGGACCTGATGTAGCCCACCCTAGTTTGGACCTGTTTTAGCCCAACCATTCAGAATACGCCCCCCACTATTAGCAGACTTACGGGCCCCTTTTTTTTGTTCTTGTTCGGGAACATTCTTAATTCTTTTACCCATCATTTGAAGCCCCCGACATTTTTCGTTGTTTTTGGTGTTCCTGGGAAAACGTCCCGACCTCGCTTTGAATATACCTTACCCACGCCTGAGAATGGAGAAACCAAGAAGGGAGGAGCCAAATCCACCCCATCCCTGCATGCTCCCTCGGTATCGAAAGGGCGGACTCCCTTCAAAAAGCGCCGAGCCACCTTCATTCAGGGCAAAAAGGGGAATGAATGGAAGATCCTCTTCCATCGGCAAAATCGTCATCTCCTCTGAGCTAAAAATTTCTCTCGATCCCAACCCAGCCGGCGGCCAACTTCTTCACTCCGTCTTTTTTCTTTGTCAACCTCTCTTCATCCGCCTCCACTACGCCTGGAGATCTCGAAGCCGAAAAACAAAACCCAGTAAAAGAAATTTCTCTGTCTTCAAACCTTCCTTTATCTCGAACTACCACGAACTCCTCATTGGAACCAGTTATCCATTTCGCTTCGTCACTCGCTTGCTCCGGTTACTCCATTCGACATTTCAACGAGGATTGTGGTCATCTCCTCTCGAGTACTCATTTGTAAGCCAAATAAACTGCTGGTTTGTCTGATGTATTCTGTTATATTTGTGACCCGTGAAGGGAGTTCTCTAATGACTGACTGTGTACAAATGCTCCTGCCTGTTGCTTATGTGTAATATTGTCGCTCTCTGTTACTTTCTTCCCACTGAATGACAACCAGATAAGAAACGATTTGTACATTTAATAAGCAGTTTGGGGATTATTTTTGGATTCGGTGATTTTTGCAAGTTCAGTTTGGTTTAAGTAGCTTATGTTTCGCTTAAGCCGGGGGCTGATGACAATAGAAGCGGCATTAAAAAATGAATGAACAGAAGTAAAAACAAACTATTTTGGCAACTTAGCTTAGATTTGTATTTTGCTGAGCTTAATAACTTTGAATTCCTTGTTCTCGGTGTACGATCTCTATCGTTCCTTGATAATAATGAACAGATGTTATCTCTTTGATTAATCGTTGTCATCAGTTCTGCTTGGTCGATCATCATGTAGACTTGCTCCCTATATTGATCTATGTACCATACATGCACATGCTTGATGTATCACAACTTTATTACAATTCTTTAATTCTCTGTCGTGTACATCTATTTACTTCTTAAACCCTAGACTGCCTTCTAGGTTACCCATTTATTGTGATAAGTTTGGAGAATACCCCACAACTAGCTCATTTCTATTTGCTTGGTGGGGAGCAATACTCTCCAAACTTTGAGGTTCTCTTTTAAGCCTTTGAGGGTACCCCACAACTAGCTCATTTCTATTTGCTTGGTGGGGAGCAATACCTTCCAAACTTTAAAAGCCCATCCCAAACCATCCTTTAATTCATTAAAAAACTTTACCCAAAAAGTGGAAGAGGAATAAAAATCGATCGAGTTTAGATCTGTTTTCAATCCACTTTCAAATTCGTTGCACCCGGTTCAGTCTAAAAATAGCTAGCACAAATTGAACATACCGTTTATCCAAATCTGAAGTCCAACTCAGCCCACTCAGTCCGGACTTGGGCCTTTTCGGCCCACTTAACTTAGACCTGGCCCATAAACCCATACTGACCCATTTCCAAATTCAATCCAAGTTCGGCCCCATCCACAAGATGATCCCCAATCCAACTTGGCAATTCACAAAACTTAGCCCAGACCGGCCCATTAGCCTAAAATCGGCCCATTAGCCCAAATTGGCCCATTGACCCATCAGCCCATCGGCCCATTAACCCAATTCAGCCCAAGCCCAACAAGGCCTAAACCCAAAGCCCAACAATAAATCAAAATCCAAGCCCGATTCAATTCAAACCCAATCCAATTCAAATCCAATTCGTTTTCAATCTCAAATCAATTCAATTTTGACACATTCACTTCAAACCCGACTTGTAAATTCTTTTAAAAAATCCAAAAAACCTAAAAAGAATTTCAAACATTTCTTTTATTCAAAACTTCATTAAGTTTTCACAAGAAACCATTTTGTAGAATTTTAAAAAGGAAAAACTCTTCTCACATCATAGAAAACTCTTCTCAAACCGTAGAAAGTTTCTTCTCACATATACAGAAAGTTTTCTCCTAAAATACTTCTCAAAATCCGTGTTTCTTTACAGAGAATTCCGAACAACTTCAAAAGTTTTCCAACTCATTTCTTTAACTCAAGTAAGCCGTTTTCAGGGAGCGAGAAATGTCTAACCCCTTCAAAACATTTCCTCCATGGTTAGAACATCACTTGTCTCCTTTCCCAAAATAAAAATCCGAGGCGGGGCGCTGGGGTCATAACCTCCCCTTGTCGCAGTCTGGATCTCTTTAGGCGGGGCATTAGGGTGACAAACCTCCTCTAATTGCAGCCTAGATTTTTACAAGGCGAGGTGCTAGGGAAGTAACGACCTTCCTAGTCGCAGCCGGGATTTTAGAATCGTCTAACTCCCTTCCACTCGATTTCAGTATTTTTGGCTTTTAATGTTTTAAACCCGGGAGTTAGAGACGTTATTAGGGTTCGACCGAGAACATCTCATTCATGGTGTTTCTCTCTGAATCCTATTTTTCGACATAAATTTCTTGCCCCATCTTTCGAGCCTCGGCACTTACCATTAATTAAGTGTCGTGTTTGAGGGGGTACATAGGGTAATCCCTCGGGATTATCCGCCCTTTTGCAACAAAAATGATTTTTAATTTTAAAATTTAAAGAGAGACAATTCTGAATAAATCAATCAAATCCTTTCATTAGAGCTTTGACCCATAGGTACTTCTCAACCCTTTCCTAAGCAAACTCGAAGTCACAAGTCTCACTAACATAGGACTCCTTATTCGTAAATACTCCCGAATAACCTTAGTCACCTTAAACCTAAAACATCTTCAAAACCCGAACACCTGTAAACCAGATATCCTCTTTCACACTCCATCAACACTTTCGACTTCCTAAAACACCTCAAGATTTGACCGTTCTAAAATCCAAACTTTATAAACACGAAACACTCCTCAATTCCGCCAAAGAACCCGAACACCTTTCAACTTCACAAAAATAACCAAAATACCCCTCAGCTCTACAAGATGACCAAAATACCCCTCAGCTCTACGAAATGACCGAAATACCCCTAAGCTCTACAAAGTGACCAAAAACTCCCTAACTCCAGCAAATGATCCAAACACCCCTTGACTCCAAAATATAATAACCCAAAATACCCTTTTGCTCCTCAAAACTCCCAGTATCCTTTTAATCTCGTAAAAGTCGAAACGACCTCAAACCTCTCAAAAGCAATCCAAATCTCAATATTCAAACCAATTTCACCAATCAACATCTCGAGACCAGCTTATTTCTCCAAACTTTTTGAAACCATCTGTTCATCAACCCACACTCGATCCTATCCTTTGGCTTTAAATTGAATCTCTCTAATAAGGTTTTGAAAGAAGGTAATCCCGACAATTGGAGACCGAGGTTTCCTCGGGCACCAATCCGAAGTCGTGGTCGTTGCCACTTCTAAGGGGTGTAACCCAGTACGAACCCACAATAGAATCTCTACAAATGACCAGATAAGTCCTATCCATAGGGAACAACAACAAAGTCAACCAACGGTTTCTTAGAACCCACCCTTCTCTTCCTTTCCTAGTTCTTAGGTCAAACTAGGTGGCGACTCTAGTCAATTCCGCCTTATAGAGGCATAAGTCCGCGTGGAGCCTATTGAGAGCGGGTGTAGTGCTCATTAGCATTCCCCATAAGCTCTCTGGGAAAGACGGACGATAGAGTAGGTATTTGAGGGATGCTAGAATAACGGGTTTTCACCCTCCACAGAATGGCATTTTCTAGGATCTAGGCTTCTCAGTCAGACCATTTAGATAGACCCCCCTCATACCGAAAAATCACCCTCCACACTATCATTCTCAAATAAAATCACCTAGGGAACTCACTCCCTCTTAGGTTACACATCGGTTTCATGCCGATTCATACTCATCATAACTCATGTCTAATCTCACTAGACATATACTATAGGGATTCTCATTCCCTAGGAGTCTCTCTACTCCTCTTTTCATAAATATTACATACTCGTTACTTGCATCACTCATGCACAACCATCATTATTACACAATGAATGGGTACATATGTTTATGTAACATAAGTTCCAATCATCAAAACAATTTCTTTTGTGCTATGCACATAGTAGTTTACGCACCAATACGTAAAACATACTCTAAGCGGTTTCTCGCCCTACCCCCCTTAAAAGGGGTTACGCCCGCGTAACCAACCATATGTTATCACTGAACATTGGTTCATTAATTCGGGTATTATGAAGTGTTTAAACTTCAGTACGGTTAATTAACTCATAACCGGGTTCGGTTCTAGCCTCTAAGGCTTCAAGGGGTTTATGATATAGATATACTTAACCCTGAATCACGGTCCACAAGCTTCTGCTGCGTGACCTGATAACTAGAGCTTAATTCGCTCTTTGGTATTCTCCATGTATTTCAATCGTCGCTTGGTATCTCTTACCGTATGCGAATTCGATGAATTTTAGATTGTCTCTCCAACTCTCTGGAAATCTATTTGTATAACTCTGTATACCTTCGTGGTTATTCGCTTACTTTTCCCGACTTATTGTCGGTTGAGGTCAAGCTACTACTTAGCATGTAGTGCTTCCTCGTTTAATAATGGCTCATGGATTATGTTTGTTTCTTGGTTCTGTACCAGAGTTCTTCATTCATACTACTCTGCATTTTTCCACATATCGATCCTGGGCCCTGTGGGTTACTGCCCACGTTCTTTGTGCATCTTTAGCCAATGGCCGCACGGTTATCTCTCTAGATTCTCACTCAACAGGCTTCGTTGACATTTCTCAATTCCTGGCTCTCCCACTTGATCATTACCGCACAAGTGCAATACCAAAACACTCAGTCATACAGAGTGCAGAAGCGTAAACCCTTGATAGTAAATCTCTCATGAGATAGGAATGATCATGTCTTTTACCACATTTCCTTCATCAACTCTAATCACTATCTGAATATACTTTTACAATGGTCGCTTACTGCGCACCTTGGTCTTTCTCATTTCTATGGCATCCGCTACTACTTTAGCTTCCGCCCGGGTGTTCTCGCCATTTACACGATGGCTTGCCATTCACTTGGCTCAACAACATACGCTATTGTTAAAATCTCTCTGCGCACTTGCGCGCTGCTTACTCTGCAGTTCATATTGCACACATACAGTGTTCACTACTCATCCGATTACTCTATCGGTTTCCTTTTACTGTTATCAAGCCTTCCTACAGACTATTTGATTTCAAATACTCCTTGGCAATATACACATGCTCAGTTTTTAGTACACCGCTTAACGGTTTTACATTACATACATAGGCGGTAGCCTTTCTCTGGAGGATTCACGCAATTACCGCTCCGTAGGCTCCACAATAACAAGTGGTGTCCCCACTCTAAGGTAGTGGTTCGTGCTCCACAGTAACTCTTATGCCTTAATGCATATGTGTTGCAACGTTTGAATCTACGAATTGTAGTTGGTTCTATCGGCTTACAAGCCACCTTGTCTCGAGTCATGCTCCATGCGGCTGTTTATATAGGTTTCTGCTTCTCCGTATACCATTAAATGGTTTGGAGGTATTACTGGGTTTTTCGATAAGGTTGTCTCAACACACTTCCATACATGGAAGGCCCTTTTAAATAACTTGATTTTTGTTCATGCCCTCTGGCAATCTAGGGTATCCCGTGTTACGTGGGATCCCTTCGGGTTTTACCCGAGTGTTTGACTTAACACTTGTGTTCTCAACACGATGTTTCGTTCAACTACTGTTGACTCCGGCACCCTTCTCGGATTGCTCCTGGGTGTTACTGAGTAATGCCATTACATCTGGCTTGTACTTATGGTTATGTTCAGTTGCGACTTCGCCTTGCGGCTATGTATAACTCAAACTATCCCGTTTAGGGTTGTAATGTCTCCCGTTATTGGGTAGAGCATTAGTACTTTTCCTTTACCTACTTAATTAGGTCGTTACTCTCTTAGTGAGATATACTGTGGGAATTCTATCCCGTTCATCAAACATCGATATGATCATTTAAGGCATTTGCCATATTACTTACGCTGGTATATATTCCAGTTATTAGGTATTTCCTAAGGCATATCCAGTGTCTATACTTAATACTTTGTGCTTCTCGCACTTCTTAACGTTATGTTCTTAGATCCATCATCTTACTGGATTCTTGACTCCCTTAACTTGGTAAGCTTCCTTGTATTCTTCGATCATTCGAGATATCCAACTGTCTTGGTGTGAATTGGCTCTTTCGTCCGTAGTATGGAGTGGGCTACTTCCCGTGTACCGTACTCTACTTGTATACATACATGGAGTATCTTATTGATACGTTACCACTTACCCGACTAACTCATAACTGGTCTGTCAGGCCCGCAAGCTCCTTTGGAGTGCGGTCGTTCCATGTCTCGTTTGTGTACACTTGTAGTGTCGGTCACGCCTAAGTGAAGTATTCTGTTGCCAACTCCTCTTGTATCGTCCTATGATGATTTACCATGGCTCTCTGGTTTGGTTTTAAAATTTTGGGGGTTTTTGGAGAATTTTATGTTCTGAAAGGAAATTCAAGTTTTAAAAGTAAGTTCTTCATGGCATTTCAATGCCGGCTGTTCCTTACCGAGTCCAGCTTCTCGCTGACTGGTATGTTCTTTATATAATGATCAGGCCGTTATGCCTTTTCAAGGTTTCGTTTCACAATTCTTAGGGTTTAAGTGGCTATATTGGCTTTGTTCGCCATCTTGGTACTTGCTAAGTACTTGTCACTTGTTAAGATTCTTCTTAACGGTCCCGTTATTACTGCACTTGCCGAGGCAAGTGCGCGGTACAGGCGGTTTTTAGGTTAACTCATACCGGTCACGGTATTGTTCACATTTTATCTGGTAGCCTTGACGGCTCTTCCTTGATTCTTTAGTTGGATAACTACTCCTTAGAGCTGCTTCTCACTCATCTTGACATGACTGTCATTCATTTAGGTGCTCCTCCACTCTCGGAGTTCCTTAATTACTTTAATTCTATGCTTTACCTCGTTGCTCATTCCCACGTCTTTACTGTGGTTACCGAGGTTTAACTTATTTAGGTACTACTTCTGTAGTCCTATTCGGGTATATCCCGTAGCTATGCTCGTAGCTGTCTAGGCTGTATCAGTTAAGTATTGCAACCTCTTTGGGTGTGGCAGGGTGGGTGCCTCTACTCTTGACTAGATTCTTAGTCGGTTAGTGTACCGTTGATGGTATTATTTAGTTATGGCGGTCCGTAGACATGTGTCTCGGTTTTTGTTATTATCATTGCTTCTCATTAATCCGCCTTCTTGCACGGTTAGTGCTTTCTTCTTGCTACTGCTCGACTAGCTAGGTTCTCGCGACTGCTAAGCATGTCGCCCCAGGCTGCCACAAATTCTGGTCTCCTTGGATTAGGATGTCTCGTTCCCTCGCCATTAAGTGCGGTTATTGTCGTTCCAGCGGGATCCGTCTCCGGGATTTCCGGTTCTCGGGATCTACCGCATGACAGGTTCTAGTTCATATTGAAATATTAAATAACTGCCAGATTGGGTTTCCCCGTCTCTCTGGCGTTCTTTCCCGAGCTTTTAATGCGGGGGTTGTGGAGGGCGGGTCTGGTATTGTAGGTATCCAGATCATACTGGAAGTTCCTAACAAGCGCATCTCTCACGCTACCACTCAACCCATAGCCCTAAGTCTCTAATTCCTAACTCGGTATTTCCTAAGCTCGGTATTTCCAGTCATCAGAGCGATACTTCGCTCTGATACCATTTTTGAAACACCCCAACCGTTAAGCTCGTCATTACCTCTCAAATTGTCACCAAATACTCTTACTCACGCAGCGGAACTCTAATTACAACGAGGGGTGAAACAACGCCGTTAGCCACCCATATGGCTAACCAGGCCTATCTCACACACAGTAACGGTCTGATGGACTGGAACAACCGAGTACTTCATACAACACAACACTCAATTCCTTTCTTCACTATACCGAGTCTACAATATACGGATGCCGATAACATACTCGGACTTACACCTCTTACAAATGCATTAGTAATTACTATCTAACTACCCATGCTTCATAGCAGTCCCCGTCCTACTCTCTCGAACGGTGGTCAGCTTCAAGTACCTGCACACTAAAAACGTTCCCCCTAGGGGGTCAGCTTACGCTGAATATGAAATTCGCATATACCGCGTGCTAACCGCGGTACGCCGACTACTTTGGGTCGGATATACATGGAGTTCATTTTAATCAAACAACATGCATCATGGCAATACAATATATATGTATATCACACAAGGAATCTACATCCAATCACGGAACACGATTCCTAACTAACATAACAATGTTGTTAGTGATAACTGGTTACTCTTAGGCATTGAGGGTTATTCCTCACTATGCCTTGTTTACTTATTCAATACCTCACCCGCTCTCTCGGGTTACTTATTCATATACTCACCCATTCTCTTGGGCTACTCATTCTTATACTTACCCCATTCTCTCGGGTTACTCATACATATACTCGCCCCTTTCTCTCGGGTTATTTATACTCATTATCTCACCCACACTCTTGGGTTATTCATACTCAAGCTCTTGTAGATTCTCGAGACACTACATGTGACAGCCCAGACAAACAGCCCACATGTGTGATATTGTCCGCTTTGGCACGCAGGCCGCACGGATTTGTTCCTGGGGTTTCGCCCCAAAACGCGTCACACAAGGGAAGAGTATCCCCACCCTAATAAGGTATGGTTCGTGCTCTCTCCCGATCGATGTGGGAGGTAACACCACGCCGGGTGTTACCCTACCCCCCTTAAGGAGCCCAGTGCCCTCACGGGCTCACTGGACCCACACCGACCTGGGTCTGGCTCTGATACCATCTGTGACAGCCCAGACAAACAGCCCACATGTGTGATATTGTCCGCTTTGGCATGCAGGCCACACGGATTTGTTCCTGGGATTTCGCCCCAAAACGCGTCACACAAGGGAAGAGTATCCCCACCCTAATAAGGTATGGTTCGTGCTCTCTCCCGATCGATGTGGGAGGTAACACCACGCCGGGTGTAACACTACAGGTCTCCTACGTCACGCTTGTTACTCTTATACATACTTAAGCCAAAACTCATGGCTCTCTAGCATAGTCTTACTTCCCCGGTATCGACCCTACTCTGGGTCTAGCATGGTGGGAAGGTTCAACTAGCTTACGGAACTCTCTCTTAGTTCCTATCTCTTTTACTTAGGTCCGACTACTCTCGGACTACTCTCGTTCCCATACACTCCTCTCTCGGAGTTATAATAATATCATGTATATTAGTCTAGAAGCATCATTCTCGATGTTTCTACTGACTTTGGGAACCTTACTTAAATTCGGGTAATCTTAGGTTTAAGTGTTACCCTCACAATCATGTGCTTGTACATTCGGATATTTTCTTATACCGGGTAAAATCCTCATATAGGAGGTCGACCATGTCTCAAGGGAGTTACATAGTCCCTTAGGTCTCTTTTACCTTTCTTATAAGTTTACATTATTGGACTAACTTCAATCCTCTCGATGGAGGTCATTTATCTCTCCACTCATATTTATTTCGTGGATTGTTTCAATAAGGTTCTCTAACCGTTATCGGGTATATACTCAACCCGTACATCTCCTCACATTTTAGGGAGTTCATATGTTTGTGTTATCGTTATACTTTAATCGATAGCTTGTGTGTGTTTGCATATTACCATTGGTTATGTGACTACCCGTTCAACGGGTTTCTAGTCAATCAGTACTCACTAAGAGTCGGTCTATGCACTACGTTAAACCTCACCGGCATACAAGTATGTTAGCTCATACAACATACAACAATGCATGCATAATCAAACAAGGGATTATTTTCATGCTTTAATCTTGATTAAGCCGGCACACAACACACAAATCAGTGTAACTCGGTTAGCATACGGGCATGAGAAAATCATACCTTTCACCGGGATTTTACTTTTACCGTGTCATCTCACCTTGCTCGGGTCACACACGATCCTCTGATAATGTTTCAAACATTATTGTTAATACTAAACTCATACGGAACATAATTAAATGTTATTCCCGTAGTTACCCCGTTATCCCGTTATCTCGGTTTCACTTTTGTTACTTTAAGCTCTCACATCTCAAACACTACTAACACTTTCTAACACTTCTTAGGGCCTTTACATCTCACCAAACAAGGCCTTAACATCTTATAACATCATTAACATTCAAACCCCCATCATTTAAACCCTTTAAAACACTCTCTGTAGGTTTCTCGGGGTGGTCCGGGACTTGGTACTCACCCTAAGTCCCGGACCAATTGCAAACTAAACTCTCGGGTGAAATTTATATATGGTCCGGGACCTTGTCCCTATCCCAAGTCCCGGACCAGCTTGATTGTTCAGTCTCGGCCTTATTTTAGGGGGTGGTCCGGGTCCTTGTCCATGGACTAGGTCCCGGACCCTGCTAAAACCTGCAACTCACATTGTTTTTCAACCCCATTTCAATCCTTAATCCACCTCCCCTTTCCCTAATCTTTCCACAATATTTTTACATGTTTAATCACCTTAAAACATGCTCTAAAACTCATCAATTCATGGGTGAAACCCTTACCCAAATTCTTACTCAAAATCACTTACACTTTCATAACTAGTTCTCTTGTCTTCTACTAGACTTGTAACAGATTTGGTTTCTTCTTTAAACCATTCTAACCTCACTTACTGAAGCCATTCCAAGCATTCACATGGCATTATTTTTACTCCTAACACACTCTCCTTCAAAGCTTGGTTTTCCAAACCATTAACCACTCACTTAAACCTCTTAACACACCTAGTTTCTTCCTTTGAATAGAACACTCAAGTCCATACATCCCTAGGAAATTTTGACAGCACTTGCCTACTTTCTATGCATTCACACCACACCATATATGCACACAAACACTTCTTCATCCCTGTTTAATGAGGCACCAACAACTACAACACTTTTGATCCCCATTTGCTCACATATGTTCTTAGTTTCTAGATTTATTTGCACACATAAACCACATTAAAACATTCTCCTTCCCACTCAATATTGTAGTACCAAGACTACACCAATTCAAGAGCATTAATCCAACTCAAAAATCTGTTTTACAAGTCAAATAACACCAATTCAAGGTGAGCTCATTACCTTATTTATTCTCGGTTTTCTTCCTCTTCTTTCTCTTTCTCTTGTTCTCTCTTTCTTTCCTTGTTTTCACAACACACAAGGGGGGGTCTAGATTGCCATCTACAATCATATCCCCATATACACAATTAAGCTCATTAATTCAATTTTTCCCTCATAAAACTAGTATTACAAGAGCTAGTTTTTAGGGTTTAGCTTAGAGATTACCTTCAAGTGTCCAAGTGAAGGGCCTAGGCAATCGAAATGGTGAAGTTCCAGCACTCCTCAAAACAAGAAGAACCGGCTGGACGTGGGGAAAAATTTCAACGTGAGGGAATTTCCCAAAATTGGAAGAACTAGCTAGAAATGAAGAGCTTTTGACTTTCTTTTTACCTTTGAGTATCAAGAAGATGTTGGAGACTCAAAAACACTTCTTTAAGCTCTAAAATGGCCTACTTCCATGGAGATGAAGATGAATGTTTCAAGCTTTTGAAGGGTGGAAAACGTAGCCCTCGTCGATACGAATCTAACGGTAGTATTTTTGTGAGGTTTGGTGAAGAGATGAGTGAGCTAATGGAGGAAGAAGGAGGGCTGTGTGCTCACTTGTGAAATCGTCGATTGACAGAGGAGAAGAAGAAGGCTCTGGTGGGGAAAGAAATTACCGTGAGTGTTAGAAGAAATAGGGGAGTGAGGGTATTAAAGCCCCATTTAACTATTCACTCCCTTACTTTATTATTTTGTCCTTTTGTGACTAAATAAACTAGCTTGTTTATTTAAATGTGTGTATGTGTACCAATTAAAACCGGCCCCACCTTAGTAGTGACCCGGGTCGTTTTTCGACTTTTCGAATTAAACGCGTTTCGTCTCCCGGTTTCGTCACTATTCACTTACCGGGTCCGTTTTCCGGAATTTTCTCTGTTTAATTAATTTTAATGGTTATTAAGCTTCCATTAATACTTAATTATAGTTATTTATCAACCATAATTTTTTACGGGTCCATTTGACCACTTAAAGTCACGTTTTCAGGTTTTCTCGAAAAACGTGCTTTTATGCTTAATTAGCGTTTTAATCCATTATTTGGATCCGTTTTCTTCGGGAATCATTCCCGTATACTAATTAGGCCTAACTAAGCCTTAGGAATCCATCTCGGACCCTCTCGAGATCATATATCTCTTATACTCATTTAACGCGCATTTTAGCGTTTTTTCGCTTTTCAAGCGTTTTCTCTTTTCTTTTGGTTTTATTCTTTTTACCAATACTCTTTAGGCACCATTAGGCCCTTAATAATTTTATTAGAGTAATTTAATCACCATTTTTAGATCCGGGGTATTACACTCTTGAAGCTCCCCTCAAGTGGTCACAAGAATCACACATAGGATAGAAGTAATGAATATAAATTGGAATTTGAAGTTGTATGTTTTAGAAATTTTTAATTGGTAGTGGTGGAAGAATTTCCTTTAGTATGGAGAATGAGGATGTGTTAGAAGTGGGTACCGAAGAAGATAGTAAGGTAGTATGCGGTATTATTCCAAGGGCAGCGGGACATAGAGGAGTCCCGTGTCTAGATGACCTGAGTGCCTGCGTGACTGTATGTGTATTGCATTGCTTTGGGAATAGCCTTGCATTGTATGTATGTATAAATTTGGTAATGAGGAACCGGATGGTCGGTAGTAGTGCGGATTGGAGTAATTATTGTACATTGGTATGGTATGGAAATGAGAAACCTTGAGTAACTGATTTGGGATTAGTAAGGAGGAAGAACGTATGGCTTTGGTATTGGACACGTAAGAATGAGTAAGCATTGTAAACCTATAACCTTGAACAACTTTGAGGACAAAGTTCTTAAGGGGAGTAGATTGAAAAACCCTGAACTTAAATATAGGGATTAAAATTAATCTAATACGTATTTAAGGACCTAATGGTACCTAATTAATACTGGTAAGGAAAAATAAATCCAAAAGAAATAAGGGAACGCTTAAAAGGCGAAAAACGCTAAATAGGCGTTAAATAACCATAGGAGGTATGAGACCTCGGTTAGAGTATTATAGGGATTCTAAAGGTTTAATAAGACCTAAATAATATATGGGAACAAATCCCGAAGAAAACGGATCCTTAAAACGGATTTAAAAACACTAACGAACCTTAAAGCGCATTTTTTGAGGTAACCGGGAAAACGTGTCCTTAAGCGGGTCAAATAGACTCGTAACAATTTTGGTCAACTAAATAATCATTAATAAATATTAGTGAAGCTTTAGAACCAATAAAATCAATAAAACGAGGAATTAGTAAAAACTGTCAAAAATGGGAAGTTGTGGGGTAGAAACATAAATAACACAAACTTATGTGTCCACTTTTGAAAATAAAAATGTGAAATCTGTGTGTGTGCAGTGGGGGTCCGATTTTTAAGGCCTCTCACACTCTCTCACACACTCACTTACTCACTTACAAAACAACAAAATAATAAAGTAACTCATATTACTACTTTACTCTCACACTCTCACACTCTCTCTCCTATCTCTATTCTCTTCTCTCACGTAACAACCCATCTAGACCTGGCAATTCGGGTTGATGGGTCGGGTTGATATCAACCCTAACCCAACCCATTTAAAATATCATTAACCCAACCCAACCCAAAAATAATTGGGCTGAAAAATCATGACCCTAACCCAACCCATTTAAAATCATTCAACCCTAACCCAACCCACCCGACCCATTTTTAAGCCAACACAATAACGTATATCGACTTTAAATGATATGTTATACAAAGAATCGAGAGTACTACACAGTTTCCTATGAATTCAAAAATCTTATAACATGTGCTCTTTCCATTGGGTTCTTTTTATGAATCCTATCCAGATTTATACATGATCCCAGTTAATCAAATAGAGAACAAAAATAAAAAAAATGATTCATTCCCTAATCTAGATAGAGAATATCTTAATACAATGTCAAAATTTCATGCAGTAGGAAATCTAAAAGTGATTGGGAAAAAAAAAACTATAAATAAAACCGTTCAGGTTAAACCAACCAGGCTATTACTTTCCTCCTCTCAGCAACTACAACAGCTTCAGGTCTGTTTCTATATTCTTTCTTTCTTCTACACTATAATATCATCTCTTCTTAATTGGTGAAATTTGATCAATTAAACAACCAGACCAGTGACATCATGGAGTAATTATTAGCACATCAGCATCTACAACCTACCAAAAGTTCTTCACCAGTCAAGCTTATGATTCGTTAACTTTCTTTATCTACTAAGCTCAAACCAGCTGTGAGAGCCTCCAACGTAGCATTCTCTTTGCTCCTCAAATCTATCATTTAAGAACAATACTCGTTGTTTAACACATGGAATGAACATCAGATATTCAAATAATATTCCACAATAGTAACTATACTACAAGTATTTACCTTTACCACTAAACGACCAATTTTTCGAACACATTAAAGCTTCCACAACCTCAGAATCAAGTGAACTACGATACTGATCCAAAGCTTTTCCACCCATACTAAAAGCACTTTCAGAAGCAACACTTATTATAGGAACACTAAGCACATCTCGTGCCATGGCAGCCACCTTGGGATATTGAATAACATGTGTTCTCCAATAATTCATTATATCATACTTATTATTCATCTCATTAGAAAGCTTATACCTTGGCTCTTCCAAATAAGATCCAGCTGAGACTTCGTACAAGTATTCTCTTCATATTCAAGTGATTTGAATTAAATTACACAAAAGATCAAATTAGAACACAAACATTTTACACGATGCATGAAATTTTGGTAGATGACAAGTAATACCTCAAGGAATACAGTCTTGATGTTACTCTCACCATCAATTGACGGAGAGAGGGTTGATGGTGAAAAAGATGCAGAAATAGAAGGGGAATGATTTTTGCTAGTATTCTCTCCTATATACTCATCAACCACCATGTACAACTCAGCTTTCAACCGAAAAGACTCACTCTTCAATAGTAATTGTAGTGGAACATGTCTATAGTAGAAAGATATACATGACCATCGTCAGTTTCTTGCATTTCTGGCCGTCTCCTATTTCTAAGACATTTCCGGGACGAGAGACGACTACAATGACGTGTCTGTGCTTCATAAATACTAAAGCTAATTAAGAAGAATGAAAGAAACAAAATTGATGAAAGAAACAAAATTGATGAAATTGGCATGATGAATTTCGGAATAGTGGCAAAGTCTAGTTCGAAATTAGAGAAGTCACGGAGTAACATATCAACCAAACTGACAAACACAAAAGGAGAAATAGATTTTGAGAATCCTACCTACATAATCACATCAACAAGAAGCACTTCAAGATGACAATTGCCAGTATAGTCAAACAAGTATATGAGCATGCTTATCCAGAAATCAATATACTATCTTGCTATTGTCAAAAGAAAATAGAGACAGAAGAATGTGAAAAGGTGGAGAGGAAGAGACGAGAATGCTGTGATGCATGAGAAAGAAAAACATGAGGAAAGAAAAACAAACCTTCGGCCTAGATGAACAGCGGTACCTGGACTGGATATGTGAGTCTGCTGCACCGCACCGCAAAACATTAAGGTTTTTAACCTTGTGCTAAGGTTTGGCTGGCCAGGTGAGCCAATAGCTAAAAAATTCTGGGCTAAGTATTATTTGGTCTTAAAATAATTTTATATACAAAAGTAATTTATATTTTTATTATTTATAAATATATTTTCGGGTTTCGGGTTGGGTCGTGGGTTTAGATCACTACCCTAACCCAACCCAAAAAATTAGGGTCTTACCCTAACCCAACCCAAAAAATAAATGGGTCAATAATTAGGACCCTAACCCACAAAAAATCGGGTTGGGTTCGGGTTGGGTTAAAATTGCCAGGTCTAAACCCATCCCCCTCACTCTCTCAATTTCTTCTCCTTCTTCCCAGCGACAACAATGGAGACTTGAGCCCCTCACAAAAAATACTCACTTCTCTCCTCTTGTTACTCCATCAAATCTCCTCCAAAAATCACAAAAAGTATACCGTTGTGTTCCTCTCATCAAGGAGAACACTAGCCTCTTTTCAAAATTCGAAAACAAGCATTTTCGTTTTCATGGGTATGGAGCATTTGGAGTTTCAAGACCACCATTAGAACCACCTCCTTCTCCTTGTCGTTTTGAGGTAAAAATATTCTTGAAACCTCTTTGTTTTTCTAGCCTTATGGGCAAAACGAAATTTGAGCTAAACCCTTGCTTGCTCCTTGTGTATCTAGACGATTTTGGCATTGTTGGTGGAGCTGAAATCTTACTCTTGAGCCATTCTAAACACTACCTACACCCTTGTAAGGTAAAGAAATTTCTAAACCCTAAAACTTACATTAAAAACTTAAGTGATGTTAGGGTTAGTGTTTAGTATTGAATGTGTGTGTATGTATGGGTTATAATATTAGATTTGTGATACTATACCGGTGGCGCCCTCCGCGCTCCTCCCTCCGAGCGCCCGCCCCCCTCTCGCACGACCCCCGTTCCGGCTGCTCCCTTTGTTTTCTCTTGTTCATGTATTGTAACCGCTTTTACGAGGTTTGCATTTAGTCAGACACTGGTATGGGTATTGGAGTATGTAAGAGAATGTAAGTGTTTTGAAGCCTTAAAAGACATTTAAAAACTGTTACAAACTAGTTGGGGAATGAGATGTAGTGTGCAGGAATTTTTAGGAGTGTTTAGTATTGGTATTTGTGTATGGGAGCTTGTATATTGATGTTGCGTATAAACAGGTGAGATGATGTTAATGTGTGAGGAAACATTGTGGTGAGAGTGTATAAAATATAGGGGAGACTATGGCAAATTTGCCTAGGATTAGAACACTTAGTGAACTAGAAACTAGGTGGCTAATGGGTGTTGTAACAGATTTTGATAGAGAAAGATAAAGGAGTAGATTGGGAGAGATAGATAATGTATTGTGATGTACTTGGAACTCTATAAATGACATTAGAAGAGGTGGTTAGAGAAGGGGAGAGTAAGTGTCAAAATCTATAGCAAAGTGTATTAATATGCATTGGAAAAGTTAGGAAGGATTAGTGTGCAAGAATTGGTAAAAAGAGTGTTGGACTTGGGTATAGATGGTACAATTGCTTGGAAATGAATTGGCTTGGTAAGAGGAGGTATTTGGGATGCTAGGAGTGACACTGGTAGAGGAAGTATTGGATGGTAGAAGTTGGTTTAAAAATCTATAGCAATGAAGAAAGAAAATAGGTATAAGTGCTGGAATGAAGTGAGGAAAATTGTGTAAGTGGATTGATGGATTTAGCAATAAATTTGATGGATGAACTAAGGTGATTTAGAGTGTTTAATTAGTGCTAAATCATGTGGGGAAGTATTGGTAAAGATGGGAGAAACAATGGGTAAAGTATAGAACTGAAAACAGAAATAAAAATGCAAATACTGGGCCGGACCGAACTTGCGACCGGACTTGCAAGTTCGGTCGAGCCCAGATTTACAAAGACGGGAAAGCTTCTGGAATGGACCGAACTTGCGACCGGACTTGCAAGTTCGGTCGGACCAGAAAATTCTCCCGTCTGTAACCTTCTGGAATGGACCGAACTTGCGACCGGACATGCAAGTTCGGTCGGCCAGAAAAATTCCCGTAATGCAAGCTACTAGAATGGACCAAACTTGCGACCGGACTTGCAAGTTCGGTCAAGCCAGAAAATTTCTCGTACTGATAGCTACTGGAATGGACCGGACTTGCAAGGTCGGTCGCAAGTCCGGTCCAGTAAAAAAAATATATTTTAAATTAAATAATAATTATATGTATATATATATATATATATGTATACCCATGTATATATATATGTGCATGTATGTAAGTATGCCAACATTAATTAAGAAAGTAAAACTTAAGGTAACGAAAAGTAAGTAAATAAAATGTAAGTATAAGAATGTGAAGACTTAGTAAGTATGAGTTAGGAAGCGTAAGGGTAACCGAATTAAATTAACGATAGTTAGATTAATCATTCAACTGTATGTATATATAATAGGATTTGATTTGTGAACACCGGAGGAACGTTGGGATACAAGTACAACGGTGAAAGGTATGATTTCTTCATGCCCTGTATCCTAATCTGGTTACCCCGATTTGTGTGCTTATTTGATCACCTAATAAGATAAATGCATGAATCGGACTATATTGCACTTACATGTGCTTGTTTACATTGTTCTTGATATTTGTCTTGAACAATAGTTTGTATAATTCATGAAACATATGGATGATGATGAAATGTATTGTATTTTGTAGTGTACTTGTATATTGCAATGTATTTTGTATGGAGGTGTATATGAGTCGTGTATTGTATTATTGTGGCCTGAATGAATGACTTCTGCTAATTCCTAACTACCTAACTCCTAACTTAAGTGAGTAAACCGGAATGAGTAGAAGTCCGATATAGCTTCGGCCACGCGTGAGGATGCGGAGTCACAAGAGGTTGGCTGCAATTACTGACTCTTAACTGGTCCGCGGCCCAAATCCCTTAAATGGGTAGCATCCCGGATTGGTGAGTCAAGTAAATCCCGGAGGTGGGACGGAGTAGTCCCCAGGGCCGGAGGTCCCGACGGCTTAACATGAGTAAGAGTAAGAGTAAGTAAGTATGGATCCGTAAGTATGTATGAGTATGTATGCGTATGTATGAAGTAACGAGTAAAAGAGTAATCTCCACCCGATTAACCCGGGTGGACCAATGAAGCTAACAAGTATTGTATATTGTGTATGTAACGTGTATGTGTAATTCGGAAAAAGGTAAGTATGTATTGAATGGTTGATGTTGTACTTCTTGTATGTAATGAAGTGTATGTATGTGTGTATGTCTTGCGTAATGTATTGTAATATTATGTATAAGAGCATGTATGCATGTATGTTTGAATGAAATCAACCGCATGTATTCGACCAAGTGGTCGGCGTACCCTCACTAGTACGCGGGGTATGCGGTTATCATGCTCAGCGAAAGCTGACCCCTCCGGGGGAACGTTTTTAGTGTGCAGGTACCCGAAGCGGATGTGATCAAGGTAGGAGACCGGCGACACGCCTTGTACTTAGAAAGTAGGTAGTTGTGAGAAATGGGTAGATGTAGACTCCTAGTGAGTATGTATGAACTTGGAAAAGATATTATAAATGTATAAGGATCCTAGTAGACTCGGTTAAGTATATTGTATTGTATGAATTATGAAGGAGTAAGTATTGAATGGAGCATTGTTGTATTTGATTGATGAATGGAGTATGTATCATAGATGTGCAGTACTCGGGATTCCTGTCCATCAGACCGATGCTGTATGTAGTAGCAGTAGCCTTGTTAGTCACGTGGGTGACTAACGACATTGTATCACCCATTGTATGTAAGTAAGTATCCGCTGCGTGTATCTGATGTGTAAGGAGATTAGACGGTAAGCAGTGTATTAATGGTAGGGGTGTTACACTTAATCACAAAAATGTTGGGTCCGGCTTAATAGAATCAAAAGTTTCCAATGTCGCCCCAGAGTAGACCTATCAATTGGGTTATCCGTTCGGGTTTTGGGCATATCAAATTGGGTCAATATCCGTTAGGGTCATTGAATTTTGGGGTCACTTTGGGTCTGGGTCATTCAGGTTTGGATCATTTTGGGTTTGGGTCATTCGGGTTTAGGTCAAACCAGGTTGTAATAGTGCCAGATATAATTGGGTTTCGGTTATTTCGAGTCATGGTGAAACTTTTTTTTTGAAAACATTATTAAATAAATATATCTCAAATTTCCTATAAGAATATGCTAAAATAGATCACAAAAAAATTAACACAATCCCTATTCTGAACTTTTTTAATATAATAAGGTTAAATCAAGATTTTTTGTCATATTTATAAAGTCATTCACGTTCGGGACGATTTAGGGTCACTATTATATCACGTTATCCGAGTTTGACTAATTTTTAATTATTATTATTTTGGGTTTTCGGATTTAGGTTATAAATTTTTCGGGTCATTTCAGATTTAACCCAATTGAGTTTCTGGTTTATTATACTTAAATATTTTTGGGTTTCGGTTAAGTTTCATATTCAGGTCCAACAAGCGGGTTTCCGGGTTTGGTCAAATTTTCATAGCTCTACCCCAGAGCCATTGAAGGTGGAACAGTAGTGCGACTGCGCTCAATGGCGTTTATGGGAACCACGTAGCGACGAGGCATCGATCACATACTAACTAGTCCCCAAGGATGTTGATAACTTTCATTGTTAGAATAAGACAACAACAGAGGCGGAAAACAAGAAAGCAACAACTAGATGAATGTAGAGGAAAGTGTCTAGGATGGAGCGGGGGAGAAGAAAGGATTAGCCTGCTGTTAAAACATTTGAAATTGCTTGCATCCATGACCTTGATAGTGGGAAAGTAGGGCGTTGTAGGATGGGCGGCTAGAAAATATACACTAGGATATGGAAGTGGGTGGTGGAGTGATGAAGGGAAAATGGATAATGAAGATGACATGGTGTGGGGTGGTGGAAACTGAGGAGAGGAGAAAATATACACTAGGATATGGAAGTGGTAGTGAAATACCCCTAACCTTAAAAACATAATTAAATGATCTATTAATGATCTAAGATGGTTAATAAACATCTAAATACCATTGGGGAAACAATCTAAAGATCTCAACAAGGCAAAACATGCCTTAAGATCGGTAAAGCCAAAAATGTGCTTTAAGACACCATAGAGATTGTATGACCCCAAATAGGATCCAAAGTGGATTCCTAAGTATTATAATGAAGTAATGAACATTATAAAACCATTCTCAAAGGAAACCAAGCTCTAAAACATGTTTTAACACAAAATGTGCTTTAAAATTCCTTAAAGCACGTTTTTGAGAAAATTGACTTTCTGAGTGGGTTTTGAGTGGTGTTAAGCGTTGGATTAGACATTGATATACTAATGTACTATAATGTACCACATTGTAAGGTCTAAATCCAAGATTTAAAAAAAATCGAAAATATGGCATTCATTTATGAATAGTAGCCCAAATAGTGCATTTTAAGCAAAATTGACTAAGTTTGGTCAATGGTCAATTAATGACCCTTCTAACCCTTGTAAAGTCGGAAGCTTAAGGCAATGGAGGACAGCACATTCAGCATTAATGCTAAATATCTAACTAATGTGATGAATCACTATTTTACTATTCCTTATTATACATTTTATTCATTTAAACACATTACCTTGCTTTCTCTTGCCTCTTGTCCCATTCCAGCCGAGCCCTCAGCCTTCTCTAATCCTCTCAAGCTGTGTTCTTGAGTATGTAAGGCAAATCAATCTCTTAAGCACCTAAGGTAATGGTTTAAGGCTTATTTTAGCTCTTTTTCTTCATCTCTTCATTACCTACACTTGGAGCTCATGATCTATCACTTTCCATGGCTCATTCTCAGTGTTTTAAACCTTGAACAATCATCAATCTCGGCTGAAGCAAGTCTAGGGACCAAGGTTTCCAAAATTTGCATTATAAGGTAAAAAACATACCTTAAGCATCTCCTTTCTCCATCCGGTTTTCTTCTTCTGATTTTTATGAGTTTATTCACTCATAATCTTCATATTTACATGTTTATTCAGTTGGTTAACCATTTGGAGCAAGGGTGACCGAAAATCAAAGGAAATACCATTCTTTAAGGCATTTTGCCAAGGTAAAACCTATTACCATAGCAGCTTGTTGTTGTCTAACTATTTCCTATGTTTATATGGTGAATTTAACACCATGTGGTGTGTTTAATTCAGGCCAAAATCCTTTGGAAACTTCCTTGCATTTTTAAGGTGATTTTTGCCATAAATCTTACATTAATTGTTCTTTATGGTTAAGCTCATGCTTGGAGTATAACCATATCTTATTTTGGTGTATTAAACATGTCTAAATGATGTGGTGATTTTTCCTCCAAGCTGCCGAGTTGTTACTAAGGATAAACCAAGGTATAAACACCTTAAACCTATGATTTTATGATTTCTTAGCATATATATTATTTGTGCCGAGAGTGGAGTTATTAATATGGGTGTTTTTAACCTAAGTGTGGAAAAAATGACTAAGATAAATTAAGCTAGTCATTTAAGTGATTTAATTAACATAATAGTCAAATTATGACATTATGTGGAAAAATAAATAAACTACAGCAAGGCCGAGAGTTTATTGTATAATTTGAGCTATTTATGTGTAATTTTATGTTATAAAGCAAAGTTGTAATAAGGCCATGTCATTAGGCCATTTTAATTTAAGTTTAAAGCTTATTTAGTTTAATTTATGCTTATATAATTAAGTTTGGGGTCAAATGGTAAAAACTAGTAAAATATAAAGTCGTGGGCTTAATTTAGAGGAATTTAGGGTTTTTAAATGAATTTAATAAAAATTATAACATTTTATAAAGTTTTGGGTCAAAATTGTAAAAATAGAAAACTATAGGGTATAATTGGTAATTACCAAAAGTTTGGTTCCAATTTGGTATTAGAAGTCAAAGTTGACTATATAGGAGACTTTGACCAAGTTTGGAGAATTTAAGAAATTAAAATACTACCTTATATTAAGATAGTTATTAAATTGTAAAAGATTTAAGAGATGGGTGGGGTTATATTGTGATTTCCGAAACTTTGGGGTACTAAAAGGGATTTAGTACAGACCTTAAGTTATTAGGAATTTTTAGAAGTTTATTTGGTTAAATTTGGAGTTTATATGAATTATATAAGTATAATATATGATATTTTTGATAAGTGTGAAATTTATATAGTTTTATAGGTGCTAGATCATTATTCTACGTAACTTTTTACGCACCTTATCACACTTATCCTATGCTTTTTGTAACTCTTACTTTAGGTAGGAACTAATTCCAATTTATATGATAAAATCAGGAAATGATGACAGAAATACATAGTTCGCCTCACGAACTTTCCAACGCAACAAACGGGGACCAAAACAGACTTATAACGAAGAATCTGGGGCCGACCGAAGATTGGAGTATACTCGTGTATATATATATGTTGCAACCGCATGAGCCACCGCCTCATAAGTGGCGGACGTGGAGGCGGACCACAGAGGCACTACCGCCTCATAAGTGGCGGTACATCAGGCGGACGGCAATAGACACAACCGCCTCTTGTTAGGCGGTACATCAGGCGGACTTGAAGAAGAAATGTGAGGCAACCGCCTCATACATAGGCGGACAAGAGAGTCAGGACCGCCTGTTAACTGGCGGTTCTCAAGAGGCGGACAAGCATGTATCGCACGCCAGAACAGAATTTCGAACAGTTTTCTTCTCCGTTCGCGTGCGCCGCATTCGAACTGCTACTTCATTAATTGCTACAGCCCACCTTAATTTCTGCACGCGTGACTAGCTCTGCAATCAATTGCTCTGCCCCCAATGAAATCTCTGACTCAAATCTTCACCGATCTGCACCAACTCCACCGCCTCTACTCGCTAGCTCACTATCCCTGTTATCTCTTCCTTGTCTGTTTCCCATGTCCTCCGCCTATATAAACCCACGCTCTGCAAGTTAAAAATCATCAAGTCATTCACCCACGATCCAGTCATTCACGCACCTATCAGTCGATCCATTCACTCCATTCACTTCATCAAAAATCGCTCCACTCCATTCACAAACCCATTCACAAAATCACCCGACACCATACTACTCCATCGCCCCCACCTTCACCTTTTCCATTTCACAAACAATTCACTTACGTACACATCCATTTACAATTCACAAATCATTCGACCACCACCACAAAACTCACGCACCACCATTCTCCATATATTATCATCTGCCTCAATTCTATTCCGGGCTGTCAGAATAACGGAGCAGGAGTCAGCGAACAGATGATTTCTTTTACTCTTACCTCTGCTCATTTATTTAACATGTCCGGTTAGATTATTTATACTCTGGGAGATGGTTATTATTAGTTTGTTTTAATTGTGCACTTTATTTTACCGGTTTAAGTTAATTATAATTTGATACGATTAATGTTATTATCTCGCTTTTTAATAAATTACATGAGTTTATTAAATTGCTTTACGAAATCTATTTTGATCAGATCCGTGATAAATAGATAGGTCATATTAATTGTTATGTCTGTGGAAAAATTTATTCTGATTGAATAAATATAGTATTTCAGATGCAAAATTATATTCCTTTTAACTAGCCGTTTACATGTGTTTTGCCTGAGTTTAGATCAAACCTTGCATGTTCTGGTAAACGAGGTCATTAGAATTTAGGATTTAAATCTAAAGACTATAAAAGGAATTTTGCCAAATTATTCTTAATTAAACCGGTAGAATAGCATAATTAATCAAACGAGTAAAACCTGAACCCAGAGTCCGTTCTTCCATATTCACAACCACTTTTATATTCTGTTATTTTAATTATTAGCTGTTATTTAAATTCTTGTTGTCTTTATTATAATTCACAGTTTAGAACAAAACAAAATTCCCCCTCAATTTATAACCTTTGCTAAGTCTAGATAATTATCACATAGTCCCACGGTTCGATACCTGGTTCCCATAAACTCTACTACAATAACCAGGATTTTTGCAACCTGACGGTTTTCTGATTTATTATTCTCTAAGATTATTTCTTGGTATTTAATAGGTCAAATTTATCGTTTGCAAATTGGCGCCGTTGCCGGGGACTAGACTCCTGTCTAGTCCTTAGCTTGGGTTAAAAATTATTATATTATTACTTTTTACTATTATTATTCTATCTATTTTTATTTTATTTTACTCTACTTTTAAACTTTTGTGGAATCTATTTTTCTTTTTTTGCAGACTGTTGATGGTGTACACTCGTTCTTGGTCAGACACTCATCTCGACTGGGATAGAATCCTTGACCCGGAAATCGAACGTACCGCTCAGCTAGCCAGACGCCAACAGAGGTTCCAAAGAGAAATACAAATGGCAACTCCTACAAACGGTAGCCAAGCAATGAAGCAATTTAGCAGACCAGCAGCCATTCCAAGAAGAAGCCCAGTAGCTCTTCCTACGCTACCACCTGAATTAATGAAGGAATGGAAGGATCTGAAGCCATCACATCAGAACAAGGTCATACGAGAGATGCCCTCAGGCACATTTGACGGTTCCAACCCCAACGACGCCCTAGATCATGTCAACCGATTTCTAATAAATATTGATCAAATTGGGTGCTCAGATAGTCTCCTGGAGTATGCTAGAATGAGTTTATTTCCTAGCAGCCTCACGGTGAAGCAATGAAATGGTTCTACTGTCTTCCCTCTGGTATTATCACTAGTTGGGAGGAGATGACAACCAGGTTCTATGAAAAATATTATCCTATTTCTAGAACTAGGAATTTGGTTGCTGCTTTACTTGCTTTTAAACAGGGAGGTACTGAGACTATCTGTGAAGCATGGGATCGTTTTAAAGAATGCTCCGACAGTGTCCTCATCACGGACAAGATCTCACTTGTATAGCTATGACGTTCTTTAATGGTTTGCAGCATATACATCAAGCCGAAGTTAGATCAGCTTTGGGAGGAAACATCCTCAACCGATCCGGCAATGATTTCATGGCGGCCATGGAGACGTACATAGAAGAGTTCGTCAGTGGGGCACCGAAGGTGGCAGAACTATGACTATGGGTGCCAAAGGTGCAAGAAATATAGATCCTTGGATGGAGCAGATGGCAGAGTCACAAGCTCAACAATCCACACTGGTAAGCTCACTAGTGAAAAGATTTGACGATTTTCTAATTAATGGTCAGCCTTCTCAGCAGGTAAAGAGGATAGCTTCTTCATCCTCATCTGAGCCTCTGTGCTCTCATTGTGGTGGTGATCACTCGTTTGAAGTATGCCCTTATCTGGAGGAGATACGGTCGCTGAAGAAGCCAACTTTGTAGGACAAGGGAATTACCAACAACCCTGGAACCGAAATCAACATCCGAATCTCAGGTATGGTAATCCCAACAATGCTTTAAATTCTAATCTTTTACAAAGTAATGCGCAGGGTCCCCCAGGCTTCTCTAGGCAACCATACAATCAAGCTCGTCCTCAGATGCAGATGGGACAGGGCCAGAACCTACCAGCCACCTGCCAATCAGCTTCTGATGAAAAGATGGAAGCTCCAGATATAATTACTTCCATGGCTACCAACCAGAAGGAACAACAAACTCTCAACCAATCCTGATGGATAGCCAAGAAATCTGGAGCAGCAGATAAACCAGCTACTTACAACCAGCATCAAAGGCAGCCAGGCTCATTTCCATCACAATCTCAGCAGAATCCAAGAGAGACGGCCAAGGCCTTGAGGATCTGCAATTGTGGTGCATCTTCAGAATCCAACCTGAGGATGAGCTCAGCGCAGCCGTGATGTTAAGAAGTGGCAAGCAGCTGGGAGATAATCAACAACAAGTGACTGCACAACAAACTGGTGAAAAGATCACCCATTCTAATGAATCACCAGAGCCTTCGGTCCCACCAGTGGTAGTTTCTGAGGAGATACAGGCTCCAATCAATTCTTCCCTTCTCCATCTTCTATTCAAATTGATGTACCTTCTTCTACTCCTAAGAAAATAGAGCTTCCATTTCCAAACAGGATGAAAAAGAAGTGTTTAGATGAGCAATTCAATAAATTCTTAAGCATATTTAAGAAACTGACTATTGATATTCCTTTAATTGATGCTCTTCAGGAGATGCCTAACTATGCAAAATTTTTGAAGGATCTCGTGACAAAGAAGAAGAAAAAGCAGGACAAGGAGACTGTCCACCTTACAGAAGAGTGCTCTACGGCGTTACTTCGAGCACTTCCCCCGAAACAGAAGGATCCGGGCACTCCTATTGTTCCCTGCTTTATCGGAGATATAGATTGTGGAAGTGGCCTGTGTGACCTGGGTGCAAGCATCAACATCATGCCATATGCAACCTTCTTGAAGGTAAAAGGAGGAGAGCTTCACCCAGTCCCTTTTAAACTCCAGCTAGCCGACAGATCCGAAATAAAACCGATGGGAATTGTGAGGGATCTTGTAGTGGGAGTTGACCGCTTCATCTTTCCTGCGGATTTTGTTGTTTACATAGATGATGATGTGGAGGTCCCACTCATTTTGGGTCGTCCTTTTCTAAGTACTGCCAAGGCGGTCATTGACGTGCATGATGGCAGAATCACCTTGAGGTACGGAGATGAGAAGATAGAGTTTGATATGAAAAAGATGATGAAGTTAAGTTCTACTTCATTCAGTTATGTCGGTAAGTACAAGATGAGGATGGCGAGGTATGTGAACTTTCTACTGATGATGAGATTTATTCTATACTTTCTTCTACTTTTTCAGATTTTGAACCTTTAGAACATGTCTTATATCTTCTGTTGAGGATAAAACTCTTAATATGGATGTTAATACAGCTCTAGCACATGTAGAGAGAGGAAAACCAGGTTTTCAAGCCTATCGCCCTCCTTTGGAGAGACTTGATAAAGAAATCCAAAGACCTGTTCCTTCTATAGAGCAACCTCCAGTACTTGAGCTTAAGGAGCTCCCCTCTAATCTCAAGTACTGCTTTTTAGCTAATGATAATTACTTGCCTGTCATTGTTTCATCTTCTTTGACTTCTGGGCAAGAAAGCAGGTTACTTGAAGTTCTGAGAAGACATAAGAGAGCCATCGGATGGACTCTAGCTGATATCAAAGGCATCAACCCGGCCTTCTGTACACATCGTATCTATATGGAGGAAGACTACAAACCTGTCAGACAACCCCAGCGTCGGCTCAACCCTAACATGAAGGAAGTTGTCAAGACAGAGGTGTTGAAGCTTCTGGACGCTGGGATCATTTACCCTATATCGGACAGCACATGGGTAAGTCCTGTACAGGTAGTTCCTAAGAAAGGAGGTTTTGAAGCTGTTATAAACGACAAAGGTGAGTCCATTCCCCAACGAAAGATCACTGGATGGCGTATGTGTATAGATTATAGGCGTTTGAATTCAGCCACCAGGAAAGATCATTTCCCACTCCCCTTTATTGATCAAATGCTAGAGAGATTGGCTGGGCAGGAATATTACTGTTTTTTAGATGGTTTTTCAGGGTACTTTCAAATTCCTATTGCACCTGAGGACCAGGACAAGACTACCTTTACTTGTCCATTTGGTACCTTTGCATACAAAAGAATGCCCTTTGGTTTATGCAATGCCCCTGCCACTTTCCAGCGATGCATGCAGGCCATCTTTGCAGACTTCATTGAGCAGAGTATAGAGGTATTTATGGACGATTTTTCTGTCTATGGCTCTGATTTTGATGTTTGTCTAGCACAGCTTGATCTTATCCTTGGACGGTGCGAAGAGACCAACCTAGTTCTCAACTGGGAGAAATGCCATTTTATGGTAAAGGATGGGATAGTGCTCGGCCACAAGGTGTCTGCTAAAGGGATTGAGGTTGACAAAGCAAAAGTCGAAGTGATAGAGAAGCTACCAGCTCCCACTTGTGTAAAGGAAGTAAGATCGTTTCTTGGGCATGCTGGTTTCTATCGAAGGTTTATTCAAGACTTCTCTAAAATTGCTAAACCTTTGACTGATCTGCTAATGAAAGATGTTTCATTTATATTTTCTGAAGATTGTATTTCTGCTTTTAATTTAATTAAGCAAAAATTGGTAGCTGCCCCTATCGTTGTTTCTCCTGACTGGTCATCGCCATTTGAAATAATGTGTGATGCTAGTGACTTTGCAGTAGGTGCAGCCCTGTGCCAAAAGAAAGATAAGGTGTTAAGAGTTATTGCTTATGCCAGCAAAACTCTAGATGATGCCCAGAGAAACTACACAACAACTGAGAAAGAGCTCCTGGCAGTGGTCTTCTCCTTAGATAGATTTCGATCATATTTATGGGGAAGTAAAGTGATTATCCACACTGACCACTCTGCTCTTAAATATTTGTTTGCCAAGAAAGAGGCCAAGCCTCGCTTGCTACGTTGGATTCTTCTTTTACAGGAATTCGATATAGAAGTGAGGGACAAGAGTGGTAAACTGAATGTTGTTGCTGACCATCTCTCTAGGATGGTAACTCCTGACGACGGTATTCCTATTAATGAATTTTTTCCCGATGAAGCCGTCTTCAGTTTGAAAAAGGTGCAAGAGCCATGGTATGCTGATATGGCTAATTTTCTTGTTTCTGGAGTTGTTCCTCATGATTTATCATATGCTCAGAAAAAGAAATTCCTTTCTGACTCACGCCATTATATCTGGGAAGACCCTCACTTGTTTCGAGTGTGTGCAGATAGCTTAATTCGCAGGTGTCTCCCTGATGATGAGAGGTACCTAGTGTTTGGAGTTTTGTCACTCCAGAGAAGCTGGAGGCCATCATGGATCCCATCGGACGGCAGCCAAGGTTTTGGAGTCCGGATTCTATTGGCCCACACTCCATAAAGACTGCCAAACCTTTGTGGCTAGTTGTGATAGCTGTCAGCGCATGGGCAATACTTCAAGCGACATGAGATGCCTCAGCAAAGCATTTTGGAAGTCGAACTTTTTGACTGTTGGGGTATCGATTTTATGGGGCCATTTCCCTCTTCACAAGGTTATCAATACATTCTGGTAGCAGTGGACTATGTGTCCAAGTGGGTTGAAGCCATACCATGCCAGAATGCTGATTCAAAGACCGTGATCAAGTTTATCAAAAAGCACATCTTCACTCGCTTCGGAGTCCACGAGCAATTATCAGTGATGGGGGATCACATTTTTGCAACCGTTCATTCGATGCCTTGTTGGCTAAGTACGGAGTACGTCATAAGGTTGCACTACCATATCACCCACAAACAAATGGACAAGCTGAAGTATCCAATCGAGAGTTGAAGTGGATTCTCCAGAAGACAGTAAACTCTTCAAGAAAGGACTGGTCTCTACGGTTAGATGATGCTCTCTGGGCCTACAGGACAGCATTCAAGACACCCATCGGGATGTCTCCTTTTAGGCTGGTATATGGGAAATCTTGCCATCTACCTGTTGAGTTGGAGCATAAGGCGTACTGGGCACTTAAGGCCCTGAACTTTGACATACTTGCTGCTGGTGAGAAACGCAAATTTCAGCTTTCAGAGCTTGAAGAACTAAGAGATAAGCTTACAACAGTGCTCGAATCTACAAGGAACGCACCAAGAAACTCCACGATCAAATGATCAAGAAACGTGACTTCAAAGTTGGAGATTGGGTGCTCCTCTACAATTCTAGATTGAAGATCTTTCCAGGAAAGCTTAAATCTCATTGGGCAGGACCATTTAAGGTGGTAGGGGTTACTTCATTTGGAGCCTACGAACTGGAAAACAAGAAGGGTGAAACCTTCAAAGTTAATGGGGCCCGACTGAAAAGGTATACTTGTCCTGCTGATGTTTCTACTAACTTGCTTGGAGTTTCTTTTGTCCAGGTACAGCAGGATCTTCTTCCCCTGTTTCGGAGTCGGCGCCACCTAAAAAGAGGTCTCTCCATGGCGGTTAAAACATAAGTTCCGAAAGCTGCGCAACTTAGTTCTAGGAAGTTGTGGGACCCCTTCCACTCCTCTTCCTCTTTCCTAAATCGGACTGCCGAGTCTAGCTTGAGACGTAAAGAGAGCAGCTGTGGGGAGGCAACCCACCACTATTTTCAATTTACAGGAAGAATTCTCTATCCTTTTTCTTACACTTACATTTACTTTACAGTTTTCTGTGGTGCTTCATAATTTGTCTAATATTATATAAAAAAAATTTAATATATATATATATATATATAATAATGCTATTAGTCTATTTGCTTATTTTTCTTCATAAGGAGTGGCAGCACATGAGGCAGTAATCACTTGAGTTCTTTGGCTGTTTAGAAAATTCTTTCCAGGCCTTGCGCAATTCTACAGCTGAACTCAAGTGTGGGTGGACGGTGCAACACACCGTGAAACGACTCTGGGGAGTATTCTCAATCCTTTTCACTCTTTACTGTTACACATACTCCCCTCTGAACTGTTATGTGTAATTTTGTTTCCCGTTGGATTGCTTGCACAATATTAATACTTCCAAAGCAATGAGGACATTGCTTCACTCTAAGTGTGGGGTGGGGTAACCTCCTTCGTAGCTTATCTTTTGTGTATCTTTGAGCTCTTTTCTCTTGCATTTGTTTGACTCCTGCTGTGTTGCTCAACTTGGAAGGAAAGCCATAGAGGAAGTATAATTGGTTAGCTGATCTTGGGGTGCAAAATTTTTAAAATTTTTCTGGTTTTAATTGATTAAAATGAAGTCTATGTTCTATTGATGCTAAAATGATTGAGAATACTCACCATCTGAACCTTTTTTAGCCTTGGGCCTTGGAATGTCTGGATTGAAATGGTTGGAAAAAGAACAAGGCAAGGTACTCCGCTGATCCTAAGCATGCTTAATTTTAATTCTGATCCAAAGTCAGGCCTCGTCCACTTGGTTATTAAGTCCTTTGGGGTGCCTCATCACCTAGCTACCTAAGGTCCTTGTGATCTGGGATAGTTGACCCAAAGCCGTACATGGGTGAGAGAAAAGTCTGTGGTGAAAGAACTTAAAAGCGCTTAAATTATAAAAAATGTGCAATCATTGTGCTAAATGAAAATATAATCTTCTCTATGGATCAAGAGTATGTGGCATTGAAAGGTATGATGGAATAAGATCTTACTTCATGCCCCTTGTCGTTCTAACGGTTTGAGAATGTAAAGGTGGATTGGCTCATTGCTAAAGGCGAGGTTCTTATGGTTTTGTTTCTCTATTATTAGCTTTGAATGACTTCTTGTTTTATGAAAAAGAAAAATGCCCCTGTATTGGTAAAACTAATAATCCTTCTTCTGTGTCCTTCCTTTTGAGTTGAGTTTCATTCGCTTGACTTGAACTCGTGTTTGAGAGTTTTGCTTGAGGACAAGCAAAGAGCTAAGTGTGGGGTGATTTGATAAGTGTGAAATTTATATAGTTTTATAGGTGCTAGATCATTATTCTACGTAACTTTTTACGCACCTTATCACACTTATCCTATGCTTTTTGTAACTCTTACTTTGGGTAGGAACTAATTCCAATTTATATGATAAAATCAGGAAATGATGACAGAAATACATAGTTCGCCTCACGAACTTTCCAACGCAACAAACGGGGACCAAAACAGACTTATAACGAAGAATCTGGGGCCGACCGAAGATTGGAGTATACTCGTGTATATATATATGTTGCAACCGCATGAGCCACCGCCTCATAAGTGGCGGACGTGGAGGCGGACCACAGAGGCACTACCGCCTCATAAGTGGCGGTACATCAGGCGGACGGCAATAGACACAACCGCCTCTTGTTAGGCGGTACATCAGGCGGACTTGAAGAAGAAATGTGAGGCAACCGCCTCATACATAGGCGGACAAGAGAGTCAGGACCGCCTGTTAACTGGCGGTTCTCAAGAGGCGGACAAGCATGTATCGCACGCCAGAACAGAATTTCGAACAGTTTTCTTCTCCGTTCGCGTGCGCCGCATTCGAACTGCTACTTCATTAATTGCTACAGCCCACCTTAATTTCTGCACGCGTGACTAGCTCTGCAATCAATTGCTCTGCCCCCAATGAAATCTCTGACTCAAATCTTCACCGATCTGCACCAACTCCACCGCCTCTACTCGCTAGCTCACTATCCCTGTCACTTCTCTTCCTTGTCTGTTTCCCATGTCCTCCGCCTATATAAACCCACGCTCTGCAAGTTAAAAATCATCAAGTCATTCACC
This sequence comes from Limonium bicolor, assembly GCA_023374045.1. Taxonomy (NCBI): domain Eukaryota; kingdom Viridiplantae; phylum Streptophyta; class Magnoliopsida; order Caryophyllales; family Plumbaginaceae; genus Limonium; species Limonium bicolor. The sequence continues at coordinate 342,238,180 of CM041776.1, read as the reverse complement.
CACGATCCAGTCATTCACGCACCTATCAGTCGATCCATTCACTCCATTCACTTCATCAAAAATCGCTCCACTCCATTCACAAACCCATTCACAAAATCACCCGACACCATACTACTCCATCGCCCCCACCTTCACCTTTTCCATTTCACAAACAATTCACTTACGTACACATCCATTTACAATTCACAAATCATTCGACCACCACCACAAAACTCACGCCCCACCATTCTCCATATATTATCATCTGCCTCAATTCTATTCCGGGCTGTCAGAATAACGGAGCAGGAGTCAGCGAACAGATGATTTCTATTACTCTTACCTCTGCTCATTTATTTAACATGTCCGGTTAGATTATTTATACTCTGGGAGATGGTTATTATTAGTTTGTTTTAATTGTGCACTTTATTTTACCGGTTTAAGTTAATTATAATTTGATACGATTAATGTTATTATCTCGCTTTTTAATAAATTACATGAGTTTATTAAATTGCTTTACGAAATCTATTTTGATCAGATCCGTGATAAATAGATAGGTCATATTAATTGTTATGTCTGTGGAAAAATTTATTCTGATTGAATAAATATAGTATTTCAGATGCAAAATTATATTCCTTTTAACTAGCCGTTTACATGTGTTTTGCCTGAGTTTAGATCAAACCTTGCATGTTCTGGTAAACGAGGTCATTAGAATTTAGGATTTAAATCTAAAGACTATAAAAGGAATTTTGCCAAATTATTCTTAATTAAACCGGTAGAATAGCGTAATTAATCAAACGAGTAAAACCTGAACCCAGAGTCCGTTCTTCCATATTCACAACCACTTTTATTATTCTGTTATTTTAATTATTAGCTGTTATTTAAATTCTTGTTGTCTTTATTATAATTCACAGTTTAGAACAAAACAAAATTCCCCCTCAATTTATAACCTTTGCTAAGTCTAGATAATTATCACATAGTCCCACGGTTCGATACCTGGTTCCCATAAACTCTACTACAATAACCAGGATTTTTGCAACCTGACGGTTTCCTGATTTATTATTCTCTAAGATTATTTCTTTGTATTTAATAGGTCAGATTTATCGTTTGCAATTTTATGACATTGTTACAAATGGGTAACATATGGGTAAAAACCGAGAATTATAGAAAGTATAAGGTTAGGAATGATATTTATAACCTTTTGGTATAGTTTGGTAATTTTTGGAGTTATATATAAGGTTTTATAAAGATATATGTATAATATATAATTTTAATGACATTAGAAAACTATGTATTATAAATTGGGGAGATGTGGTAAATATACAAAGTTTGGTGGTGGGAATTTAATTAAAATAGACCTAGGGTCTGCTCGGAAATTATAGCCTTTAAAAACTATAGGTTATAATTATATTAAGGTTTAAGGATTATAATATAGGTATATATTATAAGTGTAACAATGAAATATAATTTGGGGTTGATTTGTAATTTTGGAAGTATAATGGGAGATAATAACAACCAAGTGTCTAAGGTGCTGTTTGGTATTTTAACAATATCTACTATAGGTTTATGTTTTAATGACATAAATGTCATAATATATGTTATATAACTATATATAACATCATATAAAATATGTGGTGGATTTTGTGAATATTTAGGAAAATGGGTGTTGTTCGGTAATATGAACATTTTTGAATAAAAAATTATAATGTGGTTTTAATGTTATAAGGGTGTAACATTTATAATATAAGAAATATTCATTAAAAGAGAATGAATATATTATAAAGACTTACCATATAATAAATAGTCCCATAATACATGTATATAAATAAATATATGTTATGGAGTAAAAAAATATAATATGGTTCAATAACCATGTATTATCATAATTTAAGATGATATAAGATAAAGGGAAAAGAATTACAAACATTAGATATGGAAATTCTAATGTTAGGAGTATACATGGAATAATAAGGATTTGTATAATTCAAGTATTTTTACATATGAATTATACTACATTTAACTTGGAAAAACAAACCTTAGGAAAATAAATGCTAAGGTGAAATGTATAATATATGGTTAAGAATTATACATGCAATATAGAAACAAACTATATGGTATACAAGAGTATATTAAGTTACATGCGATAACAAGGTTCAACATTAAGTATATAATTATACAAGACAAGACTACGCATGTAATATAACGTTTTTCCAAATCCCGAGTTAAGCCGACAAACGTTGACAGTTAATAACGGGGGGTTAACCGGGAGGTATTAGTGACGGTACGGGATACCGTAGAGTTATGTTGTTATATGGGATTCTAATTAATAGCGTTGTGTATTATTAGACTGTTAGAGACGACACGAGGAGCATCGGATCTAGCAGATTCATACTCCACGGTTATGGCTGCGCTCGGTGGTGGCAGAAACGTGGCTGTTTTGGGGGTGGGACCCACGTGGGTCCCACGTGGGGTCCTACATTCTACTCCAATAATATACCGCCACATATAAAACAACCACAAAACAGCCAGACCAAAACAACCACAAAACAACCATGCCGAACGCACCCTATACTTTCAGGGTGAACGGTATGTTGTTACGTGTCTCTGATTGTCTCTGAGGGCTTCCTCAGTTCAGACTTCTGTGTAATCTGTGATAAGATTGTTTGTCTGAATGTGTGAATAAATATGCATGAACTGTATATTTTTAGCTGCTTATTGTATACTGTTGTTGCGATAACAGTATTGGTTCGTATATATGGACCTATATATATAAAACGAACTAGCGGCTATGGTGCTATCTTATATGTAATATAAGGATCGTCAGAAAAACGATGTAGCACTAGGATAATAAGATATACATATTATCCGAGACTTTAATACGGAGCATTGGCCTTTCTAACGCCGCTCTCGTATCTAGCACTGGATCCCGAGTTTACAGACTCCGGATTGGACTAACGACCTTAGTCTGCTGTGTTAGAAAAATTGGTAATGCGATGCGATGGTATAATTAATTAACGTAACAAAGCCAAGAGGATGTGGCTCTTGGTGCGCGCTGTGATCACAAAAACGATACCAGGATGTCCGCGTACGGGTCCGCAAGTATCAAGAAAATTTCCTGTGAGCTAGAATGGCTCGTTGGTCGGAGACTCTACCGCTGGAGTGGCTACTGCCGTGGGTGACCCGCCATAGTATATGAGTAATTTAGAGGGACGTCGTTTTTAACGAGACGTTGTCACTAGGTATAACCGAACACTTATTACAGTTGAGACTTGTACATTGGCGAACAATATTGGTTTATATACCAAGGACGGGAGTTGGTACTTGTTTATTATTCTCGTTGTTTCGCCTTGTTGTTCATTGGTTATACTGTGTGGTTTATATTATGTGTGTTGATGGTTGTGTTATTGTATGGATATTACTGTTAAATGTTTTACAGTTTAAATATTAAAACGGTATTGCATGTAACGAACCTCATGCTCTCGACCAATTAATTGAGGGGTTTGAGGAGGCATGACGGGGCATGTGATAACATACTCAGTAGGGGCTGATTCCATACCACAAACCATCTTTATTTCAAGAGACTAGCTGGTGAGTCGACGCGGGGCGCGACAGTTGTGTTTACTTTTGGTTAGACTTGGTACGGTTTGAGACTACTGTTATTTTGGAGTCGGGTTTGTAAACCGAGGTGTGTATTTTGGTTAGATGCTCACGTGTACGGTTTGTAATAAACGGTTGTTGTTGGATATGTTTTAGATTGTTTAAGCACTACTATCTATCTCTTGTGGTCACTGCGGGAATACGTTTCGTATGTTGATTATCATGTAACTCGTTATCACCCGTATGGGCGAGTGATAACAGTAACACCTTTAGTGCGACAGTCTGTTATTTACCGCTGCGATTTATTTACTAAGTACGACGATTATATTATAATTAGGAGCCGGATTAGTAGGGGTGTTACAGGTAGGGGAAAGTGTCAGAATCGAGAAACCCATGCAACTGCCGCCAGTGATAAGTTCGTACTTTCCATGGCTGGAACTGGGAAGAGGAGAAAGGATGGAGGAAGGGAGATGGGAGGGCGAGAGAAGAGATTGCAAGACAAAATGTCTACATTGCTTACCCTTATAATGTGTGGCGCACAAGTTAAAGAAACTGTTTCATGATTATTGTATACTATTTTTATTATTTTTATAGAAATATTTTTTTATAAGAATTATAATTTAGATGTTATAATCATAATCATCTTTAAAATATAGAACTGGCAGTGTGGGACCTCCAAAATAAACCAAGCAGCCACCACTTTTCTTAGTTGTATTTGCATCAAGATGTGAGATGTAAATTAGGAACAATTAAGAGCTTGAGATTTTTTTTTGTGATTTATAGGTTAATATGTGTAGAGTCTTTTGTAGAAAACATGAGGGGTGATTGCTATATACCTAAGACATAGAATAGGATAGAGCTTTACTCTGTACAAGGTTTTCGAAATTTCACGTGTAATGATCATTTTTCCTACTTTTTGGCGTTGAAATGTTTAAGGGAAAGGATCGGAGTGGATGTTATTTCTTTTTGAAGATTCTTTGTATAAAGTTTTCCTTGTTATTTTTTTAACTCTTAGAACATAATAATAAATCATGAGGAAATACACGGTGCACAGCAAAAGCCCAAAGAGATTAGGTAGCTCTTGCCTGGGAACAGGCTCAACCAACAACAGCTTTGAAATATACCTACACAAGGTTGTATACTTGTGCATGATCACAAGAAATGTTGCCACTAAGGCATCTACAAGAGATAGTAACAAGAGTGGATAAAGTTCTCCTAAAGAAGACTCGAGCACAGACTCATACTCAAATAAGAAAATAGAAAGGGAAAATTCACGAGATACCCCTGTTTTCTTTCGTAATTCACAATATACCCCTATGATTTTAGTAATTCAACTTTTAACATGTTTAAACGTTGTCCAAAATTGATAAAACTTTACATGGACGATGCTAAAGTGTTATATTTTGGTCCAATATCAAATGTGAAGTTTTTTAAGCTCACATGTGACCTGTGGGACCTAATGAACAGTCACATATTCATTGGGTCCCACAGGTCACATGTGAGCTTAAAAAGCTTCAAATGTGATATTGGACCAAAATATAACACTTTAGCATCGTCCATGTAAAGTTTCATCAATTTTGGACTACATTTAAGCATGTTTAAAGTTGAATTACTAAAATCACAGGGGTATATTGTGAACTACGAAAGAAAACAGGGGTATCTCGTGAATTTTCCCAAATAGGAATGACAAAACAAACGAGACAGCCGGATACTTTTTTTATAATGCAATGGTTCTGAGGAGACCAAAAACCAGCCTGGGGCAACGCATGGTAAGGAGAGGTAGCGCGACAGGTGCACTGCCAAGCCCGTTGTCTATTGATAGATTGCTTCGTTAATCTTGGCAGCCTCCGGGAGGCCCTGGGGCTGCAGCGTGAGAGGGGGGGCTGAGAGGTCAACAACTAAGTTGATACCCTGACTAGAAGAGGAGCTCTTTCCTTTCTTTAAAGTTGGCTCGGACTGCGAGGGAGGGGTTGAAGCATCCATTCCTTCAAGCTTGAAGGTGGCCCAAAAAGTCCTTTTCCCGCCACTTGGACTTCGAGCCTCTGATAGAAAACACTTAAGAGGAGCCACACCATCATCAAATCCACCATCTTCAGAGTTGGTCGTGTGGGCGTTTGGATGGGAGCCTAAATGATCAGACACGCCCGCACCATAGTCCTCCTTGGTTGCTTCATTAGAAGAAGGAGGAAGAGAGAGGACGGAAAATACCATGTGCAATGCACCAAGTCTCACAACCATCCTTCAAGTTGGCTTTCTTACTGAAATAAGGGCCTGAAGCCCTGAGCCAAGGTCTGTATGGAAAAACTCCCGCATGTGGATCCGCTTGATAAGGGTACTCCTTTGTGGCATGGAGGAAAAGGCCGCAACAAAAGCAAATGGACGTAAAACGCTCATAGGTAATCCTCAAGAGGAGATCCCGCCCTTCAACCGAGACTTTGACACATCTAAGAACCGGCAACAAAACATCAAGAAGAACCTTGAGATGTAGGAAGTCACCACCTATCCTACCCTTATCCTCATTGAATTCGAGGAAGCTCCACAGGCGGTTGTCGATCCACGTGGCAAAGGATTGATTATGAAAAAGGAAGGGAACCACATGAATTCAGACTCATATAGGAAACTATTGGAATCTATGATCTTATGGGGTGAGCAATTTGTCAATCGAGTTCAGGATGATGAGAGAGCTATCATAGGACCATGGCCCCTTATCAAGGACGGATTGAGTGAGGTCGGGGCAGTCCAATTCCAAAAAGAATATATTCTTTTGGGCGCTATGAAACTTGAGCTCTCTTTCTAACCGCCAGATCCTTGTAAGCGAACTCCCTATGCTACGAATGCAACCATTTTACTAGTGAAGACTTTCACAAGAAGGCAACGATCAAAGGGGGAAGGAGCCGATTCGACAATGAGACCGTGAAGAGAAGTCGTCATGCATTCCTCGGACGTGAGTGAGAGATCCTCACACTTGGAAGTGATTTCATCCACCGAGGTGTTCATGGCGACGAAGGACGAGCGATGGACAGATCTAAGAGGCTGAGTTTAGCGGTGGCGAGACCGCGAGAGATGGGACAGGCAGTGGGGTACACAAGATTGAGAGAATAATTGGAAGAACGGAGGGTGGAAGTAGAGATGGTTTAGCAAGGTTGATCGAGGAAGGAGAAGAGAGAGACAGGGAGGGGATCCACTCCCGCATGCAGGCAGGCAGATAGGAACTACATTCCCAAGGAAGATTTGTCAAAAATCAGCTTGTGAACCTACAGGCCTAATCGTATGCCGTAAGCGAGACAGTCAGCATTGTACAAGTAGACGAGGAAAAACCGTGAGAATGGTCACACGAGGGAGATGGAATTGTAGGATTCAACAAGGCTTACTCATAGGGATGAGGTGATTGGGGAACTCGTTGAAGATGAAGGAAACGCTCTCACCGAACAGAGAATTTTGTATACTGTTTTCCTTGTTGGTCAGAGCAATGTCATGTAAGAGAGATGTTACTTCATTTCTTTCTGGAGTTTTTGACATTTATTTGTAAGAAATCGTGTAATTTCCAAGAGAACTTTGCGGGGACAATTCTTTATTCGGATATCTAGATAACCCTGTTTGCTTTATTATAGGAAATGATTCAAGATTTCATCCCCCAGATTATTACTAAGATATGTTAACGAGTAAGGGATTTTGCAGTTATACATAGTGATTTAATAATAAAAAACCCCGTCCCGTACGAGTATATGTGCAACTTGCTTCTGTATGGCCATAAAACACCCTTAATTAAACACCATGTCAAATTAATGTTCCAAAGAGTAAACACGGCGTCTATAGTTAATCTTTTCAGCACAATCGATTTGGTCTTGGAGGCCCCCAACTTACTCAAAGAATGTCTTCATCTTAACGTATTGCATGGTCTGAGTGGACTTGGACCCTCACCTACTAGTTCGTTGACTACCTTCCATTGCCAATGTGCAACTTGCTTCTGTATGGCCATAAAACACCCTTAATTAAACACCATGTCAAATTAATGTTCCAAAGAGTAAACACGGCGTCTATAGTTAATCTTTTCAGCACAATCGATTTGGTCTTGGAGGCCCCCAACTTACTCAAAGAATGTCTTCATCTTAACGTATTGCATGGTCTGAGTGGACTTGGACCCTCACCTACTAGTTCGTTGACTACCTTCCATTGCCAATGTACACGTCTATGACTTGAATTGGTCATAGAAAGAAACTAATAAAAACAGTAGGTTTTTCCTTCAAGAATTCTGAACCGCGGTATCGAATTTTGCCCTTCTTCTTCTACTACTCCTTCACATTGCATGATTATTGATTAGCCATATCGATCCGGTTGCTAGAAAATCACGAGCATTATCCAAAGTTATGGCGTCACGCCCCTTTCTTCTTCTTTATTTCCGCTCTTTCCTTCTGATCACCATCCTTTGCCTGCCATCAATCCTCACCATCACCGCCAAGGTAATTATGAGAGTTGGTGACACCCTTTCTACGAGTGATCCACCATTGCAATCACCTTCTGGTGATTTCAGCTTCGGGTTCCATCGTCTTCCTAACGGAAACACCTATCTACCTTCCATCTGGTATACAAGCATACCAGATACAATAGTCTGGTATGCCGCAGGTGGTTTTGTAGTGCCAAAAGGTTCCAAATTAGCTTTAACTGATGGAGAAGGTCTCGTCATCAGGAATCCCCAGGGTAAAGAGGTATGGAAGTCCCTGCAAAATGTACCGACTGATCACTGTGCCTTGAATGATACCGGAAATTTGATTATCTGGGGCACTGATGGGCAGTCCCTGTGGGAGAGCTTTGACCAGCCAACTGATACCTTATTGCCTACCCAGACGATGGGAAAGGGGCGAGCGGTCTACTCGAGGCACACAGAGAAGAACTTCACCAGGGGAAGGTTTATGATGCGACTTCTGGAAGGTGATCTTATACTTAATACCAGAGATCCTAACACCGACACTACCTATTATGGAAATTACTTCACCAGCAATACTTCAACAGGTTCTTCTAATCTGGTCATCCTTTTTAATAGACTCACATCCTTATTTTATACATTGTGGTGTGGAGCATTGATCGAAATGACCATTTGAAGGCTGGTCTTCTTTTATATAGTAAAAATAACCATATGAATCTTTTTAACTTTTAATTAGTACAATACAAAGGGAGACTTTTTCTAAATCTAGTTTACGATATGACCCAAAATTATGATCAGGTGATAATTGCACTAAGCTACCGATACTTTACCAATTAATTAACTCACTTTGTTAAAACGGATTAAAAACTTATTTACGTTCTTATATATGTAAACACTTGTCTGCAATAGTGATACGTATGAGTGTAATCCTAATAATAACTTTGGTTTTCAGGGATCTTGCTCACGTATAATGCGTCAGGTCACATGTATGTAGTTAAGAAGAATATGATCAAAGTTGAGCTCACAGATGGAGCTGAGGTACCAAAACCAGCAAAAGATTATTATTTCAGAGCTACTCTCAACTTCGATGGAGTGTTGGTTTGGTATTACCATGAGAAGAGGAATGCGACAACCAATTCCAACGGCGGCAACACGTCAAATTGGACGGTGATCAAGTCCATCCCAGACAACATATGCTTTGCTATGACGGGAGGTATTGACAGTGGTGCTTGTGGGTATAACAGCATTTGTAATCTTGGGAAAGATCAAAGACCCACATGCCAATGCCCACCTAAATTCTCTTTTGTTAATCCTCGCGACACTTACAGTGATTGTAAACCTGATTTTGAGGTAAGTGTTTGTAATGGAGAACAAGAAAACAATTTGTATCGGTTGGAGAGGCTTCCCTATACAGATTGGCCGCAGAGAGATTATGACAAAGTGGACACTGTTGAAACCGAGGAAAACTGCACCAGGTATTGCTTGGAAGATTGCTTTTGTGTTGTTGCTGTCTTTAGTGTCAATACTTGTTGGAAGAAAACGTTACCTCTGTCTAACGGCCGAAGGGCCGGCAGGGCCATGGCTTTTATTAAAGTGAGAGACAATATTACACAAGTTGCACCACTTGATCCCAATCATCATAAGAGAGCAACTGGTGTGATCATATTTGCTTTATTGGGCACTTCTGGTTTCTTCAATGTGCTGCTGTTTTCTTTTGGGGTGATGGTCATATGGTTCTTGCATCACCGTCGGCCGAAAAGAAAAGCTTTAGGGGTACAAAATGGTAGGTTCGATACTAGTGTTAGTTGCTTCACATACAACCAGCTAGACGACGCAACTGAGGGGTTCAAAGAAGAACTAGGAAGAGGCGCTTGCGGTATTGTGTATAAAGCTCATTGGTCCGGTCATGGGGTCGAATCTGATGGTTCGGAGACCTTTGTGGCTGTGAAAAAGATCGATCGGGCATCCCTAGGAGAAGCCGAGAAGGAACTAAGAGTTGAGGTGAACATAATTGGACAAACCCACCACAAGAATCTAGTGAAAATGATAGGGTTTTGTGAAGAGGACGAGCACAGGATGCTGGTCTACGAGTACATGAGCAATGGATCGCTAGCAGGTTACCTTTTTGGAGACTTAAAACCCTCTTGGAGTGCAAGGATTGATATAGCCAAAGGGGTTGCAAATGGTCTTCGTTACTTGCATGAGGAATGCTCAACACAGATCATACATTGTGACATAAAGCCACAAAACATACTTTTAGATAAATCCTACCAGCCAAAGATATCAGATTTTGGGTTGTCAAAGCTTTTGAAACTAAACCAATTTCAAACTCACACAGCTGTTAGAGGTACAAAGGGTTATGTCGCCCCCGAATGGTTCAAGAATAAGCCAATTGACGTAAAAGTCGATGTGTACAGTTTTGGTGTTCTTTTGCTTGAGATTGTGTCGTGTAGAAGATGTGTTGACCTTTATAACATCGATCATGAGAAAGCCGTGTTAACTGATTTTGCCCTCAAGTGCTACGAATCTGAAGACGTAGGTGCTTTACTGGTTGATGATGATGTAGAAGCTTTCCAAGACATGGAGAGAGTTGTCAACTATGTGAAAGTTGCGATTTGGTGTATACAAGAAGATCCAAAAGACAGGCCTTCGATGAAGCAAGTTAGCCAAATGCTCGAAGGTGTTGTTGAGGTTACAACCCCTCCTCATGTCACCAATTCTGATTCATTTAGCATCACTTGCCAATAAGGAATTGGATTATTATTTTTCCGCACATTTTTATCTAGTTCTCTTCTAATCTACAACACTCTAACATAGATTTTTTTTTCTTCTTTTGAATAGTATCTTGGCAATGAGATAGAAATTAATTTTACATACTAAATAGGAATAAATCAAGAAATTGTGTGAATGATGTCATTTTGAAAATATTATACGTACGCTTAATGTCGAAGGGATGTAACATCCATGTAACTTTTTTGTTTATTTAAGATAAAATTCACGAGATACTCCTGTTTTTTTTTCGTAATTCACAATATACCTCTGTGATTTTAGTAATTTAACTTTAAACATACTTAAATGTTGTCCAAAATTGATAAAACTTTATATGGACGATGCTAAAGTGTTATATTTTAGTCCAATATCAAATTTGAAATTTTTTAAACTCAAATGTGACATGTGGGACCCAATGAACAGTCACATCTTCATTGGGTCCCACAGGTCACATGTGAGCTTAAAAAGCTTCAAATTTGATATTGGACCAAAATATAACACTTTAGCATCGTCCATTTAAAGTTTCGTCAATTTTGGACAACATTTAAGCATGTTTAAAGTTAAATTACTAAAATCACAGGGGTATATTGTGAATTACGAAAAAAATAAGGGTATATCGTGAATTTTCCCTTTATTTAATTGGATCACTTTTATTTTCTTGAGATTATATTGTTTTTTCGAAGCACTTTTATTGAAGTTGGTCTCGGATAATAGTATTCTTGCTCCTAATTAAAGTGATCTATCTTAGCTACATCCAAATGTAGTTATAGATGGTTACATACATGTATATTTGTACTATAAAATTCGTATAGTTAGTAAATAAAAACTATACGGATGTATATGTAAAGTTATACACTGAATTCTGATATTACTGAAATTCTACTAGATGTACATACTAACTTCTTACACTGTACAATAAGCTTACAAAACCTGTACTTTTACAGTATACAAACTCTACAATTTTGATTGTAGCTAAAGATAGCTACATATTATTGAATGTGGTATCTCCTACGCTTAATTACTTATTTTCAGTCTCTTATTAATATTTTGCAACAAAATGACGATGTCCTCCCCCTCTCTCCTCCCCTATAAAATGACGCCGCCCCAATTCACCGCCCTTTTCCCCTAGTCACCACACCACCACCGTACTCACCACCTTCCCTGTTCAAACGCCCAAACCCCTCAAAATCTCCAGCTCTCCCTCGCATTGTCCTTTCCCTTTCAATCAAACAACCTACTTGCAACCACCTCCACAAAACTGCCTACCACTAACCATCACTAGAAACATAACTAGTTGGTGGTGGAGCTAATGAAGGTTACCATTCTTCTTCTTAGTCCACATCTATAAATAAGCCTCTAAAGGTGAAGCAAAACAGGATAGAGTCGAGCAATGTATTCATTGACAATCTTCATAAAGGCACAACTTTAGGCTCACTATGGAGGTTATTTCAACAGTTTGGAAGAACCGTGAATGTGCACCACCCTAGTAATGGAGGATACCAACAAACACTCAATATGCATTTATGGGATATGAGAATATCGAGCAGGCAAAGAACTCATACTTGGGGCTGATGGTTGGCTTTTAGATGGGGTAAGGATTAATACCCAATTTGCTCAGCCCCTGAGGAAACAAAGATCAGCAGAAGCTCACCTCGCCTCCAAAAGAGCCGACCTATAATCACACTCGACACAGTAACATCATCAGGCTGCACAATTCCCAATAGTAGAGCTTCCAAATGCTGGGCAGAGGAGTTGAATAGGGACTCTCCGAAGGTAGATGATGAAGCTCAAGGACCCCAGGTCCATCTGTCTCCATCGGGTGTCATTATTCCCTTGTTAGACAGGAGTGTGTCGGTGACCACGCACGTTAAGAAGATGACAAGTCTATGAAGCATTCGCTAGTGATGTTGGAGTGGAGCATATCATGTGTATCTCGGTCTGTGAATACATCATTGTTTTCAGGAATATAGAAGAACGTCAATTGTTTGTAGAGAAGGGAAAATGGAATATGGATGAATAGTGTGGAGAATTGGCAGGAGCGAGACCAAGGCCGAAAAGAGTGGTTAACGTGGTTATCAGGGGTATCCCACCCCAGGCATGGTCAAGGCAGTCAGTCAATGAGGTTCTTCAAGGTTTGGGGGAGAATAGAAATCGAAACTGATATGAGTCAGGTACCAATCAATTTTGAAGTATGTGCTACCATCAAAACTCAGATTTGTAAAATTATTAATAAAGAGATTGCAGTCGTCTTTGATAACATAAGATCGGCGATAGATGTAATAGAGGTGTGGTCTGAGGAGATCGGTGAGAAAGTTACATTGATGCAGAAAGAGGAAGAAAACTCTGGTAAATCGTCGTCGATAAATTGGAAGGAAAACGGTAAGGTGTTAAGTCTCTATGACAGATCAGCAATCACAACACCTACACGTGGAAGGGTGAGAGGTGACATGTACACCGATATTGGCGATAATGGAAAAGGAAGAATCGGTGCAGCCACCACGAGACGACACAGAGTTGGACTGGGGAATAGCTACCAAACAAGTCCCGAGTCAATGCCAATAGAATTTTACTACTAAAGTGTTGGTTGGATTCCTTAGGGAGGTAGTTATGACTGGTGGTTTATGAAAAGACAATGAAATTGTAAACAACAGGATACATGGTGATACACACGTGGACTCAGATATTCAAATCCTCTGTGGTGTGTTGGAATTCTGGGAAGTATTCAAATAGTTGTCGGCATGGTCATGCATAGGGTATAACGGCTGTATGTGAAAATTTTTTTTGATGTTGGGATGCAACAAACAATTTAATATAGTGGAGGAACCTCTGATCCATAGAGTAAAGGAGGCGATGGCTCCTATATCCACGAGTCCCCACATGCAGAAAGAGGCACAAATTTGTTTGCTCCCAACCATCACTTCCTATACCGGGTGCTAATAATGGCAATTTAAGTAAAGTAAGGAGAATTCCATCTTAGATAACTCAACAAACTCAATTTGCTCCAGTGAGGAGGAGGTTCGCCAGAATATAAGTTTTGAATCTCCTATTATACCAAACAATGGTAGGCCTACCTTGGTGAAAGGACAAGTATTAGATAAAATCGAGCTACATGTTGAGCTCTATTCGGAAATTTCTGGCTCGTAAAAACCGGTTTTTCAACATCCTCGAAGCAGAAAGTCCAAGCAACCAAAATTTAGACCTTTATCGGAAGTAAGAAAATGTTTTAAATATGGACAGCGGCTTCGTATAACCTATCCATACCCAAGGAAGTCTCTAGTGAACATTGATCGCATTCTAAGAAGGGGTTGTAGTAAACCAACTCCTAAGAGGTGAACACAGAAAAAATGTATACAACATCTAAGAAACCTTATAGCAAGACTCAAACGAAGAAGATAACTGGGTTGCAAAATACCACTCAAGTAGAAAACGGTATGGGTGGTCTGTCCTGGAATCCAATGATCTACATGTTGCATAAAGGATAGAAGACAACAGGGAATTGGAGCGTGTGGATTTTCTCGAGACGGTATAGATTGTTTGTTTTCTAGAGTTGGGTGAACGCTACTGCATCCAAATGTTATTTTATGTTAATTTATTCTTGTTATATGCTTAGCGGGGTGAAAACCTTAGCTGATAAACCCATGTAATGGTTACATAGCTATTCATGTAGTCCCTTGATAAAAAAATGTTGTGAATGATGTGGTAGTAGTAGAAGGGACTTTACCTTAAAGCTTGACATGGAAAAACCTTATCGTAAATTGAAATGAAATTTACCAGAGATAGCCTACATAGTGTGGGTTTCAACTTCAAGAGGGGTAGATTAGCCTAGTGAGGGACCGTGTTTATGCATATTGTGTCAACTTTTGTTAGTGGGGCAATAGGTCCAATGTTTAAGCATCTTCTTGCCTACACCCATATGTAGCTTAAGATAGCTACATTGACTGCACCTCTAACAATGCTAACATGTACATTGCATAAGAAAAAATTGTAAGATGAAACAATCTATTGAATTTTTTTTGTACACGGAATGTATCGATTTGTAGGCCCATATGTACAATTATGTATGCCCACATGTACAGTTAATATAGTCAAATATAGTTACATGTGGATGTAGCCATGAGTTGGCAACTAAAAGTCAGGTAACAATATATTAACCAATTGATCCTTCATAACAATTTAATGTTTTTGTTATTTTTGACATTTTGTTTTATATTATGATTAAAAATTTGAGTGAAATAAACTAATCAACTAAATGGATGAAGGCGGAACTACTTTTGTTTTTTTATATCACATACTTTTAAAAGGTGAGTGAACTAAAATCACCTGATACTGTAATTCATCAATGTTTTTGACTCATCGAAAAAATTCATCGGTTTGTGGCTATCCATCCTGTTACTTTTCGAAACAACCAACACCAATATTATCATATAAGGTTACACAACAATATATAATCGAAGTTATAACAAACTCTAGATGTAGTTAGTGAGCATAAATAAAAGTGGTAAAGCCATCATTCAATGCGTGAAAAGCACCTATAAACCGTGGTATGATTCACACTGACTATAAAAATAGAAAGCTCTTCCCAAGTCGTCATCACGGTCACTTTTATAGGATAACACACCATTATATAACATAAGTTATTAAAGCATCCATACTAACTATCTGTCATGGGTATTTTTCCAAAATAAAATTTTTCACTTGGAAGCCAAGTTCAGCGGTATGCATGGCACACATATAACATGCAAGCACACGCATTAATCGACAAGGGACAACGTCTAGGCAACCAAACAAGCAACACTCATGACCGGCGTCGGGCCAAGGCCCGACCAGCCTAACCGAACCAACCCTTGTGCCACAAGCATGACTAAGGGTGGTCTTGAACCGCCCCACTGTGAGTTCCCTCATCCTCACACCCCTTTGCCCAAGGGCATGGATGTGCGGGGCACTCCACTGAATGAACACCTTCCCTAGTGGAACAACCCCAGTGCCAAGGCACCTTCAGTAGGGACGACGCTGTGCACTCACCACCACCCGGACCATCTTGGCCATGCCCGACACAAGTCCCGACTTAGTGCGTTGCCCCTCGCACTCCGCACTTGCCCAAGTGCGGAACCAGGCATACGACAAGCGCGTGCTGGCCTATCTCAATATCAGGGACACCGGCAAAGGGGGCAAGGCCCCGAAGCTGTTGGAGGCCACTACCCACTATATGTTGTGGGAACCTGTCCAATAGACATTTGTTCTAGCCAGGTGCTCTCCAGGCAGCCGGGGGTACCCACGACTAGTTCACCTAGCTGCCGGCGTGGGCCTCGTGGGCCCAACACCTCCAAGGAGTCCAAGCGTCCCGACACCCCCATTCATGGGTAAAATATAGCCATTGAGGCTCTCGGGGACTTTGGTGCCCAGTCGGGACCCAGCCGTGTAACTAGGCCTGTCAAACGGGTTATCCGTTCGGGTTTTGGGTCATATCTTTTCGGGTCAATATCCGTTAGGGTCATTAAACTTTCGGGTCATTTCGGGTTCGGGTCATTCGGGTTCGGGTCATTTCGGGTTCGGGTTGTAATAGTGTCAGATAGAATCGGGTTTTGGTTATTTCGGGTCATAGTTAATATTATTTAAAAAATTATAATATAAATATATACCTAATTTCTATAAGAATATACAACTTATAGATTACAATACAATGCCTATTATGAATTTCATTTGGATATACTAAGTTAGAATCAAGTTTTTTGTCATATTTATTTGGGTCATTCAGGTTTGGAACAACTTATGATAACTATTATTTGATGTTATTCGAGTTTGGCTAATTTTTAATTACTATTATTTCGGGTCATTTCGGGTTCAGGTCAGTTTCGGGTTATAAATTTTCGGGTCATTTCGGGTTCGGGTCATTTCAGGTTTTACCTAGAGCTGATCATTCGGGCGAGCGGGCGGGTTCGGGCCGGGCCGAAGGAAAATTTTAGGCCCGTCGGGCCTATTTTAATAAACCAAGCCCGGTTTTTTACATGCTCGGGCCGGGCCGGGCTAGGCCCGGTTTTTTCCAGGTTTTGCCGAAGCCCGGCCCGCCCGGCCCGGTTTTTCAATTTTTTATATAAATTAATAAAAAAATTAAATTAATATATTTTAATATAGATTCATATATTATATATATATAACTTAATTAAAATTTATATATTATATATTTTTTTGTATATATTATATTAAATTTAAATTTATGTATATTTCATTTTTAAAATATAATAAAAAATATAAAAATCGGGCCGGGCCGGGCTTGCCCACGGGCTCAAAAAATGTGCCACGGCCCGGCCCGGTTTTTTATTCGGGCCTGGTTTTATGTCCAGGCCCGCCCGGAAGCCCGATCGGGCTCGGGCCTATCGGGCTTTTTTACGGGCCGGGTCGGACCGGGCTGCCGGGCCGGACACATTATGATCCCAATCGGGTTTTGGGTTTCGGGTTTATTATAATTAAACATTTTCGGGTTTCGGGTTCGGATAAAACGGACGGGTTTTCGGGTTGGGTCAAATTTTGATAGCTCTGCGTGTAAGGCTGCCTCGGGACAGGTCAGGCAGAAACTAACCAGCTGTCACAGTTCTTAATCCTAGGGGCGATGGCCTGAGCCCTAACCCAACCTGACCACAAGGAACTCATGTAGTGGAGGTCACCAAGTGTTACTCAATGAACGGAGGACTTGGGAGCGGGGCTTGCCGAGTTAGCATGTGGGTGCCTTGGAGCTACGCACATCAAGATGCGGGCTGTGTCGCTGAGAGTTGGTTGTGACACGCGAGAGACAAGTGATGGGTTAGAGGCCCTGGCACTTGGTCAAAACGCTGAGGTAACCTGACGAGGTTATGCAAGTAATGAGTTTGAGGTTCAAGTACTTGGCAGTGAGCTAGGCTCACCTTGAATGCAAGTGGGTGTGACCGGTCTTTGTGACTGGGGTTTGACTAGTGATGGTTGGTCCATGAGGGATCATGCAAGTCACATGCAAAGCCAAGTTGACACTAGGTGTCATGTGCAAGAACAAAGGAAAGGAGATGCACAAGCTAAGTTGCCATCCAACCCCAAAGTGTTATTGTGGCTTATTCTTGACTGGGTTAAGACAAGCTTACAACGGGGCCAAGTTAACTTTGACAAGCACAACATCTTAAGACACGGGCGCTGCAGTGCTAGGCACGGGCGTTGGCTGTGACTAGGTGTGCGGGGCAACGTCAAGTGACAAAGGCCACGACACGGTGACAAGGCTAAGGACATGTCCTAGGGGCGCTGGGTGATGCTAGGCCAAGACTAGACATGGGCCAGGAGCTTGTTTACGGGTGTGTCAAGATGCGCGGGGGATGTCAAGGTGCGAGCGCCAGGCGCTAAGGGCACGCTTGGGCAGGAGTGCCGCGACGTCAAGACAAGGCACGAGCACGCGTTGCCAAGACATGGGCGCTGGGCGCTAAGGTGTGCTTGGCGCGCGAGGACTCACTTCAAGCGTTGGGTGCTAAGGCAGCAACGAGGCACACGGAGCACGGGCGCGTGTTGGGCGCTAGGCGCCGTGTCACCCGAGAAGCCCTAATTTCTAGGGTTTGGCCAAAAGTCCTGGAACTGCAATTCGGTTGCTATTTTTATGCTCCATTCGGTTGAGATCCTCTCCATGAATATCTCCATGGCTTTAGGAATGTTCTTCGCAAAATATATTGGCGGTTGCAAGGTTGGTTCAGGGCTTCAGTAAAAATTGGATTTTTACTGGGGTTGTTATCGCATGTGAATATTTACTGCGGTAAACCTTGGAGTTGCCTTGAGACTTTTACCTAAGTGGTTACAAGTCTAATTCGAACATTGTGGGAATAATTCTAGCTGCTGGTTGTCTTGTTAAGTGGTTGGATTTTTGTGCAAAGAGGTTAGAGGCCTCTCCACAAATTTAGGAAGTTGTTGGAGTGAATCTAGATACTCCTAACTTCTAAATAAAATCGGCCATTAAAGATTAAAACTGGTTAGATTATTAAGTGGGAAAAGATAAATAAAAAGGAGGAGGTTGAGATATTCTCTCCTTCCTTGCGCAAGTAGTTAAGGGTGATTCCTAACTAGCTTAATTATTTATCTTTGTGGTTAATATCTTGTTGTTGAGATAATTGTGGGCTGACTTATTGTATTTAAATACAAAGGGAGGTGGCACAATTATAGGAAGGTGGTTATTGATTCGGTTGTGATACTCCTTGGAGGAGGGCGCCACAAATCTAGCTAACAAATAGATAAAAGCTATTTATCTTAAAGATAAATAGGCCGCTTATCTAGTAAGGTTGTTAAGATTCTAAGTTCACTCTCTCCCTTATAAGTACAAGGCGAGAAGGCTCTTGAAATCAGAATACAAACCGAGTTTGGAAAGATTGAGAGAATCCACTACGCTCCACACTATACTCACTCAACACAAAGGGATGATTAAGAAGAAAGGTTGGACCTTTGCTTCTAAATCAGAACCGCAAGAGAGAAAGAAAGAGAGCTTTGAGTTCTATTTCTTAATCCCACAAAAGAGTTTGATTGTTCAAGGTTAAAGACTCAACCTTTGCTAGAGGCCGGAGAGCAACGAAGTAGAGTTCCCTTCTTCCCTCTTTGTTCTCGGATTGGTAAGTGGTAGGAGTGCTAAAGGAAGTTAACCAACGCTAAATTCACCGTGTTGTCCAGCTCTAAACCTACCAACGGGATTTGGTGGTTGAAGAGGTACACGGCTAGAAGGTTAGCAAGTCAAGCTATGGGCGGTTTTGCATTCGAGTTCCTCTTCTTTGTCCAAGGCGCAAAGTGTATGGTTGCAAGCGACGGTGTTAACAAAAGGTGTTGGCTTGGCTAGAACCGATCGAAAGGGAGTTGAGGCTGATCAACTTGGGCGCGAGTTGAGCCGGTCATAGGGACTATTTTGTTGTGTGACACCATCCCCCCTAAAGAGGTTAATGTATCTTTCAGGCCATACTAGACGCAGACATGCCCCTTTGCAGCCAAAACCCGGCATTGTCATGGGACACTTCATAAATTCACTAAATAAGATGCAAGCTCCAATTTTCATGAAACTTTGCCAACACCCCTTATTAATCAAGGGTAACATTTGGCCTTCTTAGGTGCTCAGCAAAGTTGTCAAGATCCCACACGTTTTGAGCCAACTTCACATCGGCTGCAGCAGGGTGCCTGCGAACAGTGTCCAGATGGGCACTGGGTGCCTGCGGCAGTGTCCAGATGGGCACTGGGTGCCTGCGGCAGTGTCTAGATGGGCACTGGGTGCCTGTGGCAGTGTCCAGGCACCATCACCCTGCAGCATAAGGGACTGAGCGCCCTAGACAAAGTCTGGGCGCCTACGACACCACACCATTGCGCCCACAAGGCACACAACAAGGCTCGCGCGACATCGGCTGCGCACAACAAGGGTTGTGTGTCCTCGGCATCACGCCCCTAGGCCCGACCCTCAGGCCAACCCCAAAGGCTGGCCATGTTCATGGTACTTGCACAAGGCATACCAATCTAGATTTCCATCACATACAACCAGACAAGGCCAGCAACAAGGCATGCCATAGTTGTCAAGCTGCTTGCCCAAAAATGTGCGTGACACTATCCTAGTACATAAGTAGACAACAAGTTGACAAAGGAAGGTACAGGATTCAAGAGGATATCCATAATAAATATCGCCCACCTCCACCTTAAGCAACATTAATCCAAAATTGGCATAGTAGTGGAGAAGTAAAATAAAGAAGTGGCCACACGAGAGCTATGCCATTCTAGACATCCATTGGTCTTTAAATTCATTTTTCCTAGCAGCCCTCAAGCACTGTAGGGACTACCGTGGCATTGTTTGTATGATTCTTTGATTGATCAGACTCCAAAGATGGCTCAAAACCCCCCAAAGCACAAATCACCAACACCGACCACCAACTATAAAAAATAGGAGCCACCTTATGTTCTTGAAATTCACAACTACAATCAATTTTTTTAGTACAACACCTTATAATTCTTTCGCTTCTTGAATCTGAACTACACAAAATCAAGCATCCTCCATTGGAAGGCTCTGTCTCTTCTATCCTGGCAAGGAACCTCCATGGGACAACTGTACACCAGAAGTGCATTCAAACGGTGGTTATCACCCACTGCTACCACACAACCTAGATCACATACCTTATGAATCTTAAGGAGATTGGTTCCTCTGCCATGTTTTTCGGTTAGAAAAAACTCTACCGACACCTTATTCCTGACACATCTAATATGGGCAAGAGTTATTCTTTGTGTCATTGTCCCAGTTTTGCCACTACAACGCACACTAACATCAACATCCTTTAGATCCACTGCCATATCAAAAACAGTCTGCCCTTGGCACTATACCTCTCTCGGAGGAGATCATGCACTGGACATAGAAAAATAAAGAGGTAGACTCACCTATCAAATTTTATCCACATACAACACCACTCCACTCCTATACTGTAATCAGTCTTTTGGAATACCTCAACATCAACACCTAAGACCTCAACATCATCTTGACTCCTATGCACATGCAGTCAACCCGAATCTCTCAACCTTTTTGCAACAGTCCTACGACTCGCGTGATCAGGAAGAGTGAACATTTAGAATTTTTCTACAGACTAAACAATTTAAACATGGCAATATGTGAAAACCATCTTTTACGGCGGGGACCAACACCCTTATAGAGTTTGAGATTCAAACTAGGAGTCATACTTATGCCTAATTGTGACAAAACCTAAAAATGAGGGGAAATATAACCTTCCTTGTAGATTGTTGTCAAATTTTACATGCAGAAAGAAAGTCTGCATCTAAACATAGAGAGGAGGTCAAACCCTGAAAAAAGAAAGAGGTTGCGTTCGGTGATGGTATATATGTGGTATAAATGTGGCATTTTTGAGTTTGGTATTTTTGACAAAAAAATGTCAAACCGCCATCACCGAACAACAATTTTCAAAACAGCCACAAATATACCTTCATAAAAAAACCACAAAACAACCACAAAATAAACAAAAATTTATGCTGCAAATATAATGAATACCGTAAGCAGAGGCGGAGCCAGAAAACTATAATTATGAGGGCGAGAATATTTTAATAATATTAATTAATATTTAAAAATTAATTTTTAATAAATTAATTTAAATTTTCAATATTTATAATTATATTTTAAAAATGATATTATATATTAAATTTGACACAAAATTAAATTAAAATTGAAATATATAGATTAATATATTATAAATTAGATTGGTATACTAAATTATAAATTAATGAAAATAATATAGAACAATAGTTTTAAACTAGTAGTGTTTTTCTAAATTGTTTATTCAGATATAGATAAATAGTCTTTTAAAACTATTACTATCTATCAATTATAATAAAATATTCTACAAGGAAAAAAGCAAACTAATAAAAATTACAATGTAAACTATCAATTATATCAAAATGATTAGAGTACAAAATATTTGTAGTATATTTCAGAAATATCAATTATAAGTATTCAACTTGCTAAGTAATGATTAATTACAAAACTATTTATACAAACTATTATGGTTTGTCAGTATATCAAAGTTATTATATATTTTATACCGTGTTTAATAATTAAAGAATAATTGTATATGCTAATATACGTTATTTTTCATTTATTGGCATATCCGGTATTAAATTTAAATTTATGTTTTTGAATTTCATTAAATAATATTTAATTGAATATAATATATTGTTTTAACTACAAATATATGTGTAAAATAAATATTTTATCAACAATTAAACAGTATATAATAATAAAATAATAAGTGATAATATATATATATATATATATATAATATATATTCGTTTACAGTCAATTATTTTATTATTAGAAAGATTTGCTTTTTCATTTCAATGATACTATTTAGTCCATTAAAAAATAAAATAATCTTAAGTATTAATACATTTGAAATGTTATATTAAATACTATTGAAATGTTATATTAAATACTAATATATAATCCGTAAAATTTTATTTTTATATATAACATCTAATATATTTGCTCTAAATATAATGGTTTATTTCTTTATTTTTTTAAATATATGTAAAAATTTATTTATAAATTAATATGTATACATATAAATTAATTGTCACTAAAATATTAATAAAGAATAATAATTATTATTAAAGGCTATAATTGAATATCTACATATATTTTAGCTTTATTAATAAAAAATTGTTTTAAAATGTAATATAAAAATTTTAATTGTAACAACGAAAACGATAAATGCACTCCACAAAACTAACTTATTCAAAATAGCTAGAAACCGCCACCTATCAAACTCTAGTTTTCAAAACTGACATAAAACAACCAGCAAAACTATCATATAACAGGCAGCCAAAATAACCAGTCCAAAACTACCACAAAAAATGATGCGAACTGAAAGAAAAGAAAAGGAGAACAAAGAGTCATCCGAAAACAAACCCATAAAACCCAATTAACTTCTAAAAAACCGCTGACATCAACACAAAACCCTCGTCCAAGAGAGGGAAACGTGACCAGAGATGTGCATCCCGAGTTACTTTTCAGACTAGATTTTAAAGGACTCAGTATCACGCACTACTACTCCGCCAGCTCATAATCAATCCCCAAAGCCCAAAAGCCTTTCATCTTCCAACCTTCTTCCCTGCTTCGTCTGTCACTGTTAGTTATATCGTCGCCCGGAGCAACCAAATACTATCGTCCACAGTTTTGCCTTTTGAAGAAAATAGAATAATCACATCGTCTCCGTCTTTACTTCTTCCTTTCTCCCCTGTCGCCGCTTGGCCTGATACTTTCTCACATATTCTAGATTTCAATTGCTGCTCCGTCTTCTTCTCTTTATTTTGCACAATCGGCTCGTTAGCGAATTGGATTGAATTGGAATTCATCTGTTATTCAGCTTGTTCAAAATCGGATTTGCTGTTTCGCTGAGTCGTGGTTTTCCTATCTCGGATATGCAAGATTCAATCTCTCAGGTTTGTCTCCCTCTCTACTGTAGCGAATGCTCTTCTCATGTTTTTGTCAATCCCGGTGATAGTTGATTCGATTCTCTTGTTCAATAATCCTGAGATGCGATAGATTTTATTATTATAAAAACTTACTCGTGATTCGTGATATATGCTTTTAAAGTTTTCCAAGAATCACGTTCATGTGTGGACGCTTTCCGAAGCTTCATACTCGTTGATCTCGCACTTCGCGATTTTATTCCTTCTACTTTTTGAGATATTTTACTCTCAAATTTGTCCGTTCTTATATCTGCAGCGGTCGAGTTACAAAGCCGAGATTGGTTCTACTCGGACTCTAATTGTTGTTGCGAGTAGCTTTCGCTTTTGATTCTTCTGCTGTTTAGATTTGTTTTCCTTCTTCTTTTTTTTACCAAATTTGATACGCGGATAGAAATCTTATGGAATACTATCAATTAGTAGCTTATTCGTGTTTGAGAGAAGATAAATCGTCTGCTCCTGCCTGAAACTTGCCTTGAATTTATCCCGTCTTTGTGATGCTATAACTTGATAAATTGGTTTTTTTTTTGCCCTCAGAGTAGTGGATTGTCTATCAATCACTCTGCTATATTGCATGAAATACTGTTGCAATAATTGGTTATCGTGTCTGTCAATTGTAATACTCCCTCCGTTCATTAATATCTGTCGTTTTAGGATGTGATTCTTATTCAAAAATATTTGTCATTCTAGCTTTTTGACACACTTCTTTCCTCTTTTATCCCTACTATTCAATATAAAAGTAATTATTATCTAAATAGAAAAGTAAAAAGTAGGGGCACATGCGTCATTGTCCTACTTTTTTTAATAAGTGTACAAGTTTCTAAAATGACAGTTGAACAGAGGGAGTACTATTCATTACAAGCTGTAGTTGTCATTTTCCTCGTGTTATTGAGTATATATGCTCTTAGGTCACCAAGTTGTTAGAAGCACTACTGAATTTTGCGTTAGTCTTGGCCGCTGAATTTTCCCCATCTTCATTTACAGGCATCAACTGCAATACATTCTTGAGTTTGTACAACTTTGGCGAACAGAGATGGGTAGAGGAAGGGGAAGAGGGAAGAAGTCAACTGCTGTAAGACACGAGGACAGTGGAAGCGGGGAGGAAGAGAAGATTCCCGTCCAGAAGAAAAGGGGAAGGCCGCAGAAGCAACAGAAGGATGAAATGGATGGAGAAGTAGTTCAAGAGGACAAGAATATGGGCAGCAGAGAAGGCGAGGAAACCAATGATGTTGCCATGGCATTTCCTATTGAGAATGGGAAGAGGAAGAAGAGGAGCTCGAATTCGCAGGGGAAAGAAAAACCGACTACAAATTCAGCTATCAAAGAGGAGAATAGTGGGATTATTAGTGGTAGTGAATTGATGACCACCACCAGTAGTAGTAGCAGTAGCAATAGGACGACGACGACTAACAGTGGGTTTCGACACATGGGGAGTAGGAGAAAAAGCAAGCCTAGAAGAGCAGCTGAAGTTGGAGTTGAATGCAATTAGAGGTGAAGTTACAAATTAGTCAATTCTTTTTGTGGTTCTGTTTTCCCACATTGCTTTTCTTCTGTTTTGCTGGATCGATTTTTGCGTTCTGGAATCGAGGAGCAGATTTGGGATCTACCTTCCCATAGATGATTCTGTTTTGGTATCACTGATTTGGATTTGTTTCCAATAATTTTTGTTAGAATGTATTTCTTGATCACTCATTATTGTTTGTAGTGCTCGGATGTTTGTATGCGATCATCTAGACTAGACGGCCGAAGTGGTGGTTATTAGCTGGCAATCTTTTCCTCCCATTCAGAGCGCGTAAACATTTGACATAGTAATAATAACGTGATGACTTCATTAGTATGGTCCCCATCCCCCACCGAAAAGTTAAGTGATGCCCCCCTTGTTTTGTCACTGTCGAGGTGTATCAGTTTTCCATGTTTTTTTTCTCGTTTACTGAGCAAAAGCGAAGAGAGAGTTGGAGGTGGAGGAAGAAAGACATGTTAAAGTAACAGGGAATGGCGGTGAGAATTTATGAAATTTTGGTAATTGAAGGACCAACTACGGGAGAATTCATGAGAGAACCGAACAATCTTAAAATCTCTTTTCCCTATTGGAATTTGGAGTAGCCTATCGGGATGGTCAGTTGAAAGGGGTAGAATAAAAGCGGTCACGGGGAAGTCGCGGTACAGAATTCTCGGCTGGATTCATGATTCTCTCGCGGTAACTTTTCTGCGGATGGATGGTCAAAGCATTTTTATGGTAGGACCGGGTTGGTTCGGGGACAGCTACTAGAACGGTTGTTGGGTCCTGCTGTTGGAAATTGAGAAGTTGTATGTTGATGGTTTTGTAGAAATTGTCAGGTGCTAGTTTTGGTATTTGGTGGAACGTCTACTGATGGTTTTAAAAAGCAGAGATAATTGTTAGATCTTGCTGCTGAAAATTAAGAAGCTGTCAGCTAATGATTTTGCAGAAACTGTCAATTACTGGTTTAGGGTGTTTGGTGGAACCCTGCTGATTTTACAAATTGAGAAGCTGTCTGCTGCTGGAAGCTGTTACCCAAACAAGCTCAATGTTTTTGAGCAATTGTATACGGTGGTAGTATATTTTTGGAGGAGGATGTAGCATTAGAGATCACATTTTTATGTCACATTTATGTCAATGGTATGAAGGTAATTATAACATATGCAAACGTAGCCTAAGAGATTGATTCCCTTTATTGACCCGGCAAGCCGGTGTTATCAGTTTTTTATTTTTCCTTTTTTGTCTTATATTGAGAGTTCTTATTTTTCTACGGGTTTATGTAAATAAGTTTATTTGATTAGTTTTTTTTTTTGTCTTTATATATTACATATATCAATGTAATATTGATTTTTTATTTGTCTTTTAACTATTTTCTCTCTAGTTTTTTAAATTCAGCACTTTGAGCTATGCAAAAGAATATGTCATAGTTGCAAAAGAATATGTCATAGTTGCTAGCTTTTTAAACAATTTTCTCTTTTTTTTTCTCCTTTCATTAATTAATTTTGACATTGGGTTTCACTTTTTCTTCTCTATTTTATTTATGTAGTAGCTGGTTTTTCTTCATCTATATAAGAATGGTAAAACTGTCGCAGATTGTGTTAGGCTAAACTCAAACCCGACCTGTTTATTTTTAAACGGGTTGACCGGATCCCACCCAATTAATTAATTGTGTCCAAATATAAAAACTAAAGCCCAACCAATATATTAAACAGGTTAACCCAACCCAACTCAATTAATTAATCGTCTCAATATGATGAAACTTAAATCCATATTCATTAATCTTAAATTTATTTATATATAAGAAAATAGTTTGACTAATTAATATTAAGTTTTGTATTCCATGATATTATTAACTTTACTTTAATTGAAATAATTAATTTTAAATATTTGTGTATTATTAATATTAAAATTTGATCAAAAGTAATTAATCTATAATTTTAATATATAATTATTTAATAAAAATTACTCAAACGGGTGAGTCAGTTACATATGTTAAACCTAAACCCGACATCGTTACTAAGCAGATCAACCCGGACACAATCCATTTATTTAATCGTGTCAAATTTTAAAACTCAAACCCATAAATTACATGTTGAGTTCATGTTGATCAAACGGGTCACGTTGAAATTGTCACTTCTATCTATATAAATGCTCAGCTAAGATCTAATGATCATTTTTTCGTAAAGACTAGCATATTACTAATTTAGGGAGAAACATTACAACCTAGATAACCACTAAGAAAATTAAGATGATTCTCACCTTCACCATAATCATCACTTAAGTTAAACAGCTTCAACTCTAAACGTTCACCCTCTTCTTCTCCAACTACCTTCACATGTGTTTGCAAAATCTGCGGCCTCTGCCACTTCTTCAGGTAGAGCAACTCAAACTTCATCAACACATCACCATGACAGCCATTACCATAATCGGTAACAAGGCTCACACGACCAACTAACAAAATCCTAACATAAGCCAAAATCGACAAGGTTAATATGAAAATAGACAACATTAGCGAAATCGATATGCCGAGATCTATACCATAGGGCAACAAATAGGTGATATAGCCAATTTCGTAATTGTAAGAGGATCACCCACCCTCTCACAATGCCAACTTCTGTAATTAGCCATTGTGGCGATTATGGCTTAAGCCCATAATCTTTGACTCTTTCTTCATCATCTGCACCCGATCTCCCCTCTCCACAACCCTCAAAAGGCTTTCCTTTAGTCTTCCTTCTAGCCTCAGGCAAGCGCATGTCCCATAATTCTTCTCTGGAAGCCCCTGCAAGAACATCATTGTACTTCCTCTTGTTCGAACCCGAGGAATAATCATAAAAGGCACTTAGGGCCTGAGTTTCCTTAGGGAGATTGTGCTTATTTGACCAAAGAGAATGCATGCTAGAGAAGGTTGTACCAGTAAGGATGATATCAAGGTTTTTCGGGTTAACCCAAGCAAGGTTTAGAAGTCCCAAAGCTCCTTTTCTCAAAATAAAAATTTTAGAATGAAGCCATATACCATATGCAACTCCTGGGACTAGCTCGAAAGGACCATAGGGACATACATTCAAGGTGTGAAGGAACAAGCCACAGGTCGTGCAAATCTGGGGCAAATTATCATAGGTTATATGGAAGATGCATGCGCGCCCATCAACAACCATCTGTAGAGCTCTCTGCACAGGAAGATTTATATTGATTAAGACCTTGAACCATAAGTAGGTAAAACTTGAGACTTCTCAGTCATTGTTAGCCCCATGAACTTCCCTATTTTTTGTGACGCATTGCGAACAGAATCAAGGTTGTGGAGATGCTGAGGTATGTTGAAAATGAGGACCCAGAAGGGGATCCAGTCAAAATGTGGTGGCCAAGGGGTGATGCAGGATCAAAAGTTTGAAGTGCGAAGAGTCTGCCATTGATTGTCCAAGACCCCCCGAACTTTGATAGATTCCATGGCTTTGATGAGTCGAACTCGAACAGAAAGAGATTTTGGCCGACATTCGTGAAACGAAAACATCCGAAGTCTGTTCATGCATCTTGGAGAGAATCTGGGCTAAAGAGGAGAATAAATCAGCATGATCGGGAAGAGCGGAGCATTCAGGCACCTTTCGCACACCATCTTAATACCATTAATCTCCATGTGGTCCATAGGTACGAGTTTAGAGTAAAAAGACAGCAAAAGATCAGGAAAAGCTGGTGGAAAAAGTATGGACTAAGTTTGAAACCAGTGGTGTATCCCCAATCCTAATTCTTCCTTCCTTTAAATAGCACAGGTGTAAATCGAGGAGGCAATTGCAAGCTAGAAGGGCGACTGATTCTGATCCCTTACATGCCATAGTGATTGATTTGATTAAAGATGGACAGCGACGAAACTATTACCTAGACGAAGGAGATCATACACCCACAAGTGATACTGCAAGAACACAAGACCAGAAACAATGATTTTGCTCGATATACGAGGATGATTGTATGCCATCATTGCAATGGAGCAATTCGCAGGGACCTCCCATCGTGGGAGGAGACGATGAGACTGAAATGTCAGAAGGGAAAACACCCGTGATAGTGTAGTTTAAATTATAATCAGTATTAGAAGAAACTCATCAGTTTAAAAGTAAGTGACTGTTCAAGAAAAATAAAGGGTTTTAAAAAAAGTTAAACTCTAAGCTGGAAAAAAAACGCATATATGGTAACTGGGAGGCCCACATGAGAATTTGAGAGCGTTTGGTCTGACCATCTATAGGCAATCCAAGTTGATCTGATGATCATTGATGATGCTTTCGCGTCCGTTTGTTTTCGCCGAGGACATGGTGACGGAAGTAGATCTTCCGTCTGTGACGGACCAGATATTGATCGTTGGATCATTTATGTATCTCAAATCACAATTTCTCTTTATTGAAAATATTGATTTTGTAAAATCATATGATGTGATGTGAGGGTTGTCGAAAGAGCCGTGGAGTTTGTGATGGATCATGGATGGTGTATTTCCATCGCTCGACAAATTAGAACGACTGTTCAATATTTTTTTATTTTTTTTTAGTTTGAATCTGAATTATGTCACTTTATATGTGGTAGATGTGTACGTCATTTTTTAATCTGAATTCTGATATACATTTTTTTTACTGACTCAATTATTATTAAAGTGTTCACTACTATATAATAATATTATAAAAATAGAGATTAGTAATATTTTATATTCTTATAGTTTTAGAAAATTTCAAATTTTATTTTATTTATGTTATAATAATTTTATTCTTTCCTTTATACGTACATTGTTTTTATACTTCTAGTTTTTTAAAAGTCTTTTTTATATATGAACTAATGAAATTGATTTATTACTACAATAAACATATAAGCAAGACATTATTAATGATTTATTAATATGATGGCTTAACTCGGAATTAGGAAATATGTACTACAAACCCTAAAAATACCTCCGGCGTTTTTAGCATTTATAGGGTGGTTTTTAGGGTGTTTGGGGTAGGGTAATCTTTTTGGCAATAATTCTACACTTTATATTGTCGTTACTGACACAACATGTTTTTAGGGTTTGTGGTTTAGGGTCTAACAACCCTAAAAATGTTTTCGACGTTTTTAGCATTTCAATGGTGGTTTTTAGGGTGTTTGGGGGGTAGGGTAAAAAAGGCATTAGTTCTGCACTTTATATTGTCGTCACTGACTCGACTGGTTTTTAGGGTTTGTGGTTTAGGGTTTAGGGTCGTTAGACCCTAAACCCTGCACTACAAACCCTAAAATGTCTTCGACGTTTTTAGCATTGTTATGGTGGTTTTAGGGTGTTTGGGGGGTAGGGTAATCTTTTTGGCATTAGTTCTACACTTTATATTGTTGTTACTGGCTCGACAATTTTTTAGGGTTTGAAGTTTAGGGCTTAGGGTCATCACTCATCACCACTAGAAATCCAAAAAATGTCTTCTACGTTTTTAACTTTCCTATGATGGTTTTTAGGGTGTTTGGGAAGGTAGGGTAATCTTTTTTGCATTAGTTCTACACTTTGAAAGTGAATATTTCATTGAAAAAAAGTTAATCAAAATTCAAAAAAATGAATTTTACATTTAAAAAAAGTGAATTTTAATTTTAAGAAATGTAAATCTTAAATAAGACTCGTTTTGTTAATGAATAAGGTTCATTTTATTATTAAAGAAGATTCATTTTGTTAATAAATAAGATTCACTTTAATGATGGATACGTTTGTAGACAATGTTGATATGTTTGTATAAAGCCATGGATATGTTTGTACGTTTGTCAGAAAGGGATGGATATGATTGTAGACAGTGGTGAACATGTTTGTAGACAGTGGTGGACATGTTTGTAGACAGTGGTGGACATGTTTGTAGACAGTGGTGGACATGTTTGTAGACAGTGATGGACACGTTTGTAGACAACGAAGAACGTTTGTCGACAGTGATTGACACATTTGTAGACAGCGAAGGATACATTTGTAGACAGTGGTGGACACGTTTGTAGACAGTGGTTGACACGTTTGTAGACAGTGATGGACACGTTTGTAGACAACGAAGAACGTTTGTAAATAGTGATGGACACATTTGTAGACAGCGAAGGATACATTTGTAGACAGTGGTGGACACGTTTGTAGACAGTGGTTGACACGTTTGTCAACAGTGATGGACACGTTTGTAGACAACGAAGAACGTTTGTAAATAGTGATGGACATATTTGTAGACAGCGAAGGATACATTTGTAGACAGTGGTGGACACGTTTGTAGACAGTGGTGGACACATTTGTAGACAGTGATAGATACGTTTATAGACATATCAATATGTTCATAAATACATCCTTAGCTATTTGATGAATACGAACAGTCATTTATTTTTGAATTGATATATATTTAATTTTTTATAAACATATATAAAATTTTATATTATTAGATTACGAAAATATTATTTAATATTCATATATGTGCATATAGTCATGTTATTTTTTTATATATTTGGTGACTTATTCTATAACAATTATAAGCAACTATATTATTGAAAATTATAAAACAAAAGTGAGTTATAAATAAAGAACAATATATATGTCATATATACTCGTATTAAAGTTTTCTATAAATAATGAATTATTTTATATTGATTATAAAATAATTATATTATTAAGATAATGTACCTAAATATAAAAGCACTAGCACGCTACTCCGTTTCCACTAGTTGAAAAAGATAATAAAAAACAGATTTGTAATTCCACGCCCCGTTTCCCCCTATTAAAAAAAGAAAAAAGAACAGGGCCGTCGTGGGACGGAGATTTGATTTCCGTCACCAAATCCGCTCCCGTTTGTTTTGCCCCCAAAACGTAATTATTGGCGCTTTGACCGCGTCTTGGGCAGTTGACCATTCTTAGATGTGGTCAGTTAACAATCCCCAGTTGTGCGCATACGCTATTGTATTTGTCTTGAGAATTTATAAACTTCGCGTGGATTATTCAATTGAAAGTTAGACGACAAAAAATAACTTTTATCAATGGAAGTGAGATTATTAAAATAAACAATTTCGTAATAAGTTAGTTCAATCATGTAGTATATGGTGTGAATGCTGTTGTATTGTACAATAATATTGAAATTGTAAGTGCAATTAATTAACATTGTTTTTCCACACACACAAAAAAAGTTATTCATCTTGTAAATGCAATATAAAAAAATGAACAGACCGCTCGGATGGTAACTAGCTGCTAAATGCCCGCGTGTAATGTCGATACTTGCCATACTGACTCCACTACTAATTTGGTATAGTTATTACATCTAACAATAACCACTTTGTAGGATTAATGTCCCATTCTTGTGCATACAAGAGTTCGGAGTTAGGGATGATTGTTAAATAAATAAACTTGTTAATCCAATAACCATTTAAACCAGCTGAACATCAGAGATAATTGGAGTTTAAGTTACTACTAGTTATAGCTGATATGATTAGTATCTAATGACTGATATTAAAAGAATTGGTTGAACTAATCAATCCAATGATAATACATAATAAGTTGAATGCTGGACAAAAGTATGGGGCCATATTCTATTTGTTATAAAATGTTTATATGCAACTTCACTCGGTTCGAAAATATGATAATGGGTAAATCTTTCCATCTCCACCCCGATTCTCACGTCTCCTTTTGGCGGAGGTTCTGGCCCTTGTTCTTTTCCATTAATTCTTTCGCCATAACTCTTGTCTTCTATAATCCAGTCTTAATTTTAATTTTCCAGCAAAATAATATTTGCTCTTGCTATAATAGCCATCACCATGTCGTAATCCTGATGGGTTTTTCAGCTCGATTTCTCTTCTCTATTGGTGAGGGAAGCAAACATGGTCGTCTTGACAATCTCTGGGCTCTAGGCTAAATTTGATATAAGACCCCTTATAGAATTAAATTATGTAAATAAAAAATTACTAAATTTAATTACTTATTCTTAATAGTGATGTTTACAATGTTTGAATGTATCTTAAACATAAAATTGTGATTTATATAAATTTGAGCCCCTTATATAATATTCTACTACTGACAAAATATAAAGGGAGGAAATAAAAATTGGTCTCCCAAATATTGGCTCCCTGTTTCATCATCGGCATGGGAGCAAAGTTGACACATGCGATCTTAGGCCCGGTGTCATCCATGCTAATGCATGTGCAAAATTTGTTGTCATGACGCTATCTATTCCTCCTTTGTCAACCGACCTCATCATGATTCAAATCTAGTCCTACCTAGGGGGGTCGGTCAATCGCAGATTTTGCCTAGATCTGTCTTTTTAAAATCAGAAAAAGATGGAGAGAGGGGGATAGGGAGTCATGCCCATAACACAGAGAAAGAGAGAAAAATAGAGGAAAGAAGGAAGAAGAAGAAGATAAGGGAAAGAAGAGGAAGAACCCCCTCACCATTGAAGCTCTTCTTCAACCTCCCATGGCTAATTCTTCTCCTTTCTCTCTCATTTATGCTCTAATGGAGGCTTAACCTCCCTTGTAGTTTGGATTGGGGATTTTGCCCCAAAATCCCTAAAATCCATTATTAAATCTTAAACTTGTTTTTTATGCTTTATTTTAGTCCGTGTGCTTAATGAAGATGTTTACTAGGTATTTATGATTCTTAAACTTGTTACTCATGATTTAAGGATTTGTTTAGGGTTTGCCCAAATTATCATCTATGTGTTGAATTGGTTGGTTTGGCCTACCAGTTAGTTTAGCATTATTGTGGGATTCCATCAAAATGTGATTCTGAGATAAATAGCTAAACTGTTAGGGACTAGAATAGCGTACTCTAATTCAATAATTTTGATATTAAATAGCAAATTTGAGGGAACTTGAGCTTAGTGTTGTCGATTGACCCGAGGCTTAGTTGATTGAGAAGTTTCAGTTAAATTGGTTAGAATTAGTAAGCCGAGATTAGGTTGCTAATTAATTAAGTGTTCTCATTGTTCAGCTATAAGTAGACCTGGCAATTCGGGTCACTCGGTTCAGGTTCGGTTCGGGTCAATTTGCAGATATTCACTATTCGGTTCGGATCGGATCGGGTCGGGTTTATCTGGTTTAAAATGATTCGGATGACTTTGGTTTGTTGATTTCGGGTTTGGGTGCTTTCGGTTCGGGTTAGCCTCTATATTTTCAGTTTTTTCGGGTTATGGGTCAAATTCGGGTGACTTACCATGTTATGATTAATTGACAAAATTTTAAAGTATAAATTTAAGCAACCTTTGTAACATGTATTGTTTTTCATATTTGGATCCAAATTCTCTTAATATAATGTTACTCTTGATGAAGATGCTATTGTGTATTGGTTGGTTATACATAATCAAATTGGATGGCAATATCTTTAATATTAATTTTTAACAATAGATATATTAATTATATCGACCAAGTATAAATTAAATTTTGGTGAATCATCGGTCAATATTCGGCACTTAACGCCCAGTCTATCCCTCCCCCACCCCACCCCCCCGACACTGTGCCTGTGCCTCCCACCGTCCCACGCCCGTCATCTCGAGCGAGTGTCGCGCGCCCATGCCAATCACCACCTTGCCAGTGCAAGTGCCCCCATGCACCTATCATCACCTCGCGCCCGTGACTTCATGTTGTGTGTGCGCCACCGATCATCATCTCGTGTGTGCGCCTCGTGCGGGCATCCTTCAGTAGCATATTGCTCCCAGACAGGGGTTGTCCCTTTATCTTCTTATTTTGCCATTTTTAACCCCTAATTTAATTTATTATTCAAATATATATTTACGTGAGATGTAAGTTTGTAATCTTTATTCTTTTGAACCAATTTCCTTGGACTCAACAAAAGATGGCAAGAATTGTAAATATGGAATGAAAACATTCCTTATTTTAGTCACAATTCATGGAAATTATGCGTTCTCACTTGCCAATAATAAACAAAGGATAATGGAAGTTTTTCTAGTTTCATGTGTAGTTTGGGTTGAATTCAGTTCGAGTCAATTCGGTTCGGGGTGAATTCCGTTCGGGTGGATTCGGGTATATCAAATTTCGGTTTGATCGGTTTTGGTTTGATTCAGTTCAAATTTTCGGGTCACATCATTAGGTTTAAATTCGGGTTCGGATCGGGTTGGACTGGGTCAGTTTTTCTGGTTCAAGTCACCTTTGCCAGGTCTAGCTATAAGTTTAAAGTTCGACAAATCGGTAGAAAGGGGAGGACGGGTGCAAAGATCCATCCCGAGCTACATCTATCCTAGATATTTAGTTTAGTGTTTATTGCTTTTTTTTATTTCTCCAATTACAACCCAAAAACCCCAAACCCCCATTAAGTTATATGCACTTTTGTATATTTCTATGCACATTGACTAACTTTATAATTAACTAGATAGTTACAAAGTCCATGTGGATACGACCTTGTTGTACTACAATGATTGGGTTCACTGCCCATAGTTAGCAAGATGGCATAATCACTATTATGCACAACATATTGGTGTTGAGTCTCTTTTTGTATATTAGTTACTTCACCAACCTAGAGTAAGTTAGAGTGCCTTAGACATGATTTTGTGTTTTGTGGTTGGTGTAGTTTCACCAAGACTTGCACATATTATTCACCCATACTAGTTTGTTAGTGAAAGCATCACATTTAACTTCTTTGCTTCTTGAACTGAATGCAACTGTATAAAGATATATAATCCTATAGGCCTTTTAATTTATTAACGCCATTGAAGCAACATGTTTGGTTTTATGTGTATTCCTCCTTTTCTTGCACGTGGTAACACTTGATTAGTAAAGATTTTTTCAAATAGATATTAAAAAAACTATCTTAGTTTCATGTTATTAGTTCATCTTTTTGCATTAAGATATGTTATATATATATACACTTTTTCTTAACCACTTATCTTCCTATTCGAACTGAACATTAATTACTTCAATTATTCAATATATTATTGAAGCGTATCAGATTCTTCAGTTTCTAAAGGGCTCTTTCCTATAAGGTACTTGACTGTTCCTTTGTTTGCTTGAAGGCTCACTTAAAATTATTATATCTTTTAATTACGTATATCACAAGTGAAATCCAATCTTGGAGAAATGATGTCTCTCATATGCTTGCCAAGTTTAGTGAAATGGCAATGTGATCTCTGAGTCAAGAACTTTGGTGTTATAATCTTGTCTTCCCAAAAGAACATGCAGTTTGAAAGAGAGAGAAGCTCCTAATGGGGGAGCAGGTACTCCTACTTCCTCCCCATTTCATCCTGTTTCTTATCTTCTTTTCACAACTTTATCTCCAAGTTTATCTTCAGTCATCCACAAAAAATCTAGCTTTTGTTACCAACGCGTAGATCTTTCCAAGGGCTTTAAGTTGAGCACAACTTTATGTGTTTTTGGTGGAAAACCGAAAGTGTGTATACCAAGCCTGTTGTTTGGATTCAACCATTTCTCTCTTCCGCCTAATCTACCATGTTTTCCGCCACTGTATTTTCCACTAGTGTGGTCCGCCTGGTTCTGCCTCCTCACCGGCGCCTCTATCACTCGCCACACCGCCGCCGCTTTTTCTCAGCCCATCAACAACCATCTTTTTTAGATTCAGCTATTCTCTGGCTATTGAGTCCAGATCTGAAGCAGGCCCTCGTCTCTGTCTTTTTAGAGCTTGTTTAAGTTTGAAAATAATGTCTTTTGGCTTCACAACTATTGTGGATGCTTGTGCTCTTATGAGCTAGATATGTTCCTAGGTGATGTCTTTTATTTTGTTGCCTTTCCTTTTTGTAGAACTATGTTGCTATTATCCTGTGACTTGGTTTGTACGGGTTCATTGCTACTCGGGCTTGGTTTGTCCTTGTTCTTAGTCTTTCATGTTCATGATGCTTTGGCCCTGAGCTCACCTTTTTGGCTTTGTGCATCGTATGTGATGCATCGATCTTGGTGGCTGCATGAACCCCTCCTAAAGGGTTAGGGTTTTCTAGCAGGAGCGGATTCGCTCCTAGATTTTGAATTCTAGGATTGTAATTATGCTTAATGAATTATTAGTGGTTATCTTTCAGGAAAAGTATAGTGCATGTAGTTCACCAAATAGTGCCTTCATTGAAGCTTTTATGAGATATGGTTTTCTAGCTAGTTAAAGATCAATGGGTCAATGTTGCAAAAGTTTTGAGTTGGAATAAGGTTGTCGTCTTGAATTGAGCCTTAAGTTTTCATCCAACCATGTCACGCATATAGTTTAGGAATTCATGCATAGGCAGATTCACTAACTCCTTCTATTAAAAGAAAATATGAAGTTGAGAAATGAAAGCATTCACAATGGCAATAATGATAAGTTTATTGAGCTGCTGACTCTAGTAAGCCCATTATTCACTTGTTGTATGTTTATTTCACACGTAGACTGATGTTATGGGTTGTAAGGCTTTGATATGGAATTGAAGGGTGTTTGTTTTGAGGTCTGGGGAAAAGAGAATCATAATGATTTTGTTTCATGTTGTTTGTGTAGCTAGTTTTTCTTATTTTCGGGAAAGAAAAAGAGAATAAGATTACCCCAAAACCGTTTAACTTGATTCCTCGCCGCTACTGGGGAATGAGATTCTCTTTCCCTAGTATACTTTGACCGGAGACATATGGCCATTGACTGATGACTAATGAGCATCGACTAGTGACCGGAATGTTGACTGATAATTGATGGCGTTGGCCATTGATCGGCGGTTGTTAACTGATTATTTATTTCATTTTCCCCATCTTAAACAAATAATCAGGAAAATCAAAGGGAATTTTTTCCCATTCCCTTATCCCTTCCCTTTCCTGATTTCATTATGTTTCCCCACTCACTCAAACAAACTCCCTCCTTAGTATGTTGTGCCTATATCTTCTTTCATTTTTTGGCTTGCTACCAGAGGTAGACTAATTCATATTGGAATGAGTGTTTATGGAAGTTTTTGTGTTCAATGAGAAGGAGTCTCGAAATCATCTTTTATTTTGATACTGTTTTTCTCATGAATTTTTAGGAGATAAAGAGGTGAGATTGTGATTTTTCAATTGATTATGAAGGTCGTATAGAAAAATTAGGTAATGGCAAAAAGTAAGCTATATATCAAAAAGTAATACTCTATGCAAGTAATTACATCTTTTGTCTTCTAATTAAGAAAACAGGAAATAACCAAAGTACACCTTGAGAATATTTCTAATTAAAAAATGGGAAATTACATGTACGAAATAACAAAATTACACCTTGAGAATATTTCTAATTAAAAAATAGAAAATTACATGTCTCACCCATGACGTTTGGCAAATTACACACCTCATCCACCAAGTTTTAAAAATTACTTTCCCCTCTCATGTGGATTCCCACGTTTTACATCCGGCAACTATCACTACTAAAAAAATAGGATTTAGAGACGGACAATTTTGTCCTAAACGGATTAGAGATTGGAATGATGACAGATTTGTTCTATCTCTATACGGGTCGTCACAAAATAAAATGAAGATTGGATCGTCACTTCCGCCTTAAACGGTGATGAAATTGAGACGACGTATTCCATCTCTATTTCTTAAATGGACACGGAATAGAGACGGAATAATTTCATCTCGAATATAGTTGGAATTGTATAACCTCGCTCAGAACTTCTAGACAGATATTTCCATCTCTATTCCATATCAATTGGAGAAAGAATAAATTCAATCTCAGTTCCTTTATCCAGCATCAAAATTAGAGATGGAATTTCCATCTCCATTCCATCTGTATTATGTTATTATTTATTTCATATATATTAAATTTATTTATTTTGCAATGGCACCATTCTTATTCAACTAATTACCTATAATTATTATCATTATCATACACACACTAATTTTTTTATAAATTTTTATATTTATATATACCAAAATGAAATAACAAGAAAAAATGTCTAAATAGGATAATATATATATAACACATTTAACTTACAGAATTTGTCACAAACTTCACAGATTCAACCCAAGCAGCACAAAAGTTACACATTACCGAATCATTGATAACATACGATTGTGCTCACACACTTTTAAATATGAAACTAAAGTCTTATATCTTGTTCATTAGATAATAGAACAAAACATCAATCTAATTGAAATACCCCTAAATTAATTAAATTAATTTAGGGGATTTCTTTTATTAAAAATAAATTATGATATGGAATAAGGAATATTAAATTATTATATGGAGTTGTGAATTTATTTAGGGGTTTTCTCCTATTTAACCCTAATTATTATACATTATTATATAGTATTATGAATTTAATAATAAGATTTATTAGTCAATAAATCTTGGGAAAATTACTAAATATTCCAAATATATTATAAAGATTTTAGGAAGTGTTGGAACATTGTTTTGAAATATAAAAGTCAATATAAAATTCTAGAAACCTTAAAGCTTATTAAGCCTTGCTAGAGTTGACTTTTTGAGAATGGTCAAACCAGGTCATGAAACCTATACCAATAAATAGGTTATGAAAACCATGAAGATCGATAAAAAGAACGTCAAAAACGGATCATCCTAGCCAAAGTTATGCTAGATTGAAGTTTTGAATCAAAATTTTATAACTGCCACGTGTCAGCCTCTCGTGCGCCCCAACACTTAGTCGATTCTATCTCCTTGTTTTTCTCCAACAATCATCCGATTTTGACCTAACTTGTGACGGCTATATCTCACTCGTTACTTCGAATTTCCCAGTGTCGTCTTCTCTATTCTTTTCTCCTTAATTCCCTCTTTACAATCATAACTCATACAAGCCCTAACTCATTCTACATCGACGGGAAAGTTGATCCAAAGTTGCCAGCTTTCGAGTTCGTAACCCAGATTCCAGTTTTCATTCGATTACAGGTAAAGTTCGTCTTGCCATAACTTCCTCGTCTTTCAACCAAATTTCGATTTCTATAGCTCGTTGTGTAGATCTCTAATCCATCTACAACTTTCATGTTTATTCCCAAGCCTGATTCGTAACCGTTTGGAAGATATAGTCGCCCAAAGTCTCTGATTTTTCAGCACATAAAATCATAGAAAAACGACAGGTAAACTTGTAACTTTCGGGTTAATTTTCTTTCTGTATAATGCAAATTAGATTGAGTTCTTGTTATCATTGTGTAGATCTATGTCCCATCTTTCGATTGAGCCAAAGAACACAGTCTAACTCAATCTGTACCCCAAGTTATAGAGTCGCAAAGTAGGCTACCCAAACGGTCAAGCTCGAACAGTTTTCCAGAACCCCGATCTTGAAATCGCTTCGATTCGAGCAATTTCGGTGAGTTTCCGATCAAATTGCTCCGATAATGTTGTTCGTAGTGTTGTTTTCGACCTAACCCATGTTTTAATTGAATCAATTACGTGCCATATTAAGGGAATTCGTCGGATTTGTTTTCGAATTGAACTCAGAAACTAATAAGAACCCTAGCTCTCGAATCAAATTCGAATCTTGATGAACTCTGCATTAAAATTGGGGAAATCGGTACCAATAGAACCGAAATTTGATTACGAATCCATAGAAACAAGAATCACGCGATTTCGTTCTGTAGATTGTGAGGAATCGTCGATTTAGTACTTGATCTGTTTAAGTTGTTCGCTGAAGAACTCGCGGTACAGGGGCCGTCCGATCTCGTTCTAAGAGATTGGACGGCCAAGATTAGATCTGGTGATTTTAAGTTGTTTAAGTTCTATAAAAAAACCAGTAAATAGTCTTAACTTGTGGGGTTAATTTAAATATCTTCCCGAATGTATTTTGACTTGAAATTTAACCATAGATTACTTATTTAATATAGTTTATTTTGATGTAAATTATTATGGTTTTGGAGTTTTTAAACATAAGTTATGATTTTTGCAAGTTTCGAGTTTTCTGGAATTATTTGGCTAAATTAAAAAGATATTTTTATGAAATAAAATTTTATAATATGTATAAAATGTTATAGTTACTGTATATTAAATTTGGGAATTTTTGGGCAATGGTAAAGGGTTTTAAAAATTGTGTTTATGAGTTTTCATAAGAATAACCTATAATATAAAGTTTTTAATGTAATCAAAAATTAAAGTAAGGTTTGTTATTAACTTTTAAGCTGGGGAAAATAAAGGGAACTAAATTAACATTTATAACAGTAAGTTTATAAATGTTTTTGTATTAGCTTTTAAGAGAAATGAAATTATTACATATATGTATATTTACTTACTTAAGTAGGAACTTATATAAATTAAGGAATTTAATTATCCTACATTTTATTTACTATATTATATGGGGGTTAATATTTTAAATAAACTAAGGAAAAATGTATATATTATTATAATATTTACTACACATTAAAAAAAGAATTAAGAAGTAACTTAAAGTAAATCAGGGAACTAATTAAAGTACCACTTATAATAACTAAACTTTATAAGAGCTAGAACCTTAAGATATGGTAAAAAGAAAACTTTATGAAATATACTTAGAATACAGTTTAAGGTTGTATTAATAAGATAGTTTAAATATGGTGAATTACATAGGGAAATGTCTTAGTAATTTCTAATGCGGGTATACTTATAAATATTAAATAAATCAAGGAAACACATTATGTTATAAACTTTAAGTCAGTTGTGTTAAGCCTAGAAGTTATTGAACATTAATAAATACAGTAAAATTTCCTAAAAATGCTATGGATAAATTTTAATACATAAAGATATATATATATAATATATATATATATATATATATATTTATACATGTACATAAATACATTAACATGGTTGAGGGAAATAATAATCCTTGTGACAGTTATAATAAGTAGGTTATATATATATATATTAAACCTTAGGTTAGTCAGTGAGTGATTAAATAATCACTATTAATTTAAGAGTTTTAATTACACAACATAACTTAACCCGGTCTTGGGCTAACCCATTAAGCCCAAGTCTATGAATTCCAAAAGCCCACTTTAACAATCCAAAGAGAGTTTGGGCCACTCTCAGGAATAAATTCTAAATCATTCCAACTAAACGAGGTGGGCCTAACAAAGGATTTAGTTAACAAGTCGAGCCCAAACTTTGTAAAAGAATAATGGTAAACCTAGAACTAATAGTCAGTAAGTGAAGAAGGTTGTTAAGTTTATAAGTCTCTTAACTAATCGACATTTGGAACACCTTAACTATAGGTTACTGTTGGGGAATCACTTTTACGAGTTAGTTATTGTGCTTCACATACCAGGTACGATTTCTCGTACTCCGATATTTTTGATGATTGAC
This sequence comes from Limonium bicolor, assembly GCA_023374045.1. NCBI lineage: Eukaryota > Viridiplantae > Streptophyta > Magnoliopsida > Caryophyllales > Plumbaginaceae > Limonium > Limonium bicolor. The sequence continues at coordinate 342,195,769 of CM041776.1, read as the reverse complement.
TTGTGGAGTGTTTTGGAAAACGCTAACTGACTTTAAGAGGAATTTCTAAAAAAGAATTGGTTGTGTGACTAACTCAGCTTGTGTGACTAACTGAGCCTTGAGCATGAAATTACATGGGTATTGGTTCTTTCTATTTGGTGTCCCGTTAGGCATTGACTGCTTAGGGTTTACGCTTCTGCACTCTGTAGGACTGAGTGTTTTGGTATTGCTCTGGGTAGTTGGTGATCTAGTGGGAATTTGGAAAAGGTCATTCTTGGAAATCTCTCTTCGACGTGCGCGCGTCTTTAACGGTAACAGCAGGGGGCTGTATATCCCTCGCCCATAGGGGCATTGATATTTGACAGCAGGGGGCTTAATATCCCTCGTCCACTAGGACATTGATATTATGACAGCAGGGGGCTGTATATCCCTCGTCCATACGGACATTGATATTTGGCGGTGGGGGCCATCTCTCCCAGTTAAATTATTCCACTCTTGAGTTCTTGTTCCTGGATCTATTTTATCATTCCTAGTCCTTTGTGACTATCTGAGTCTTTCTACTCCTAACGGGAATTGGGTTTAACTAAGGAAATGGATGTTCACTAACACATGATGTGATTTTGTTCCACTAACTTTATTTCTCAGTTATTAAACTTTATTCTTATCTTAGTATCTTGATTTGGTGATTGTGAAATGCTTTATTTCTCTGAGTGTTTAAGTGTTTGTTTTCAAGTTATTGTTTATTTAAGAATTGTATTTTAAGTTGTTTTTGGAGGATCGTACCAGTTCCATTCCAGGGAACTGACCCGCCCCTTCCGGGGTGGCTGCTTGGTTTTATCTTGCAGGTACGTGTTATCTTACAGGTGGCCACGAAGAGAAAGAGTGATTGGGATGGGATTAGGCTTGGAGAAGTTTTATGTTTTATTACTTCTTATTGTTGTTAAGTTTTCTCGTGGTTCAGGCCGTGACTTTTGTAATCTTTAAGTTGTGTTTTGGTGAGGTTTGGTACCGGGTGTTTGGAACCCGATGATCTGTGCGCCTTTAGTATTTTTTTCCCGCTATAAATATGTTAAAATAGGGGCGTTACACTAATTATATTGACATGTTTTAAAATCAGTATATAATAAAGTTTACATTTATATTATATAGATTAGAAGTATATATAAGTTTATAAGCACGTTATATTATTTACAAGCACATTATATAGTATTTAATAAAGGTGGTTCGTTTTAGTAAATAATCCGTTTTGAAAATAGTTGGTTATGATTTTGATGTCATAATATGATCCATGTGTATTTTCTATTATTTTAGTGTATGAATTTGTTTATAACAATGATAGTGTTGATTTTATTATAGACACTTAATAAGTTAGTTTTACCATATGTCGGTGACATCTTTTGGTATTTTCTGAAATACCCTTAAATTTTAAATACATTTATTTTCTAGTTTACAAATATTATATAGTTTGTGAGCATATTATACAATATTTAATAAATACAATGCGTTTAATAAAATAATCTATTTTAAAACTATGGTAGTCGTGATTTTATCTTCGTATTAATGATCCTTGTATTTCTCTAGCCAACTTGGTATATTTATTATTAAAAATGGAGTAATAACAATAATGATATGATTCAAAGAGTAATGTTGATTTAAAAATACATCTTTATATAGTTTATGAGTATATTAGTTCACAAGCATAATATATAGTTTATGGGTTATACTATATTTACGAGCATACATATAATAAAGATAATTCGTGTTAATAAAATAACAAGTTTTAAAAGTAAATCGTTTTGTGATTTTAATGTCATAACAATGATCCTTGTGTATATCTAATTATTTAGCATATTTATTTTTTTATAATGGAGTTTATAATTATAATGTTTACGATTAAATACTACTACAATTGAACTATACTAAATAAGTTAGTTTTAATCCATCGGTTTCATCCTTTGAGTTTTTCTGATTTATTAATGAACTAGTTCTAACTACTCATATTACCTACTTTAATCAGTTAACCATCTTTATCCTTTGATATTTCCTACTTTACTAATGAATGAATTTTACCTTTCATATTTCATAACCCTTTGTTTTCTTTAATTAACTAAACAATTTAATTCACTTTAGTGATCATTGGTTGTATTCTTTATCTCTTGGGTTTCCCTCCAGCTTTCTTTAAACCAGTCATCCATCCCTTCCAATGCATCATCTCTCACAATCTGCTCTCGCCAATCTCTCTTTCTCCTCTCACAACTAGACAAAAAAAAATTATTTTCATTCTCTCCAACCAGACCTAAGAGGACACATATAGGCTTTGAATTTGAGACCGAGGAGCAATAATTGAGTTCATGTTTGATTATGAAAATCATTTCTAGATTCCAGGTAAGTTACTGCGTTCACTAATTTTGTATTAACTGCGTAAAATAAATCTTTTTGTGGTGGTTGTGAATCTTGTCTGTGAGTGACTATTATTTTGGAAATGAAATGTTTATGATAATGATTACTAGAAATATTAAAGTGCGCGGTTTATTTCATGGTAAATAATGAGTATTATTTTTAGAGGAGAGTTGAATGTGAAATGTTAATGATATGATTATGTGGAATTGTAATTATTTAGTCATGATTATTGTTGCATGATTGAGTTTTGGTGGTATATGTGGATTAAAATGAGATTATAAGGTGAATAATAGCAATGAATAAAGGAATTATAAGGAAGAGTATACCATGGTACATGTGGGCTGTATTAGACACATGGATAAATGCGGGCCGCATTAGGACGCATAAGTTTGAGATACTGTGGGCCGCACTAGGACACAGTTAGCCCTAGATCTACTCCTTAGTCCTTGAACTATTGGGGGTGTGCACACTTAAGGATTTAGTGGCTTGGTTGGATTCCCGACTACGTGTTGGGGTCCGGGTTACAGCTGCGAGTTGCACCCAAAGAGAAAGTAAAGTTGTTTTGTCCTGGCTGCGCGTTGGGACAAGGAAGATAATTTAACGAAATTGACAACTATATTCTTGAGTTAATAAGAAATCATGGAGTATTCTACCATACTGATAATTTTATTGTTGTGTGTTAATATTATTGAAATAAATTGTGTGTTGTGTGGTTATATCGTTAAAATGGTTTTCAAAAGAGAAAATATTTTTACAGTGTAGTGGTAGCTTACTCAGTTTTTCTGACTTTATCGTGGCCCTTTCTATGTTTGTTTGGATTTCTGCCACAGGTACTGATGAAGTTCTTGGGGTTGGGAAGGTGACTCCACATAATCTAATTATTTATAGTTGGATTTTATTTTTGGCTTGATAATTCTACATTTGTAAGAAATTATTTTAATAGGTGTTGTATTTACTTTATTAATAATAATAGGTCGTTAGTGAGTTAATTATTTAGCCTTAGCACTCATTTAGTTGCGAGTGTGACAATAATGCCCCAGGTTTAGGTTTCGATTCTGCTGCTTACTTATATTAAACTTGAACTGCAAAAAAAAAATTGACCAATTAAAAGGTTAAAAAATCCGGGGTGTTACAAGTTACCCGAGCGTGCATCCTGTGAGCCACCTTGCATCATTTGTGCCAATTGCTCCTCATGAACTATTTTTTGCACATTCAAAATCATCTTCTCTTTGTAGTCCAGACGGGCATGATCAAAATTTTGAGTCTTCTTTTTTTTTTGATCAAATTTTTTTGAGTCATCTTTGTCTCTATCTCATACCTCATCTTCTCATACATGGCTTGATCAGCGCTAGCAACACATGTACGGTTCCTGACGAAGCTTCTACAGGAGACATGATAATACTCTAAAGCACAGTCACCCAATTCGTAGACCATTTTCTTAGCCGATATACCCTTTACTGCATCATAAAAAAACTTTAACGATCAACTTGTTCATTCTCGGATGTGCATTCTCCTGAATTATTTTCTGCAGCCTAAGTAGTATTTTGAGCAATTGTTTGTATGTCTCCTACATCAATCATAACAAATAATTATTTATAACTTCTTTTTATGAAATTATAGATGCCAATTACAATGAAATACTTACATAATAGTTTTTGGCCTTGACAAACAGACACAATTTGACCACACTCGTCCTTCGTGGATTAAGTGTATACAAAAAGTTCATAGGGTGTAGGTTGCAACCCCACCGTTCTTCTGAGTCTGTATAATATAAATTAAATAGTCCACAAACCAATGTCACACAAAATGTCATAATTAAACATGTCTAGACATATGGCGGTCAAATAAACTTTGAAAAAAATAAATCCCTGCTATTTAATCCATAAATCTGTGCTTTCAAGTTTCTTAATACACAAGTTCAATCCACAATTTCCACTCAAAAATGAAAAACACATTGTTCCACAAAATTATCAGCGCTTACAACACTATTGAACTAATATTCATCTCAAATAGTAAGTCTAACAAAAGCAACTTACCAAATTGGCTTCATGATCCAAAATAGAACTTGAGCCGCACGCATGATTAGACATGCCAGCCGTAGGTGCATGCTCTGAAGCATCTCAACTCCAAATTTTTGTAACTCATATATGACGTGTAACCCGATGAAACATGAAACATTTAAACGCTTTTGTTTGTTCTCCGTGTGAGATGTGGTTCATCCCATCATCCCACATCGTGAGTGAGCAAACAAAGGGGCACTTCCTTTGTTATAAAAGGAAGTGCTCACCTCACTTCTAATCTCATCCCAACAATTAGTAATTTCTTCTGAATGCTAAATTGTAATCTCTTCTCATTATATCTCTTAAAGTATAAATAAGAGAGTTCTGGTAGTGTCCGAGGAAGTAGGCAAAATTGGCTGAACCTCGTAAAATTCCGTGTCCCTTTTATAGCTTTATTCAGCAGCTTTTGGTGGGTAATTTTGTAGTGCTTTATTGTGCTAAGAAATTACAGTCAGGAAATTCTGTCTAAGGAAGTGGTTCTTAAGCGGGACCATTGTGACCCTACCACGACCTAGGAATTTTCCTGTACGGAGTGATTTTCTAGTACAATAATTTACTCTTTTATCCAGTCGCTTCCGCAACAAGTGGTATCAGAGCCAAGGTTCTGTCTTAGTATGCTCTATGGTTGCAGCTAGGCTGATCTTCCACATCAGAAAAGCGTTCCTTTGTTCAGTTGATACGTCGTAGCGCTGCTAAATAAAATTGGAGCAGAAATGGCAGACGACAATTAAAGACCCCGGAGACAGCATCAACAACTTCCTCGTCATCAATTTGGACAAGAAGGGTGATGACTAATGCTAAGTTTTCGGTGGAGACATTTGATGGTACGGGCCATTTCGGCATGTGGCAATGCGAAGTCCAAGACGCTCTCTTTCAGCAAGGTCTTGACATCATCATTGAAGAGACAAGACCGGAAGACATTCAAGAGAAGGAATGGGAGGCCATGAATCGAGCAGCTTGTGGTACAATTCGCTCCTGCCTGTCGAGGGAACAAAAATATGCGTTCTCTAAAGAAAAATCTGCAAGTAAATTGTGGAAGGCACTGGAGGAAAAATTCATGAAGAAGAGCAGTCAGAATAAGCTTTTTATGAAGAAAAGGCTATTCTGCTTTTCGTATGTTTCGGGGACCACAATGAATACCACATCACCAGTTTCAATCAACTAGTAGCTGATTTGGTAAACTTGGATGTGAAATTCGAAGATGAAGATTTGGCCTTAATGTTACTGGGATCTCTTCCTGATGAGTATGAGTTTCTGGAAACAACTCTACTCCATGGGAAGGACGATGTCTCTCTGAAGGATGTCACTGCAGCACTATACAGCCATGAATTGAGAAGAAAAGAAAAGAGGGTTGGTACTGATGAAGCAGCAGAAGCATTAGTGATGAGAGATCGTTCTTTCTTCGCTCAGAGAAAGGGGAGAAAGGATGGTCAAAACCGAAAGCCAAGCTTGGCAAAGATGAATGCGCCCTTTGTCGAGAAAAGGGACATTGGAAGAAGGACTGTCCAAAACAGAAGAAAGGCAAGGCTGTTCAAGACGCATGTGTAGCTGAATACGACAGCGAAGGATCAGGACTATATTGGTGGCATCGACTTCAAAAATTAATCAGGATGAGTGGATTCTGGATTTAGGAGCAACCTACCATATGTCACCCATTCGAGATTGGTTCTTTGATTACAAAGAACTAAAGGGTGGAACCGTTTTGATGGGAGACAATAGCCCATGCAAAACAATTGGTATAGGCTCAATCAAGTTGAAGAACCATAAAGGATCAACCAGAGTTTTAAGAGAAGTTCGGCATGTTCCAAATTGACCAAAAATCTCATTTCTCTGGGACAATTGGAGTCGAAAGGATTCGCATGGGCCGCTAAAGATGGAGTTCTAAAGGTCGTTTCCGGAGCACTGACGGTGATAAAAGGCACAAGAAGGAGCAATCTGTATTACTACGAGGGGAGTACAGTAGTAGGAACAGCAGCAGTTGTGTTGGCTCCCAAGGAGAACGGTGACTCTCAGTTGTGGCACATGCGATTGGGGCATGCCGGAGAGAAATCCTTACAGATTCTTGCAAAGCAGGGATTGCTGAAAGGCGTGAAGGCTTGCAAGTTAGACTTTTGTGAGCATTGCGTTCTCGGGAAGCAAAAGAGATTGAAGTTTGGCACTGCCATCCATAATACGAAGGGTATTTTGGATTATGTCCATTCTGACGTTTGGGGACCCGCCAAGACGCCTTCCTTGGGTGGGAACCGCTACTATGTGACCTTTGTGGATGATTTTTCTCGAAGAGTTTGGGTGTATGCCATGAAGACTAAGGATGAAGTGATGGGGATCTTCCTAACATGGAAGAAGACAGTCGAGATGCAAACAGATCGAAGGATCAAGTATCTCCGGACAGATAATGGGGGAGAGTACAAGAGTGATCCATTCTTGAAGGTTTGCAAAGACGAGGGAATTGTCCGACACTTCACAGTCAGGGAAACACCGCAGCAGAATGGAGTGGCGGAGCGAATGAACCGAACATTGCTGGAGAAGGTTCGGTGCATGTTGTCAAATGCTGGGCTGGGTAGACAATTTTGGGCAGAGACGGTAACATATTGCAGCCATATTGTGAACCGGTTACCATCGTCGGCTATTGGTGGAAAGACACCGCTTGAGGCATGATAAATGTCTAAATGAGCACACCTATGCCATCAGCAGTTGATTTTTCACACTCCTCAATAAGTTGAAAAGATCATGTTCATCCTACCTTCATAATAGTATTTGTTAATATTGAGCATTCCCTACTTGCTTGGGTACATGGTTTTGCTTGAGGACAAGCAAAAGGTAAGTGTGGGGGTGTGATAAGTGTCTAAATGAGCATGTTTTATGGGTGTGTTTCATATATTATATCAGCACTTTTCTGCTCATTTCTCACTTATCGTATGTTTTTCCTCTAGTTTATGTTTTATTGATTATCTCACAAATTTATTGGTTTTAACACATGAGGAAACACCAAGCTAGGAGCAAAGTACACGAAGAGACGAACGCATAGGCGCAGACGGTTCGAAAAACGGGTCCAAAAGAAGAATCTAGAGCCGGTCAAAGTTTGTCCGCATGGTGTCCATGTTGTGTCCGCCCAGAACTAGGAGGACACACACGAGGACACTCACGAGGACACTTAGGCGGACAGAATTTGTGTCTGCATGAGTACCTCACTTGTGTCCGCCCAGAACAAGGAGGACACACACGAGACAACAACGCGGACAAGACACAACACATGCAACCGCATGGTTTCATGCGGACGTGAGTGAGGTACTCATGCGGACGTGAGTGAGGTACTCATGCGGACAAGGTTACGTCCGCATGGATTCAGGCGGACAGCCACGCGGACGTGACTAAAATCAGTCGCGAACAGTTTCTTCTTCGCGCCGACTGTCTGCAACTTGCTACCATATCCATTACCAGTCGGCGCCTTATTTTCCTCACGCGTGAGCTCTGTCCCCTGCAATAAATGAGCAATCAGTGAGCAATCAATCTGCAAATCCTATCCGCTCTTTCTGCCACCTCAAACAATTCCTCACGCGGTGTTCCTTATCTGCTTCCTTTTCCTTTCCTCTATAAAAACCCACGAGCCTTCTGCTCAAAATATCATCCACGACCCAACATACCACATACCACACAGCACACGTTCATCCCATTTCTCTTCTCCCGTCTTCTCCATTTTATTTATTTCACATTCCACCATATTCACCTCTAGTCATACGTATACAAAATAGCAGAACGAATGCAGGAGTGACTACAGATGATTTCTATTACTCTTGTTTCTGTTTATCTATTAAATATGTTAGGCTAGAATATTTATACTCTGGGAATGGTTATTATGTGTTTGTATTAATTATGCAATATTTTACCGGTTAAAATAAATACAGTTTGTTGCGTTTTAAAGCTTATCTCTCGCCTTTTTAATAAATGTCATGAGTTTATTAAATTGCTTGCTAAGTCTATTTTGATCAGACCAGGTGATAAATAGATAGGTTAATTAAGCCGTAAATCTGGAGAAAGCTTATTATGATTTAATAAGTTAGTATTTTCAGATGCATAAATAATTTCTCATATCTAGACCGTCCGTTTACACGTATTGTGCTTGAACCTTGATTAGAACCTTGCATTTTCAGGTAAACGAGTTCTTTTGAGGCTATGATTTAGTCCTTAAGATAATAAGAGGAATTTTGCCAAACAATTATAATTAAACCAGTAGAGATAGCATAATTAGTCAGATCATATTAACCTGAACCAGAGTCCCGTTTAATTTATCTTTTTAACTTAGTTTATTTTATCTTTCCTTTTATTTATAATACAAGTCCATTAATCCCCCCTTTTTGTGACACGCTTAGGTACTATTATATGCACATTAGTCCCATGGTTCGACATCCGGTTGCTTACATTTCACTATACTACCACGACCGACCGGATTTGTTTGTAGCCCGACGTTTATTTTGAGTTTTAATTTCTTTTCTTTATTTTCACACCAGTTTAACCACTCACCATATAACGTCTGCAAAATGGCGCCGTTGCCGGAGACTAGATTTATTCTAGTCCCTAAGCCCCGGATTATTCACTTGTTATATTAGAATATTTTGTTTATATTATTTTTGTTTGTTGTTTATATTAATTATCTTTTATATTCTGTCCATTTTATTTTGTTGTTGTCTATATTAATTATCTTTTATATGTTGTTTATATTATTATTATGTTTGTTTCTAATCATTTTATTTTCTAATCTGTTTCAGTAGTTTCGTTTTATATACAAAAAAAAAATTTGTACGTGGCAAATGAAACAGGTGTTCGAACAAGAGTTTTGCTATTCACAGTATTTATACTGCTCCGTATGTGGGGGAGCTCATGATTATGAGGATTGTCTCATATTACAAGAGCAACTCTGGTTAGAGGATCAACCAGACTACCTGGAGAGAATCGCTCAACAAGAACAGCACCCCACTACGGATGTAAGTTATTCTCTTCCCTCTACAGTCACCTACCACCAGTTTCCATCCTTCTCTGTGCTCTATCCAGAAGATGGGGATACTTACATCCTCGAAAATGAAGAGAAGGAATTGCCATCACCTTCCGCCAAGATATCCAAACAAAACGCCACTATCACCTTCAAAGAATTAACTTTCTCTGAAGATGATATCGATCAGCGTTCTTTCTACGAACCTCACCTACAAGAAGAGGATGTTTACATCCTCCAATTTGAGGAAGAAAAGTCATCACCACCGGGTCTTCTGTTAGAACTACGTTACCGGCAGTACCTCCTCAAACACCAGATTTTGTGGAGTATTCATTTTCCTATTATATTTGCAGAAGTAACGTTTTGTTTTGATCCAGGTGGTTTGCTTTTAATTACTCTGCTAACTTCGTTATCCTGGCAAAACTGTTCTCTACTTTTATTTTTGATCCAGGATAACGAAGCGGGCGTCTAGCCAAAGACGTTAAAGAAGGGCAGCTTCCCGGGAGGCAACCCGGATGAACTTTTATTTTATTTGCTTTTATGCTCTTTTAATTTTCAGGTTCTCTTTAAATTTTATTTTTGCTAACTTTAACCCCGTTTGTAGTATGGTTGCTTCTAGTGTCTTATACAGGTGCAATTCATGTCTACACTGCAACCAAGCTACGCTACTTGAGGCTGAAGCTCAAGTGTGGGGGAACTCCTTAAAAAATTAGCAAAAATAATATCAGGGGAGTACCAGTTTCTTTAAATACGCTTTTATTTAAAATAAAAACTGCAGAGGAGCGTTTATGTGCTTAAATGTTTATTTGTGACCTTTGTGTTATCTCTATTTATCTACTTACCGAGAAGGTCTTCTGAAACTTTCCCTTGTTTTTCTGGTGAACAATGAGGACAGTAGACTTCATCCAGACAGAGGGAACTCAGAAGCAGGTGGAGAAAGCACCAAAGTAGGTGGAGTTCGAGAAGGAGATATTTGTAAACCCAACAGTTGGAGATGGTAGTGACTCCCAAGGAGTAGATGAGTCAAATGAGGAAAGCTCCAAGCAGAATCAGATCTGATTGCAGAAGGAAGACCCAGAAGAGAGATCCGTAAACCGGCTTGCTATACGGATATGGTGGCTTATGCACTTCCAGTTGTAGATGAAGGGGTACCACCTACTTTCCGAGAAGCAAATCAAAACTCGGAAAGTAAGGAGTGGAAAGGTGCCATGGAAGAAGAAATGAATTCTCTCACAAGAACAACACGTGGAAGTTGGCACAACTACCAAAGGGCAAGAAGGCAATAGGTTGCAAATGGGTGTTTGCAAAGAAAGAAGAAGAACTTCAGGTGAAAACATTGTCCGCTACAAGGCTAGGTTGGTGGCCAAAGGGTACGCACAGAAGGAGAGAATTGATTACCATGAGGTATTTTCTCCAGTAGTGAAACATTCCTCCATCAGAATTCTGTGGCGTTAGTAGCTGAGCTGAATTTGGAATTAGCCCAACTTGATGTGAAGACCGCGTTCTTGCATGGCGATCTGGAGGAAGAGATCTATATGACTCAACCAGAAGGATTTAAGGTTCGTGTAAAGAAGATTGGGTTTGTAAGTTGAACAAATCATTGTACGGGCTGAAGCAGTCTCCAAGGCAATGGTACAAATGATTTGATTTGTTTATGAAAGGGCAGAGGTACACAAGAAGCAAATATGACCATTGTGTATATTTGTGCAAGCTACATGATGGGTCTTACATCTACCTACTCTTGTACGTTGATGACATGCTAATAGCTTCAAAGAATCAGTCAGAGATTGATAGATTGAAGGCTCAGTTAGCTCAAGAGTTTGAGATGAAAGACTTGGGCGAAGCCAAGAAGATTCTCGGGATGGAGATTAGTAGAGACAGAAGGAATGACAAGCTTTGTTTGTCCCAGAAGCAATATCTGAAGAAGGTGTTACAACGTTTTGGTATTAACGACAATACAAACCTGTGAGTACCCCGCTTGCTCCTCATTTGAAGCTTAGTGCCCATTATCTCCAAAGACTAAAGAATAGAAACTATATGGCTAGAGTCCCATATGCAGAAGCAGTTGGTAGCTTAATGTATGCCATGGTGTGTACAAGCCCGACATTTCACAAGCAGTTGGAGTTGTGAGCAGATATATGCATGATCCTGGCAGAGATCATTGGCAATGTAACACCCCAACCGTTAATCCTAAGCTTACCGTCTAATCGTCCCGTTAATCCTACGAGTTTGCAGCGGAATATTACTACTTGCTACGGCGGGTGAAACAATGCCGCTAACCGCCCGATACGGTTAGCTAGGCTACTATACTTACAGTGACGGTCTGATGCCCATAGTGTACCGAGCTACTGAATAACACTTAACCATTTACAAATACCATGCGCTTACATTCAGGGATTACCGAGTATTTAAGTAGTTAATTACATCCGTCCACTAGTTCCCAAAAGAATGAGTTTAAAACCTACTCATCTATACCAATACTCCATTCTATCCATGTCCAAAAAGGTGTACCACATGGTACACCGGCTAGTCAAAAACAATAGCCATGTACTACTCAGTACACCATTCCCAATTCATTGATTACATACAAAAAGAAGACAAGAAATTAAACTTCAACTTCCTAGTCTTCATCCTTCGCGGGTACCTGCGTGTAATAAAAACATCGCCCCAAGGGGCTCAGCAAAAGCTGCGCATGAACTCCGCATATACCGCGTGCTAGCTAGGGCACGCCGACTATTTGACCCCACTAAACATGCAGTTCATTACTTTCATACATACATGCTTTACATACAACCATACATACATTGCAATACAATATTCACTTCAAGGCAACAATACAATAGAGTTCACAATACTTACCTTCACAAGGTTAGCCAAGTTGGGCATCCGGGTTAATCGGTATGCCAATTACTCTTTTACTCGTTCTCATTGCATACTCTTACACATACTTACTTACTTTCATTTACTTACTTACTCATTCTTACATTCTTACTTATACTCAAGTTAAGTCGTCGGGACCTCCGGCCTTGGGGACTACTCCGTCCCACATCCGGGATTTACTTGACTCACCAATCCGGGATGCTACCCATTTAAGGGGTTTGGGCCGCGGACCAGCTTAAGAGTCAGGAATTGGAGCCAACCTCTCGTGACTCCGCATCCTCACGCGTGGCCGAAACTATATCGGACTTCTACTCATTCCAATTTAATTACCAAATTAAGTTAGAATGGTTAGCTTGTTAGGAATAAGTTAGAAGTCCATTCATAAACATATTCGGTCACAATGCAATACCTCATACATACACACATTCATTTCCTCCATACATTTCATGAATTATACAAACTAAGAATTAAAGAAGATATACAACAACATACAACACTACATATTCACAAGTATGCATATTAACTCCTCGATTCGCATTTATCTTATTTGGTGACCAATTAGCACACAACACACAAATCAGAGTAACCAAGATAGCATACGGGGCATGAGGAATTCATACCGTTCACCGTTGTACGTACTTCCAAACGTTCTTCCGGTGTCACAATTCAAATCCTAAAATTTACATATAAATGAATGATTAACTATCACAATTACTTAACTTGTACTCTTACTATGTTTCCTAATATTTTACTAAGTCCTTACCTTTCCCATACTTACATTTTATTTACTTGCTTTTGATTACTTACATTGGTTTACTTACTTACATATACATGTACATATGTATAGGTGGGTATACATATATATATATATATATATATATATATATATATATATATATATATATATACTCTTATACTAGTTATCATTTAGTTTTTTTTTTTTTTTTTTTGTAAGTTATGGGTCGACCGACCCACCGACCGACCCAAGCCCTGGGTCGGTCCATTCCAGTAAGTTTCGTTCTCTGAAATTTCTCCCAACCGACCCAAACTATTCCGACCGACCCATACACCTCTGGGTCGGTCCATTGCCGAAAGTCTCGGATCTGTTGTCCAAGCTCCGACCGACCCACCGACCGACCCAACCTATGGGTCGGTCGAAGTCCGAAACTTCGACAACAGGAATTTTTGGTCCGACCGACCCACGACCGACTCACGGCTCCTGGGTCGGTCCATTCCAGAAAGGTTTATACTCAGTTCTTAAGCTCCGACCGACCCACGGTCCGACCCAGACTCTGGGTCGGTCGGTAGCAGAATTTGCTACAGACCTTGTCTTTCAATTCCAATTTCACCCATTGTTTCCCCAATCTTTCTATATACATTCTAGCATGTTTTACACAATTTAAACACTTTAAATCGTGCTAATTCATTTCCTAATTCATCACACAACTCTTTACTACTTATACACACATAATTTTTCCTAAGTTTCAACTCAACACTTGCACTAGTTATTCCCTAGTTGTGTTTTGCTACAGATTTTAACACTTACACTCCTCTTCTACATCTCCCTCTTCTAATGTCATTTCTAACACTCCTTATGCACCTAGAATACATTACCTACCTCTCTCAACTCACCCTCTAACTATCCAAACTAAAATCTGTTACACACTCACATTATTCACCTAGTCTTAATTCTCTAAGTGTTCTAATCCTAGGCAAATTTGCCATAGTCTCCCCTATATTTTATACTCTCACCACATGTTCTAGTTCCCATTTCAACACTTATTTCACCTGTTACAATAGACATCAAAATACAAACTCCCATACACAAATACTAATACCAAACAACACTAAAATTCCTGCACTCAACAACTCCATTCCCAATCTGTTTTACAAGTTTTAAAGTGTTCTTTAAGGTTAAAAACCTTGTTTACTCTACACCATTGCACTACTATCGCATTACCATTTCCCATTACTAAATTCCAACTTAAAATCTGTTACATCATATACACAAGCTACACAATGGTGAGTATCCTTACCTTGTTTCTCTTCTAGTTTTCTTTCTTCTTCTTCTTCTTTATTCCTTCCTCTCTCTCTACCGTTTTGGTATTCACAAATCTAACATTATCACGCATATATACACCACATTCAATACCAAAACTACTCTTAATATATTTAAGTTTTCAATGTAGATTTTAGGGTTTAGAATTCATATTACCTTGCAAGGGTTTATAAAACACTTGGAGTAGCTCAAGAATAATCTTTCCACCCTTCAAAGATGTCAAAACCGGCTGGGCATAAGAGGAGCAAGCAAGGTTAGTTCACATTTTCGTTTTGCCATTTAGGCTAGAAAAAGATGGAGCTTTTGAAGATATTTTTACCTTAGAAGAACAAGGAGAACAAGGCCTTCTAATGGTGGTGTTGAAGCTTCAAAGGGGGAATACCCTCAAAATCGAAAATGCTTGTTTTGATTTTGGAAAGATGAAAATGTAGCTCTTGAGGAGAGGATTACAATGGTGTAATTTTTACAATTTTTGGAGAAGGTTTGATGAGTTCAAGAGGAGAGAAGTTGGATTTTTGTGGGTCTTCTTGTTCACCATGGAAATCGCATGGGAGGTAGAAGAAGAAGAAAAAGAGAGAGTGGGGAGAGGGGTTTCCACGTGAGGGAAAAGAGAGAATGGGTAGGAGAGAGAATATGTGAGAGAGGGGGTAGTTTTTAATTGTTTTGTTTGTTTGTGTATTAGAGAGGAGTGTGTGAGAGAGTGAAATAGAGAGGGGGGGCCGCGGCACACCACACACCCACACACCACTACACTTTTTTTAAAGTGGACACATAAGTTTCAGTTATTTATACTTTTACCCCACAACTTCCCGTTTTTGACAGTTTTTACTAATCTCTTGTTTTATTGATTTTATTGGTCCTAAAGCTTCACTAATATTTATTAATGATTATTAGTTGACCAAAATTATTACGAGTCTATTTGACCCGCTTAAAGACACGTTTTCCCGGTTACCTCGAAAAACGCGCTTTAAGGTTCGTTAGTGATTTTAATCCGTTTTAAGGATCCGTTTTCTTCGGGATTTGTTCCCTAATATTTATTTACACTTAATTAAGCTTCTAAATTACTTATTAGCCTAATTAATCACTATTTTTAATTACGGGGTATTTCAATCTACCCCTCTTAAGAAACTTTGCCCTCAAAGTTGCTCAAGGTTAATAGTTTTATAATTTTACTCATTAGGCAAACATTGTCCTAATGTGCCTTTCTACACCTATGAGGTGTTTACTTCTTTCACACTACAAGCATACACAATCCAAGTATAATACACAATTCACAATACACATACACAATCCATCATTCTCATTCATACCATTCCACAATACACATTGCAATTCACAATACACCATACATTGTACATACACATCGTCACTACTCGTTACACACACATACACATCCATACCAAGTTCACTTGCACTACATGTGCCATACAAAATGCAATGCTTACCCCGAAGCAATGCAAAAGCAAAAGGGCTCTACCCCCCTTAAAAGGGGTACGACCCGTACCCGTATATTACATACTAGACTAACTAGTCTATGAATAACTGTGGGTACTTAGCCTTCATGGCATCTTCTAGTTCCCATGTCGCTTCTTCGACATCATGGTTAGACCATAGGACCTTCACCATTCGTATAGACTTATGGCGAGTGTCTCTGGTCTTCCTATCAAGGATTCTCACTGGGGTTTCACATATCTCATGTTCGGCTCGATGGAGAGTCTCTCGGGCTCCAACACATGAGAAGGATCAGCCATGTACTTCTTGAGTTGTGACACATGAAATACATCATGGACACGTCCCAAGTCCTCAGGTAATGCTAACCTGTAGGCTACTGAACCAACTCTTTCGGTGATAGTGTACGGCCCTACAAATTTTGGGCTTAGCTTGCCCTTCTGGCCAAAACGGAAGACACCCTTCATAGGTGAAACTCGCAAGAACACTTGTCGCCCACGGCGAACTCAAGGTCGCGTCGTCTCACATCCGCATAGGATTTCTGTCTATCTTGGGCTGCCTTCATATTAGCTCTAATCTGTTGAACTTCGGCTTGTACTTGCTCAAGATACTCCGGTCCTATGATGACCGCTTCGCTTGACTCATCCCAACATAAAAGGTGTACGGCAAGGTCTACCGTATAGAGCTTGGAAAGGCGACATCTTAATCGAGGCGTGATAACTATTATTATACGAGAACTCGATAAGATGAAGCTTATCTAACCAACTCCCCTGAAAGTCTAAGGCACATGCCCGAAGCATGTCCTCCAATGTCTGGATGGTCCTTTCTGTCTGACCGTCGGTCTGAGGATGGAAGGCGGTACTCAACTTCAATTCTGTACCCAGCGCTTCCCTTGTAGCTCTCCAGTATCTCGAAAGAAATCTGGTGTCGCGATCAGATACTATGGTTTTAGGGACTCCGTGGTGTCTGATAATCTCCTTATCGAATCTCAGCTAGCTTACACTACCTTCCAGGTGTCCTTCATCGGTATGAATCTGGCAACCTTGGTAAGGCGATCACTACAACCCAGATCATGTTGAGTCCTCCCCTGGCAGGTGGGAGTCCTACAACAAAATCCATGGAGATATCATGAAATTTCCACTCCGGAACTGGCATCGATTGTACCATTCCGCCCGGTCTACGAGTTTCGAATTTTACTTTTTGGCATGTTAAGCATCTCAATACGAATTCCGTCACATCTGACTTCATCCCAGACCACCAGAAGTACCTCTTCATGTCTTTGTACATCTTGGAGGCTCCCGGATGGACTGATAATGTAGAACTATGTGACTCTCGCAGGATGCGATCCCTTAGCTCTGCATTGCTTCGGGGGACGCATAGCCTGCCATTCAACCGAATCAAACCATCTTCATGTAGCTTGAAGTCATACTTTTTCTTCTCAAATGTACCATTCTCGATCTTTTGTCTGATTTCGGTTAGGTAAGGGTCGCTCAACTGAGCATCTCGCACCTCGTCAACCAAGCTAGAAGAAGCGAGTAGCGAATGGAGCGAGTGTGCTCGACGGCTCAGGGCGTCGGCTACCACATTAGCCTTCCCTTCCTTATACTGCAGATTGATGTCATAATCTGAGAGGAATTCCATCCATCTTCTTTGTCTCAAGTTGAGTTCTTTCTGAGTGAATACATACTGTAAGCTCTTATGATCGGAGTAGATGGTGATGCTTACCCCATAGAGATAGTGTCGCCATATCTTCAAGGCGAAGACAATGGTCCTAACTCTAAGTCATGAGTCGGGTAATTCTCCTCATGCTTTTTCAGCTGGCGGGAGGCATAAGCAACAACCTTGCCATGCTGCATGAGTACGCATCCCATTCCTTTGCCTGATGCATCACAGTACACCTCAAATCCCTCTGTGCCCTCTGGAAGAGTAAGGATGGGCGCTGAGGTCAATGAGTCTTTTAGTTTCGTGAATGATAATTCGCACTCGTCTGTCCATACAAACGGTGCATCTTTTTCATCAATGTAGTCATGGGCTTGGCGACTTTCGAGAAGTCCCTTACAAATCTCCGGTAGTAACCGGCTAGACCAAGAAAGCTCCTAATGTCGGTAACAGTCTTGGGTCTAGGCCATGATCGTACAGCTTCTATCTTAGAAGGGTCAACTGAGATACCTGCGCTCGAGATGACATGTCCAAGGAATGATACCTGATCAAGCCAAACTCGCATTTGGAGAACTTCGCATAAAGCTGGTTCTCGCGCAGTGTCTCAAGCACTTTCCTCAAGTGAATTTCATGTTCCTCTGCTGATTTGGAGTATACAAGTATGTCGTCGATGAAGACAACCACTGAAGTGTCCAACTGCTCACTGAATAGTCGATTCATGAGGTCCATGAATTTAGCTGGTGCATTTGACAAACCGAATGGCATCACTGTGAATTCGTAGTGGCCATATCTGGTACGGAATGCCGTTTTCTCAATGTCTTGTTCCTTGATTGCAATTTGATGATACCCTGAACGGAGGTCGATCTTGGAGAAGACTGAGGCTCCTTTCAACTGGTCGAATAGGTCGTCGATGCGTGGTAGTGGGTATTTATTCTTGACTGTGACCGCATTCAATTCGCGGTAGTCAATGCATAGTCGGAGGCTACCGTCCTTCTTCTTCACGAAGAGAACCGGTGCTCCCCAGGGTGATACGCTCGGGCGTATAAACCCTTTGTCTAGAAGATCTCTCAACTGCTCTTTCAATTCGGTCATCTCCGCTGGTGCCATGCGGTACGGTGCCCTGGCAATGGGACCGGTACCTGGCAATAGATCAATTTCAATTCAACTGCTCTCGGTGGTGGCATGCCGGGTAGCTCCTTAGGGAATACATCGGAAAATTCGGATACAATGGGTACATCGTCACTGAACTCTGGATCTCTCTCCAGGTCTTGTACATGACACAGATACACTTCATGGCCCTTTCTGAGCTCCCGGTACATAGCCATAGCAGATATGAGTGTGGTCGAAGGCTCTCTCGGTCTCTGGCGGTAAGATACGGTAACCCCAGAAGGACTCTTGAGCAGCAAACGATGCTCGGCGCAGAGGATTCTACCCTTGTGCCGCTCCAACCAATTCATTCCGATGATTAAGTCGAATCCCAATCCATTGAATTCGATGAAGGAAATGGGAAACGCTTCATTTTTTATTTCGATGGTGGCTGATTGGTAGTATTTGGTGCACTTTACTCGCTCCTTCGATGGGAGAGTAACCATGAAGTTCGGTAGCTCATCCGCATCTAGCTTCAACCTCTTCACAAAGGATGGTGATACAAAGGTGTGAGAGGCGCCGGAGTCGAATAATACATTGGCATCAATGCCATTTACTGGGAAGGTTCCCGTTAAGATGGTGCCGCTTCTGCCGGCTTGTGCTTCGGTGAGGATGCTCAGGTTACCTTCGGTACCGAGTCCACAACCTATTGAAGTCACAATTGGATAAGTATTGATGGTGGACACAAGTGGAATTTAAATCAACACTGCTCTTTATTGATAAACCAACCATCATACAAGCCGTGTCTCTAATACACGTTACTAATAGATTACATGATACTACGAATTTAATACTTTCTAAAGGTAGGTTCAGGCGTCCTGGTTTCATGTGTGTGGCATTGATTATTGCCGGTGGCGCTGTGTTCAGCTTGATCTTATTGATCCCGTGATACAGCATCCTAGAGTTTCCACCCATGATTAGGACATCTCCTGATCTCAATACCAGTTTCTGTGCAAGGTCCACACGCTTCTGCTCGCTATACAGGATACGGCGTCATCACCAATGGACCAAGACACTACGGGCACTCCCTGTTCGAGAGATTCCGCTGTCTCGTCTTGTCTTGGTGTAACCCAAGTCGTCCTTCTTTCCCATAGAAGTTGACGATACAAAGGTCCGCTTCAAGTGCGGGGATCGGTTCATGTTCGCATTGTTGTGCAAGTTCTACTGCTTGCGTGCAAGTGTCTGAAACTCTGGAGGTATTGTCGGTGGCGTCGCTCCGTCATGTTTCGTGTCTCCTGGTATGTCTTGGTATAAGGATTCCAGTCCTTTCCCAAGCACATCATCTTCAGCTTCATCTTCGCTCCACCGGGGAATTCGGGTGTATAAATCCTCCTTGACCCGTTCCTATTCGTTGCATCGTCGGATGATTGAGATTTGTGCTTCGGGTGTCAGGTATTCCTTTAATAGAATCATACCTGGTCGGATGACCTGACACTGTTCGCTGGTGTAGTAGTGGTTGGTGATGTCGATCTCTTCTTGATTCAGGTTACCGGTATCGGATAACAGATACTAAAGCTTCCTATGGTTACAAATTTCATCTACGGTGAGTACTAGTTTCAACTACTTCATTTCATGCTCAATATACACTTCATTTACTTACTCATGCATTCACTCATACAGTTACTCTACTACTAGGCATGCTATTTCAAGGATTGAAGGTTTAGGTGATTACCTTGGCCGGATTTCGAACCGGGCCCATCACGGTCAATCACATGCAGAACAGGCTGCCTCTGAGGTGCGCCCCTCTGGGGACCCCGGGATCCCTGTCCCTGTGGTGCCTGCTGGGCCGGTGCATCGCCAGATGCCACCTCCTTGCCCTCTCTCTGCTTGTAGTTCTGGAAATTCCCCTTTGGCTTGGTGCTCTCTGGGCATCTATTGGGTGTGCCCCTTCTGGCAGTTGTAGCATTTAATCTCCCTCCCGTAGCAGTCCTTACCAGGATGGTCCTGGTTGCACTTTCTGCACACATAGGTGCGGCCATCGGAGAAGGTTTTAGCGGCACCGGAGCTAGAACCTGAGGTTAGAGGGTTAGCACATGTGTGCGTGGATATACTAGATACGATACTTATATGAATACGAATTGGAAATAGAATTTACCCTTAGGAGGGTGTGATCTCAGTGGCTTAGCTGCCACCGGTGCAGAATAACCAAGCTGAAGGATCTCAGCTGGTTTGCCCTGCTCAGCATGGGCACTGCTCTCACTTGGGGACTTCTTCTGAGAAAAGAAGTTCCCTTTCTTCTTCTTCTTCAGCTTTTACCCTGGTTCTGCTCCTCGTCATTGGTATTCTTGTTATTGGCCTTGCGCTTCAGCGCGGTTTCTTCATCCCTCAATTGGCAAGTGATCTCAACGCGAGAAGCCGCGTGATAACACTCCTGAAGTTTCAGGTATTAGCCGGGATGATTTAAGAAAGATAAGGAAAGATTCAAGAATTTCAAGGAATTTAAGGAATTGAATTGATACTAGGGTTAACTGATATTTACCTGAAGGGAGGTAAATCTAGTGTAGCCCATCCCGTACCTAAGGCGATGGCTCAGACCGCCATAGAAGCGATCGACCAACACCTGGCCGGTGTATCCAAGATCAGGGAGGAGACGGAGAATGGAGGTGAAAGTCCTATAGTACTCATCCACAGACATCTTGTCTGTCATCTTCAAGGCGTCTAGCTCTAGCCTTTTCTTCGTTTTTACATGCTCCGGATAGTACTTGGATCGGAGAAGTGATGCAAAAGACTCCCAATCGAATGTGGGGTCATTAACGTGCTCGTTCTTGATGAGCTTCCACCAGTCCATGGCTGCATCTTTCAGGTAGGCAGCAACTACTCTCACTCGAACTCCAGCAGGAGCTTCGAGGTTTCGAAAGCAGTCTCCATCTCGGAGATGTATGCTTCTAGCTTAGCCGGATCACTCTCGCCCCTAAAGCAAGGAGGGCGGAGTTCCGCTACAGCTTTTACCCAGTTAGCTTCTCTGGGTGGAGGGGAGGGATTGGCCCCTTGAGTTTGGTTCTGCTGAGTTTGTTGTACAGCCTGGATTACTTGCGGTAGCATTCGTGCTACCGTGGCGGCGACGATCTCAGCTATCGTCTGCGCGCCAGTTCCATCTGAGGCTTCGCCTCTAGGTCGGCCTCGGCCTCTTCCTGACATCTGAATATTTAACAGCTACATTAGGCTCCGCAAGAATGACTCAAAGGTCTTGGAATTTAAGCAAGGTATCGTTCCTAAGAACGTCAGGGTATCCGTTGTGAACAACGGTAGTTCCTAGTTAGGTTTCTAAGTATCCGTCTTAAGACGGTTGAAATCCTAACTCGGTAGTTCCCTATGCTCGGTAACTAGGACATCAGAGCGACACTTCGCTCTGATACCACTTTTTGTAACACCCCAACCGTTAATCCTAAGCTTACCGTCTAATCGTCCCTTAATCCTACGAGTTTGCAGCGGAATATTACTACTTGCTACGGCGGGTGAAACATGCCGCTAACCGCCCATACGGTTAGCTAGGCTACTAATACTTACAGTGACGGTCTGATGCCAAGTGTACCGAGCTACTGAATAACACTTAACCATTTACAAATACCGTGCGCTTACATTCAGGATTACCGAGTATTTAAGTAGTTATTACATCCGTCCACTAGTTCCCAAAAGAATGAGTTTAAAACCTACTCATCTATACCAATACTCCATTCTATCCATGTCCAAAAAGGTGTACCACATGGTACACCGGCTAGTCAAAACAATAGCCATGTACTACTCAGTACACCATTCCAATTCATTGATTACATACAAAAAGAAGACAAGAAATTAAACTTCAACTTCCTAGTCTTCATCCTTCGCGGGTACCTGCGTGTAATAAAAACTCGCCCCAGGGGCTCAGCAAAAGCTGCGCATGAACTCCGCATATACCGCGTGCTAGCTAGGGCACGCCGACTATTTGACGTCCACTAAACATGCAGTTCATTACTTCATACATACATGCTTTACATACAACCACATACATTGCAATACAATATTCACTTCAAGGCAACAATACAATAGAGTTCACAATACTTACCTTCACAAGGTTAGCCAAGTTGGGCATCCGGGTTAATCGGTATGCCAATTACTCTTTTACTCGTTTCTCATTGCATACTCTTACACATACTTACTTACTTCATTTACTTTACTTACTCATTCTTACATTCTTACTTATACTCAAGTTAAGTCGTCGGGACCTCCGGCCTTGGGGACTACTCCGTCCCACATCCGGGATTTACTTGACTCACCAATCCGGGATGCTACCCATTTAAGGGGTTTGGGCCGCGGACCAGCTTAAGAGTCAGGAATTGGAGCCAACCTCTCGTGACTCCGCATCCTCACGCGTGGCCGAAACTATATCGGACTTCTACTCATTCCAATTTAATTACCAAATTAAGTTAGAATGGTTAGCTTGTTAGGAATAAGTTAGAAGTCCATTCATAAACATATTCGGTCACAATGCAATACCTCATACATACACACATTCATTTCTCCATACATTTCATGAATTATACAAACTAAGAATTAAAGAAGATATACAACAACATACAACACTACATATTCACAAGTATGCATATTAACTCCGATTCGTGCATTTATCTTATTTGGTGACAATTAGCACACGACACACAAATCAGAGTAACCAAGATAGCATACGGGGCATGAGGAATTCATACCGTTCACCGTTGTACGTACTTCCAAACGTTCTTCCGGTGTCACAATTCAAATCCAAAATTTACATATAAATGAATGATTAACTATCCACAATTACTTAACTTGTACTCTTACTATGTTTCCTAACTTATATTTACTAAGTCCTTACCTTTCCCATACTTACATTTATTTACTTGCTTTTGATTACTTACATTGGTTTACTTACTTACTTACATACATGTACATATGTATAGGTGGGTATACATATATATATATATATATATATATATATACACTACTTTATACATTATCATTTAGTTTTCTTTTTTTTTTTTTTTTGTTTATTTGGATCCGACCCCCCCCCCCCCCCACCCACCCTGGGTCGGTCCATTCCAGTAAGTTTCGTTCTCTGAAATTTCTCCCAACCGACCCAGAACTATTCCGACCGACCCATACACCTCTGGGTCGGTCCATTGCCGAAAGTCTCGGATCTGTTGTCCAAGCTCCGACCGACCCACCGACCGACCCAACCTATGGGTCGGTCGAAGTCCGAAACTTCGACAACAGAATTTTGGTCCGACCGACCCACGACCGACTCACGGCTCCTGGGTCGGTCCATTTCCAGAAAGGTTTATACTCAGTTCTTAAGCTCCGACCGACCCACGGTCCGACCCAGACTCTGGGTCGGTCGGTAGCAGAATTTGCTACAGACCTTGTCTTTCAATTCCAATTTCACCATTGTTTTCCCCAATCTTTCTATATACATTCTAGCATGTTTTTACACAATTAAACACTTTAAATCGTGCTATTCATTTCCTAATTCATCACACAACTCTTTACTAACTTATACACATAATTTTTCCTAAGTTTCACTCAACACTGCACTAGTTATTCCCTAGTTGTGTTTTGCTACAGATTTTAACACTTACACTCCTCTTCTACATCTCCCTCTTCTAATGTCATTTCTAACACTCCTTATGCACCTAGAATACATTACCTACCTCTCTCAACTCACCCTCTAACTATCCAAACTAAAATCTGTTACAACACTCACATTATTCACCTAGTCTTAATTCTCTAAGTGTTCTAATCCTAGGCAAATTTTGCCATAGTCTCCCCTATAATTTTATACTCTCACCACATGTTCTAGTTCCCATTTCAACACTTATTTCACCTGTTACAATAGACATCAAAATACAAACTCCCATACACAAATACTAATACCAAACAACACTAAAATTCCTGCACTCAACAACTCCATTCCCAATCTGTTTTACAAGTTTTAAAAGTGTTCTTTAAGTTTAAAACCTTGTTTACTACTCTATACCCATTGCACTACTATCGCATTACCATTCCCATTACTAAATTCCAACTTATAAAATCTGTTACATTCATATATACACAAGCTACACAATGGTGAGTATCCTTACCTTGTTCTCTTCTAGTTTCTTCTTTCTTCTTCTTTATCCTTCTTCTCTCTCTACCGGTTTTGGTATTCAACAAATCTAACATATCACGCATATATACACACACATTCAATACCAAAACTACTCTTAATATTATTTAAGTTTTCAATGTAGATTTCTAGGGTTTAGAATTCATATTACCTTGCAAGGGTTTATAAAACACTTGGAGTAGCTCAAGAATAATCTTCCTCCACCCTTTCAAAGATGTCAAAACCGGCTGGGCATAAGAGGAGCAAGCAAGGCTTAGTTCACATTTTCGTTTTGCATTTAGGCTAGAAAAAGATGGAGCTTTTGAAGATATTTTTACCTTAGAAGAACAAGGAGAACAAGGGCCTTCTAATGGTGGTGTTGAAGCTTCAAAGGGGGAATACCCTCAAATCGAAATGCTTGTTTTTGGATTTTGGAAAGATGAAAATGTAGCTCTTGAGGAGAGGATTACAATGGTGTTTTGGTTTTTTACAATTTTTGGAGAAGGTTTGATGAAGTTTCAAGAGGAGAGAAGTTGGATTTTGTTGGGGTCTTCTTGTTTCACCATGGAAATCGCATGGGAGGTAGAAGAAGAAGAAAAAGAGAGAGTGGGGAAGAGGGGTTCCACGTGAGGGAAAAGAGAGAATGGGTAGGAGAGAGAATATGTGAGAGAGTGGGGTAGTTTTAATTGTTTTGTTTGTTTGTGTATTAGAGAGGAGTGTGTGAGAGAGTGAAATAGAGAGGGGGGCCGGCTGGCACACCACACCCACACACACACTACACTTTTATTTTAAAAGGGACCATAAGTTTCAGTTATTTACTTTACCCCACCCCACACTTCCCGTTTTTGACAGTTTTTACTAATCTCTTGTTTTATCGATCGATTTTTATTGGTCCTAAAGCTTCACTAATATTTATTAATGATTATTTAGTTGACCAAAATTATTACGAGTCTATTTGACCCGCTTAAAGACACGTTTTTCCCGGTTACCTCGAAAAACGCGCTTTAAGGTTCGTTAGTGATTTTAATCCGTTTTAAGGATCCGTTTTCTTCGGGATTTGTTCCCTAATATTTATTTACACTTAATTAAGCTTCTAAATTACTTATTAGCCTAATTAATCACTATTTTTAATTACGGGGTATTTCAGGCAAGCTGTGAAATGGATTTTACGATATATTCAAGGTACTGTGGATATTGGTCTGTTATTTGAGAAGGATGTTACAGGTGGTCCAAATGTGGTTGGATATTGTGATTCTGACTATGCTGGTGATATGGATAAGCGACGATCAACTACTGGTTACTTGTTTACTTTAGCCAAGCACCAGTAAGTTGGAAATCTACCTTGCAGTCTACAGTTGCTTTGTCTACGACTGAGGCGGAGTACATGGGCTCTGACAGAGGCTGTAAAAGAAGGTATTTGGCTTCATGGGTTGCTTAAAGACTTGGGAGTTGGTCAGAGGCACATCACGGTGCACTGTGACAGTCAGAGTGCTATTCATTTAGCAAAGATCAAGTCTATCATGCAAGGACGAAGCATATGATGTTCGCTATCACTTTGTGCGGGAGATACTCGAAGAAGGGGATATTCTTGTTCAGAAAATCCGGACGACTGAGAATCCTGCAGACATGATGACCAAGGTGGTGACCGCAGTCAAGTTCAACATTGCTTGGACTTGACCAACATCCTACATATTAAAGTTGGCGCCTAAGGGCGCAATTGTAGACACTACCAGTAGGTTTGTAAGAGAGTTTATTTTGGTTAGTGGGATAAACCAAGGTGGAGAATTGTGAGATGTGGTTCATTCCATCATCCCACATCGTGAGTGAGCAAACAAAGGGGCACTTCCTTTTGTTATCACCTCACTTCTAATCTCATCCCAACAATTAGTAATTTCTTCTGAATGCTAATTGTAATCTCTTCTCTCTATATCTCTTAAAGTATAAATAAGAGAGTTCTGGTAGTGTCCGAGGAAGTAGGCAAAATTGGTTGAACCTCGTAAAATTCCGGTGTCCTTTTATAGCTTTATTTAGCAGCTTTTGGTGGGTAATTTTGTAGTGCTTTATTGTGCTAAGAAATTACAGTCAGGAAATTCTGTCTAAGGAAGTGGTTCTTAAGCGGGACCATTGTGACCTACCACAACCTGGGAATTTTCCTGTACGGAGTGATTTTCTAGTACAATAATTTACTCTTTTATCCAGTCGCTTCCGCAATGCTCCGTTGACCTCATAAGAATTACGCAGTTACGATCTAAGGGGAAATTGGGGTTGGCATTATTTCCTCAAGTGGAATACATAACTTCGTCGTCATTGATGTGTTAAATAAAACAAGCATCTCATTCTTTATTCGGAAATATATATATAAAAAATAAACAGTTTGTACAAGCACTAATTAATCGGCAAATATCTACAAAATACATGGGATTTGTAGCTAGCTACGTGCCTACCACGGCTAAGTATCATTCGGAATAACTTAATTAAATACCTGGTGAAAACACCTGATCATACGTAATTCCTCAAATCGAAATACTATAGGGCACACCCATCCCAGTCACTCCAGGCTTAGAATACGGTTTAAGAATTTCATACGGAAGAGTACCCGCCCCATACCTATTCTTCAACCTGTCATCCTTATTCCTCCTATCAATAACCTCCTCAATCTTCTTCAACTTCCCATGAACCTTTTAAACGCATCGTCTAGCACCTGGTCACACGCCCAGGACGGCTCAATTCTGTCTCCAATATACTCCTCATCAGGAGAATGAGTCGACAACACTTCCAGCACCGCCATCACTTTCGTCGCCTGGATCTTAGACGGAAAGCTGGTGAGCAGAGCCTGTTCCGGCCGATCCACAAATTTCCTCCATTCGTCTTCAGTAGGGTCTTCGTCTGGCATCTTGGATCTTGCGATAGTGGGTCGGTTGGGGAAGTATCCAGCGTATGCGTACTGACCGAAGTTGACTGCAGCATGGTGACCGGAGCTTACCCATATCATGGTGGTGAGGATTTGGATGAGGTCTGAGTTGGTATTGAGTTGCGGCCACCATGGCTCGTCTTTCTTGTCTCCGTGTCCGAGGGTCCGGATCTCGTTCCACCAAGAATGAAGCTCGGTGTCGGATTGGATGAGGTTAGGTTGTGGATAGTAGTGGTTGACGTAGTCTGTTACCCACTGCTTGATTGCGTCCCAGAGGAGTAAACCGTCAGCGGCAAATGGGTAGTCTTCGATTGATAGCTTTAATCCATTTGGTGATGATGGATCTTCTTCTGCCATTCCCCTGCTAATCAGATCAGCTGGTAAGGCTTGCAGGTCGAATCTCCACTGCTGGGCGTAGACTGCCGAGCTGAATTCCATGGAGTACTTTTGAGCTGAGAAGGTGGTTTCAATTATTCCGTCAGCGTTGATGAGGGCTTGGCGGGCTAGAGCATTAATCTCCATGGTGTAGCGGAAATGAGGGTCTAGGAGTCTGTAGATCGGGTGCATGGCGCTGAGTTGACGATTGGTGGCGATGACGTATGGTTCGGTGCAGCCGTGGGTTCGTAGCCAGTGGCTGATGAGTTCGTGATGAGCGGAATCGTGAGCGAGTACATGAGCCTTAGCTAGTCTCCATAGCCATGAAGTTGTACCATCGCCACCTGGGTGTACACTCGTTTCCATTGGGGTTTGTTGTCCGATGGGGGGCGAACTAATTCGATGGCCAGGGGTTTTAGAGTTCCTTGGGTGGTTAAGTGGAAAATGGTTCGGGATCCGTATAAGACTGTGCCTTTTATCTTGTTGACTTTGTTGACGTACGGGAGGAGCAAATCATGGAAGTCCAAAATGTATAGTTTCTTCTGGGTTATAACCTGGGATATTTAAGATATATATGGAGTTGTGTTAAGTATACATATATAAAGGACACAAACATTAAGATTCTGTATATGGTTTCCTCGCTATTTTCCCGAAGGAACAGTAACACTTTATGTAATGAATCTTTGTAATTAAATACCTCTTGGACATCTTCCTTGATTTCTTGCTCAATTAGCTGTGCGGTTATTGCGGATTTCGGTGAACCATAGACATTTGGATCAAGCTTGCTAACAAGTGGCCACTCCTACATATGAAAATTAACCAAAATGTAATCTGAAAAGATTAAGCCCTGATATTAATCACCTTCTTTTGTAAGAAAGAATGACACTTTTGGTAGGTACGTACTTTGACCAATTGGATACCGTAGGGGTTGATACCAGCAAGGGTTTCACGCGCGAATTCCGCATCCCTTAACCAGGCATATGCATCTCCTGCAACAATAATTGATACTAGCTATGTTGAGATATATAGTTAATTAAGGCGATTACAAGTATTGGTACTATACAAGTTGATTCGGAGATAGCTAGCTAGCTAGCTGTTGCTGATTAAGCTTACTGTTAATGAGATCAGGTGTCTCAAAAGAAGCACGTCTTTCCCAGTGTCATTGAGATTCTCCAGTAATCCAGGCAAGTCTGCACGCATATTCTTCTGATCATGAAGAGGAGGCAGCTCAACACCGACTTTGTAGAGATCCTTGACGTCGTTGAAACTGTCAAAACCCATATCTTTGTCTACAATTGTGGCCTCTAAGGTGGGGATCAGTGCATGCAGCACCGATGTCAGCAAGTTGATCCCGAATGATAGTTCCTTTATGTCCGCAAAGTTCTCGTCCCTCGGCACGTACACCGTCCCGCTCTTCGACTCCGACAAAGGATCTAATTAAAAAGGAGAAGAAGCCATGAATATTGCACGTGATATTTAATGAAATTAAATGAACGCAATAGTTGAGATAGGTAGGTGGATTTATAATTATACGGAAACTACAACTCCACTACTACTAGAGATTAAAAAAAAAACCTTTTTTGCATTTGGGTCGTCCTGTTCTGCACCTTCTAGGATAAGGGAAATCTTTACCGCCCAATACTGGTCTCTTTAGCTCTACATCACTATCAGGATTACCCAGATCATTGTACGTATCATAATCATAGATCCTATCAAAAGTCTTTCGTTCCCCTTTACCATTCCCACGCAAAATCTCTAGCTCTCTTACCCTCAGCATCTTCAATCCAGCTGGTGTTTGTGAAGGCAAGTATGACTGTCAATTGAATTCATCATTAGAAATTACTAGAAACAAATTAACGTACGTTACATGAGATCGAGATTGACAAACATAAATAACTACGTATATAAGGTGTGTGTGTGTGTCTGTAGTATTTACCTTGTGAGTGAAGAAGATTCTCTTCTCAGGATTATCATGTTTAGAGGCAATCCATGACTCACAGTCTATTCTCAGTTTGTCACCACCGAGATTATCCGATGAAGGGTATTCAAGGACAATGTTCTTCAGAAACATCTCCTTTTGGTGTTCATTACTAACCAGCACGGCACCAATCTCCCCAAAATTCTTGGGGATATTGAAATGCGCCTCGTATTGAGTTTCCTCCAAATCTTGTCCAGTCAAAAGATTCAGTCCAAATTCTTTGTGTGCTTGCGCCTTGAGTGGTTGCTTCTCAAACCCAGGAGTCCCTACACACATATACATACATTACATGAATGAATATATATATATATATAGAAGAAAGAAACCCATAAGAATATTGATCATGAATAGTCCCTTGATATATAATTAATTTGTATCATAGAGTAGTTAATTAATGTGATCAAGCAGCAATGTCTAACTAACAATGTAAAGAGAATAGCTAGCTTGCTACTTACTTGGATCAAGGTCTTTGCTGACAAGCTCAAGGTGGAGAGCTTTCCCACGCAAGAAATCAGAGATGTTATCAAGTGCTTGCCCAAGCCCAAGGTTCTTTAAGAACCCACCAGGGTTAGCTTCACAGTCACAACAGCCTTCACATTAATGTAATTACTTGCACTACTGTTCTCCTTGTTCACCATATCTTCTTCTTTTTCTTCCAACTACGTATGAAATAACTCACAAGCTATATCCTTGCTGGGAAATATAAGTATATCTATATGAGTGGCACTGGCTAGCTATATATGATAACCTTTGCTGGAAATCAGTAGAGCAACCAAATTAAATACTGGCTAGTTTGGAGGTTGGGAAGTCTATTTATGTATGGTATATATGGTTGGTTCAGGAAGATGAAAGATCGACCCTTAATTCGTTTGCTCTAAACAGTAGTAGTATAAACTAAAACATCCGTCTCATCAGGAAATTTTGTTTGGATGGAATGAGGAATAATGGAGGGTAAGGCTTCCTATTTATGGTACGTAATAGTTGTAGTATGACGTCCTCATATCTTATCTAGGAGGAAGAACTACCACACATTACACAAAGTGACGTCGTACCTTTGCTGGCAAGAATTACTTGTCAAATTGAATCTACAAGTCAATTTCCACATATATTGCTAGCGTTGATTTGCTTTTCGCTTATCACAAGGTTTCTACAACGTCACGAACATTGATACACCACTTCCACTTCACCATAACTAGCTAGTCAGGCCAACGAACTAGGGTTCCTCGAAGATGGATATTAATTGTTTATTTGACTTGGAATGTTATACCGTATACGCGTTGAACTTCTCAAAATGTTGAATTTTTCCGTTAGACAATTCCGACATGACCGCAATGACAATAATGCATACGCGAATGGTTGTTATGAATTTTACCAGCATTTAGTAAAATTAAGGGAAATTTCACCACATGACATTGAGTTTTTGCTTAATTCATGATATACCACTGTGTTTTTAAATTACACAGGATAACATTGAGTTTTTACTTATTTCACCAGATAACCCTCCGTCTCATATTCTGTTAACTTCTTTGTTATTTTTCCTGGAAAATGATAAAAATACTCCTGTTATTAATTAATTGTCTCACAATGAATTGTCATATTGATAAATACCATAAGATACCACCTTAATTTAACTAATATTATGGTAGTTTAGTCTTTTTTCAATGGATATTAACGGAGAAGTTAACGAAATATGTGACAGATCGAATGTTATCCGGTGAAATAAGTAAAAACTCGGTGTTATCCTATGTAATTTTAAAACACAGTGGTATATTATGGATGAAGCAAAAACTCAATGGTATTTGGTGAAATTTCCCTAAAATTAATTACTCTAGTAAAAACTCGTACGCATGTGAACTATATAATGTCTGCATTCGGTATCTTTGACCCAATAAGAATAAGAACTGACTTTTCACCTTAATCTTCACTTGTATGAACCAACAGCAGGATACTAGAATGTTTTTTGTTACCCGGCCAGAGAGCTTTGCTGTTGTTGGATTCAATACCAAAGAGAATAGTAAACGCCATCGTCTTCAAATGAAATGTTATTTTCATCAGTAGTACTACGTTTGTCATCGAGGAGAGAGAGAGATAGAGAGAGTTAGCGGCAGCTCAAACACATGCTCGACGAGGTCTATATGTATTCTCTGTGATTTCAGTTGTCTGGTCATGCATGCTGTTCACTTAATATTCTCACACCCAAGTTCTAATTCATGATTGGTTAGTCCCGAGAAAAACAAAACAGCCGAACTAACAAACAAAACAAACGCATGTGATTTAACCTTGTATATGTGATCTATAACAATATTCGTACTGTCGTACATAGTATGCATGTGAAACCAAAACCTTATCAAACTATAATAAAACGAGAGTAGCACTCATGATGGATGAGAGAGAACCTCATGATTAACATAACAATGCCAACATCAATTAAATTCGGAGTGGGTACGGTTTAATACCTAAGATATATGGCATTGGTACTTCGATGTTATTTTTTTAAATAAAAAAAACCTTCCCTTCATTATTTTAGAACATTGAGAGTTACATAAGCATCATTAACAAAACAGCCCCAACATAGTCCAAGCAGGCAAACTATTAGGTATATACTTAGGTTTCCTTTGAACAATTTTCCTTGTACTCTTTTTAGGAGATAGTCACTTTTTTTTGGTAATTTTATTTATTTTATTAGTTTTTGTTCTTGTTTTGTATAGTCTCTCTCCCTGTATATAATCTCTTGTACAGTTTTACATACTTGAATGATAAGAAATCTTCATTCTCCACGCTCTCTTTTCCACCCCTTCTTTATTATTTTCTTCACATATATATCAATTGCAAGTTGGTGCAATCTAACATGGTATCAGAGTCCTAGGTACTGATCGAGCCAAAGAAACTAGGCGATCTCATTGATGGCTTCTTCTCGTTCAATAGAGAGATTATGGAGAGCATGAGCAGAGGGAAAGAGAGAGCAATAGACATGTTCGATCCTCTTTTCGTTGCAACCACGGACCATCCAGGGATGGTCGTGACTGATAAATCCACCGGCATCGGCTTGTAGATGTGGAAGAGAATGGTGCTGATCTCCTTGATGACTAAAGACAAAGTTGGTTTTGTAGATGGTTATGTCATGAGATCTATTGCAGACGAAAAGAAGATTAGGCATAAGACCACTGCAACAACCCTGCAAATGGATTACCCTGCCCAAATGATCGTTTCATCTTCACCACTGGACCACTCGTGCTTCCATATGCTTTCTGGTATCGCTTTGGTACGTATTCATCTCGACTGACCACGACATTCCTTCCCCCTTGAGTTGTCCATAGTGACTCTTCCCGTTGAATGCAACGTCATCATTCCATTACCTGGTTTTCCATCCCGTGCATGGGGGCATAATATTTTGACAAGTGGTGAACAAAAGTAGTGCTACGTGGTCAACCTAGGGATGTGATGTGCCTCTAAATTGCACTTGCATGATGGATATTTTTACAATGATGAACTGGAGCCCAGCAAAACACAATTTCTTGCAGTGCTATAATGACCATATACAATCAATGGGCAGGAGGCTCATCTTTTCTCAGCTATGTCCAGGGGATATCTTTCGGTCAAGTGAAATCGTGGACTCATTTTCCCAGCAATGACAGCCAAAGGGAGTTAACCATCATCTTTTTGTTGTCGGTTTCTTTGTTTACGTCTCTTAGCCTTTGTGACGGTTTTGCCCCATATGAATCTAGTTCTAGTGGTACTCATGGTCATTTGTTTAGTTTAATTGACGTACACTTGATATTTTGCTGAGCAACCACTATCTTATTTCTGAAAGTGCAGAGGAATTTAAATACAAAGATTCAACAGACTCAACAGACTCCTACAAACTAGGCATGACTCTTTCAACTCTAAAGATACTCCTAAAAAACTGTCAACCGATAAAACAAATAAGAGCTGTAAAACTAACTCCACAAAAGTAGCAACTAAACAAAAGACTGAAAATAAAATAATGCTGACCCACTTAATAATAAACAACCCTCCCCTAAACTCAACCTGTCCAGGTTCAAGTTACTGTATTTCATGCACAGCCAAGCTTTCAGCTTCCTCGATGACTTTTGACATTTTCTTCATCCCCAACTTAGCTCTTAGTTGCTAAAAAACATCCAGCTTTACTGCTTTTGTCAGAATATCAACAACTTGATAAATAGTGCTACAGTACTCAATTCGCACCACTCCATCATTGACAAGGTCACAAAGAAAATGAAATCTTACATCTATGTGCTTGCTCCTCCCATGAAACACCGGATTTCGGGACAATTTGATTGTGGAGCTATTGTCACGGGAAATTTTGGTACCACTAGCAACACTCTTGAACCATCTCATTTGCTCAAGAATCCTTCTTAACCATATGCATTGAGCAGCACATAAAAAGGCAGCCACAAATCCGGCTTCCGTCATGGATAATGTGACAACAGGTTGTTTCTTGGATGCCCAAGAAACTGCTCCACCAGCCAAGAAGAACACATATCCACTAGTACTTCTCCTATCATCAACATCTCCTGCATAGTCACTGTCAGTATACCCGATGAGATCACTTGACGATTTCCTTTAATACCATATGCCGAAGTCTAGAGTCCCTCTAAGATACCTCACAACTCTTTTTGCAGCCGACATATGAAACTGAGTTGGACAAGCCATAAATCTGCTGAGTAGGTACACTACGAACATAATATTTGGCCTTGTTACTGTTAAATACAATAAACTCCTAATGAGTTGCTTGTATTGAGTTCCATCTGCAAGAACTCCATCTCCTTCTTTAGAAACCTTGGCACCTGGGACTATTGGATTCCTTACAGAGTTACTTTGTGAGAGACCAAATTTGTCCAGCAGCTCCCTGATGTACTTCTTCTGACCAATAAATATGCCTTGAGCCGTCTGAGATACTTCAACTCCTAAAAAGTATTTCATTTGTCCAAGATCTGTCATTTCGAACATATCCTTCATAAGGTGCTTGAACTTTTTCACCAATGCTTCACTGTTGCTAGTGTACATTAAATCATCAACATACAAACTGACTAGAAGCACGTTGGAGCCATCATTTTTCACAAATAAGGTGTGTTCATGAGGACACCTCTCAAATCATGCCTTCAAGAAATAACTTTCAATGTTGTTGTACCATGCTCTAGGTGCCTGTTTTAGGCCATACAAGGCCTTTTTGAGCTTGTATACTTTGTCTTCCTCCCCTGCAACTACAAATCCTTGTGGTTGCGTTACAAATACATCTTCATTGAGCTCTCCATGTAGGAAGGCACTTTTGACATCCAGCTGGTATACTATCCATCAGTGGTGGGCTGCAAGTGCAAGTAGAACTCTGATTGTGTCCCATCTGGCTACCGGTGTAAATACTTCATTATAATCAATCCCATAATGTTAAGCATACCCCTTGGCCACGAGCCTTGCTTTGAACTTGTCTACTTCTCCACGTTTGTTCAACTTGGTTTTATATATCCATTTTACTCCAATGGGAGATACTCCTTCAAGAAAACTAGTCAGCTGCCATGTATCATTCTTCTGAATGGACACCATCTCCATTTCAATTGCTTTTCGTCATTTTTCCTCTTTTACAGCATCATCAAAAGAGGTAGGATCTTCACTTGAAGCAGAGAGTGCATACTGATCAAACTCCTTGGTTATCATTCCTACTTCATAGTTGTTGTGCCACGCAGGTTTGCTTCTGATTCTGCCTCTTGAGGAAGGCACCAACCCCTCGATAATTTCTTTCTCATTGCTTGCAGTAACCATTTCCTGATTTCCGGACTGCTCAGGACTGTTTTCAGGCTGCGGCAGTTCCTGACTTCTAGACTACTCAGATGGCTCGGTCACTGCCTCCCCTTGATCAGAATCACTCTCAAAATCAGTCGAGTTCCCATCAAATCCTTCCCACTGAAGTTGACCCCCAGAAACATTGTCAATGCTGCTGTTTTGAGACTCCTAATCCCAAAATTCTGTCTCTTTGAACACAACATCTTGGCTTGTCAAAACTTTCCTAGTAGCAGGGCAGTATACTTTATATGCCTTTGATTCTTATGAAATGCCCAAAAATATGCACTTAAAACTTTTGGCATCAAGTTTCTTCCGCTATTGACACTAGTAGAAAAAATGTTTTTAATGACGGCGTTTAAACCACGGTTAAATGGAAAACCGTGGTTTAAAGTTTATAAACCACGGTTTTAATAGAAACCGTCGTTTAAGGTGCATACCAGAGCGCATATACCATGGTTCTTCCGGAACCGTCGTATATAGGTTAGTTATATACCACGGTTTTCAGAGCAACCGTGGTATATAGTACATGCCGGAGTGAATATACCACGATTCTTGGAGAACCGTCGTATATAGGGTACCTATATACCACGGTTCCTAGGCAACCGTCATTTATATTGCACATCTTACTATATTAAACAACGGTTTTTTGATCAACCGTGGTATATAGTCTAGGCGGGAATTTTAATTTTCGGCCGAAAATTAACACGGCGCTTTCTTCTCTATTCTCTTATATATCGACGAAGCACTCTTCTTCTTCATTCTCTTCAATGTCATGGTAATTTTGGAACCCAAACCGACGAACATGCTCTGCAACTATTCTTCATTCTCTTCAACTAGCTCACGGTAATTTTTGCAACCCAAAATCGCGAACAAGGAACATGCTCTTCCTCACTCATTCTCTTGTTTTTCGGTAATTTTTGCAGCTTACACTTGCGAACAAGGAACATGCTCGTCCTCACTCACTCATTCTCACTGTAATTTTCGCAACCATAACCGGCGAACAAGGAACATGACCTACGCCTCCATTCTTCATTCTCTTCAACTTCACGGTAATTTTGCAACCCACTGCGAACAAGGAACATACTACGCCATTCTTCACTCATTATTTTGCAACCCTAAATCACAAACAAGGAACACACATGTTCTAGCCTCTTCATTCTCTTCTCTTCTGTGCTCTGTTTAATATCTGCCAAGCGGCGCTTCTAAATCGCCGGCGATTTTGAAAAATATTTCAGAGACTATAAACCACGGTTATATGTATAACCGTGGTTTATTCGTTGATTTTATAGATAATATACCACGGTTTTGACCTTTAACCGTCGTATAAAAGGACTTTATACCACGGTTCTCTCCTTAACCGTCGTTTAAAATCGTTGAGGACCGCTCCAAAAACGGTCTTAAACGACGGTTATAGCAAACCGAGGTATATAGTCTACTTTTAAACGACGGTTATCAACCGTGGTATATAGGCAATTTTCTATATGCGACGGGAGCATAAACCACGGTTCCTAACCGTGGTATATAAGCAAAATAACCGTGGTTAAAAATATTTTTTCCACTAGTGTGATCATGAATATGCACAAAACATACACACCCGAACACCTTAAAGTGGCTTACTCTTGGAGTTGCGCCACTCCACAACTCTTGAGGAGTTTTATCTCTATTAATAGAGGTAGGACTCCTATTAATTACATGAACAGACCAGGCCACTACTTCTAGCCAAAAAGAGTTTGAAACCTTGGATTCTTCCAACATACATCTTACCATATTCATAATGGTTCGATTCTTCCGCTCAGCCACTCCGTTTTGCTGAGGCGTAAGAGCTGCAGTGAGTTGACGTTTGATTCCAGATGCATCACAGAATGTTTTGAATTCAGCAGACATGAATTCCCCTCCTCTATCAGTACGCAAGCAGACAATTTCAACACCCGACTCTTTCTCAATAAGAGCTTTGAATTTCTTAAACACCCCCAAAGTCTCTGATTTTGCTTCAAGGAAAATGCCCATAACTTTCTGCTATAATCATCTATCAGAGTAAAAATGTACCTTTTTCACCGTTTGAAGCAGGTGTGATTGGCCCACATAGATCAGCATGAAGCAGCTGGAGTTTGTGAGTTGCTTGTCAAGAGCTCCTTTTGGTAAACGGCCTCCTGTGCTGTTTTCCTAATAAACAGATGTCGCATATTTCTTCTCTGTCATAGCCTTGCAACTTTGGCAGCCCCTTCACCATATTAGTTGTCTGTAGTTTCTTAATTCCATGAAAGTGAAGATGGCCGAATCTCTTGTGCCATATCTTCAATTCATCTTTGCTGGAGTTTGCAACTTGCAGACACTGTGAATTCGAGCCTTTGTCCCTGTCTTTATATACAAATGGAAGCACGAACATTCTGTTTGATCTCATGGTGGTTTGGAACAGAAGAGCTTTCTCTTCATGAAAGATCTTACACATGCCTTGCTTAATTAAAATAACCAGACCCTTTTTCCTACATTTGTCCAATACTGAATAAATTGTTCTAAAGACTTGGGACAAAAAAAATTCCTGTATAGTCACGGCCATCTGATTAATCTTAACCCTGATGCTCCCTTTGCCATGGACTTGAAGCTTCATTTCATTTCCTATCTTGACATCACAGATAAACGAGGTGTCAAGACTTGTAAACCATTCTTTGTCACCACTCATGTGGTTGCTACAACCCGAATCAAGATACCACCATGATGCTCCTTGATCTGCAAAACCTTGACTCTCCGGCTTGCTTTTCACATCCTCCGATCCACGATCCTTACTATATGCCATTAAAAGCATTTCTTCTTTGTCTGTAGACGGTCCTTCATAATAGTGCGCTTGTTGTCCTCATTCAGGACACTCAGCCTTGAAGTGACCTAACTTGTGGCATTTGAAGCATTCCACAGATTCTCTGCTCCAAGTTCTCCCTCTGCCTCGGCCTCTATTGGGAGAACCTCTTCCTCTGCCTCTGCCTAGAGTGTAGCCAACACTCAAGGCTTACTCTTCATTTCCAATTCTACGGGTGAACTTCTGCTCATGGACTAACAACGAGCTCTGCAATAGGTCTACTGTAACACCCCATATGAGTAACTATCCAACAACCTAGCTCTCAAACCATTCAGGCTTGAAAACTAGCCACTTTAGGCCCTCAATCCTCACTTGGACTTAAAAGTGGAAGGCCTTGTTGTTGTAGTCAACACATATGTATCCTTATAAACCATTCACATTACTACTCATAACCCGATGTGGGATGGGGGTATTACATATTCCCCACTCAAAGAACGCGACGTCCTCGTCGCAAGCCTAATATCCAAGTCCCATGGACCTCCTCGGTAGGTGTCGGGTTGCCCATCCCGACACGGTCCCGAGTCCGCTCTGATACCATTTGTAACACCCCATATGGGTAACTATCCAACAACCTAGCTCTCAAACCATTCAGGCTTGAAAACTATCCACTTTAGGCCCTCAATCCTCACTTGGGCTTAAAAGTGGAAGGCCTTGTTGTTGTAGTCAACACATATGTATCCTTATAAACCATTCACATTACTACTCATAACCCGATGTGGGATGGGGGTATTACATCTACTGTGAGAGTGTCTAGATCCTTGGATTCCTCAATTGAACAAACAATGTAATTAAAACATTCAGTGAGAGTTCGAAGGATCTTCTCCACAATTTTGACATCACTCATGTCTTCTCCATAATTTTGACATCGCTCATGTCTTCTCCATAAATCTTCATTGCATTGGACACCACCATGACTCTGCCGAAGTAATCATTGACACTCTCTCTTTCCTTCATCTCTAGAACTTCGAACTCTCGCCTAAGAGCTTGAAGTTGAGCCCGCTTCACACGTGAACTCCCTTGGAACTTCGTCTTCATCGAGTCCCATAATTCCTTGTCGTGGATTTCTTGGCAAAAGTCTTCAGAATAGTTTTGTTAATACTGCTGAACAAATAGTTCTTTGCTTTGAAGTCCTTCAAACGCATTTCTTCCAACTTCTTTGTTTGTCCCGCCGAAAAAACAGTGCCGGTCGTTGGTTCTTGGAAGCCATCATTGACAATGACCCAATACTCCTTGGATCGCAACAGATTCTCTATTAGCATAGACCAATGGTCATAATCCCCATCATATTTCGGTATGCAAGGCTTTGCAAAGCTTTCCTCACTCATTGTGTTTCACTCACTGAGAAGATGCACTGTACCAAAAAAAATCCCTTGTGTTTCCCAAACCCAGAGAAAGACAATCCCCTTGAACGATCATAGTTGATGCAAGCTATGATACCAAAATGTAGTTTAAATGACATACACTTGATATTTTGCTGAGCAACCACTATCTTATTTCTGAAAGTGTAGAGGAATTTAAATACAAAGATTCAACAGACTCAACACACTCCTACAAACTAGGCATGACTCTTTCAGCTCTAAAGATACTCCTAAAAAACTATCAACCGATAAAATAAATAAATAAGAGTTGTAAAACTGACTCCACAAAGTAGCAACTAAACAAAAGACTGAAAATAAAATAATGCTGACCCACTTAATAATAAACTAACAATTTGGTTACGGTATCGTTAGTGGTTGATGATTTTGTTAGCACACTGAAGCTTCAAACAACTTGAGCAACGTCTCAAAAGGACCAAGTTGCAATTGGTAGGACCATTAAGCTGATGCCCTTGTTTATATCTTTTAGATCTTGATGACTCGTGTAATTTCCATGATGTTGGAAAACCGTCATGAAATCTATGGTACTACCGAGGAGGTCAATATGAATTAGTTGCGTTTACCTCTCCAAAGATTTTTCCTGCTTCGGAAAGATCTTGAAGAAAATATCATTCAAAAACCTCCGGGTGAGCTCCTCTCGAAACCATGCCGTTTTCCCCTCAGCCTAAACCCTAGCCGTAATCACCCCAACCGCCAGCCTCAGCTCTGAAGTCCACCACAAATCACATCCCGCCCCCAAGAGCTAACCCCACATACAACCAACCTCTACTCTCGCCAACCAAAGCCACTAATCACATTCCAAAATAGCCTCACGTCCAAGCCAATACTCACATCCAAAATAGCCCCACGTCAAAAATCCACGTACCAAGTCATCCCCATTACGACATCATGAGGAGTGAGTACCAACCGAAAAGGAGGAGCAGTGGACTCTCGAAATATAAAATTAATCTCAATCCAGGAAGAGGGACCAGATGGAAGGAACAACTCAAAGGTGAGGAGAAAATCGAAGACAGAAGATGAAAGACCGTTTTCACTCAACTAGGGGGCAAGCAGGAGTTCAAACTGGTTACGTAGCGGGAAGGATAGTTTTCACAAAGAACAGTTTGGTCAGGGTCTACGCGATGATAGCGCGAGGTCGGAGCGTTCTGGCCAGCATCCACATGGTAGACCGAGGGATAAAGGTAATAAATCTAGATGGAAGGAGAGCAAGGTTAAGCCCGCAAGCGCCCATCATTATCGGTCCCCAGAGACATGGTGTAGAGGTAATCCTGCTTTCCAAATTCAGCCAACAACAGTTTTCATAGATAATGTCGACAGAAATGTCTCTGAGTTCCACTTGGGCAAGATTGTAAGAAAATTTGTCAGTTGGACGAGGCTTTACATTAGCAAGAAAGTTAGAAGGTCCAACTGTAACGCATGTGCCTTCGTGGATGTGGCACATGCGTACGATGCAAAAAGATTGATTGAAGGGATACGAGGTTGGAATATTAATGGTAGTCAACTATGGGCGAGAATGGAGTTTCAAGGTAGCCAAGAAAGAAGTCAAGGTAGCCAAGAGAGAAGGACCAAACTGCAAACGAATGACTTGCTTTATCGCCAAGCAAAGGGGCGAGTAGCCAAGCGGATAAGGAGGTAGGGGATCGCAAAGAGAGAACCCATGCTATGACAAGATTATCCATCAGTGTCAAACCAGATAAAGTAATGAAAGCCGGTTTGAGTAGATGTGTGGTTATCTCCCTCCAAGAAGAGATATCACCATCTAAAGCTGTGGATTGTCTACGTAGTCAATGGCCAAACTTGTGAAGGCTTCTTGCCTTGTCTCAAAGAAAATATCTATTGGACTTCAACACCACAAAGGAGGTAGAAGTCGTGTTGGATCAAGCCCAGAAAAAGGGCAAAGAACAAGAAGGAGTAGAAATCCGTCGTTGGAACATGTTAGATCAGGTTGAGAGGAGACGTACTTGGGTAGTCATCCGCGGGATTCCGTTGCATGCGTGGAACAAGAATAATGTACGAAAGATAGCCCAAACTGTAGGTGAGGTCGTCAAGATTGAGGAAGAAGAAAGTCAATTCATGGAGAATGCGGAGATTCGAGTTCAAATTGATACCTCAACGCTTCATCTCATCACTTGGAAAATTTTGGTTAAAGTTGAAAACCAGAATTTCCCGGTTGTATTGTCGAAGCCTATGAACAAATGTCACAGTCAAAATCGATTGACCGCTCTGAGAGTATCATCCAAATGATAGACGTGCACAACACGAAGACGTTAGGTCAACAAAGTTCAAATGTTGACCAATTTCAAAATGTGCTGGAAGGGGAAGATGAAACAAACGGACTAGACAAAGGAGGAGACAAAGGAGTAAATGGCATGGTAAATTCAGGCAATGCACATGTGCATGATCCGGCGCGATATTCCCAATGTAACTCTTTCGCTTCTGAGAGGGGGGCAAGTGATGAGATCGGTTTGGATGGCCAACATCATCATGATGTTAATGATGTGAATGTGCAGAGCGCGGTGATCGTTAATGAAGGCGGTGACGATTTGATAAGAAGTGTGCCTCAACAGGATTGACTCGCGATTGAAGCCGTGGCAGCAACTCTTCAGGCGGGCGGCGATTTCGAGGAGGGGGATGCGACGAGATTTTCGGACATAAACAAGGAGAATAAAGGTGTTGTTTTTGTTCCCCAAGAGCGCACGACAGAAGAAGTATATGAGTCAGACGATTTAATAATCCCTGATAACTTCTTTCAAGAGGCACCTATACCATTGGCACACTGTGCAAGGCCTGAGGAATGCGCAACGGTATGTTCACATAAATGTATGGAATTCGAGCATCAGGGTAACCAAGTAGCAGTCAGTGGGGAGATACATAATAAGGATATCCCAGCAAGGGATGAGAGAGGAAAAATTATTAACCTTGATAGAGAAGCGGATGAATGTGTTGATTTGTTATTAAAACTGGGATGTAAAGTTCCTAATCCAAGCCTAACAAAGGCAAACATTCTTGCTCAAATTCAAGAGATGCAGGAGGCCCAACTGAAATAACGGGCCATGAAATATCCGCAAAAAAGGGGATGGAAGCTTATGAAATGATGTAGCTATATTTGTTCTGCGCATGGAGTAATGTCTAGGGCGGCCAGTCTTGGGTTGTGATGGTCTGTAACCTTGGAAGATGTGGAGTTTTGGTTTGTCCGTGTTTGGGGTGGTAGGAGGTCAGGGGAGAGTCTATTAATTTAGTAGAGGAAGGCTTGTTTCTTCGGTGATGAGTGTAATATGTTATTTTTGTCTGGGGAGGGTCTTGTTTAAATCTTTGTCAGGTCGGTGTGTGCGTCCGGGATATTAAAATTAGGCTACTCTGTTTGATGTAAGTTGTTCTTGGATGTGGTGGGTACTCTTTTTCCTTTCTAAGCCTTTTCCCATTGGGTTTTGCTTAGAAAGGTTTTAATGAGGTCCGTACGCAACCCATCCTTATTCGTATTTAAATAATATGGCTATATGCCCAAATTATCAAAAA
Organism: Limonium bicolor; assembly: GCA_023374045.1. NCBI lineage: Eukaryota > Viridiplantae > Streptophyta > Magnoliopsida > Caryophyllales > Plumbaginaceae > Limonium > Limonium bicolor. Next base: position 342,152,250 of record CM041776.1, on the reverse strand, counting down.
AAAATCTATGGTACTGCCGTACTGGTATGTCTTTCAAAAATAAGTACTCCCTCCGTCCCACCTTGACCGTCCAGTTTACTATTTGGATGTGTCGTTTGACTTCAATATTTAACATATAAGATAATATATTTTTATAAATCTATGTTTTATAATAGAATCTTTATGTGAAAAACTATATATTATACAATTTAATTTTTAAAAATTATTTTATCTTATATGTTTAATATTGAGGTGGACAAACGTGCCAAAAAGCAAACATGACACTTATGACAGGACAGAGGTAGTATTAATAAAGCGTTGATCAAAAACTTAAAACTTTTGTATTGTTTCATCCATAAAAACTGCCAATAATGAAAGTTGAATATTTATGCCAGCCTGCCCCAATAAAAATGGTGTCATAAATCGCGATCATTAAGTGGTGACGTGGTTAATTGGTTGAGTTTGATAAATGTTTTGTCTCCTTCTATGATATTTTATTTAGCGTATGAGAATTTCTTCGCTAGTCTATACTCTATACGTATATGGTTCGGTTGAAGCATAGTTACTCCTAGAACTTGTTTGTCCATTTTCAAACGATTGCGTGAAAGAATCAAGAGAGTAAATTAGAAAAGACATGCACAAATATTACAACGAAGCACTTCTAATCAAGTGCCCAGAACGCCAACTCAGCTTAATTGACTATCTACAGTAGCAAAAAGGGTGGAATTAAAGAGTCAATACTGCCTGCCTAATTAGATTAGACACCCATCTTTCGTGCAAGAAAGTACATATTCATTCTCGTATTAGAGCTGGAGAAGAAAATTCAACCAACCTAATTTGCTTGACAATTTCTGAGATGATACATTTGGTATATGTATAAATAGGTAGGTTTTGTATGGGTTCTACGTGAATTTTACATTCTTCTCTAATAATATATTTTCACATATAAAATAGTTGAAAAACAGTCAAACCAAAACATCTACTCCCTCCGTCCCGCATTGACCTTCTCCTTTACTATTTGGACATGTCGTTTGACTTCAATATTTAACATGTAAGATAATATAATTTTACAAATCTAAGTTTTGCAATGAAATCCTTATGCCAAAAACTATATATTGTAGAACTTTGTTTTATAAAATAATTTTATCTTATATGTTTAATATTGAAGTGGAAAAGCGTGTCAAAAAGCAAATGAGAAGGTTAATGCGGGACGGAGGGAGTACAAAACAGTCATGCCGAATGACTGTGTTTATCTACCGATTTGGTCGGTGATTTTAACGTCCACGTGTACTTCAGATAAATTTGAGCGTTAGGGCATCCACAATGGTGTGGAATCCACTCCAAATTAGTAAAACAAAAAGATAAAATATGACATAGAGGAGAGAAGTTGTATGAGAGTTTTTTAACTAAGAACCCCAAAAAGTGGGTGTCTTAGTAAAAGAGGTGAGAGATTGTGAGGAGAAGAATAAAATATTATTATTTTGAGAGTGGAATACACTCTTGTTATTGTGGATGCCCGAGATTACTGTCATTTTCATAATTTGTAAGTCCTTCCACGGTATAGTTGGATGTTACAGTACATGATTTCTAAACTTGTCCTTATCTCAAAATTAATTAGGTATTAATTATAAACACTTATTTTTCGATATCTTTTTGAAAAAAATATTTAGGATGAACATTGCGATTATAAAAAAAATAAGATTGAAGTGTCCAACATTTAAACTTTACTAAGGAGTGAAGCAATAATAATAAATTAATAATTATCAAAAAGCATAATTTCTGGTTGAGGTATTTTATTTTGTATTAAAATATTTTTTAACAAATTAAATAGATTTTGATGATAAGTTTATAAGATGAGGAAAATAGATTGACCAATTTACAAAACAAGAAGAAGAAAAAAAAGTTTATTAGTCATAGTATTTTAAAAAAACTTTATAAATTTAGAAAATGGTCAGATAAATAATTATGTTATTTTGAATAAATAAAGTCACGTCAATTTATATTAAAAAAAATAGAAACCCTCATAAAAAGTAAGTATTGATAATATACATATATACGCTTATAATGAATTAAAACTGAAGCAAGCATTATTCTTATAACAAAGGTTTTACCTAGAAAGAGATCTTTTTTATTCGTAGATTAGTAACAAAATGAAAGACTTTCATGTGAATGTTAGACTATATTATATAATGATTTATAGGATTACTATTTATGATCAAAAAAACTTGCACAGTGTAAATAAGGATTCAAAGTACTTGCAAGTTGTGAAGAATTTTTTAATGCATTGCTTGTAATTCTTTAAGATATCAGATTTTTTATTTGGAAAGTAAAATTTAAAAAAATAAAAGAAAATTCATAATATATCCCTAAAAACTTTTATACTTCACAATATACCCCTTTTTCAAAACACGATCACAAGATACCTTAAAAAGTTTTGAAATTCACAAAATATTCCTAATGTACGGAATGACATTAAATAATGACTATTTCCCCTGACATTACAAGTCACATTTCAAATTCATAATATGCCCCATTTTTATTCAGAATATTTTATGAAATTTTACAATAAAAATATTGAAAATTTTCATTAAATTCCACTAGATTTTTTTATTAAATCATGAAATTCTACTAAAAAATTTACAAAATTCTAAACAATATATAATATTTAAAAATTCTAAATCTTTCAAAAAAAATGTTTAAAATTTTGCAAAAACTGGATATTTTTGAAAAATTTAAGATTTCTTAAAAAAATATAGAAAATTCAAAAAAAAAAGTCTATAACCTTTAAAAAATTAAAATTATTAAAAGTAATATAAAAATATTAAAATGTAAAATGTAAAACAATAAAACATCATAAACTATTATAAACAAATATCATTTAAATTTTTCAAAAAATTATTAGGTAATCTAAAATAGAACAAGGAGTTTAAAGATGTAAATTAAATTCTATTAGATGATATTTTCTGCTTTTTAATGTCATTTTGTAAATGAAAATTACTAACTGTAGATATAATAAATATGTAAAAAAAAATAAAAATTATTATGTCAGTTTGCTTAAAAAAGTCAGGTTCTGCAATTTTTAAAAATTAGTATTTTTAAATTTTATTATATTTTTTAGAGTTTTGTAACTTTTTGAGTAACATTCCATAAATTGAAAAAAAAATCTACTGGCATTTAATGAAATTTCCCAATATTTTTTATTGTAAAATGTCATAAACACTCTAAATAAAAAAAAGGTATATTGTGAACTTGCAACATGATTTGCAATGTCAGGGGTAAAATAGTCATTATTTTAGGTTACTCCAAGGATTATGGTATTTTGTGAATTTCAAAAGTTTTGGATGCTATCTTGTGACCATGTTTTGAAAAAGGGATATATTGTGAATCTGAACTCGTAGGTTCGCTCATGTTTTCACTTCGCGTAGTAGAAATTAAAAAAAACTTTACGATTTTACCCTTCCCTCAAATTCTTCTATATTTACACTTTTACCCTCCACTATCTCTCCACCTCATTTCAAACTCTTAAAAATCTGCATCTCTTTAGAATTCTCTCTAACATCTCTCTAGAAGCGGAGCGGGAAGGGGAACAGAAGCCAGTGTGCGAGTCCAGGTTTCTGCCCATATCTACTAAATTAGGTTCTTTTCTGTCATAATTTACATTTTTTGTAGTATAGTTAGACCCATGATAGGATTTGGACCAGTAGTACCAAAATAGCGGAAAAAAAAAATTCGAATTCGGAACCGTACGTCGACGCTGACGAAAAAAGCAGGTGCTGACGCAGGGGGCGCCAACGGCGGCGACATGGGGTCCTTCAAGCAAGTGCAAGCGTAGCCTCCTTCATCTGGGTGCGGGCGCGGCTCCAGTCAACCGGGCACGGCCTCCGTCAACCGGGCGTGGGCACGGATGACTCCAACCGGGCACGGGCAGCGACTCCTTCAGGTGGGAGGTGGCGGCGGCAGGATCTGCATAGGCCAGGCGCCAGCGCCTGGTCACTTGATCGAGATTCATTTTTTTTCATTTTTTCCAATTATTTGACCCGTTTTAGACATTTTGGAGTTCTACTGACATATTTTTTTATCCCGTTCTACATGTTTTATTCAGTTTATTGTTTTTTATGGTTGTTCAAATGTAATTGGTTGAACTACATTAATATTCGTTTCACCGGTATTGACAAACCTCGACCAGTCTTGACTAACTTCAAACTTAGTTTAACTAACGTTGAACCGTAGATAGCAGATGGTGAGTAACTGCAAGGGTAAGTTTTTGGGCGGTTTGTTTTAGGGTAGGGTGGCGGCTCGTTTGAGCGTGTAAAGGGCTCATCATAGGCCCCTACACCCCCTGTTGACCCGATAGCTGGAGTGAAAAGGCGTACATAGTACGCCATCACCTTGGTTAGAAGGTGTGTAGCTGAGGATTGTGTGCGAAAGCTGGAGGAGCAGAGGCGCTAGAGGGTGGAGCGGGAGCAGCAGTGAAAGATGACACCCAGGTGGATGCTGACACAGTGGTCGGAGCTGGGATGCTTGCGGTGCGCACTAATAGTCCTTCTTGGCTGACACCCGCACATAGCGGGATGGCTGGCACATCTTATAGGCAGCTGGACCCCAATGATGAGTCGAGCTCCGAGGGTGAGGGTCAACGTAGATCCCCTCTGGAGCATGTGGCGCAGATGCCACCGCCAGATGATTGGTTGCTTGGCCGGACTCCTATGCTTGAAGGTCCGTAGATTATGAGTTTGATCCCCAGCTTTGGTGGTCACATCGCGCTCGACGGGTGGCGGGGCTGTTTTGTAACTTATTTGATAACTTAGTGCATTTCAGAAATGTCATATAGTTGTGACATTTGTTTAAATATTCAACAGGAGAAGGGATGCCTTAGCTTCAAGTCTAAGGTGAAGATGCTGGACTTGTGGACTTTATCGACGCTGAGGAACTAGGAGACATGAGACGCGGTCGAGATGAGTGAACTTGGGCATCTAGCCGAGATAGCGCATGGTTGTGTTGACCTTGCGCTCCTTTCTATGTTGGTGAAGAGATGGCAGATAGATACTAACTCCTTCCACATGTCATTCAGAGAGATGACTATAACTCTCTATGACGTCTGCCACATCTTAGAGATTCCCATCACTGGCATGACAGTTTCGTACCTACCGGAGGAGGCCGGCGTCCACGCCGGTAATGGGGCCCCACCGCTGCTCGTTCTTATGCCTCATTTGACACAGCTTTTTGGGGTGAATTTGAAGAAGGATTTACTTGAGTGTAAGTTATTGGACAAGAACTAGGTACCCTACTGAGTGCTCCATGACACATGTGGGGGTGAGTATTGTGGCGCTGCCTAGGAGATGAAGGCCTACCTGTGGTACCTAGTGGGTAGCATGATCCTGATCGATAAGGGCAATGATCATGTCATGCCCTACTCTTTTTGGCCCCTTCATGACCCTACCCGCGTGGACTATATGCATGGGGAGCGGCCACGCTAGCTTGCCTTTACCGCCAGCTCGGGATCGCTTCTCGGGTGGAGACACGACAGTTGGCTAGTTATATGACGTTGTTTCATGTAAGAACTTTAAACCGATCATGGAGTTCTTAATTTAAAGTAATTTTCTAGGGGTGTCACTTAATGGTTACATATGACTACTGTAGAGCTAGATATACGAGTGCTTCCTTGTGTTCAGGCCGGAGCAACTTGCAGATTGGGATGACACCTCCCCCGCGGCGAAAAAGTGGACTCGTCTATAGAGGAATGTCACGGATGACGGTCAGGGGACGGTTGGACACGATATGTCCCTCACTGAGGTACGACTTAATCAGTTTATGCAGTCATAAAAAGTTGTGTTGTGTTATATTGTTAAACTGTACTTAAAATTTAATTGTTTTTTTTGTTTTTCTTTGTTTCGAACAACATAGGTTGACTAGTTGTCGTTTGGCGTAGGAGGTACTACCGTATCCAACGGATGATCACCATGGTACGGCATGTTGTAGTACTTGGACGTCATCGAGCCCTGCATATCCGAGCAGTGTTTGAGACAATTTGGATTTGTTTAGACCGTCCCTCCCGAGCCTATCAGTCCCCTTAGATGCTACCGCCACCGGCACGGTCAGAATTATGCTACTAGCTACGACTACGGGACGTTCGTGTGGAATAACATGACCGGGCCCACCAGCTGGTAGTTTCCTTTGACTCGTGCGCGGGTGCCTTGGGAGGTGGATCGTGATTACATCCATTGGTTCCAGGCTCATTCCCGTGCGTCCTCTCGGTCTAGGTGGTAGCCTTTGTGCGTGACAAAAGGATCGGTTGCAAGTATCTATTTTTGTGTTTGGTTAAATTGACTTGGAGTTGTCATCTATATTTTGATAGATTTAATTACTAACTTGCAATTGCTACTATATTGCAGTACTGAGATGAGGTCGCTCCGAGAATAATGAGGATGGCACTGAAGAACAACCAGAGTTAGCCTGGCGGATATGGGTGTGCAAACAGTTAAAACACATATTTGTTAACTGAAGTTTAAAATAAAGTATGGAGTTCGGTTATTTTGGTTATAACCAAATTAACCGAATTTAATACTAATATCTATTTTAACCAATAACCGTTTTTTATGTTACACTAATAACTGGTAACTGTCCGATAACCGAAGTTCCTAAAATAACCGAACTTCCTAAAATATCCGAAATAACCAAACTTCCTAAAATAACCAAAAAAATCAAAATTTCTGAATTAACCAAAATAATCAAAACCTAAACCTAATTGGGTAAGTAGTAAAATATTAGATAAATTTATTGGGCTAGGAAAAAATGAAATTTATAAAAATATTTTTATAAAAGTTCAGTTATTACGGATAATTGGAGTTTGAATTTTAATATCCGTAACCGAACCGTAATTTATTACGGATAACCATTTTAACCGAAGTAACTGAACTTTTGTAAAACGGTTAAAAAATACGGTGATCGAATCCAAAAAAAAAGAACGGTTATTTTAGATAACCAAAATAACTGCCCCGTTTGCTCACCCCTGCTGACGGAGTCGACCCCTGGATGGCTGACATGTTGGAGGAGTGCTTCAACTTCGCCAAATTTCATGTCAGCAACACCCCAACATTTTAGAGCAGAGTCGCGCTCTCCACCCTACACATGAGCAAGTCATTAGTTATAAAGAAGTCAAATAACTGCACAATTAAACAAAAAATATTGACAATTTAACTTAAAGTAACATGTTGGTTGATGTGTTACTGAAATGTCTGACTTTCTTGACCCATGGCTCACAATTTATGGCACTAACTTAGCCATGTGGTCTCCAAATATAGCACGAAAGGATGTTAATTTGGCTTATCAATCGTTCGTATAATTCATCAAACTTTGTGACGGTAGGGCCATAAACAAGCCGCTCCCAGCAATACACTACCGCTTCGGCTGCAGATGTGTCACACTTAAAGATCTTGATCGATTTCATAGCCACGACCCTGTAGATATGCCACCGACATAGAAGATGTGGGATAGTGTCATAGTGGGAAATACCACTGAAAGTGATTTCACAAACATCTTTTCATTGTCAGTGACAAAAACATCGGGAAGGAAAGTCAACAACTTCATCAGTGTGAAAAGCATCTAAGTATAGGCAGGCTCGTCCTCTTTGATTGCAAAATAAAACGCAATACTGAAATTTTTGTCTCACGATGTCACTTCGACGAACTCCACTAGCGGCATCTTGTACTGGTTCATCTTGTAAGTGTTATCAATAAGTATCACGTACGGAAACATCTGAATTAGTGTAAGCGAAAATAGGGACAAGTTTTGGGTAAATATTATAATTTTTAAAATATTTTGAATTAGGGGAAAATGATCATTTTCTGAGTGAGCGAATTGGAAATTCAACTGCTTGTAGTGACCCTTATTGTGAATTATAAAAGTTTTTAAGGTTATATTGTTAATTTTCCAACAAAAAAGAACTACTCATAGACCACATGTTTAATGAGGAAAAGAAGAAGGAGAATGTAAATTTTGGAAACATGTCTTGGCTAATCTCACATGTAGCCACAATAGCTATATTACATGTACATGCAGTAGACGAAACATGTACAGTACACCTATAAAACATGTACATTACTTATATAACAAATATTGTACACAAAAATATTACTTTCAGTATAATTGTTTATTGTACAGGTTTTCCTTATTCATTGTACGTGTTTTCCTTATACATTGTACATGTTTTCATATTTGGTTGTATAGTAAATATAGCCAGTGATGACTACATACACATATAGCCAAGAATTTGAGTTTTGAAAAAGTGAAACCAAAAGTTAGGGGCACTTATGTTATGAGACGTGTGCCAAAGATTTTATGAATTAAATTTGAATATAAAGAACAACAAAATAAATTTGGTTGACTCAAAAGTTCCTAATTTTATATTGTTACTATATAAACGGATAAACTCTAAAATGATAATACAAATAGACCGGGACTAAACTAAAAGCTTGCATAAAACAAGGTCGTGCTAAAAACTTAATATTGCTAAAAACAGTGAGTTGTTTAAACTTATTAAAATCTTACCTAATTTTGTTTCTTTGAATATACATATTTTTTCTTTGAAAAGTAACTATGTAGATTTTAAAATAATAAGAGCCTTCGAAATATTGGCCCCAGACAAGAGATTGGGACCTGTATAGAATAGACTAATAGGGTAGACATGCTAATAATAGCTGCTCACATTATAAATGTACTTATGAGATTGATAGAGATATAAGTGTATCTCGTGTGATAATGGAGTACCGTAGATATATCCTTCCTTCACAATACTTGTTGGGTTTTGAGTCTTGATTGCAACTTTGTAATTAGAAGATTAGCACGTCTACTCATGTAAGTAGCAAATCATACTTCAATTATATTATATTTATATGAGGGGCAGCCACTTTGTACTTATATATGCTTTACTAGCCGCCAGAATAGGTGTTCTGTTTGCACCAAATTGGTCCAATTAGGGTCCTCATAATCATCCAATCTTCGAATCTTGTAGTATGTACCACTTATCTACGAAATTTTTGGAAGTTACTTTATTTGTGCCCAAATCTAAATATCGTTGATGATGCAGTGAATCTTGGAAAATGAAAAGTCAATTTACCTTATTATGATACGTACGTAAACAGATCTTGTTGTACATAGTAAACCTATACTGTTAAGTTACATGCTTAATACTCCCTCCATCCCTTCTGACTGTCTGTTTACTATTTGGATGTGGTTTTGACTTAATATTTACATACAGATGATATAGTTTTATAAATCTAAGTTTGTAATAGATTCCTTAGGTAATAAACTATATATTGTAAATAATTTTATAAAATTATTTTATCTAATAATGTTTAATTGAAGTGGAAAAACGTGTCAAAGTAAACAAGACGTCAACTGGGACGGAGGTATATTTTTTAAAGCATATTACATGCTTAACATTAGAAACTACGGGTTGTTCTGTTATCTCTTTAGGAAAAGAAATTAAACAAATAGTAATAAAGCTACAGTAAAAGTTGGGTAGTGAAAACCAAAATGTGCGTGTTAAGATAAAACTAAATGATACGGAAATATGATAATTAGTTTCTCTTTCAGGAAAAAGCATAACTCGTATTGCGTAATTTGAGTGTGGTGCGGGAGGGAAAGGTTCAAAGAGCCTCTCAGATTATGATTTAAGACTTTATTTGGACATGTCGTTTGACTTCAATTTTTAACATATAAGATAAATTAATTTTAAAAATTTAAGTTTTGCATATGATTCCTACATGATAAACTATATAATACAAATTTGTTTTATAAAATTATTTTACCTTATATGTCTAATATTGAGGTGGAAAAACGTACCAAAAATCAAACAGGACACTTATGACGGGGTGAAGTTAGTATGATTTAAGACTTTAGTTGACCAAAAATTCAGATTGCTAACGGGCATGACACGAGGGGGCCCCAGGAAAAAAAGGATTTTTTTTTTTTTTTGAAAACAAAGGATTGATTGTCCTTATCGATGAACTAACTCAAAAATGATCTTCACGTTTCTTAAATTCTAGATGGATACCAGTAGCGTCGAGAAAAAAAGTGTCTATTTCTTATGGGATGGGTTAGAGTGACAAGTTTTCTCTTCTTTCTAGTCTATCAACCAGCCCTTTTCCTTTTCCAGTTTTTTTTTCAACAGTCATTTTATAATCATATATATAATTATATTTGAACACATTTAAAATTATACCGTTTTTATAGTGTAAAAGTATTTTATAAGCTTATTGTACAAATTAGTATGAACATCTAATAGAATTTCAGTAATATCATAATTCTATGTATAACTTTACACATACATCCATACAGTTTTTATTTATTAACTGTACAACTTTTATAAGAACAAATGTACATGTATGTAGCTATCTATAGCTACCTTTGTTGAATTGCTAATCCTTCATCCATATTTTCCACCACCATGGTTCTCCCTAGTTCGGGTGCTTTAGTCCGGTCTTCTTTCAGGTAGAGCTGTCAAAATTTGATCCAATCCAAAAACTCGTCCGTTTTATCCGAACCCGAAACCTGAAAATATTTAGATATAATAAACTTGAAACCCCAATTGGGTAAATTCCAAAATGACTCAAACCCGAAATGACCCGAAATTTTTTAACCTGAAACCGACCCAAACCCGAAATGACCCGAAATAATAGTACTTAAAAGTTATCCAAACTCGAATAACATGAAATAATAGTGACTATAAATTGATCCAAACCTGAATGAGCCAAATAAATATGACAACAAACTTGATTCAAACGTAGTATATTCGAATGAAATTCAGAATAAATATTGTATTGGTTTTTCTCTAATCTATATGTAGTATATTCTTATAGAAATTAGGTATATATTTATTTTATATTTTTAAAAAATATTAATCATGACCCAAAATAACTGAAACCTGATTATATCTGACATAAATGACTTGAACCCGAAATGACCCAAAAATTTAATGATCCGAACGGATAAGACCGAAAAAGATATAACTCAAAACCCGAACTAATAACCCATTTGTCAGCTCTACTTCGTCGTCTAGTTACGACTCCAATACCCTGTTTATTCTAGCAAATCTCATACCGTCCTCATTTCCTTCAGTTGTGAGGGGCCTAGCGAATTGCTTCTTATTTGGGACTAAAATTGGTGATCCACAAAGAATCGACTTGGATATATACTGCTGCTTGCAAGGTTATCGCTGTTCGGATCTAGGATTAGTGCAATTGCATGCAAGGTTTCTTTGATTGAATCTAGCAATTGGATTGAAATGGCCAGCATCTAGGCGTGGGGAAGCGGATGCATTTTGAAATATCCTTAATTATTAAAAAGGTAATAAGGACTTAATTACCTACATATATATAAGTAATAAATAGAGAAAAAAGGTTTATATAAACATTTATATGAGTTAAGGAAATATAGAACCTTCATCATATTTGTACAAATAATTATATGGTTTGGAAATAATTTAAAGGAAGGAAGATTAAGAAATAATTGAGTTATAAAGAAATATTTAATAATCAAGTTAGTATAACATGTAGTATGTATGTATTACATAAATTATGATATAAAATTTATATATTAAAGTATGGAAGATTAGTTAATTTACTAACTCGATTAGGAGGTTTTATGAGCATATAAACTAATTAAAAATCGGTTAGGTCACACTAGTTTATTAAGTTATAATTCATAAATGATTAGGACCAAAAGTGATCAAAATTGGAGCCCAAACATGCCCAAAATCTAGGGCTGCCCAAAAAAATCCGAACGCGGTATCCGACCGAAACCGAAGTGAACCGTACCTGTTTTCAGGTTAAGTACCGGTTCTTGCGGTATGGTTAACCGAACCGTGTAAATTGACCGGTTTCGGTAATGGTATTGAATTTTTCCAGAACGGTTAACCGCATGGTTAACCGTGTTAACCGATTATATGAACATGAAAAACTTCAAATATTAATGCTCACCTTATATAATAATTTATGCTAGCTATTGAGGAAATAAACATATTATTATATTTTTGTCACGTATATTAGATTTGTCAACTCATGATTTAGGTGAATGATCAATATTATACTATAATATTAATAGTATGAGTCTCATTAATAAAAAAAATATACGGTTACAAGGTTAACCGATAAAACCGAACCCGAACTAAAGGTTAACCGGTCTAAACGGAATGGTAATGAAATTGAATTTTAGGAAACCGAATTAAACGGTTAACCGAATCTGGTTAACCGATCTAAATGGAATGGTAATGGAATTGAATTTTTAAAAACCGAAGACCCGGTTAACCGAAAGCAGTTAACCGAATAAGACGGTTAACCTACCATGGGCAGCCCTACCAAAATCGGTACCCATAGGAGAAGCCCATCTCTTCACTTATTCTCTCCATTGACTAATTTTCCCATGTTATTTTTAGGGAAAATTCACGAGATACCCCTGTTTTCTTTCGTAATTCACAATATACCCATGTGGTTTTAGTAATTCAACTTTAAACATGTTTAAATGTTGTCCAAAATTGATACAACTTTACATGGACGATGCTAAAGTGTTTATTTTGGTTCAATATCAAATTTGAAGTTTTTTAAGCTCACATGTGACCTGTGGGACCCAATGAACAGTCACATATTCATTGGGTCCCACAGGTCACATGTGAGATTAAAAAACTTTAAATTTGATATTGGACAAAAATATAACACTTTAGCATCGTCCATGTAAAGTTTCATCAATTTTGGATAACATTTAAGCATGTTTAAAGTTGAATTACGAAAATCACAGGGGTATATTGTGAATTACGAAAGAAAACAGGGGTATATCGTGAATTTTCCCTTATTTTTATAACCCTAGCTGGCGTAAGGAACATACATGCTCTCCGCCCTCCCTTCATTTTGTCTTCATTTTTACTTCAGAATTTTGTAAACCCTAAAACCGCCCCCCCCCCCCCCCCTTCTCTCTTGATGTCGCATCCTCTCTTCCGTCTCACTTTTCTCTCAACTTTCCTTCATAAGAACAACTCTAGTAGCGAACGTACTTGCACCTCTCTTCTTTCTCTCAGTCTCCAATATCATCTTTATTACTCCCTTTCTTTCAGTAATTTTAGTTGACGAACAAGGAACATACTTCTTCACTCTCTTCTTGTGTTCCAAAAATATAATGGTGAGTTCTTGCTTAACCCTTGCTTTTTCTTGTCAATTCTGGATTCAGCTTGAGTCAAGCTTACTTCACCTTCTTTCCTCTTTTATTTTCAAGTGATGGAGGCTAAAATTTGAAGGAAAATTAGTGATGGTTTTATGTCTTATTTGAACCGAAAACAAGAGGTAAAGTTTGTCCTTTCTTTCTGGTTCCTCCTTGAGTGGTTTTTGTTTTGATTTCTGAAACCAAGCCTTACTTCCCTTCATTTTCTTATTGTGTTTACATGAGTTTTCTTTCAAAGACTCGGCTTGGCTTAGATCCGAGAACCACAAGGAACAAATCGAAGAAAACCTTAGCTAAAGAGGTAGGAGGGGTTAAACACACTCTCTGAAATTGTTTCAAGTTATTGTTAACTTGATAATGTCAATCAAATTTTCTTTGCTTTTGTTTTTGTAATTGGGATTAAAGGCTAGTGATGAAATCCAAAAATTGGGTTTTCTGTGAGGTGTTGAGAGAGTCCGAATTTAGGCTTTGTTAACCTTCGTTTGGTGTTCAAATTTTATGGTTTAATTTGAGTGGGTTGAGATTTTCAAAAATTAGGATTGGAATTGGGGAAATATATTAATTACAATTAGGGTTTGGTTATGTTTGGAAGATGGAGACAACAGTTAGGAAGGAAATTAGGGTTTTAGAAGTTGTGGGGGGGGACGTAAATTAAGGAAAAAGTTGGGGTTAGAATGTAAAAAAAGGGGTTTCTGTAAATGGGGTGAAATTGTAAATTTGGTGAAGTTCTGGGTCAATTTCAGAAATCTATGAAAGTTGGGGGTAGTCTTAAATTTGAAAATATTTGGGGGGATAATGTAAATTAAAGAAAATTGAGAGGGTTTGGACTAATTAATGTATTAGTAAGTAATTGTGATTCTTATTTTGTATGTTCTTATGTTATATGTTGAAACTTATTATTTAATGTTGTATAATATTTATATTATATGTATAGACTAACTTTAAGTTAGTTTTAGTATTAAACTTAGATTTAAATGGGCCAACCATAGAGGCCACATAGAACCCAATTAAGAATCAAACCCGAATCAGGCCCAAAAGACCTGAACTTGAATCGAACCCACGTAAGCCCAAAACTAATGGTCATACTTGACCCATTGACTGAATTTTGAACCATGTTGACCTTTTAGAAGTGTTGGCTGGATATTAGCGAGTGAATTAGACCATTGACCAAGCCCGAGAATAAGGCCCAACCTAGTAATACAAGATTAGTTTAACAAGAGATGGAAATGGGACTGGACTTGAATTCGAACTAGGCTTGAGTAATAAAGCTCATTTAGGGGTCTTAAACCCAAATAAAACTAAGTTGACTAAATAAGAACTGAAGTTGTCAGATTTTACTAAGAGTAATGGGCTAGTGAACTAAAGATAATAAGTTAAGGCCAAAAGATTGGATTAGGAATAATCTATAAACAAACCCAATTATAATATAATGGGAAAGGGAAAAGGGTTGGATCAACTTGAGAAGTGAATGAGACTATTTAATTTGGGCGATTCATATGAAACCTTATAAGTTAATAAGAAGTTAACTTACTTAAATTAGAAGTCTTTGATTAAGCTTTTAGAAAAGGAGCTTATAGTTATCTTAAAAAGACTTACATTTTGGTTTGATATGGATTTACTGTAAATGATAAGGATGTTATTTACTAGGAATATATCCATTTTTACTAACATAACCTATTAATAGAATATCTTAGGGAATCTTGTTAAAGGTAGATGGTAACCTTTAAATTTAGTTTGGAGGAATAGGCAGATAAAAAAAGTAATATGTCTTGAACCAAGATGGAAATTTATTAAATTTTATCTCCTTTTTTGATCTAGGATTTGGTAATGGAGCACATGCTAGTTTGGATGGATGTTGGGTTAGATGGAGATTGAAAGCAATGACTATAGTGTTACATAAACACATAATCCATGTATGGTGTTGTTGTGGTCTGAATGCCCCAAGGGTTATATTGGGTTTGTGTGCTTATTTGATTGTGTGAAAGGAAAATGTGTGTGTGTTATTTACGCTAAGTAATTGCATTAAAAGAAGATATGTGTGTATATTTAGTTGTATGATTATTTGCTTGCGTTATTGTTTGAGAATAAAGACAAAAAAGACTTTGACCTTGTACGGATTTCAGTATTCAAGCAGGTACTACTGTATATTATACATATATAGTGTGAACAAATCAACATGAACAAGACATTCACTACAAGAAAAAACAGATTTAGCTACCAATGATTTGCTACCACACATATATTGGTAGCTACTTTCAAAAATTGCTACTGATTTTAATGGTACTTAACATAATAGTGTCTATTTTGCTACAACAGCGACAATGTAGCTAGATTTTTTAAACAGTTAGCCAAATCGCTATCGCCTGACAAGACACTACCATTAGTAGTAGCTATTTTGATTTTATCTTGGTTCTTTTGTAAGAACAATTTAGCTACCAATGTTGGTAGCTAACTAACTGATAGGAACTACAACATAGGGCTAATTCAATCATGGTAGCTATTGTGCCACTATGACAGTAGTACGAAAATTATAACTAGTAGCTAAATTTGCTACTAAAAGTTGCTACTACCAAATAGATAAGATAAGTTAATAAATTGCTACTAACACTCATCCCGGTTTGCCATTCTGCTACTGTTTTGGGCTCGGTAAGATATTTTTAGCAAGCATAAAAATTGTTACATCTTTAATTATGAAATTGCTCCGACTAATGATGTTGAATGAGATTAGGCTATATTGTGCTCACTTAAAAATATAGCTAATATTTTAAGTGATAGCAAAAATTATAATTCTCTTATAATTTAAATGTGTGATACGTATATATTCATTTTGAAATTGCTACTGACTAATTAAGCGAATAAACTTTAGTTGATATTATGCTAGAATACAACAAATGAAAGCGGTATAAAATATTATTCTTATAACTTAAACTTGTGATTACTACATAGTTGAAATACTAACCTATCTCACTGCCATAGTGGACATATTATCTTTTTATATAAATTTTAAATTTTATTTTTTCATATAGTTATTGGTTAGCTTTAGCTATCAAAAATTTGGGGAAAACAATAGTACATAAAAATTGTCTAATTCGTGAAAAATAATTAAACTATATACTACTACTATAATTATATTATCATATAAGATATACCTAACATAATATTTTGTTGATATTATAATATTTTTAAGTCTCAAAGTATCACACATATTAATACATTAATAACTAGAGTAAAAGTTATTATTATTTAAATTAGTACATATGTGATTAAAATTACAAAATTAATATAAAAATAGTAGTAATCAATTTAAATTAGTTAAGTGTATAATATATGTGGTGTTTAATATTTTAAGTTAATACAAATTTTTATTACTATATGACATTTTTTTACAAAAGCCACATAAACTAATAAAACATAAAAAACTAAACTAATAACAATTTAAATTAGTTGACACATAAGTTGAATATATATATGTATGTGTGTATAAATTTATAAAATGTTAAAATATACAAATATAATAAAATGTACCTAAATATACGTATATTAATGTTTTTATTTACAAGACAACACACAAATTAATAGGATTTTGAAAAATAGTAAAGCTAAACAATTTAAATTAGTCAAGATTATACAATATTATAATCTATAAAATATATAAAAATATTATATTATCAAATTTACAAAACAAATATATTATTTAAATGTTTTAATTTTCATTAATGATTTATATTATATAGTATTTGTAACACTATATAATTAGACTTATTATAAGTAACTTTACATAATATATTATCTTTTTTGTATAATTTGACATTTCAAAGATTTTAAAAGATATATATGTATATTTTATTTTTTATAATTTTAAGCCAATAATATACTTACAATTTTTATTAGCTTTACTATTGGGCGCATTAAAGTTGTGTTATATTATATAATCGGCCATATATCTATTTTATTAATTTAATATATCCCTGGTTTGACATGTCTCTGGTAAAACTTCCATTTATATTTACAGTATCAAACATTCAATATATACACGTAGTTTTCTATATATGATGTGAATAACTATCATGGTACAATGGTTAAGACATTCTATATTCATCCCAAAACTCGGGGGATTGATTCCTGCTATGCACATTTTAACACACTAGTTTGAATTAAATATGTCATTGGTATGGAGTTCTATTTATACTCATACGTGTAGGTTCGATCCTAGATGGTACACATAATCTTCAATTTAAAGAATAGTCAAGTTGCGCGGCACATGACTCCCACTTCTTATGGGATTGAATGGTGGTGGTGCCCCATTGTTCAGTAGTAGTGTGTAGAGCTAGCTTATATACCATTCTAGTAGCAACTTTGATACTGCGTTTGCTAGTAGCCATTTTGCTACCAATATTTTAGTAGCGATTTTTGTTACTGATGTACACTAGTAACGATTTTGTAACTGTTATACTCGAAGTCATTTTGCTACTGTTACACTAGTAGCCATTTGGCTACTACATTCTAAAATGGTAGCAATATCTAGCTATAGGAAAAGTAGTAGCGAGCCCAAAGCGAAATAGCTACCGCATTCCAAAACGGTAGCTATTTTAATTTAGCCACTAGGACCTTTGCTACCACTGTATATCAGTAGCTAAATCATAAAATGCGGTAGCCCGTTGTGTTTAGCTACCAAAACTGATGATTTAGCTACTGATATACAGTGGTAGCTAAATCTGATTTTTCTTGTAGTGATTACTTAGAAGCTAAGACAAACCAATGGATTAAGAATCCAAACCATAATCAATACACCCATGTATATGTGTTTAATACAAGCATTAGCTATGCATCATATATGTATATAGAATGAACAAACAAAAGGAATATAATATTCATGAAAGATAAGGTAAATGGTTAATCAAAGAATGCCTGAAATATATATATATATGGTATGCAAGAATCATTTTGATATACTTAATACATGAATTACATACCATGCAATTATAATATGAACAATTTAAGGATTATGATATTCTTGATAATTAAGATAAATTAAGGGATTGAGAATCTATGATATGTGATTGGATCAAGTATCCAATGTGTGAACTACCTAAGTACATTCCTTAGGTAGTTAAGCCATTATCAAATGGTGAGATGAATATTGAATTATTTAACAATGTAATATAATACCTAAGTACATTCCTTAGGTAATTATGTTTGGGACCATTAATAAATGGTGGAATATTTATTTATTTTATATGAGAAAGCCAGGTGTGTGCCTGGTCACGCATTGTGTAAACGAGTGGATGTTATAACATGCTCATCCACATGTTGGAAGTCCAAATAGTCCTAACTGGACATTGGTCGGGTCACCCCGTCTGGTGTGGACCGCTGCCCGTAGGTACACTGCCTTATAATAGAGAGATGTGTCTTCTTTAACCATGATAACACATTAGGGTTATGAGATAATGAATAACAAGATATAACCTATTCTTACATGGATATTGTATACTCAATGACCAATATGAGTGAACTAATGTAACTCATAACTAAATTTTATGAGACAACCAAAGAGATTCAAAAATCCAAATGGGAATGATAAAGATGCCTTGGAGGCTCAATACTATCATAAGCGTAAATATAATTTAAGAATAATACCTTCCTCCGAGCAATGTTTCCTACTGGAGCTTATTGATACGAATGATATTCCTAATTACTTGTACTTGTTAATGAGAATGATGTGTTCTGCTTGAGTTTTTATTCTTTTTGTGAATAATTCAAGTTGTTTGTGTATTATGTTTGAATACTACACATATTAAAAAGTATTGATTGGTGTTCTTATAAACATGTTAATGTTATGAATAGTATGAGACATGATCTGTAATATCCTTAAAGTGTAGGAATACACATACTGACATACATAGCAAGAGAAGTGAAATTTACAATCTCATAAGATAAGTGAAACTGCCATGATGGCATAAGTATTATTACATATACTATATAATAGATATTGAGATTCATAAACCTCATACGGAAAGTTAGAAATGCCCTGATGGCATGATAATTCTTATAAATCTAAACACTCTTTAAAATAGAGGTTTCTTGATAGGAACTTATTGTCTTTGTGTGCTAATGTTGTTGTATATCATTTGGGTTTTCTATTTCACTATATATGTGGAATGTTTACCTTGCATGATTCATAATTGTTAGTTTTCTATTGGATGTTAAAATGAACTGCATGCTCACTTTGACCAATTAGACTAAGTGTGGCCCGATGGTGCATGAGGGTTGCACAATGTCATGGTGCAGGAGGGTTGCACAATGTCATATTCAGCGGTTGTGCTGATATCGTACAACAAATGTTTTTACAGGTTTCTAGATGAAGACACTCAGCCAAATCGCGGGAGTGGGTAGAATTGGGATAAGTGTTAATTGTGTATCATAGGTAAATATCTACTCATACATTCAGTGTGTTCTAGTTAGTTGAAGTAGCCTTGTTGTGTACATGAGGTGCATAACGACGGTGACATCCCATGGAATTTATATCCCCTACTAGCATAAAGTTAATCAATCATCTTAATAATGAATGATGTCATAATTACTCGATTAGGTATAATGGATGTTACACATGGTCCCATTTTGTGAATTCTCTCACCTTCTCAACCAGATTACTGAAAATCTAGCAACAGTTATGCTTTACTCCTCTCTTCTGCAGTTCCTTTTACTGTTTTTGCAAATCCTACTGGATTCGCTTTGATTGGGGATGAGTATTTTATCAATAAACTGTTGGGTTTTGGGAAGCCAAAGTTATCGAAGATGGTCCATGCATGTTATTAAAACTAAAATGTCAGATATCATATTTTTAAGTGAGACCAAGATGAGTGTTGCAAAAATGCGCTAGTTTATTAAATCTTTGCAGAGTTACAATGGTTTTGTAGTTAATTGTGCTGGTCGGGAGGAGGCTTCGCTCTACTTTGGTGTGATACCATTACCTTGAATATTTTGAACAGTTCCTTGCATCATATTGATTGTCACGTAGTTAATGATCTTGGTTTTGGATGGCATTGCACGGGCGTTTACGGATGGGCCGAGAACTTGGATAAAGGGAGAACTTGGGATGAAATTAGAATGCGTATGAAGCAACTGACAACTCCTTGGTTGGTGATCTCAATGAAATTTTATATGGACATGAGCAGCTAGGCGGAAAAGATCGTAATATTGGTAGAATGACAACCTTCTGAAACTGTCTAAGTTCTTACAGTTTAGTGGATTTGTGATTTCATAGTGATATATTTACTTACTCTAATCAAAGGTATGGTCAATACAACATAAGGAGTAGATTGGTTAGAACCTTGGCTAATGAGGGTTGGATGGATTATTTTCCTCATGCTAGGAATATCCACTTAGGGTTGGGATGGTCAGATCATCAACCCATTAAAGTGGTGCTAAAGGAAGTCAATAGGAAGGGGTCAACTCTCTTCAGATTTGAGAACTACTGGGATGAGGAATTGGAATGTAGGGAGATTGTTAGTAGGACGTGGCATAATTATAAGGGGAACTATATTCAGAAAGTGGCCATCTATAGAGGGGCCCTTAGATCACGAGGTTGTAGGAAACTCACGGAAGAAAAGGTTCGAATGCTTGATATAGAAGAGGAAATAAATAAAGCAGCCAAACTTAGTTACTCCCAGACTAATCATTCCACTTGGAAGGACCTTAACAAACAACTGGACCATCTTCTCCTTCGAGATGAAACTAGATGAGCCAGAGCTTTAGACACAAGGGGTTAAAGGAAGAGGATAGGAGCACCAATTTTTTTCAAAAAGTGCAGGCTAGGAGAAGAAAGAATGTGATCCATGAGACTAGGGATGATCAAGGGAGAAGGGTCTTCGATTGGCAAGACAGTTAATAATGCTAACCAACTTTTCCATAATTTTTAGGTCCACTAATGTCCCTACCCTGGATTCTCTTTTAGCAAGTGTAGCTAATAGAGTCCCGATTGACCACATGACCTGTGAGGTAAACTATTCACTAGAGAGGAGGTTATCCAAGTTCATGATATGAACCTTAATAAAGCCCCTATGCCAGATGGTATATGTGGCATTTTCCTCCATACCTTTTAGGATATAGTAGGGGAGGATTTTAGTAACTTTGTCCTTCAGGTCTCGAATACTGATTTTATGTCGGAGGGTCTCAATCACACTCATATAGTCTTAATTCCTAAGAAATTAGGAGTGTGCTACATGAAGGAATTTAGACCCATCTCTCTATGCAATATGATCTAGATAGTGATATCGAGAGTCCTTACCAATCATTTGAGACCAGTCTCAAAATTCATCATTTTGGAGAATCAAGGGGCCTTTATCCCGAGAAGGCTAATTAATGACAATATAATTATAGCTCATGAACTCATTCACTCGATGAAGTACTTTACAACCACTACGAGAAGCCACTTTGCGCTAAAGCTTGATATGGCTAAAGCCTTTGATAGTGTCAAATGGCCTTTCATTATTGACGTTCTTAATGCAAAAGGCTTTCATGACAAATGGATTAGAGTGGTTGCTAAATGTATGACTATGCCCACGTTTGCGGTGTTGATCAATGGAAGACCAAAAACTACTTTAAACCTGAGAGAGGGCTTAGACATGGGGCCTCTCACCCTTTCTTTTCGTCTGTTGTATGAAGGTATTATCCTCGACCCTCAATCATGCAGCCATTAATGGGGTAATTCATGGCTTTTCCTATAAGGGTATGGGCTCCGATGTTACTAATCTATTTTTTTGCTGACGATTGTGTTTTATTTGGGCACGCCAAACTAGAGGAATGCAAACTACTTTATAAAGATTATTGGAGATTTTGTGAGATCTTCGGAGCAAAGCATTAACATTGATAAATCAGGGCTGATGTTCCTATCAGCTTCATAAATCAAATTTCTTATAATTTTTTAGTCAAGTGAGGTTGGAAGGCGTAAAAAGCATGCCTTTAGATATGTTAGGGATAGGATTTACCAAAGAATCCAAAGTTAGGATAAAATCATCTCCTAAGCTGGACATGGAATTATTCAATCCATCCTTCATGCTATCCCTTCATATGTTATGGGGTCATTCAACTTCCTACCTCTCTGATTAAATATATTCAAAGTATCATTAGACAGTTTTGGTGGTCTGGCTCTTTCAACCATAGGGGTATTTGTTGGATTAAATGGGACACCCTTTGTTGTAGCTGGGATGAAGGAGGTTTGGGTTTTTGGGGCTTGAGCTCCTTCAATGATACCCTTTTGGATAAGAAATGTTGGAGAATCTTGGACAAGTCAAACCTTTTCTTGTCTAAGATTATTAATGCCAAATACCTTAAGGGTAGGAGTATCCTAGAGGCTAAATTAGGATATAAACCAAGCTCAATTTGGCAGTCAATGTGGAATATGCTGCTTCTCGTTAAACATGGGGCAAGAAGAGTGGTAGGCAATTTTACTAGCATCAAAATCTGGGATCCATGGTTGTTGGAAAAAGGGAGCAAACCCTGGGAATGGAAGATGCCTCCGATGGTTAAATCTCATGGGTGTGTTTCTTGGCTTATTAATTATAGAGATTTTACCTGGGACCAGATTAAACTTAAGGACTGGTTCACTGAGGATGATGTTGCCTGTATTAAGAAAATAATTTTAAGGAAGGACAAAGATGATTCTTGATGTTAGGGGTGGTACCAAGGACAACAATTCACGGTTAAGTACGTCTACTATATGGCCCGAGCAATTTCCATAAATTACAGGACATCCACTTCTAGGAAAAATCTTATTGGCCAAGCTATGAAGAATGTTCGTAGAAGAAACTTCCTGGCTAGAGAGTACATCTCTTTGCATGGAAATTTCTCCATGGTGTGATTCCATGCGGAGCGATCTTGGTGCATAAATGTAGTAACTGTGTGCTGTAAAAGTGTGTCTTGTGTGGTTGTTTCGACAATCTGATGCATATGTTCATCAATTTCTTGGTGGTTAAGAAGTGGTGGGATCTAGAAGGAGTTCAGCGTTCGAAAGAGGTCACTAATGATGCTGCCTTCTTGGACCAGTTCACTTTGGTTTGTCTAGGAAAAATAGTTGATGATATGGATGAGGTGGTCATCTTACTCTGGAAACTATGATTTTGCAAAGTGCCAACATACGCACAATCAAGCCCAATCGTTTGAGCAAGACATGGATCAAGCTGGGTCCTTTCTAGACACATCTCTCTCAGCCAGCTATGGCCATTCCCAATATGAGGCGGAGGAACCTTGTCCTAAGGATTTAATGATAATGGTTGATGCGAGTGTATATACAAACACCGCTGGATTAGGAGTTATTTGCAAGGATCACACTGAGAAGATAACACCAGTTGTCATAGTTAGAGAAGGTATCCCTTGACCTCCTCAGACTGCAGAAGCAAAGACCCTTCTGTTGGGTGTAGATATTGCTATTAAGCTACAGGCCTCTTCAGTTGAGTTCAATTCTGATTTCCAATCTATAATTCAGTATATCCATAAGGAAGCTAATGTTCGGGCTGACGTGGAACTCGCTATACTGACCTTACACAACAGATTGAATACGTTTCTTGGATGTATCTTGATAGACTAAATAATAAAAATGCTCATCTATTAGCTAACATATGCAAAGTGGGTTCTATCGTAGGTATTTGGGCAAACAATGTACTTAAATGTATTATGAAGTTATTTGAATAAATGCCCTACCTCTTTCGAAAAAGAAAAGAGTAGCGTCTAGAGTATTGTGATAGAAGGGTTTTTTTTATCACATACAGAGTAAATATACAACGTTGGATTAATGTGTATGGTAGATCAATTTTTCCGTTCAGATGACTAGTACGTGCATGTAGAAAAGATGGGATTTTTTCTTAACAAACGGCAAACTGATCTTTTTTGTTTAAATTATGTATTTGCTTGATTTGTTGTTTGATTATGATGTGGAATGGATATTTCACATTAGTGATATGTTATTATTTTATATAAAAAATAAATAATATGTGAGATTTATTTTTTCTAATTAAGTATGGTGCAACCATATAATTTATTTTTAGGGAAAACTACATTCCCCTCCCATGATGTTTGGTGAAATCACACACCATATCTATGTGGTTTCAAAAATTATATTCCCCACCCATGTGGTTTCCCTTGTTTTACATCCGACAACTTATATATTTTTTGTTCAACTTAAAAAGATGCTTAAATGTTATCCAAAGTTGCTGAAACTTTACACGGACGATGCTAACGTGTTATATTTTGGTCCTACACAAAATCCAAAGTTTTTTAAACTCACATGTAATCCGTGGGACCTAACAAAACATGTGTCATGTGAATGAGTGTTCATTGGGTCCCATATGTCACATGTGAGCTTAAAAAACTTTGAATTTGGCATTGGATCAAATTATAACACTTTAGCATCACTCATGTAAAGTTTTATCCATTTTGGACAACATTTAAGCATCTCCTAAGTTGAATGAAAATTAGAAAAGTTACCGGATGTAAAAAAAGAAAAGCCGCATAAGTGGGGAAAGTAATTTTTGAAACCTCATGTGTAGGGTGTGTAATTTTCTCAAACATCATGGGTGGGGATGTAATTTTTCCTTCTTTTAATTTTTATGTTTTTGAGGATTTTTTTACTTTTACTTTTGCAAAAGTATTTTTATCTATTAACAAATGAAATTGTTTAAAACAATAATAAGAGTTATAAACAAGGCTTTACAGATAAATTAGTAAGCTAGTGACTTAATTAAAAAATAACCAATACGTACTCTTAAGATAATCTAAGTTTTATAACATAATTATACAATGAAGTTGTATGACAAAATAAAGTGTAGAAAAAGAAAAGAAGTTTAAAAATAAACTATAATAAATCCTTAAAAATGAACTTGATCTATACAAATAGTTAAATAAACTATAATAATGGTTTATTGGACTTTTGATGACTTTTCCTTTAAGCTCCTCTATATTTGGTCACTTGTCAGTTTATTATTTGTCCATACTAACTACTAGGTCCCATTAAAAGCTCTCTAAGGCACCGTTAGTTCTTTCAGGTTTTTTTTAAATTAAGGTGACATGTGTCACTTATTTATTGGATTACTTTTACCTCTTGGCCCCACCAAAACTGAAATACTCTACCCTTAGGTCTTGTTCGGCAACAACATTTATGCTGCCTTTAAGAAACAAAAGTAGATTTATAATAAAGCTACTACATGTGTCTCAATACTATTGGTTTAGAATATTAGATAGACTCACTAAAATTGTAACTTGAGTACACTTGTCAGTTTATTACTAGTTAATCACACTTGAATAAAGTAACTAGCGGCAGCTTTATTTCAAACGCAGCTAATTGCTGGTTTGCCGAACGACACCTTATTGGTTAACCATGGTGACATTAATTATAAAACTTCAAAACCCAGCTTTTTGGTTCCGTTCGCTGAACGCAGCTGAAAGCGGCAAATGCTGCATTCAGTAATTTGCCGCATTCAGTTTAATGCTCCTCTAGTTAACTCAGGTTAACTTATCATGGGGCGTTCGAAGCCGACGATGAAACATAACTAAGGTCCCGTTCATCTATCGCGATTCCTTTTATGAATAGGTAAAGGTGACATGTGTTGATTTGTGATTGGAGCAACCTGACTCACATGTATAGTTGGCGGGTTGTTATTAACTAACCACAGTGAGATTAAACCAAACATAGGAAATACCGCGTTTGCTCGCCGCTGTAGAACGCACCCTAAAGCTACATCATAATTAATCTCCCTCTGGTTATCCAATAGTAGTTGAACACACATTGGTTCGTTTGGGGACAGCTGCTAGGGGCTGTTGCTGGAAATTGAGAAGATGTCTGCTGATGGATTTACAGAAGCTGTCAACTGCTGAATTAGGGCATTTGGTGGAAGCCTGTTGTTGGTTTTAAAAATCTGTTATTTTTATGGTAATTAGTAAATTATATGCTGCATTTACTAAAAACTGTTAACTTCCGCATGTTAATGATTTTACAACGGTTCGACTTTTTAAAAGTGTTTTCTGTTATGAATTTGATTGAATTATGCAACTTCAAATACTTTAGTTAATTACAAAACCAAAATTAAAGAAACTACTATATATCTAAAATTAAACAAAATAATTGTTTCATACCTAAGTTGTACATAAATGTAATTAACATCCATGACCAAGAAAATTAAACTATTAAGTAATATCAAACACACCCACATGGTTAATCTTGTAAACTAGATTAATAAAACTCAGTCTAAGCTCATTTAACTCTCTCATATCATATGACCACAGATGTCATAACCTCATCTGCAATAGCTTCACAAACAGCGTCCATTGACATCTCATTTGGATCATACTCAATCTCCACATCATCAGCAACCCCACCATCGTCTTCTTGCTCACCATTTTCATACATTTCGTAGTCATTTTCAAACTCATTAAAGATGGAGTCAAGTGGATCAAGCAGTCGTATGTAGTTGTTTAACGAAAAACACACTGAAACTATCCTACTTTGATCCATTGGTGAGTAATGTGGCACGCAGTCTAAAATACGCCAACGCTTCTTGAGAACACCAAAGACCCTTTCAATTACGCTGCGCAAAGACGAGTGACATTTGTTGAAGATCTCTTCACGACCAGTGGGCGAAGCACCCCTTCATTGTGATGAGTGATATCGCGTAGAGAAAGGTGTGATGACACCTCCACGATTTGCGTATCCCTTGTCGGCTAAGTAATACTTTCCTACATCATAAAATGAAATTTAGTCAATCTTTATATGTAAGAAGTTTCTAACAATTATAAAAGCAATAAAATTGATTCATTACCATCTGGTGGTGTGGGGTAGTTAAAGCTTCTTTTTGAGTCGGTTAATATGTGAGCACCATGGGCAGAGCCTTCCTAGCCGGTGACTACAAAAGTGAATAACATGTCAAAATCACAAATTGCTAACACGTTCATCGTTGTCTCCTTCTTCCTTCCTCTGCATGCCATTTGCATATGCTCGTCTACGATCAACTTAACATGTGAACCATCTAGAGCTCCAATCGCATCCTTTGCACCATTAACAACAGTTTAAGGTCATACATTACAAATAATGTCGTATCATGGTTGTTTCATAGTAATAATGAAAGTATATACCTTGAACGGATGGTAACGTGGGTTTGTCTGAATAATTTTGGCACATCATGAAAAAGTGGGTCACGTGGCTTCACGATGTCCCGACCGAACAAGTCCATTGTGTCGAGTACGTCATGGAAGTTACGAGATACAGTTTCACCAGAACAAGCAAATCGTTCTTGGGTATCTCTGTTTGACTGTTGCTTCGCTAATATATGTAAGAATAATCCAACCTTCGCATTCACACTAAACTCAGTAGTTCCCTACAACCCATATTTTTGAAAAAGTGTGGAGCACAAACTTCGGAAGGTGTATTTGTTCATTCGAAATGCATTGAATATTCTTGTATCATCACAAGAATGCAACACGTCATCTATCCAATCCTGACCAGTAAATACGCCAGAGTGATGTCTTACACATGGTGGAGGGTTATGCACGATTGCAACTACCGCAAGACCAGCTGTAGCAATCGCGTCAGCATCAGCCTGTATTGAATTCGTCATGTTCTCCATGAACTCCATTTAGGAATCTTCATTGTCAAATACGCTTCCTCCTTCTCTACCCACATTGTCTATGCCATTCATACAACAAATTTGAAATAGTTTAATTCATATTATATATGGCATCATATAAATTATATTACAAGTACTTAAAATCCATCAATAAAACTTAAAATACGTGTTCATAAGACTACACTACACCATAATAAGAAGTCCTACAAATCTAACATTGCATAACCGCATACAAAGGATATTTTGGAAAACCCTAAACAAGACATGTCATTGAATCCAGTCATCCTAGACTCTTCTCGTACTCATATAAAATCCAATGCCAAGCAGTCGAGTTCTTCTTATGGCGAAGGAACACCTTTCGCTTCTTGTCATCATATACCAAAGAAGACGCAAGCAAGAACTTCTTACTGTCATAGTCAATCCCTTCAATGTTGTAGAGGTGATCCATAGCTGCACCAATGGATGTCTGCTCTTTAGCAATCTTCTCAGCTACTGTTGTTTCTCTCACGTTCCTCATTAGCGCAGCTGTGTCCTCGCTCCTCTTGTTTGTCATTTTGATGGTCTCATCAATGCTCTTTAGTCATAGCACCGTCTCATCGTACTGTCGCATCCTTCGAGTCTTTTTGCAACCTCCTGAGTCCTCAGAAGAAGAACCTCTCTTCCCTAGGGATGAAGAATTACTTGGACAAGGAGTGAACTTAGTTGTCACGACTGGACTGTTGATGGGTGTTACATCGACCGAAGATGTATCCCAGGCTTGTGGTTGGGTGTAGGTATTGAACCCCAATTCATCTTGTCCCCATCTCATAGCATCTCCTAATTCTTCCACCCCCAAATTCATGTCGGCAATATGGTTCACATAAGAAGACTGGTCTCTGTGGCTCACATCATTCATCTGCGGTATGTACCCTGGCATTTCCCTGCCAGAGGCCGCAACGCTAGAGCTAGCATGTCCCGAGGTCGAGAACTTTCGGGTGCCATGAGCTACATCCTTGCCAAAAACAATATGCATGTTTTTCTCCATCTCCTCCGTGAAACCGTATTTTTTGAACCGATTAAATTTCTTGTTCTCCTACATAAAAAAAAGAGGAAACAAAATTTAGTCATTCAATTTTTTGATAACTATTTAACAAACTTAGTATTGAGGTAAGTATTAACCTTAATTTTTGTCTCCCACCATTCATCAGGTGCATCCATAGTACCTAACGTACGCTCCCACCCAAGACTGGACTCGCCCTTCAACTGAAGCCATAGACCCCAATTCCGTTTCAACCAGTCGTACTTGTTCTTGAGTTTGTCAAAGCCCCATGGTTTGCTTGATCTACGCTGGAATTCAACAACACATGGCTTCCAATTGACGTTCTTACTGAGGACAGCTCCTGATTGTCCTAAACTCACATTCAAGTGTTTGGCAAATAGCTCACATGCTAGCTCATTAAGCTCAAGGGTCCAATTTGCATTTACTTGTGCATTTTGCTCTTCTTCGTCATCGATAGCGACAACTGGTTTTTTCCCCTTGCTTTTGCTCTGTTTCTTCATGGACAACACCATCTAGTCATTTCAACAACTTTAGATGTGCATAGCTAGTCATAGTAAATGAATAATTCTAGTAATTGTAAGACAATAGTTTTAATTTTAGTTAGAAAGAAACTACACCCCGATACTCTGTTGAACAGCCGAACCAATCATCTTCTTCTTGCATCTCTGCTTCCTTTGTTGTATGGGCTAGCCTTTTAGTCCACACGAGTGTGACACGCATCATTTATTTGACATTACGCTTAGAGTAAAGATTGTTAGCCTCTCATCATCACTTTAGTAGTTGAAAAAAATACTAAACACAGTTGAGATTACAGCTTCTCATTTAAGGCTAATAATAATGTAGTATCTGTTAATCATTTGTAGTCTTATATGTAACTTTTAAATCACAACCACCTTTAAGTTTAGAACTGCCGACCTAGAAGTATTAGGAGAGTTGTTCATCCTAATAATGGCAACAATTCTAAAAGAAGAGGCAGAGAAGCTCTAACTCAAAAGGTTTAAATATCCTAACAATTACTATTAAGGCTAACTTAAAATATGTTTCATCACTGCTGTTATAATTGAGTTGTAAATACACAAATTTCATAGCTACTATTTAAGGCTCAGAACATATGGAGCACCTCTAAATCATTTCAATTGTTTCTCATAAAATGGTTTTCATCATCGCCTCCTTGTTTACCAAATATGCCAACCAAATCAACCGAATTATGATCATTCAGATGATGGCAACAACGTGGTGGTCAAGGAAAGTAGCTACTCAGTAAGGTTTTCACGACACAATTATAAAACAAGTATTAACTATAAGGTAAGTAGTTACCTTAGTTAAAACCCACAACTTATGAATGGTAGACCAGGGACTTAGCATGTACCAATGAACCAGGAGGTGCTATAGCAGATAAATAGCCTGCAAATGTAGGCAACACCCAATAATCAGGTACACAAATAAACAATACATTTAAAATATTACTCTATGACAATTATTATAGATGATAGCATATAATATGGAGCATAAGTTTTAGAGCTAGTGTTGTTTCCCTCGACTCTTATGCATAATGGGTTTTCCTTTTATTTAGGAGACCAAGGTTCATAAGTTAATTCGAAGTGCTAGCTCCATCGTAGCAGTAATAATCGTATAGTATATGCATCTTACCAAAAAAGGGTGTCGGTGTTTAAAATCATTGAAGTCATGAGAACACAATTTATAACAGTAGGGCAGAGCAACAAACAGAGGCAACAAGCAGAGATGAGATACTGTATTAGGTTAGTTGGTAGACAGAGCAACAAATGAAGATTTTGCATCTTCAACAACAAACAGAGGCAACAAACAAAGATGAGATATACTATATTAGGTTAGGCTATAGCAGTTTTTAAGAAATTTAATCGACTAACTTTAGTAGGTTCCACTCAACATTCTGGAGGTTGTTACACTGTGATTGTTTGTTGGATTTTTTTTTCTAATGGAGTTATGGCTGTGTTGTTTTATGTAGGAAATTGTTAGACTAAAGTGTTGTAACTGTTATACTGGAGGTGAGTGTGTGTATGTGTGATGCAAAAGATTCAAGTGTGAAGGGAGCTGTTTAGAGTTGAATTATTGTAGATGATATATTCGGAAGCTGAAGTAAAGTCACTGCTAGAACTATTCAACAAATTAAGCAATTCTGTGGTCCAGGATGGTTATGTACAAAAGGTATGCACTTGTAAAATCTTGGAGTTAATTTTTTTTTAGATTATTAATCAGTCTCCAACTCCACCCAAAGTTTTTACATAACTAGCTAAGTGTATTAGGAAGGTTTTAAACTCAAAACCAACTCAAAACAACACTATTAACTCTTCTGAAAGTTCATTATACAGAAACTCAAAAACTGCAGAAACTGAAAACGTTAATTCCTGTATCTCCTCTTTAACCTCTCTTTTAGTTAATTAAGCTAACCTCCATTTTTCCCCAAAGTATGTACCCACTTAGTTAGGTGTTCCAGCAAGGTTTTAACCCAAGAATTAATCCAGCTCAATACTGATAACATTTCTAAAACTTCCTTATACTGAAACATAAAACTGCAGTAAACTGTAAACAAAATTTTGTGTGACTCCTCTTCAGTCCTTCTTTTAGGTTACTTATCTGTCTTCTAATCCCCCCTAAAAGGTTTCCCCTCTTAGTTAAGTGTTTTAGCAAGATTTTGAACTTAAAAACAACCCAAGACAACATTGATAACACCTCTGAACTTCTTTATACAAAACTGAAAAAAACTGTAGAAAACTGAAACTAAGTTTATGCACTCTACTTCTTCTTCTTTCTCTTTTTAATGTGTTACCTGGTTTATGTAACATTCCAGGCTTATTTACACTTAGTCTAATGTGTTATAAAGTTTTTAAGTTGATCATTAAGCCAATACCATCTTTATATTACCTCTGAAAAGTTAGTATATAGAAAACCAAAAGTTACAGAAACTGAAATCTAACTCCTGCACACTTCTACTTCTAACTTCTATTTCAATATGCTCGCTGGTTTTCCTAACACTATTAGATTGTTTACTACTTAGGTAAGTGTGTTAGCAAGATTTTAAGTTCATCAACTACCCGTTACAACCTTCACAACCCCTATGGAAATCGATTGTACATAATAGAAGTTACAGATTTTTGAGATTCACGTTTTCTGCACCAATCTGTTTTGTTTTCCTTTTTAACCATCACAACGTGCCTCCCAACTTAGTTAAGGGTTTTAGCATTGTCTTAAGTTCATTATTAACCCAACACTACATCTATATCAGTTCTGGACATTTAGTAGACAAAACCCAAATGTTACAGAATCTGCAATAGTTATCAGGTTTGACAGTAAATTTTCGAACAACAGTTTACACTTATGTTCATACGGTTTTATGGCATGAATTTTGCATGATTTGAGGGTTACAACCTTGGATTTTCTCTTGAGCCTTAGCTGGCGAATTCACCACACATCAAGGTCCTCCATAACAAACTTGGGTAACTTTTCAAGGACAGTTTAGGCAAGATGTAGGTCTAGAATTCCTACACTTGCCGGAGCACTCGCATGACACTTAGATCCGATTTCAAGACAATTTTGGTTGAGTTTCTTGATGATTTTTGGCGCAACCCTTCAAGAGCTTGGAAAGGGTCTTTGTTCAACGTTTTCCAGACATCCTACCAGCAGGTTTGCATGCAAGGTTTATGTGAAGGAAGGTGAAGCCGTAACTTAAAAAATTTACCGATACTTTTCAGGAGGAACTGCAGCTTGCATTATTCCAAAGCAGTCAAAAGCGAAATCTATTTCTTGACAGGGTAAGTGGTGTTTGAGGTATCTATCTATTTGCTTCAGCATTTAGTAATATGTCGTGCCACACTAATTGACAAACGGGTGATTCAATCAGTAAATGAATCAACCTACTAGGCTGCCTACTTCTTGCAGATGTTTTCACATACATATAATCACATAGCAGCATATATGATAATTTTTAAAATGGAAATCAATTAACTCAAATCAAAGCTAGCACCAACTCTTACCAATTGCATAAGAACAACATACAAATCCAAAAAAAGAAAAAAAAAACAGAGAGATACCTTCAAATATTTCAAAGAGCACACAAATACCATATACAAGCAAATCAACGACCGCAAAGGAGGTACACCATAGTTCAACCTGCAAAGATGAAAACACAATCAGTTTCTGTAAAAAAAAAATAGCAGCAGCAGTAGAAGTAGAAGAAGAGGCAGAAGACACATAAACAAAATGACACTTACAGTTAGTCCAGAGGCAAAGAAATGACATACGTTTCAGCAGCCCAGGGAGTATCAACAACACAGAACCAAACAATTGGTTAATTGACAGACAAAGGAACAAGGAGGATAGATAGTGGTTTTCGGACCACAACCACAGAATGGAAACAACAATTTCAGTGACGGGTGAAGAACGAAGTTTGGTGCCGCAAGCGGAACCAAAATTAGGGTTTTGTTCTCAGAGGCAAAAGGTGCCACTATATAGCGAACAAAAAGCAAAACGAACATCGTCAATTCTGAAGTTACCAAAGTGCGAATCTCTGAAATCGCTGCAAAATAACAGTGTAGATTCCTCTGCCATTGCAAATTTATTTGACGAAGATGGTGGGTGAGAGAATTAATTTGACCGGTAGTATTGAGGGAAGAGGAGAAGATAAGAAAATCCCTGCACAAAAACAGTGTAGATTCCTCTGCAATTGCAAAGTTGATGCAGATGATGGGTGAGAGCAGTTATGGAATCAGTGACACAACAGAAGAAATTCACCGCGGGTGAAATGAGACACAGCCAGACGCGAGGGAAAATGTAGTCGCACATAAAATTCCCCAAAATGACAGAAATGCAAGTCAGCCAAACGGTAGGCAGCGACTGGAAGAGAAAATAAGACGCGAACGCTGCGTCTGCCCTTTCCCTAAACTACCTCATTACTTTACACTGTTGAGTTTAAATTTTAACCAATCTTAAATGACACATGACTCTTAGAACGCGTTCGATGAGCACATTATGGAGATTAATCTCCATCTCACTTTTCAAGTACATTATGTGTCAATTTATTAGTGGTCAGAATAATGACATGTCATGTTTCTATTTGTTAACTATGGTTAGCTTTAACATAGAGCTTCCTTTAGCTGCTTTTCAGCTTGGAAAAAACGCCCCCTTAGAAGTATAATATTTCAAACGCCACCGGCCAACAGGATCTATATTGGCAAGTGGACCTAGGAATAATCCAGTAAAATGATGACATGTGTTAGCTTTTATCTGCATTTACAAAAATTCGCGCGTCGTGGTCAGTGAACCACGGTAGAAGAGAATGCCGGACGAAAAAGAAAGCAGTCTGGGACATAGGGTTACGACTGCTGCTGTGCCCTTACTCGGACGAAGTTCAGCGGAGAGTCCAACTTTAAACCAATCTCCCGCGCTCTGTGTTCGTTGCAGCTCTCATGCTTCACAGAGACGCTGGCTCCCAGTGATAATTGCGCAGACTTTCGCCATCAAATTACTCATTTTGAGTCGGAATTTTGTGATTCAATTTAATGGAAACAGGAGGCGATAGCAGTCAGAGACCGGCCGAACCCAAAAAGGGCAAATCAAAGACTCCTAAAAAACCTAAGGAGAGCGTTCTCAAGCAGAGTAAAATCGCATTCTGCGCTAATCTTGCAACTGATAAACTACTCTATTTTAATTGTTGGCTCGTATGAACTATCCTTAACTTTTTTTTTTTTTTTTTGTATTGGGATTCAGAATCGCCAGCCGAGTTCTTTGCGGAGAATAAAAATATTGCCGGATTTGACAATGTGAGCTTTCATTTCCAAATATCTCAATTGGTGTCTGTTTTGATGTTTGACCTAGACTGATATTGATTTGCGAAATGACACCCTTTCTTGTAAAAATATCAAATGCGGCTGCAAATTTAACCTCAATGATCTGCGTCGATGGGGACAAAGTGCTTTGCCAGTTCTGTCTCATCCTAAATTATTGAATAACTTTGTATTTGAAACCAAACCTAGGGGAGAAAAGCTATGATTAAGGGGGCGTTCGATACTTGCAGTGAAACGCAGCAAATGCTGCGTTCACTTTAATCTCACCGTGGTTAATGTATAGAGACTTGACAAGTGGACCATGGTACATATTTTACCCAATCAACAACAGACACCTATGTTCTACTTTTAATAAAAAGTAGATTAATCTGCGCAGTCTACCAATCGTTCTCAACGAACGGAGCCTAAGAGACCTTTTGTTGTCATGTATGTGATTGTTTGCTCTATTGCAGCCTGGTAAGTGCCTGTACACTACTGTGAGAGAGCTGGTGGAAAATGCTTTGGATTCTGCGGAGTCTATATCTGAACTTCCTGTTATAGAGATTATCATGTAAGATGTTCAACTCACTCACTAGATTACCAATTGATTCTACGTGGCATACTGGTAATCTAAAATGTAGCTTCTATCCATGTTATAAGGGTTGAATTCTTACTATAATCCCTTTAATGTTTGCAGTGAAGAAATTGAGAAAACTAAATTTAATTCCATGATTGGTCTTATTCACCGGGATCGTGTCGATGAGCAGTTATATGGTGATTATGAGACCTCCAAAGCTCGTGAGGTATGCTTGCTTTTCTCTGTCAACCTCTCTCCTGCTCTCCCAAATACAGATAACTCATCATCATATTTTGTGCTGGAAATTCTTAAGGCGCTTAAATAGAAACCTTATTTTGTTGCCCATTATTTCCACAGAAACGCCTTGCTAAGGAGGCTAAAGAGCAAGAAATCATGGCCAAAAATATTTCCCTTGGGAAGAAAGTCAAAGAGCCTTCTGCTTCGAAAACAATGAAAGGTCGAGGGGAAGCATCCTTTTATAGGGTCACTTGTAAGGTTTGGTTTGTTACCATTTACCGCTTCATATAATAATATTTTGTGGGATCCTGTTTGTTGTTCAATCTTTTGTACTGACCAAGAGAACTCGTCTGCAGGATAACGGAAAGGGAATGCTGCATGATGATATCCCAAATATGTTTGGACGAGGTTATCGCTTGACAGTTTAATATAGTGTACAATCTGAGTTGCTATTATCCTCTATGTTTCAGTTTTGCCTCACACTTACATTTCTGTTATATTTCAGTTTTATCTGGGACGAAGTATGGTCTGAAGCAGACACGTGGCAAGTATGGACTTGGTGCAAAGATGGTAATGATACTTACTGCTTTATGTCAGATGCTGTCAGGACTCTGTCGTTATTGTTTAGGAAGTCTAGGGGCCTTTGATCGTTAGTTACTGTGTAGATATTATTTAGGAATTCAAAGAGGTATCTTAACCGTCAGTTATTATCATAATCAATTAGGAAGTCAAGGAGGTCTCTTGACCATTAGTTGTTGTGTATTTATTATCATTAGTTAGGGGGATATTATCTTTAGGGGATAGTTGACTGGGTAGTAGTTATTAGTTGATTGAGTAGTATTAATTACTGTTACTTGGGGGGGGGGGGGTATTATTTTTAGGATTTAATTACCGATACTGGTTATTAATGTAGGACGAGTATTATGGTAAGTAGGAGTATATAAATAAAGGGTAGGAGTTTTGTATTGAGGACATCAATGAATTGAAAGTATTTTGGCCTTTTTGAGAGGATATTGCTCATTCCGGTGGAGTTACTTAGCAAGAGAAGGTTTGATCCTATCAATTGGTATCAGAGCTTGGTTTTGGGTAGTGGGAGATTTCACTAAGGAAAAAAGTGGAGAATAGAGAGTTGATTGAAATTTTTGAGGAGATAAAGCAGGAACTGGGAGTAATTCTTGAAATAATCGGTCGTGGTTCTTCATCAAACGAGAAGCACAACCAATCGACTCGAAACTGCAATGGTTTAGATTTGAATCACATTCACTCAGATCTGACGGCGGTAGAAACAGAGGAACAGAGGTGGGATACACCACCAGCGGAACCAACGAAGACAGCCATGGATTCATCGACAACCCTAAAAGTGAAGGGTACTTTATCAACAGCAGATATCATGCCCGGTACATGCTTGTCGATGAAGAAGGTAGAATTTGTAACAACCCCAAACACGGGCTAGTTCTAAGGTTGTTACACGCCGCGTACTTGCTACCTATGATACGCTAGGCTACCAACTAATATCCCAATGAACAGAGGAAATAATACTTGTATATAAAAGAAAGAGGAATGTCTTACAATCCTCAAAGCATTAGTTCAAATACAAAACACAACTCAAAGCCAATGGCTTAATACAAAAGAAATGTCAAAGGCCCGAAGGCTACAAAGGTCAAAGTTCTAACAAATTTAAACAAAACACAAATAAGCTAAAGTCTCCGGAAACAAAAACAAGCCCTCACTAATCAATCTGCAAATGTTAGTGGAAAGGAGGGGGTGAGCAACCACACGCTCAGTAGATGATAAACTTCATCAACAAGTATGCTCAAAACAATTGGAAATATGATTGTAATCCAAGAGTCAAAATCAGAAGAGTACATAGTTCCACCAGCGAAATTAATAGTAGAAGATGCCAAACTTATCACAAATCAAAGCGTAGTACAAAGTGCACAACCAGAATTTAGGAGTCACAAAACAAAGTGGTTCCATAGTACTCAATGCATATAATAGAAGGGAACTCAGTCCCTAGGATCGGAAGATCCCATACAACGGAAATGGTAAACACCATTGAACAAAACGGGGGAGACACCTGTGAGAGATTAACAGAAAGATATCCTACGCAACATGCTACGAGATAGCTAGACCAAGTCATCCATGGCTCAGACACAAAGAAGACTAGGTCCCAAAACAGAAGCTTAATTTACAAAGCATAAATGTATAAATATGCACCACAAAGAGGTTAGAAAACTTAAACGTCAATAGGGAAATACAACCCCGCAAACGGAAGCTGAAACAAAGCTCAAACGAACACAATAGGTGAAATCTGAAGCCTGTCCGAACATACAAGTCAAGAGTGCAAACTAAAGATGTTCGGACTTATGTCTGGACGTTGAAGTTCGGACAAGTTCCGAAAGAAAACTCGTGGTGGCGGACGTTCTGATACACGTCGAACTTAAAACAGAGAAAGGGGAAGGGGTGTTCAAACTTGTGTCCGGACATACAAGTTTGGACACAGTCCGAAACTCATATGCCAGACTCGTCCTTGCAAGTTTGGATGGAAGTTCGGACACAGATGAACACACGAAAAACAGAAGCACAGAAGGGTCTGTCCGAACATTGAGGGGATATTATCTTTAGGAATTAATTACCGATATTGGTGATTAATGTAGGACGAGTATTAATGTATTATGGTAAGTAGGAGTATATAAATAGAAGGTAGGGGGTTTCGTATTCAGGGCATCGAAGAATTGGAAGTATTTTGGCTTCTTTGAGAGGATATTGTCCACTTCGGTGGAGTTACTTAGCAAGATAGGGTTTGATCCTATAAGATGCAAATCATTTTGTTTTTCAGCTGCCCTTGTGTGTGATAAGTCATGTTAGTTAGGGGTCGAATTGTAAATGCCTTTTAGTATAAAAGTAGAAGGGGTATTGGGGAGTAGGTATAGATTGTTTTAGTTAAGTGTACTTTGGCCTCCTAGAGAGGATTAGGCCACTTCGGTGGAGTTTCTTAGTAAGATAGGGCTTGATCCTATCAATTGGTATCAGAGTTACGCTCTTGGATGTGGGAGTGAGCAATATTTGCGAAAGTTCATCCAAGAGAAAAGACAATGATGGAGGATCTATGTGGGATTTACGAGCCTCCTATCTTTAGCGGAGGAAATCCGCACAGCTGGTTGCACAAGGTTGTGGAGTATTTCATCACCAACTCCATCGATGACGACTTTCGGTTTCAAGCGGTGACCGAGTGCGTGGAGGGGGAAGCTTTTAGATGGTTTTAATGGTTGTGGATTCACTTCGGGGAGCTTCCTTGGACGGATCTCCAGAAGCATCTCCTTAAAAGGTATGGGAACTCTAATCGATCTCATTCGACACAAGAAATGGAGATTGAAGAACCAATCGACAAGAGGAATGAAGAAGAAACTGAGGAACTGGAACCGGTTGAATCCTTAAACTCGACACTACAGTCGGAAATTCTTGACGACATACTGGAGTCGAGAAACTAAAATCTAACAATCCAGCGATTTTAATTGCCAAGGAAGATATGATTCAGAAATCGTAGGCAAGGAGAAGGGAGAGATGTTGGAAATTGAACTCCAAAAAGATAGAAGGTAATTGGAGAGACGGAAGGGATCTCTGGCGTAGCCATAGGAGGTTTAGGGAAAAAAAGAGAAGACAGAAAAAGATTCGTCGATTGAAGAAGGAAAAGAAGGGAAGAAAAAAGAAAAGGGGGAAGAGGAAGATTGATGTACCTGGTAGTCGCTGCGGTAGAATTAGGGAAAATCCTTTCCTTAGTTCCAGATCTGCATCCTCAAGACCACCACCGTGTTCAGTCGTCCACTCGTTCAGAGGATCTGTGCTCTGACTGTTCGCTGGGCATTCATCGGCGAATTCGAAGACACATGGTCGCCTCCCATCGATTCTTCACCGGGCGAACGACAGGAAGGATTGTGTAAAATGTCAATGTATTGAGCAACTAGAGGCGCCTCTTCCGACAACTTCAAGGATGTTTAGGTGCCTGTGGCCGGTCGTCTGCCCTATGCAAGATGAAGTTGCAAGGAAGATTGAAGAATCTGTTGGTTGCGGTGGGTGTCATTTGACAGCTTGGTGAAGTGCGGACAATTCCTTGCTCTTACCCAAATTCCCCTTTCTCAAAGTTCCACTATATTTCTGGGAGTTGCAAGGAGAAGGGCAAAGCAATTGTAATCCCTAATTTTCCTTCTGCCACTACTGTTGTTTTTTCATGCTCGATTTCTGTCATTAGAAGTTCGCTGGACTCGAACAACTCGAATTACCGTAGATCTCAGTGAGCGAGATGCAGTGCAGAAAAACAATAGACCTATTGCCTCATTGTGGTGGGAAGTGGACTCCCACTCACTGCCCTACGACAGCTGGTCTATAGTTGTTATAAATCTGCAATCTTGAAGGTAAGGAGGAAGCTTATGAGATTACACCTGTCGTTGGAAATTGCAGGAATATGATGGTTGGATAAAAGGCAATCCGGTCACTGCTCCTGCCCATTTTTCTATTAATCCAAAGGAGGATTTAAAGCAGCTGCTGCTTCATTTCGCCTTGGTAGCCACTTTGGGCTGAAGCGATGACAAGTTCAGTAACTGACAGAACTTGGTTAATCCATTAGAGCAGTTTTCTTACTTAGTTAGAAGGTAGCAGTAATATAGCTATAAGGGGAGGAAGCTAATGCTGTTCAAGTAATGCAACCAGGAAGTGGCCCTGCTACTAATTTGTCCAGATTCCTGAACAGAACAGCGTGTTGTTCGTAGCTGATCAAGCTTGTGCACAATTGGGCAGTTGTATTATTTTTTGTTCCAACCTTGGGGACAAGGTTGCTAGAGAGGGGGGGGGGGGGGGGGGGGGGGGGGGGGGGGAAGGGAGTAATGATAAGTCATATTATTTAGGGGTGGACTTGTAAATGACTAATCCTACCCTTTTAGTATAAAAAGAGAAGGGGTATTGGGGAGTATCTATCGATGGTTTTTGTCAAGTGTACTTTGGCCTCCTAGAGAGGATTAGGCCACTTCGGTGGAGTTTCTTAGCAAGATAGGGCTTGATCTAATCAGCGTGTTTGAGGATCTCGTAGATAGTTTACAACTTGTTGGCACAAATAAAATATTATCTCAATTGAAAAGATATGAGAAAAGGAGAGTTCAGGTGAAACGATTAACTGTTGCATGACACTGAAACCTGTCCTTTACTCTTAGTGAGTTTGAGCAAAAGTTGAGCCGTTGCAAGCTGATACTTATGAATTGCGTGTAGGCATTGATTTGGTCAAAGATGAGTACTGGACTACCAATAGAGATTACCTCAGCGATGAAGGGCCAAAACTACCTGTCATTCTGCAGGCTGGACATTGATATTCATCGGTATAGTCTACATGAGGACGGGATATTGATGTTATTGTGTTGAACTTGCAGCATGCCTAATTGCAATTATCTTGACCAAAATCCCCTCTGTTTTCATGCATATTTTCCTGTCTTCAAACTTCTGGCCGTTGCTCCTTTGTGCACCAAATTTTTCATTGGTGATCTGAATTCTAATTTATCAACCTGAAATTAGGAACATACCTCACGTCCACTTACATGAAAAACGTCAGAGCACCGATCACTGGCATGGGGCTGAAATTCAAGTAGTTATTGAGGGGAACTGGAGTACATATCGGGTATGAGAATGGCTAATTAATCTTGCATTTGGTTGCTTTCTTGCATTTTTCAGTCACCTGGCTGGCATGTTGGTGAAGAAAAATCTTTATTTAAAAGTAGAAGTAAGTAGCACCCTTTGATTGATTATTTTTATGTTTTATTTGCCCTCTTGGCCCTTTCAGTCCAAGATTATACACTACATGCGTCAGATGGCAGTGATCACTCCTTACGCACAATTCTTGTTCAAATTTGTTTCCCAGTCGTCAGAGTAGGTTCTCCTTTGACCTCATTCTTCTTCTTACCGTTCTGTCATCTGATAATGACATTTGATAAGCTATTTTTCCCTCATGTAGTAAAAATGTGGTCATAAGATTTGCACGGAGAACAGATGTGATGCCTCCGGTTCCTGGGGAAACAAAGTACCATCCATCAGCCGTTGATCTTCTGCTGATTAAGCAGCTTATTACAGAAACATCTAAGCAGACTCTGCTGCAACTTCTTCAGCATGAGTTTGTAAATATAGGAAAAGCTCATGCTGAGCGCCTAATTGGTTAGGATAAGTCCATTTGAACTCAATATAAAGATACCTTATTCCTTACTGTTTTGACTCGGGAGAGTATAGCTAAATCAGTTTGTCTGAGTGATTTTTGTATTTCAAACTATCAGGGGAAATGGGTCCTGACTTTAACCCAAAGATGTCTGCAAAGTCTCTGACTTCACAGCAAATTGTCCGCATACATCAGTTGTTTCGGCAGGCAAAGTTTGATGACCCCAGTGGTGATGTAAGCTGGTCTTGACGTTGGCATTTTCTTAAACATCATGGTCGATTATGTCTGTACTTTGGCCCTTAACATGTGGATGATGTTTGCAGTGTCTTAGTCCTGCTGGAGAATACAATCTCCGTTTGGGTATTGTAAAGGAGTTGCAACCGGACATGGTTGCTACATACTCAGGCAGGTTGTCCTTCAAATTTCTCTACTTCATTTGTCTACTTTGCCTTGATTCAACTCTGATGATGTGCAAGTTTCAAAGTACAAGCACCTCAGAGTCCTAGAATTTTGTATTCATTTAAGCATGAATGCTGTGCAGTGCTCAAGTATTTGAAGGTCACCCTTTCATTGTTGAGGCTGGGGTCAGTTTGGGTGGAAAGGATGTTAAACAAGTATGTACTGTTGTGCTTAGGCTTTTCCTAATTTTCTGGATAATACATTCTCAGAACCGATTGAATGAGTCTTGTTTTCAGATTTTTTCGACTCTCTGATGTAGGGATTGAATATTTTCCGTTTTGCCAACCGGATACCTCTTCTGTTTGAGCAAGGAGCTGACGTTGTCACCCGAACTGCCATGAAGAGAATAAAGTAAAGAAAATCTTTGCTCTTAATACTCTGGATTTTTTAGCTACTGCACTGGAATCCTCATTTTCTTATTGGATCAAGTCTCAACCAAAGTGTACCCTCCGCAGCTGGAACACTTATAAGATCAACCTTAATCAAGACAAAATTGGAGTTTTTGTGAGCATTGTCAGCACTAAGATCCCCTTCAAAGGAACGGGAAAGGAGTACATTGGAGATGATATTAGTGAGATAGCCTCTGCTGTTAAGGTAAAAGTTCCTCATTATCATCTTGATTAAACTTCTATGTCATGGATTTGTTCGTTCAACTTTGTTGTTTCGTCAGTCTGCTATCAAGCAGTGCTGTATTCAGTTGAAGTCAAAAATTGTGAAGAGAAATCAAGTCCGAGAACAGCAGGAGAGAAAAAGAAACATGAGCAAGTAATAATTACTCACCCGTTTTATCTCTGTCCTTGGGCAAGGTTTGGAAAGTGTTTTCATTGTAGCTTCCCTGAATAACAGCATATGCTCTCTGAAATGTATTTCAGGTACATTCCAGATGCTTCAAATGCAATATATGAGACCCTTAGGGAAATGGTGACGAAGAAAACTCGTTATAGTGGTGAAGATGCAGAAATACTGCAGAAGGTGGTAACTCGTTCACTAACAAAGGAGACATTAAAGGAGAAACTGGCTAGACACGTTGAACAGGTGAGATACCACAGATTCAGATTTTTTTGTTGTTTTCTTTGTTCTATCTTATTGTTGTTGGATTGTTTTCCTTGAAATACTATACTTGGTGTTTGGAGTGTCTCAACTGAATATTAAATTGGGCAGGTGGATTATGAGATGGCACTGGAGTTTGCTACCCAGACTGGAGCCACTGAGGAGTCTAAAGACACTACTTATATTCAGGCATTGGATGATAATGTCAAGTTCTTCAACTTGAAGGGTCCTACATTTGTATTTAG
This sequence comes from Limonium bicolor, assembly GCA_023374045.1. Lineage (NCBI taxonomy): Eukaryota > Viridiplantae > Streptophyta > Magnoliopsida > Caryophyllales > Plumbaginaceae > Limonium > Limonium bicolor. The sequence goes on along the minus strand of CM041776.1, from coordinate 342,108,852 downwards.
GATGTTTCAATAAGTAGACCTTATAGTTTAGATTGTCTTGCATTTGTGAGTAATCATGTATTGAGGAGCTCAGTTGTTGTCAGTGTGTTTTAGGGAATTAAGATGGAAGAGAGGGTTAGAGTACAGGCGAATGATTGCTGTTCTAGGCTTGATTCAGTTAGCTCTCTATTAGATTAGTATTACAAGTGTATAGACTGCACCTCAAGTGAGGAGACACTGAGCTTTTTTTTTTTTTTTGTTAACAATGAGCTTTTCTTTCTTTCTTTTTTTTTTGTCTTTGGTGAACATTGAGTTCTTTTTCTTGTGTTTTTTTCCTGAGGTGAGCACTGTGTTTTAATTGCTGACAGTGTTCTATACCTTAAATGTTGCATCTTTATTATTGTGATAGATCATTCATTTGTGATGTGAATTTTTTTTGATGGTTTGTGTTCGTTCAAATTAATAATTTAATAGAAACAAACCGTTTCTACAAAAAAAAAAAAAAATCAGTATGAACCAAAGAGTAAGCAAGGAATGAATATCCACTGAAGTCAGCATCCAAAATCCTAGCGTCCTCCTGTTTCCTGCACATGTCTGCGTTGCGTCCCCTTATTCCTATTCAATCCACTGCCGAAATGCAAAGCAGGGTGCATCATGCGGTGAAAAAAAAAAGTGTCTGCAGTCAATGTACAGTACAGAGTAGTGACTCCTTCAATTGTAATAATTGGTCAACCATTTTCGGATGGCGCCTCCACTTACTGGGCTGCTTTTGGAATCGTTTCTTGTGCAGCAAAGCAAGTCGAATCAAGTGCAGTCCATTGCCGCCGGTTGGTTGCTCCTACCATTGAAAATCTGGTAATCTGTAACCCCACATTGATCAATTATATCTCTCACTTAGTCGTTCCAAATTGAACATCAGGTAAAAAGTTTCCCGAAAGAGGTGCCGGGAAAAAGGGGGAAGGGCGTGGCGCTCAAACGAGCCGCACGCTACTTGTTATTGGTTTCTCGTTTGTCTCCCGTATGTTTCGTTCTGTAGGCACGGGGATAAGCTTTTTGCTCTACGCATTTGTCTTTTTTTTTTTGAAGATAAGGACTAGCCTTATATATTATATTAATAACATTACATGCAAGTGGACACATGTACAAGAGATATGTCTAAAGACTAACAAGTATCCTAAAAGTAGATAACTTGCATGAGAAGCTTCAGCAACATAGTGAGCAACCACCATGGGCAGCCGTAGCACCACCACCACCATCATCGCCGTCTTCATCTGCGGCTTTTGATTTGTTGTTGATCCGCATCCTGTTAGCAACAACAATCGGCTAGGAAAACTGAAAGGGATCCAACGGCTCGACCGAGCTCGGATAAATCTCTGTGGCACATGTATGAACATAATCGGTGGGAAATCCAGAACACAACCCAAACCCAAAACTCTCTAGACACAAAAGCACCAAAAAAAACAAGCTAGACCAACAAACGAAGAACTTCTCCTGCAAGAGAAGAAACTAAGAACTTTATTGAACAACAAAAGAAAGAACTAAGTAAAACAACAAAGAAAAGATATCTACAAGAGCATAGACTAGGAAATGCTAACAAAAGAGATAGAGAAAATGGAAGAAAGACACAAAAGAGAAAGAAAAGAGGGAGGAGAGAGGAGAGAGGAGAGAGCATTTTCTCTCTCTCCCCCCAAACAACCGACTGTCCTCTACGCATTTGTCTTGTTGTAACGTTTGATTATTGAAATCCCGGTATCGATTCTGGAGGATTTCTTTTCATACGTCAAATTCAAGCACCGATTTGGATAACGAAAAGAAAACTATAGGTGGGGTGGGGTATGCTGCTGCTGCATATGGTGATGACATGATACTAGCTAGCTAGTACGTGCTATTTTCGTCTATGGACTATGGCCACTAGCTAGTAACCAAATATGAATGGTAGCTGATTTAGGAATATCGTGGAAAGCTAATTAACACTCAATTGTTTGATACGTAGGATATATACGACAGTAACATTGGATGGATTGACAAGCTAATGAGAATTTCTAACTATCAGTTGTCAAAATATATAAAGTGGAGGAGAGAAAATGGGATAACGATTGTAAAAATTGACAGCTGATAACTATTAACTACCAACAAATAAAATAGATGATAAAATTGACAGCTGCCGAGTTTGGATCATCAAAAGATTGTTACCTAGCTAAAGATGTGCGTATTTCATTTAACCAAGACGTGTTGTACAGTCGACACACTTTATAATAACAAGTGTGTAGGATGAATTTAGAGAGGAAATTGTGAGTTAATCAAGTAGATCAGTTTTAAAAAACAACACTCATTCACTACTGATAAAAGAGAATTTATGCTCGACTTTTCTCTCTGATTACTCTCTCTTGAGGTTGCAAAAGCACTCTAGATGGTTTTCTATTAAAAAAAAATTGTTCGTGAGGTGAGAGTACAGTATCGTTGGATGGCGAACATTTTGTGAAGGTTTTAGATTTGTGCTGTACCACCATTGTGGTGGAGCCGGATATGTTGAATTCCTTCAAGATGATATTTAGGTTCGTTCCAGGTTACTTGTTGTTGAGTTCCTTCAAGATTATTTCATGAGTTGCTTTTGATGTCATCTGTTGAGCTACTTATCTTCTGTTGAGTTACCATTTGAAGAGTTCCTAAAATACCATGTGCATAACAGTTTCACGAAGAAACATGAGAAAATAATACTACATGCTAACAGAGAATTATGTACTCATATAGCTTTGTGTTTGTGGCTGGCTTGAGTAGTCAATCCGAGCTAATGGAAAGTTGTCGCTATACATTTAAATATATCAGACCCTTCGTCACTAACCAACACAGAGACAAAAAATCTGGAAAATAACAACACCTGAACAAATTAACATCTTAATATAACCTAGGCATGAGTTTTGCATTTTTTTTCCATTGTAATGGGAATGCACATAGTATTATCCATTTCTCAAATAAAGGTTGGCAATGTTGTAAATGGGATAATAGAGTGTAGAAAGCGGTAATCAGTTTTCATTCACCTCACAACTGAGTACAATGGTCTCTATTTATAGAGAGAAGGGGATAACCTAAAAGAGGTATATATATATATATATAACACTCCTCCCTTGAATGTCCGATATTGATTGCCTCGTTAAAAACCTTGCTTGGAAAAAACCCAGTGGGATAAAAACCAAGACTAAGGAAAAAAGAGTGCAATCATAAGTTCTCCCCCTAAACTAAACGTCACTTCAAATCTCTGAATCTACATAGCCCAATCTTGCGGATTAACTTTTCGAAAGTTGAAGTTGGAAGTGACTTGGTGAATATATCTGCCAAATTCTCGCTTGAACGGATTTGTTGTATATCAATTTCTCCATTCTTCTGAAGCTCATGGGTGTAGAAAAACTTGGGAGATATGTGCTTCGTTCTATCTCCTTTGATGTACCCTTCTCTCTCTGGGCTATACAGGCAGCATTGTCTTCATATAATCGTGGGAATTTTCTGATCAAAGGATAGGCCCACACGTCTCTTGTACATGCTGGATCATGGACCTCACCAAACACATTTCTCGCTGGCTTCGTGCATTGCTAGAATTTCTGCATGATTAGAGGAGGTGGCGACACTCGTTTGCTTTATAGACTTCCATGACATGGCCGTACCTCCATGAGTAAATACATAACCTGTTTGTGACCTTGCCTTGTGGGGATCAGATAGGTAGCCAACATCAGCGTAACCTACTAGACCAAACTTAGGTGTCTTTGGAAAGTATAACCCCATATCCATTGTACCTCAAAGATAACAAAGTACATGTTTAACACCATTCCAATGTCTTTTGGTTGGAGCACACACTATATCTTGCTAATAGATTTACTGAGAATGCTATATCAGGTCGAGTATGACTCGCCAAGTACATTAATGCTCAATGGCACTTAGATTTGGGACTTCAGGACCAAGTAACTTTTCGTCACTTTCCCGGGGTCTAAACGGGTCCTTGTTTACATCTAGGGACCTAACAACCATTGGGGAGCTCAACGGATGAGCATGATCCATATAAATCTTTTCAACACCTTTGTAATATATGAGTCTGTGTAGGAATACCCCACTTGGTGAATGCTCGAGTTGCAGTCCTAAGCAGAACTTTGTCTTACCAAGATCTTTCATTTCAAATTCTGACTTTAAGCATTCACAGCTTGTTGAAGTTCTGCAGATGTTCCAATATGTTGAGGTCATCAACATAGACTGCAATTATGACATCCTAGATCCACTTTTCCTTATGAATATACAGGGACAAATCGAGTCATTCTTAAAGCCTTTCTTAAGCAAGAAGTCGCTAAGGCGATTATACCACATACGACCCGACTGCTTTAGTCCATAGAGGGATTTATTCTATTTAATAGAGAACTTTTCTCTAGAGCTTGATTTAAATGCTTCGGGCAATTTAAATCCCTCTGGTAGCCTCATATAAATGTCACTATCAAGCGATCCATATAGATAGGCTGTAACCACATCCATTAAACGACACTCAAGATTTTCTTGGACTGCCAAACTAATCAAGTATCTAAAACTTGTGGCATCCATAACTGGGGAATAAGTTTCTTCATAGTCAATACCAGGTCTTTGACTAAAACCTTGTGCCACTAGACGAGCTTTGTATCTCACAATTTCAGTTTGCTCGTTTCTTTTTCGCACAAACACCCATTTATAACCAACTGGTTTTATCTTACTGGGTGTGTGGACCACTGGTCCAAAACCTCATGTTTTTGAGTGAGTTTAATTCTGCTTTCAATAGCATCTTTCCATTTTGGCCAATCATTTCTTTGTCTGCATTCTTCAACAGACTTTGGTTCATGATCCTCTTCATTATTCATAACTTGTAGCGCTACATTATATGCAAAAATTTCATCGACGTCAATTTCATGTCGGTTCCATCGAATTCCAGTCATGACATAGTTGATCGAGATCTCTTCATTATCAATATTCGTTTCAGGTACCTGATTTTTCTCTATTTCAGCAACTGTCATGTCTACAGACTCTTCAAGAGTCTCACCCTTCTCACTTGGGCCATCTTTAATGCATGCTCCCTTTCGTTTTCGAGGGTTTTTATCTTTGGAACCGACTGGTCTACCATGCTTTATACGTGTGTTAGACTCATTTGCAACCTGTCCTCCATGGACATCAATTCTAGCGGGAGCATTTTTAGCTGGCACATACGACTGTGTCACCTGATTTAGGTCAGTAAATGCATCAGGTAATTGGTTTGCCAGCTTTTGGAGATTAATAATATGTTGAACGTCTTGTTCACATTGCTTAGTGCGAGGATCGTAATGTAGTAATGATGGTTCGTTCCATGTAATCTCCTTTACCAATTGCTTATTTTCTCCCCCTAATGATGGGAAATGTGACTCATCAAAATGACAGTCAGCAAATCTAGCTGTAAACAAGTCCCCAGTTGTTGGCTCGAGATATCTAATAATTGAGGCAGATTCAAGCCCAACATATATTCTCATTCTTCTTTGAGGCCCCATTTTGGTTCTTTGCGGTGGAGGTATAGGAACATATACCGCACAACCGAAAATCCTCAGGTGAGAGATATTGGGTTCTTTACCCTTAACCATTTGTAATTGTGACAACTTATTAAAGCTTGTTGGCCTGATGCGAATCAAGGTAGTTGCATGTAATATAGCATATCCCCACGCAGATACTGGGAGTTTTGATCTCATTAGTAATGGTCTTGCAATTAATTGCAGACGTTTGATCAAAGATTCTGCCAAACCATTTTGGGTATGCACATGAGCTACTGGATGTTCAATGGTTATTCCAATGGACATGCAATAGTCAATGAAGGCCTTGGAGGTAAATTCACCAGCATTATCCATGCGTATGAATTTGATTTGATTATCAGGAAAATTTGCTCGCAATCGAATTAACTGAGCCAATAATCTTGCAAATGCCATATTATGGGTTGAAAGTAAGCTAACATGTGACCATATGGTCCAAAAACCTCACGTTTTTGAAGTGAGTTTAATTCTGTTTCAATAGCATCTTTCCATTTTGGCCAATCATTTCTTTGTCTGCATTCTTCAACAGACTTTGGACTTATTCTGATAAGTTCCTTGTATTTTATTGATGGAGTAATTCCAAAATTATTTATTGAGTTATTTTAATACGAATCAAGTTGGCTGTCGTTCTAGTTCTACCTATTGAGTTCAATACCATGTGTTTCACAACATCATTATAATTTCATGTTACAAACAACATATAGGCTGATGGAAAAAGTTGTTTTGCATTTGATGATTAATGGGGTTGATCCGTGAAGTGGAAAATGAGTGAAAGCGAGATCTTATCAATTATTACTATGTGTCCTGATTTTTTGATTTTCGTACATCGGGTCGGGAGGTAGCGGGCTCCACGCAGAAATTTTAAAAGACGAGGCCTGGTCCATGAACTCCCTTTACAAGCCCAGATACAAGCCAAGGCTCTGGCGAGTCCCACCACCACCACTACACTACTACTACCACCATCATCCTCATTCCTTTTCCTTTTCCCCATTCCCTTTCAGTATGTATTAATGCCAACACTTTTCCATAATTTAGCACTGCTAAGCGACAGAGACATCTTTTCTTTCTATTTTTTTTTCAGAGATAGACCCCTCCTTCCTATAACTGCTTCCGCACATACCACCAAAAAGTATAGTTAAAAGTCGCTCCTCTTTTTATATCCCCTCCACTTCCTTTTTTCCTGTCTGTTTGTCTTTTTTGGCATCTGGTAAGCGAGGAGAGCATGAATGATGAAGCGGTTGGCAGTTTCACTAGTGGAAGAAGACGACGATTCTTAATCAGCAACGTTCTTGTTCTTATTCTAATGCTGGTTTTGTTGATTGCTGTTGTTGACGCTTCTCGTGTCCGTAAGTTCCGATTCTCGATCTATCCATTTTTGTATTGGTTTCTCTTATATTTATACTAAGGATTTCGCGCTGCGTGGCTCTGCTTTTTTTTCAATTGAATCTTCTGATCTGATCATTCTACTTCGGAAATAAACACGTACAGCATTAGTATCAGAAGAGGAAATTGTAAGCGCTGCAGATTATGATGTTGATAGCAGCAGCAGTAACAGTGTCTCAGCTACCAAGGTTTAACATCCACTGATAATTATATAGTTTTCCTTTGTTTCTTATTTGGTTATGGATTGTGTTCTCTAATGTCTCATGATAACGTACAGATGAGCAACAACCACCATCCATTAGGCGGAGCAGAATCAACTGCGTCATCACCTACGGCAATAATGGATAATAATGGTTCTGAACAAGGCAATAATGGAGAAGCCGCCGCCATCGCCCTCTCGGCTTCCCCCTCCAGTACTATTTCTGTTCCATGGCGTGGATTCAATGCCTCGGTGCGGCGAATTCCAACCGGACCCAATCCACTTCACCATCACTGATATTATTAACCGAAACGAATACGTTTTTCTTCTTCTTCTTCCCTCCCTTGGACACAGGATTATTTTGAGCAGTAGAGGGTTTGATCAGAGGTTTGTTTTCTAATCAAAGTGATTTCGCTTGTATATAGTACTTCACACGATCAAAGATGAATTTCCCTTTCCCCTGTTGGTTGGTTTCATTCTACATTCGCTGATCTTTTTGGGGGATATTTTTTTTTTATATATATATATAAAATAGATGCTATGTTTGATCTTCTAGAGTAGAGCCAAAGCAAAAGCTCATACGTACACTATTTACTAACAGTGAATATTGGCAATTTCGCCCATCTAATCTGATTGGAGTATATGCGCTATCTATCTTGTCTATTTTCCCCCCAAATTTGATGCCGTGATTTCTGTACAAAATTCATTCTAGATGTATGAATCAATCTACTATATTGTCGTTAAATTGCTGTAAATGCATCGGGGTAATGAGATACTACTAGCTGTGGCCCGCCTGTGGTGGTGGTGGTCCTACGAAGACTGGGAAATCGTGAGAGGTGGTAGTGGTGGTGTCCTTTATCTGTCGCTCATGTGTTGTGTGTGGAGGGATAAATTCTTCCTGAAATTACTGCCACTCTTTACTGTTCTTTGTCTGTTTTCGGTTTTTTTTTTTTCCTTTCAAATTTGGTACCGCTAAGCTTGTGCTGCAAATCACTGCATTCATTTTGTTTATTTGTTTATTTGTTTATTTGATTTGATTTCCCAATTTTTAGAATTGTGAGTCCGTTATTGACGCTTGTGTGGAGTAGTGTATGTTGCTGGTATGTTGCTGGTGGGGGCGACAACTAGTGGCAACAGGATTTACTGTCCGAACAGTAGCACAGTACGGCCGGCCCTACATACCAACAACCTTCTTTTTCCCTTCTAATGCTCTCTACCCTAAACAATATTCAAAGCCGTTTTTCCGTGAAAGCAAACGAAAGCCAAAAGTAGCAAAAAAATGCCACGATTGCATCGCAGCTCTCCGGAGTGGTTGGCGGTGGTGACTTGTGGCCAAATCTCTTTGAACTTTGAGGTCACTTGTAGTGGTATGCACATATATATATGCAAGGTTGAAGAAATGCCAACCCTCAAGGAAGAACTGAGTTTATAAATTATTTAATTAAGGTCTCTCATGCCACGTGTCACGTCCTTGTAATTTCGATTTAACGTGGTTTCAAGCTTTAAAAGAACAATTAATATGAGCTACAACCAATTGTAATCATCCTGGGTTCATATGCTGATGTGTAAGTAAAATATTCTGAAACATATGTGAACTTGGTATAATGTTGTGTGCACCGCGTTAGAGCTACAATCAAATATTTACTGACCCGGCAAGTAAAAAGAAAAAATACTTAAAAAAACTGACGCTGTAAGGGTTGTACTGCACAGCATATATAAGAAAACTTGTACAAATGGTCATACAAACCTGTACAAATGTTCATTAAAACATGTACATCATCATGTAAAAACATTTACATCCTCACATTAAAAAACATGCAGATGGTCACACAACCTTGTACGAATGTTCATTAAATATGTACAACCTTAGATTAAAACATGTACATATAAGGGAGAAAACTTGTACAGATGCTCATACAAACATGTACAGATGTTCATTAAAACATGTACATTCTCACAATTGTACATGTACATTCTCACATTTGAACATGTACATCCTCACACTAAAACATATACATTCTCACGTTAAAATATGTACATCCTCACGTTAAAGTATAAAACGGATTCCAAATAGATTACCCTAACCCCACACACCCTAGGAAAGCTAAAAAACGTTGAAGGCATTTTTAAGGTTTGTAGTGGCAGAATTAAGGTCTGACTACCCTAAACCCGCTACCACAAACCCTAAAAACCTATTGAGTTAGATGCTAAAATATAAAGTACAGAACAACTTCCAAATAAATTACCCTAGCCCCACACACCATAAAACCCACCCTAGGAAAGCTAAAAAACATCGAAGACATTTTTAAGGTTTGTAGTGGCGGGTTTAGGGTTGTTCTAACAACCCTAAACCCGTACTACACAAACCCTAAAAACATGTTGAGATAGTTGCTACAATGTAAGTATAGAATAACTTCCAAATAGATTACCCTAACCCCACACACCTCAAAACCTACCTCAGAAAGCTAACAAAACATTGAAGGCATTTTTCGGGTTTGCAACGACGTGTTTATGGACCCTAAACCCGCTACCACAAACCCTAAAAACATGTCGAGTTAGTTGCTACAATGTAAAGTATAAAAATGGCTTCCAAATAGATTATCCTGACCTCACACACCCTAAAACCCACCATAGGAAAGCTAAAAAACGTCAAAGGCATTTTTAGGGTTTGTAGTAGCGGGTTTAGGATCTAACGACCCTAAACCCGCTACCACAAACCTTAAAAACTTGTCGAGTTAGTTGCTATAATGTAAAGTATATAACAACTTCCAAATAGATTACCCTAGCCTCACACCCTAAAACCCATCCTCGAAAGCTAAAAAAATGTCGAAGATATTTTTGGTTTGCATTGGCTGGTTTAGGGTCTAACGACCCTAAATCCACTACCACAAATCCTAAAAATCTGTCGAGTTAATTGCTACAGTGTAAAGGATGGAAAAACTTCCAATAGATTACCCTAACCCCACACACCCAAAAACTCACCCTAGAAAAGCTAAAAAAACGTCGAAGGCATTTTTAGGGTTTGTGGTAACGGGTTTAGGGTACGTGCAATTAGCTGACCTAATATGGGAGAAAAACATTTTAAAATGTTGTGAGCTATGAAATAAGAATTGATATTTGCTGGTATTTGCTCATATTTAATTATGCACGATAATTAATTTTCTACTTAAAAATCTTTATTTATCAAAGAATTATTCTCAACATTATTCACACTATATTTCAGGAAGAATCTATGAAGTTTTTACTCTAGATAATGTATTTTTTATGAGATCTTGTTCATAAGTTTATAGAGAAAGGAATGCTTTCTTTTTTAGTTTACATTCAAGTATATTCTAAGAAATTTGATTATATTTACATTGAATATACACAATTAAGAATAAAATAAGCTATTTTTTAAACCTATTTATATTAAACTATTCCTTTTCAAAATATTCAATTTTTGTTAACTAAATGTCACTTTTTCATAAACTGGTACTTATATCCTTTTTATTTTTATTATGTTATATAGTTTCTTATAGTACATTGATTAATTTTAAACAAAATTTCTTTTATACTATGTCTTTTATTATATTGTAAGACAAAACAAGTTAGCAATGATGCATAACTAACAAGCATCGTTGAGCTGGTGGAACTGGAAAAGAATTTTTAACTCATGGCAGGAGAAATATACAATATGAGAGAAGAATGAAAGAAAAGAGCATGTGAACTCATAATGGTTAATATTGAGAAATATACAATATGAGTGAGGGCCCAAAAGATCCCTGATGGACTTTACGATGCGAGGGTGAGAATTGAAAAATCACATTTGAATTGAAAAAGAGAAAAATATAACATAAATTATAAAAAATACCCTATTGTAGTGATGGATACGATGGGAGGTAGGCAAGAAATGGCGTTAAAAGAAATCAATTTCATTGATAGTTTCCTTTTTATTGTCACTACAATTTTAGTCCAACTGTAACTCTAGTCCCACGCGAAGTCATTTGGTGAATTCACAAATTTAGGAAACCTTCTCATGTTGACATTAGAGTTTTAGAATTAAAATGACGATGATGACATTTTTTTTATAATATTAAAAAATGGGCTACAACAGTTTATATCAAACAGAAAAATTATGACAATGGATGAACTCGGGATTCTTTCTTGAAAATTGTATCCTTATTAGGAGAGACAAAGATTAATACCCTTTAACCTTGAAAATAAGATACATATAAGTTAGTATGAGGTAGAATCTAGTCAACTTAAACCTTGAATTATCAAAAGTGAGTCTATCTTCTACCTGTGATAGCAGGTCAGAGGTTTGACACCCCCACCCCTATAGATTGTATTAGGACTATACTTAAAAAAAAAATTAAACGTTAAGTCGGATTTGATTTCAAACTTGCATTTATGTTAGTTTCCTTTGGGATTGTAAGGTTTTAGGAAAAGAGTATTTTTGTTAAATAAAAAATACAATGCCAATTAGCCTTTAAAATAAACATTTAGATTATGACGTCTGTTTTTTAAAATATGGGGCATTATTCAAACAATCATTCTTGACTACAAGCATATGTAGTTATCTTTGGTTATATTTAAAATTAGATGTAACCAAGAATTACCTTACTCAAACTATGATAACCAGTTTATGAAAAGTTGCGAACCTCAAAATTATCATCTAAATTGATGCTCTAACCTATAACCTCCTCTTTTAAAAAGATCTAGGTAAATTTCATGAGATACCGCTCAGATTTGAGTGAATTTCCTCAAATTTTCATTGCAAGATACTCCTAATGTTTTATTTTCTTTACAAGTTATCCATGAATTTTCATTTTCATGACGAGATACCCCTGAGGTTTCAATTTTATTAGAAGATGCCCCTCCGTTAAAATTCTAATATATTTTATTTCATATCCCCATTTTATAATAAAAATGAAACCTCAAAGATATTTTTTAAAATTAGGTCAATCCTCCGCGTATCTCGTGAAATTTCCCATAGATTTGTTATCCCGATCTTTTATATTAACCTAAGACACAAAGACTTATCTTTTATTTTAATTTTTTAAAGAGACACGTAGACTTATCTTGATAAAAACGACTACTTTTAATAGTGGATGTAAATTTTTGTTGACAGAATTACGTTCTCCCTTGAGAAACTGGGAGGTCATGCTAGATGAGGACCGGTCGATTCTACTCTCTGGAGTAAGGGATTAGTTGTGGATTGCTATTAATTGGTTTTTGGTGTGGCCCTAGTCTTTAGAGCAAGGGACTAGTCTTGGACTGCTACTAACCAGTTTCGATCCCGGTTTTAGTCAATTTTTTACAGGACTTCATCCGATCTTTAGCTGATCCTAGGCTGATTGTGGACATTTTTAAATATAAAAAGAACTTGAATGTTAGTTTTTATGTAATTTATGATTGTTAGAATCCGGGTTTTTTATGAGTTGGAATTTTATTTGTGTGATCTTATGTTAAGGTGGTTTTATTTCATTTAGGCTATTTGGTGTTTAGGAGGAGAATAAGAGGGCAAAGAGGACATTTTTCAATCTGATTTTAAGGTAATGAATTTAGGAAAAGAGAAGTTTCCTTTTCCAGTTCATTTTCCTCCAACAATTTCAGCACTTTTCTTCCTTTCTTCTTCCTCCTTAATTGCTCAATCTTCTGTGGTGTTAGTCAGTTTTCTGGGATGCTATGCATGTGGTTTTCGAGGCTCTGTTGTTGTGTGGTCTTTGGTGTTCAGGTTAACGATAGTGATTTCAGTTTGGTTTACGTTTGCTGTGTGGTCTTTGGTGTTCAGGTTTACGATAGTGATTTAGCTCTCCTTGTTTTCTAATTTGGGGCTCTGATTGTTGGGTTGTTTCGAACAATGGTTTGTGTGGTTTTCGGTATGGTCTGTGGTTCATTGTTTGGTTTCATTCGAGGGATTGCTGCTCTGCATTTGAGGTAGGTGGTGAATGGATTTGACGAGTGTGTTCGACTATCAGGGAATTTGTGAATTGGGCATGTTTATGAATGAGCTTTGATGTGTTTTATGAATTACCTTTCCCTCTGTTTTGCTGCTGATTGGTTCTCAAAACCCCTTAGAGTTCTATGTTTCTGATTTGGTCTGGTTATGTGATGTTTGAGAAATTGAGTTATGAGGTTTCTGAAATTTTTGTGACTGATTTTGTCATGTTCAAACATGCATGTTCGGACAGCATGAGAGGATGCCTCTATGTTTGACAGTTTTCAACATGTTCGAACTTCCGTCCGAACTTACATGTTCGAACGACATGCGAGGACAAGTCCGAACTTATGTCCGGGCTTTTTCTTCACACTTTGTCCGAACTTGCAAGTTCGAACACAAGTTTGGATAAGTGGTTTTCTGCGTGTTTGAGGTTTCGACTTGTGTCCGAACATCCATGGTCGGACACAAGTTCGAACAAACTTTTGTTTTTGGCTATAATGCTTGTTTGAGCTCCGTTTTGGCTTCTGTTTACGGGGTTATAATCCCCTCAGTCTGATTAAGTGATTTACTCATGTGTTATGCATGTTTGTGCACTTTTGTTCTGAAAGTTTAAGCATTCTGTTTTGGGATCTAGTTACTTTGGTTGAACCATGGATGGCTGGGTCTAGCTATCCCGTAGCATGCTGCACAAGACGTCATTCTGTTTTTGTTCCACGGGTTCCCCGTGATGATCTGGGACGGATGAGTCCAATTAATGGTCTCAACCATTTCTGTTATGTGGGATCCTCTGATCCAAGGGCCTCTGACTCTTCTGTATGTGTACGCTTAGAACTAGTGTCTCACTCTGATTTGTGATTATAATAAGCTCTCATTTGTGTGCTCTGAATTACGCTTTTGTTTCGTTTTGCGCTTTGATAGCTACTGTTATAAACTCTGCTTGTGGAAGTACAGTTCAATTTTGTTTGGTTTTGCTTTTGTATCGTATATTGTTTTCAACGTTTTGAGCATACTTCGTTGATGAAGTTTGCTACTTACTAAGCTATGGTTGCTCCCCTTTTCCACTAACACTTTGTAGATTGATCAACGATGGTTCTCGCTTTTGTCTTGAAGAACTTTGTTTATTTATGTTTTGAAAGACTTATGTATTTAGTGCTTTGACACTCCGTGACATATGTAGCCTTCGGGCCTTTTCAACTTCGGTTTGAATTATGTTTTGGGATTTGTAAACTTTGACTATCTTCTACTTAATACAAGTACTTCTTTATGTTATATAGGATTTGTTACTCTGTATCCTAGGTAATAAGTGTGCGATGTGTACTGCCCTTAGAACTAGTCCGGTTTGGGGGATTATATTACAAAATTATTACGTAGATGAAAGTATTTTTAACATACGATGACATTAATATTTTCTATATTTGTTGGATTTGTTGTAACACTGAGAGGATAGAAGAAGAAATAGAAGACAAGATAGACGTAAATTGTTATATCTCATTTCATCCCTTTATGCGTCTATATATAGTACATAATACATAATCGTTATTGAACCTTTGAGTGGAAGGAATACGAAATATCAAAGGACTTCTAATGAAGAGTTTGGGAGGTTACGGGGGTTACACAAATGAAGAGTCTAAGATAGATGAAAGGGTGATTAGACGTACATCCAATAATTACATTATTTAACACTCCCCCTTGGATGTACATCCTACTGCCTCATTAAAAACCTTGCCATGAAAAACCCATTGGGATAAAACCATGGTCAAGGAAAAAAGAGTACAGTCTAAATGTTTCTCTCCCCCTCAATTTAACAGAATGTCTCTTCGATGTCTCATACCGATATCATGAACAAGCTTCTTAAAGACTCTTGAAGGAAGTGATTTGGTAAATAAATCAGCTAGATTCTCGTCAGACCGAATCTTGCGAACATCGAGAATACCTTTGGCCTGAAGCTGATGAGTTGAAAAGAACTTTGGTGATATATGCTTGGTTCGATCACCTTTGATGTATCCTTCCCTTATTTATGCAATGCATGCGGCATTATCCTCGTATATCACCGTCGATGTCTCTTGATCTGACTGAACCACAAGAACTTAAAATGGTGGATAACTGATATGAGCCATACACATTCTCTTCCTGTTTCGTACAGAGCTATCAGCTCGGCATGATTTGATGAAGTTGCCACTGTAGTCTGCTTCATTGCACACCATGAAATGGCAGTTCCACCATGTATATATCATAGCACTCCTCTTCGTATAGTTCTTATGATAGAATCCTCATTAAACTTTTGCTCAGGAAACCCTGTGATGTAAAGACCAAAACAAAGGAGAAAACATAACCACATAAAGATTCTCCCCCTGAATTTGACATGTATGAATGTATGCCAACATTCATTTCATAAATATGTCATCAATCATCATCATCTTAACTTTGATGAAAGGGAGAACAATGGTGATTTATGTTTACTGAGAATCATCACCTTACCAGATAGTAAGTCTTATATCACCATTAATCATTCACAGGTAAAACATATATAGTTTTTTCTTGACCTGAGCCTCACACATTTTCCTATCATACAATGGATGATAAATTTGTGTGACCCAATTTGCTCCCAAGGTCTATTTGATATTTCCATAAGAGGAGTATCATTTACTAGTCATGTATTATCAACTTGACTTTACAAAACTCATATATATGAGTCTAGTGCAAATAATGCACTCTCAAGTATTTGACTTTAATATCCACATATATGTCTTCTTAGTGGCTTATGCCATACCTTGGCTCATTTGATATATCGATATATAATTTTATGAGATGTGACTTGGTACCATTGTGGTTTAGATGGTTCTCATCCAAGTCACCATTGATCATATGAAAACATAAGACCTTTGGAGAAAATCATTCTTAGATTTTCTTCTAATACCAATTCCCGGGAATTCATATGTTCACATTATGCTCTCTTTGAGAGTTTAGATCCTCTTTCAAGGGCTACATATAAGTTAACATGGTGTACTATTTATCATTAACTTTCTTTGAAAGTTTATAGCTCATTTTCCAAGGGATATACACCTTTTTCAAGGGTTTACTATTTTCCACCAAAGTTTATAGCTCCCTTTTTAAAGGGCTCGACACCTTTTTCTAGGGTCTACTATCTTCCACCTTTGCGATATTACAACTCATTTATCCACTAGGAGGAACACGTTCATTTCTCATATCAGGGTGGATTATAACATCTCATATGCACAACTCGGGTGCATTGTCATGCTAGCATAACACACTTCGGCGTGTTTATGATTTGTCTTTATCAACTTTTGGAAGTCAAACTCCGTACTTCCTTTACTCTTGGAATATATCATTTTGGCAGTTTCTTCCCCCTTTCGAGGGTCCAAACTCCTCTTTCGAGGGTTCAAATCCTGAAACTCCTAATTTCCCTTTTCCTTCTGTGTCATTTAGGCATATTCGTCCCCCTTTCGAGAGACTGGACTCCTCTTTCGAGGGTCCAAACTCCTCTTTCGAGGGTTCAAATCTTTCCTCATTTGCCTTTTCCTTTTGTGTCATTTTGGCATATTCGTCCCCCTTTCGAAGGACTGGACTCCTCTTTCGGGGGTCCTTTGATCCCACCCAGTCGACCACACCTCCAGCGTACTTGGGATTCACTTGCCATAGCGGTTGTCTCCCACACTTCTAACCGAGCTAGAATATTTGCAGCTAGTATATATATGATCACGTTACTTTGTTCATATCTATGAACACATCAAGTAGTTACAACATTTTCCAAATGAATTATTCTTTAACCTCTGGTTCATTATGCTTTGTCATGCATGACATAATTCATAGTGCATTAACATTTGGTTAAGGGCATTCAAGTTAGAGACAACCGCTCTCTAATTATTTTGACATCTTAAAAATTCATAAGCATCTTGGAGACTCATACTTCCCAGAAGCATGGTTGTAGCAACATTCAATATGTGCTTGCTTTTGTAATCTTTCAATAAAGCACAATTGATTGATAAGACTTTGTGTCAAATATCAAAACACATATCATTCTCCCCCTAAAGTTGAGAATGCTTAAGAACTAAAGAAGTTCATTATTCTCAACTTTCCTTCTTTTTTTTGTAACCCTTTTGATATTTTTTTAATGGGGGAGGTATAGACACAAACCCAATTGTCTAACCTTTTTTCTTTGCTATACAAAATTAATGATTTAATAAGGTCGTTCTTAGTGGGAGTATAAATTACTCAATACCACTATTCTTTCAAGTTTCATATTATCCATCTTAATCTTAAAATCACATGGATAATTTCATTATAGCTAGATTTTTCTAAATAGCCAATGAATACAATACTTCATGTGACCATTATTTGATGTATCAAACATCATATATATCTCAAAGGTCCACATGGTAATTTTTCAGCCCATACTCAATCCATGATATTTCAAGGGAGTATAAAATTCTCATCCACTTCCTTTGAATGATCTCGCTATATCTTATGTGAACTATTGTCACCTGAGCAAGGGCCTGGAAGTTCTTGCTAGTTTAGAAAACTAGTGATTTGACATCACTTTTCTTATGGATGGCCCATTTTTCCGTTTCATATAAGAAATATTTTATTGTACACTAACCGCATATTAGTGACCCCTCATTTTTCTTTTGGGCTTTATGGGATTGGATTTTATGTTATATCAACTTATATAACTTGGCACATTTTGTCACTACAAAAAAAAAACGCCAATTACTGACACACAAAAAGTGTCAGAAAATCCCTAACAAGTGTCACTATAGGACAGACAAGGATTTACCGACACACAAAAAAAGTGTTAGTAGCACCACAGTTACTATAGGGTTCTACTGACACAAAATCAAAAGTCGGTGAAAAACATGTATCTATACTGACACTTTTTAGGATGTCAGTATACCCTATTCTGACACATACGAATGTGCTAATGTGGTGCCAATGTGACTCTTTACTAACACTTGTACTTGTGTCAGTGAACTCTATTATGACTTATGATGTGTATCACTATAAACCTATAATAACTCATACCTATATTTTAGTTAACACTTTACTGACTTTTTATTTTTGTTAGTAAAAGTTTTCCTGACTTTTCTTAGTGTCATGATAGACAAATATTAATAACACTGGCTACCGTAATATTTACCTTATAATAACAAGCTTTGCTTCATTGAAAAAAAGATTTACAATATCCTTAAGACACCCCAAGCTTTCAAAATATGATCTATTACAAAACAATTCAAAAAGGGGAGAACTGAGTCTTAATATTGACCTAGGTGTTTGAAGTTGTTTTTATCCCTTCTACTCAAACATAGTACGTAGTTAAAATATGAAATACCAAACATTATGAGAATATACCTAGCATAACTCTAATAACTAAAAGTACTAATGGAAGAAATCTATTTTCTTGAGGCTTTTCTTGACACACTTCATTTCTTCACCTGGATAATTCATGTCTGCATCGAACCTGCAATTTTTATTGCACCAAAATACAGATTAGTAGACTGTAATTATGCCTAATGTCAAGCAGTAACCAGAGGTAACCAGTGACTAGCAGAAAAAGAGTCAACCAGCAACACTTTAACAGCAGCAAGCAAACAATACAACAACTGCAAGTGGTTAGATATTCAGCAGCAGCAACAATTAGTTCAATAGCCAAATTTCACAGCAACAACAGCAGCAGTTCAGCAGCAGCAGTATGTTCAGCGGCAGTTCAGCAACAGCAGCAGTGCATTAGCATGTTAAACATCAATTTAACATGAGCAAGAGTTTAGCATAGCAGTAAACAACAATTTAACACAGCAGCAGCAGCGTAGCAATACAACAACAACATCAATAACGTTTCAACAATGACATCAATATCATTTCTTTAGCAGCAACAATGAGTATTCATGATTAGCAAAAGTCCAGCAGCAACAACATGTAATGGACAGCAGCAGTGAAGCAACATGATTGGAATAAAATGAAGCAGCAACAGTAAGGACAATATGCAGTAACAATGAAGATAACAAAGGTGAATAATGAAGCAGCAGCATGTTCAAATAAAAAGATCAATCAAGGTCCTTAACACACCACCTCTTGCATTTAGTCAATCACACCAACCTATATAGATAATTGAAATAAAATGACAGCTTTCTATACATAACAACAACTTAATAGTAGCAATCACACCAACACCAGCAATTCAAAGGCAGCAAGCAGATCAAGCAATTCAAGGTCCTTAATACCTTGATCTTCACTATGAACTAAAAAGTATAAGAAAGAAATTTCTTACCTTGGCCAACTCCTCCATTCAAAGCAGCTGCTTGATTTACACTAGATGAACGATTTGTACCACTAGCACGGGTCACTTATCCCCTACAATTAAGAAAATGATTGATGCAAGTACACCATTCAAACTAATGCAATAGAGACAAATTTTTTATTGTACAACAATATAAACTTTAGTAAAACAGTAACATTACCTGTAAGTTTAGGTGGTTAATGACAGCTGACAAATTAGCTTCTGGTATATGTGATTTCATAGATTCTATGACACTACTCAATAACCCTTGTGTTTGTGCAAGAGCCCCTTGTGTTTGGGCAAGATTAGCTTTAAGTTCATCAACAGTTGTTCGTAGTTCTTGTGAGTCTTCCGAAGCTGCTTTAGCACTGTCATTCACTTTGGAATTCTTCCAATGCATCTAATATACCCCCTTTTTCAGGTCCTTTGACTTTAAAGAAGTCATCATTTTTCCAATCATCCTATACCGCTGACCCAACTGGATTGCTAGAATCATCCATGTGTTGTTTCAAGTTTTCCTAGTAGATGAATGTGTTAGAAGGAAACCAACATAGAAATTGTTAAAGGTTAAAATTCAATATTAAAATATTACCATCACTTCAGCAACTTTGGCGTTGACAATGTTCCCATTTTTCCGAGTGTGACTTTTCATATATAGGTGAGTACGTGAAGGTGGAATTCCATTATTTTTTCCCCTATAATAACAAATCAAACACATAAAAGCATGTAAGCAATAAACTCTAAAAAAAAAGCAGTAAGCAATAAATTATTTAATAGGCAGCATCTTCATAGCAGTTTATTATATAAGCTTACCTCTTCATCCCTAAGCCTAGAAAATGACTTGGTTCCAGTACAATAATGGTTCTTCCAATTTAGAACGGTTCTTTTTCTTTTGTTCACAAAGACTCTACAAGTTTATGAGTTAAACAACAAAACTATTAAAAGCGCACATCAAATAAATGTAGGACATATTTGTATAATAGTTACCTGGAATTCGGGTTTGATCCAAAGGATTACGAGATCCTTTAATTGTTCTTTATTAACTCTCCGGTCTACTACCTTTGCAAGAATTTCATCAACAGTGTCACTTGGGTCATAATAACATGATTTCAATTCATGTTTCCAAGACTTCCACTTTTTCCCCATGGCAAAGATGACCCATTTTTTAGTAGCTGCAGTCTCAGGATTGAATGTAAATTTCTCCTAATAAAGACAAAGATATTAATAACTTGTATCACATACATTATTTACTTTATTAAAGTGGCAAATGAAATTACCTTAACAATGCTCCACAAGTCGTCTTTTACACCTTGTGGAACCTTTCGCCAATCAGAATAGTTTATAGGAAGATGCTGAGGCATTTTCACTAGTGTGCCAAGAAATCTTGTTAGTATGCATCCTTCATCTCCAATTGGTAGGCCAAATTCATTAAGCTTAGCATCAAAGCGTTGTCCGCTTTCAAGATTCCATATATCATCCATCCGGGTAGGACCTCTAACCTTCTTAACTTCTGTATGCCACATGTTTAAAAAGTTCATCAAGAATGAAGTGTTACACAAGAAGTAAAGAACATGTTCAAAAATTAATATGTAATTAATGTCATACCAACCTGGTTCAAAAACTTCTGTGTCGTTTGGTGCCTCATGAGAAGCTTGAGAACCTTCTGATTCCCCTAAACCAGCAGCAGTAGGCAGACTGGGATGACCAGATTCAACAGATTGGACAGGGTCTCCTTCACTAGTAAGTGGTTGTTGTGCCTCATTATTAAGGGAGATAACTCTAAATCGTCTCTGTTTAGCCATACTAAAATATAAAACACAGTCCCAAGAACACTACATAAAATAGAATTCAGTCGAAGGACAAATATGAATTATAAAAATATCACAAGAAAACCAAAACAGCAAAGGTTATAAGAGTTCAAAGACCAAATGAATGTAACTTATGGTCAATAAAATACAATAGAAACTTATAACATATGAAGTAGTCTCTCAATTCAATAAAATACAAAATGAAAGTTCTTTAACTCTGTTTTGCTGGGTTTCATTTAAAGCAACAGAAAATAGAAAAAAGGAACCTTGGAGACAAGGAAGTTGATAATAAAATTACTACAGAATTGCTGCAATTTGATTTTGGGATACTTCATTTGCTGTGCCGATATTGGGATACTAGATTTCTACATTATTTTATTAGAAAACCAAGAAGCTACAAGTCACAGAGGAATACTAGATTTGGCTACAGGATTAGTATGCTATTAATCGTAAATCTAATGGCAGGATTAAAATGCTATCTTTGTTTATACTTGATTAAAGATAGTACAGATTTTAAGAAGTACTCGATGCTGTCTCATTTGATTATTACCAGTCGAAGGAAAAATCAAAACTATTAAACTCATTTGATTATTACCAGTCAAAGGAAAATTATCTACCGATGCCGATGGTCTATGGTAAACAGCATAAAATTGCCTCATATATACAAAATCCCTAAAATTACTAGAAAAGGGAGAAAAATCTACATACAAAATCCGTATATAACTATAATAAATCGAGCGAAATTAATAGTTCAAACAAGCAATTTTACAGACCTAACCACTAGAACAGGATAGGTGTGACGAGGGAGGGAGAAGAAGCGTACATTATTGATGTCAACTGCAACCGCCGCAACCAGAGGGGATCGAGACGACGATAGGTACTGACCGAACAAAGTCGATAGTTTGCTGAAGACGAAAGCAAAGACGATGGGTGCGGCTGATTTGGGGATGAGAAAGGTGCGCAAATTTTTCCAGAATATGAAGAATGGTGGAAGCAAATAGAGAATAGACAGAGGAAGAAGAGAACTAAGTTGCTTTCTCCCGCTTTACAATTATTAAGTGGCGCCTATTTTCCCGCTAACTCTGATTTAGTTTCCCTCTTACATTTTTAGTGACATACGTAAAATCTTGTGATAAACATCAAGTATTAACACATATGATGGAATACATATAATGACTTAAGTTTATGTTAGTCAATAAAAGTTTAGTTATCTTAGATTATGTGTCCGTAAATTTTATATCTATAGTGACACTTAAATAAAAAGAGTCAATAAATCTAATGGTAATTTATTGACATACGTTATGTGTCAATATAGACTCTTTTTACTGACATATAAACATGTGTCATTAATAATGTGTGTCAGTAATTGGCAGTTTTTAGCACATGTGCTTGTTTTCCCATCATACGAGCATATTTTGTCATTAAATAAGTGAATCTTCAATGTTTATTTCTTATTCCCTCAAGGAACATAATGTAGAGCTTTTAAAATTCACGGCTCACAATAGCAAGCTCTCATTCTTTATAGCCTCTATAGACTATATAGATGTATATAAACATTTTCAGTTGTGCATTATAGCACTATCAATAAATTATGACTCTTTGTCATTTAATCACTTACAACATGCTCGCAAATTTATTATAGATTTCAAAGATGGTTCAACGGACCATATTTTATTCCTTTTAGAGTATCCATGAATAACCAATACCCAAAGCATGGTGATAAAATATGTCAAAATTCATGTACTCTAATGCGTCTTTTGCACTTTATACACACGTATTAAGGATGTCACCTTAAAAGTTTTCCATCAATAATGACATCATCTTAACAATATCCTTCAGGGATATGTGATGGTCTACCATGATGTCAATTGTAAACATTTTCCTTTTATACACGGTCCAACCATGTCCGGACGTACAATAATCTATCATAGATTATAACATCTTTTACAATTGACCTTACAAGATAAAATGGTCATTTTCATAAGCTATCAAGCTTTTAGTTCCCATATCATCAATGATCTTACATATAGATCTTGCCAAAATCAACCTCAAGCTCGACTTCTTTTATAATCATGCATGATACACATTATCATTTCAGAGCTTGAGTCGAAAATTCATTGGGAAAATAATAATCCTCAAATGTAACTCCTCAATGGTTACTTAGAGACCATGTAACTTATACCAAAGTTACTTTGTGTGGAGTTATTTTAACTCTTTAAAATCTATCTAGCTCTCAAAGAGCTTTTACAATTGGTCCAATCTTATATCAAATGTGGACCATTTTTAACATCCACCTCAAATACATAGTCATGCATGAGGAAAAATAATAATTTATCATTCTCAATCTTCAATGTAATTTCTTGCACAAGGGAGTATAAGGATCTTACAGCTCTCAACCTCAAGAGCATGATTTCGCGAGAGAGAAATATTACACTCTAATGCTCAACCTCCAATGCTTGTATACAATCAAATAACATGATCCTTTTATTTTTTTTCCTCTAGTGCACTCATCTTGCACGAGCACCTATACGGATCTTATAATTCTGAACCTCAAGTGCATTCATTTTTCATGAGGAAGTATTACAATCTTACCTCAAATGTTGGCATCTTACACGAGGTAGCATAATCATTAACCTCAAATGCACCGTCTTGCATGAGGTAATATTTACAATCTCCTTTTCAATGATTACATAGGAGAATTATTAACATCTAGTGCAACATCTTGCACGAGGTTATCACCTTTTTTTTACTATCTCAAAAGAGATTTCCTCATAAACGGTAATTCAAACCCATCATATGGCAATACTATTTTTCAATCATAAAATAAAATTGAACGGAACGAATTATACCATATTTGATGGTTCGCTTTTCAAAACAAAAATATATAACGTCAAATAATACTTTGAGAGAGTAATTATACAAAAATCATTATACCACAAAAATATGTAGTTCTTCAGTGATTAAACTGATAGTTCTTCAAAAAACTATAACAATATATTGTCATCTAAATACCCCGCTTTCCTTTAGTGATTTTTTTTTACTTAAAGTTTCTATTATTCAATAAATAAAAAACTCCATCACGCGGAATCTCACAAAATATTTTTTTTTACCATTTTTCTTTGTTAAAAACTGTGAACTTTATTAACAAAATAAAGGAAGGATTTCTCCTTTGATTTAAAAATATATATACACGTTTATATAAATTATTTTAAGTTGTGTCTAACTTACCTGCTTGTTAAAATGATTATGCCGGTAAAACTGATTAAACTTACTTATACCTTCTAGAATCAGTAGAGTACCCATCAAATGCGGCTTCAACATATAAACTTTTTGGCATCGCAGATTCTTGATAAAGCACAACGATTTCTGGTAGGATAAATAATAACCATCATCACATGGTGCATGACCGAAGACCTCCTGCCAAGAAATCACATAACATAAACAAACACTGTGAAACCATTATTTTGCAGTTGAAATCAGAAACACAAAAAATAATAGACTGTTGAAAGTGGTGGGCGGTTGAGATCTGGATCTTCCCTCGAGAATGAAAGCGAAATGTTGGGGATAGATCTAAAATAATGCCATGTAGCTTGCGCAGAATACCCAATTCATCCCTTCTCCAAGTTAGAGCCCGGGGAAGTCCTGATGAAGCTGAGATGATCTTTGTTGATGATGTATAGCAGAGAGAATAATACTTTTTTTAGTAGAGTCTATCGTGCTGATAACGTGTTGTAACACTGAGAGGATAGAAGAAAGATAGAAGACAAGATAGACGTAAATTGTTATATTTCATTTCATCCATTTGTGCGTCTATATATAGTACATAATACATAACCGTTACTGAACCTTTGAGTGGAAGGAATACGAAATATCAAAGGACTTCTAATGAAGAGTTTGAGAGGTTACGGGGTTACACAAATGAAGAGTCTAAGATAGATGAAAGGGTGATTAGATATACATCCAATAATTACATTATTTATAACAGTATTTACATATTAAGCAATATAGTACAACTAAAGAAAGAGTGAAAAAGCAAAATGAGTTATTTTAAAAGTATCAATTTTTATGACCGTTCCCTAACCGGTCCCTATATCGTCCATAACCAGTCCTGAAAGACCTTAACTGACACGGTTCTTGTACGTTCTGAATTTTGAAGGGTACAATCAAACCGATCTGCTATTTATTTCGATCCGGTCTGAATTGGTTTCAGCCCCTGGTCAAAGGTACCAGTTTTCGACCAAGCTCCGTTCCTGACTGGCCCTGACTGGCACGGCCCAGTGACCCACTTTAGGGTCACCCTAGGACAGGTTTTTCGGGCCTATCAGGTCAAAATCGGGATTCGGTTCCATACAAATTCTTCTTTTAACTCAGAGTCAGCTAGTTATCCAACTGGGCCTTATATTTCTGGCCGAACCCAGTACCTATGCACTTTTCTCTCTAGAGGTGTGGTTTTTTTCCTCGATGCTTTTTGTTATTGTTGGGCCTGCAAAGATTTTTTTTTTCTTTCTCTAAGGGGTCCACGAAGAGAGCCTTTGCAATGCAACCGAAAATTAGCGTTGCCATGAGGTAATCGAATTGCAAGAATTCATGATTCATGATCCGCTCATGTTTCAACTCTAACTAAATCCAATCTGGTTCAACTAGAAATTTATGCGGTCAAATATCTTCAACTCCAACTCAACCAGTTTGATACAAATTCAAAATTTACAAGTTGACCGGAATCCAAAATCAACCGAAATCAATCCAAAATTAAAAATATCATACTATCAAACATTCTATACAAATCATATAGAAAACATAACATAAACATATAAAATCATTAAATATAAATGATTACATGATTAATTTATTTAGGGTTATGTCGCATAAGTATAATAATATATTTTTTTATTATTTTTTTAAAAATATTTTCAGGTTGCGGGTTGAAATCAGGTTATTAGGTCAAACCCAAAACCGACCCAGGTTGTTAGCGACCTAATCCGAACCCGACTCAAAAATATTTTCGGGTTGAAAATTACAACCCAATCTCACGTTTTAGCGTGTCGGTTTTGGGTCAGATTTCGGATCCGTGTCAAAATTGACAGCCCTATGGATTGTTTAAGATCGTGAACATTATCTAATTTAAATTAATGAATCAACCAGATTCTACAAAACAAATACTAGTTCTTAGTTTTGATACAGCATCCGAATGGTTTGATAACAATGTCCACAGTTTTAATGCACTCGGGTATTGTGACCGACATAAGATCTCCGTCGTTGACGGATATAATCTTGGCCATTGAATATTTTAATATTTTTTTTTTCTTTCTGGCATGTTAACGGATGCAACATGAACGAGGGATGGATCTTGTTCTCTCTACTACGTACATAATGCCGTGAATTGTTTAAATTGAATTCTGAAACAGTTTTTTTTATTATTATTCATCTATTTTTCTTTAATTTTCTTTATGTGTTTGCATATTAAGTCTCTTTATTATTTTGTTTCTTATAATTAGTTTTAAATACTAGATATGTAAAAATATATAAAAAAAGTTTAGGATTATTATTATTTTTTGTATCATTTTATTATAAATTTCAAAAAAATGAAATCTTTAAACTATACGTATAATTTTAGAGCTTATAAAAATAAGTGACAAATATTTTTAATAAAAGTAATTATTTATTTATATGTATGAAACTTCAAAGTATTTTATATCTCATATAAATTATAGACTTTACATATTAAATACGGGTATATAGATTGATACAAAAGTTACAAAATAAGATGCATTACTCATATATGTCCAAATTTAACTTAGTCACAATTAGAACATGAGTGGTGATGTATAATTTATAAATGTTGGTTTTTACATATACATTTTACTTTGGTTTTTACGTATCCGCGATAATTTATAAATGTTTCCACCAATTATCAGAGACCTGTAAACAACCTTCAATAATTGTTTCCATTACTATTTTTATCTTTCATAGGGGATTTTAGGGTGTTTGAGGGGTAGGGTAATCTTTTGGGCATTAATTCTACACTTTATATTGTCGTCATTGACTCGATAGTTTTTAGGGTTTGAGGTTTAGGGTTGTACTACAAACCCCAAAAATGTCTTCGACGTTTTTAGCATTCCTAGGGTGGTTTTTAGGGTGTTTGGGGGTAGGGTAATCTTTTTGGCATTAGTTCTACACTTTATATTGTTGTTAATGGCTCTATAAGTTTTTAGGTTCGTGGTTTAGGGTCATTACCACTACAAATCCTAAAAATGCCTTGACGTTTTAAACTTTCCTATGGTGGCTTTTAGGGTGTTTGGGAAGGTAGGTAATCTTTTTTGCATTAGTTATACACTTTAAAAGTGAATATTTCGTTGAAGAATACTTAATCAAATGTTTTAAAAAATGAATCTAATATTTAAGAATAGTGAATTTTAATTTTAAGAAAATTAATCTTAAAGAAGACTCATTTCGTTAATGAATAAGGTTCATTTTGTTATTAAAGAAGATTCATTTTGTTAATGAATCAGATCACTTTAAAAAATATGTAATATATACTCATTCTAAAAACATAAATTTTAAGTTTACCAAAACATATCCATGATGCATCTTTGTGCAGATAGATGTTTGCCGAGGATTAGGGTATCTTTTGTGATTCATTGTTATACCTTGTAAACATTTCATTCTTGGTAAGTTTTAGGGTTTGTGGGGACCCTAAACCCCTGATATATCTATAGACAATGATGGATATGTTTATAGACAGTGTTGGAAATGTTTGTAGAAAGTGATGGATATGTTTGTAGAAAGTGATGAATATGATTGTAGACAGTGATGGACATGTTTCGTAGACAACGAAGGACACGTTGCAGACAGTGATGGACACGTTTTGTAGACAGGGGTGGATACATTTGTAGACACGGTGGACACGTTTGTAGACTGTAACACCCTCTCTCATATCACGTAATAATCTACTCTCGTAGCAATAAATTAAAACAACGTCTTACAGCGGAAAAAGAATAAATAATAACAACAATACTCACTCGGGTGTCACCGGCCATTACTCGCCCATGCGAGCAACGAAGCCAAACTATATCCAACAACCAACATAAACAAACTGCTAACCGCTGTGATAACGAGATAACTCCTATACATCATATTAAATCCATACTCATAAACATCGACAAGTGAGCGTCTACCCAATCCCAAATATACATAACCGTACCATAATACAACTTCCAGTCTGACATCGCTATACAAATAAACTCCGTGTGCGGTAATTAAAATAAACTCTAATTACCCTGTTCCCGCACTTCGGCTTCGACAATAATCAACAACCTACATAATGGTGTAGTATCAGCGATAAACGCTGAGTATGCCGGGCCTGGACCCTAATGATCACTTAGTCATTTTAACCATCTTATTATTAGATCGGTTTCATGCTTACCATTTTACAGTTATAAACAACACTGTAATATACATGTATAATATACATAATCCTCCATCCAAATATTCATAACAATCAACCATCCATCCAATTCAAACAGTCATAAAATATCACAAACAACAATTGTATATCGACGTATCGAATAATAATACTGAATAATGTACAATGTACAATCGCCGTAGCGTACGGTTTCCATAGTTAATTTACTTTGGCCTTTAAGGCCCCATCCAAACCATGTTAATTAAATACCAGTTGGGCGTCATGTTGAGACAACCCGATAACCTCACCATGGATAGTAGTCCTCCCGTACACACAAAGGTGCTCATTTCGCCAGAGGTCCGGAGACCCCTGACTATTCACTTTTGTCTCGTAAGACGTCCATATAAAAGGCCGTAGCCACCTGACCCACGATCCAAATAGGGCTCGTTGGGTATAAAACTGGAGCAGAACCCGATCGGGAACCCCTCAGTGATCACAAATGCGCAACCAAGGAGTTCGTAAACTACCGGGATTCTCACCTCAACTCATACCATCTCTCTCTCTCATAATGTTTAAGATATGCTCTTAGTCTTATGGAGAATATAATTATTAATTAGCTGCCCAATGGGTCTCACGCATACCTAGAAGTAATCTAGGTCATATTCTTGTTCGAGATCCATGCTCTAGAGACCGACAATGTCGTGACTCGTCCCTAAGTATTTTACTTAGGTTACCATATACTTAATATTAATACTATGGTATTATATCAAGTAACCGTCTTGTTATCACAACAACGTATATGTATGTTTATATAAGTCGATCTATAGTCGACGTAGTGTTAGTCCCGTAGGACGTTCGTGCATAAATAATTAATGCAGTAACACCCATAATCACATACATGTATCCAAAACACTTAACACACAAGTGATATCAACCAAATCCGAGCCCAAGGAGCTTCCTTAGGACAACTCGGATCAAACCCCTTTACATACCATACACCTTAGACCAAGGATGCGCAGTGTAGACCACTAGCTCGCCAAGCGCCTTCGTCTGAAGTATGATCTAAACGGTAATAAAACTATAAGTCAGTCTCCATGACTAACTAAATCCGGTATTTCCGAATAACTAGTAACCCCGACAGTTCATCCCCGGATTTCTACAGTTATTTGTTACGGGTTTCTCTAAACCAGTCGGTGTTGTTACTAAAACTCGTATGTCAAAATATTTCGACTGTTAAGTTTAATTCATTATTTTTCTTTAATCTTATCCATCATTTAATTTAGGTATATAACCTATAGTTGCATGTATGCATGCATGATTTATTATATTGTATTATTTTCCCACCATCCATTATAATACATTGTATTATATAATCCATATCTTAGCAAATTATATTTGCATTCAAAAACTTGTAACCTATAGTATGTAACTATTTTTGTAATAACCACCACCATTATATTATATGGTTTCCAACCATATTATATATTCATCCTTATATACATTCTTCTCGTATATGTATATATTTACCTTATAGGTAAGTTTCATGAGTTATAAAACTCTTATATTATATGTTACATTTTATCATCTTATATTAGATGATTGTTCCCATTAGTTGTATTATATTGTACAACTTATAATAAGATTATTATCCTAATATTATGTAACAATTTATGTTGTATAATTACAACTCCTAAGGTTTATTCAATAAATACCTTAGTTTATAAATCTTATTTATTTATAGTTTGTCACATTTATTTAATGTGAATATCCTTACTTATTTTAATTCCATCTAAACCATATAATTGTTATAACATTTATAACATTGTAAACCATAGTTTAAAATTCATTTCCAACTCTTATAATTCGGTACAGCCCTTTAATTTATTTAAATTCTATTTGACCACATAAATTATGTAATGTTATACCATATACTAATATCATATAATATGATATTTTTATTTCCTTTAATTTATAACCTATAGTTTTTATACAAAACTATAATATTGTCGCATGGGCACCATATCAAAACCTTATTCTTTTTCATATACCATAGTTTCCTTTATTTACAAAATCACCACATTAAGTATACCATGTTATATATATCATATATAAACATTTTAAACCTTAATAATAATATAACCTATGGTTATATATTTATAAAATACCGAACAGCCCTAGTGCTGTTCTACATTATTTTCTAACCCACCAAGTTTCTATAATTGCCATTTGGCCCAATTTATAACATATAGTTTTATAATATCATTAAAACTATATATTATACACATATCTTAATAAATACTCTTATATTATTCTAAAAATCACCAAAGTCCACCAAAGGGTTATAAATATTATTCCTAACCCTTATAATCTCGGTATTTACTATTCCACCGCATATATTTATCCTAAGTGTCACAATGACATAATAACTATATTATACATATATAGTTCATTTAATTCCAAAATCAACCCAATAAATTCCTAAAAATTCCCAATAGCCCATGGGTGTTTATAATACCATTTTACACCCTTAACTTTCGGTAATAACATATTTACCACATATGTTATAAAATTGTTACAATTAAATACTTATCTTACTATAAAACCTTAAATAAGTTATCTAACTTATTTAATTTGGTCAAAACCTACCATATGGTCAAGGTTGACCACCTTAATATTTCCTTGACCATTAATCTCCACATATTACGGTTTATACCCTTATCTTTTCAGAAATTACCATTTAACCCCAAAACTTTATAAAATCTTATAATTTTTATTTAAACTCATTTAAACCTCTAATTTTCGGCTTTATTATTATATAGCCCCCAAATTTAAGTTAATTACACTTTAACCCCTTATAATATGCGGTAATGCATATATACCACCTAAACTTAAATAAAACCTTATAAATGCATAAATAAAATGGCCTAAAGTACATGGCCTTATTACAAACATTAGCTTATAAAATAAATTACACATAAATGCCCAAAAATGCATTAAACTCTCGGCCTTACACCATCTTTTTCCATATTTACCAATTTTCCATATAATGTCTTAAATTTGACAATTATGTTAATTAATTAGTTATAAAATTTATTAAACCATTCCTTAATCACCTAAGGTCAAAATGAGACCTTAATTAACCCATTCACTTATGGCATAAATATGTACATGTGTATAAAACATATTAATATACCAAGTGTAGGTTTAAGTGATTTATACCTTGTTTTGCCTAGTTTAGGCCTTGTTTGGCCACAACTGTTTGGAGATAAAGTTTCCACAGCATTATTTAC
This sequence comes from Limonium bicolor, assembly GCA_023374045.1. Taxonomy (NCBI): domain Eukaryota; kingdom Viridiplantae; phylum Streptophyta; class Magnoliopsida; order Caryophyllales; family Plumbaginaceae; genus Limonium; species Limonium bicolor. The sequence goes on along the minus strand of CM041776.1, from coordinate 342,077,018 downwards.
ATTTTTTCAAACAGCAATTAAGGCATGATTAGTCTCCAAGCAAGATCTAACCATAAGAAGTGTTTAATATACATTTTCAAGGTAAATTTTACCTTAGAATAACAAGGCAAACAAAGATGTCTTCGGCCTGTTTCTACAGTAGGTAAAGAGCATCAAAAGAGCTACTAAAACCAAGCTTTAAACTGGTATAACTCAGATTAGAAGATGGCTAATTTTTACCTTGATTAAAATGCCTAAAATTGTGTTTTTGGCTTGGATGGCTATACCTTGAAGCTCTTGATATACCAACTGAATAAGTATGTTGAGAAGAAGATTATAAGCCTAGGAAACAAGGCTTTCAAATCGGAATTGAAGAAAATCAAAGGGTAAGTGCTTAAAGCACATTTTTATACCTTAAGAACAAGATTAGATTTCTCCACCTTCTTCCCTTGTTACAGCCGAGATTCACCATTCTTTTAACCAAAACAACCTAGAAACATTGATGGAAATGGTTGATGCTTTGCTCCATGGAAAGAGGAAAGAATTGTGAAGAGAATGGACATAAAATGGCTTAATAAGCTTACCTATGTCAATTGTTGTTCTCTTTGAATATGGTGAGTTCCCACGGTTTGGAGAAGCCAAAGAGAGGGCTGAAGGCAGCTGTGTCGGCTGGGCATCAAGGCAAATGAGAAAGGTAAGCTCATTTTGCTTTTATGTTACTTTAATGGTTACTTTATGAAATAGTAATTGGTGACTCATTAGATTGGCTGAATAATTGATTAGAGATTGCTTAATGAGTGGGCATGACTGCCATAGGAGGTCGGCAATGGGGGTCTTGGTCGGTGGATGACATTTGACCATGGTTAAAGGTAAGTAATTAAGTGTTATTTTTTAGTACTATTCATACTAAATTGCCCATTTTGATTTTATTTTTTAAAACTTTGATTTAGACTTTATAATATATTCTATCATGTCACATTAATGTTATAAAGAATATAATCTAGTCTTTACAGTGACAAAAAGTCATTATCTTAGAGCTCATACACAAAAACGTGCTTTAAGGTATTTTAGTGCACATTTTGTGTCGCAAGGTGTATATGAGCTCTGTTTTCTTTGAGAACAGTTTTTTTGTGTTCCTTACATGATATTTGATCATGGAATCCAATTTTATATCATTTAGAGGTCATTAGACCTTTAAGGTTTTCTTAGAGCACATTTTTGCCCTACTTGACCTTGAAGCATGAAAATGCTTGTTCTTTGTGTTGGAGTGTTGTCCAACAATTGTAATATGTTTAGTAAATGTTAGGACAAATTTTTAGGTCCTAAGTAGTTCATTTGGGTATTTATTTACCCTAAACAGTCCAAGGGTGCGATATCTTGCTTTGTGTTGACCACTGTTGTTCTCAGTTGACTTTTAAGGCATGTTTAGGCCTTAATTAATGTGATTATATGTTTAATCCATTTTATTAGTTTGGGGTATTTCAATCTACCCCCCTTAAAAAGACTTCGTCCCGAAGTCGCTTAATCAAATAGGTAAGTATATAAATATATGACTACCCATTATTCCCATAATGTATATCTATGTGATATATCATTTTCACACATCGTATTGCGCTTATACAGCACATAGCCATCACTTTGTGGCGTTAGTCCAATCATATATGGATATAGGTGATCCATCAGCACCATTATTTCCTATCAATTCTACAAGTCCTGACAACCTCCCCGAGGTGTCCATAACATACCATCCTTCCACATTCCATATCTAATGATTCATTTCGTATCTAGGCGATACCATATGTATTCATTCTACAAAGCAATATAAGTATATATATCACAAGTAGCATAAGACAAGTACTACACACATGGGTGTATATACATCATTCAAACAAGTATCTCATAAGATACATACATACAAGTGCACATCACACACAAACAAACCAACAACGTACGCCCCGCGCACCAAACATAACCAACAAAACCTCGTATGCCCCGCATACTTCCAATTCAATGTATGCCATGCATACGAAACACATAAAACTTAGTGCACACACGTGCACAGCCAAGAGGCTCCCCTACCCCCCTTAAAAAGGGTTACGCCCCCGTACCCCATAAGTATACAACAGCCGCTCAACAAGGAGCGCTGGATACTTGGCTCTCTTAGAGTTCACCAACTCGTGGATTATCCTCATATCAGAGAGACGAGTATGACTCTAGCCCTCCCGGGCTCCACAGTACATAAAGGGGTGAGGCACTAAACTATTTTGTGCTCTCTCCCAAGTTCGTTCTAATGGGCCCACTCGCTCCGTATGAGGTGCCGACCCATGAACATAGGCTCAATTTGCCTCTTACCTTGCTGTGTATCCTCTCATTTGGATCACTAGCATACATGCGTGTGTCTTCTCTCACTGGTATTCAGCTTGAGGTATAATATGACATTGGCTATTGTTAATACTTAGTGCTCTTTGCACTTGTCTTAGTAATACTAAGACGTACCAGCCTATATGTCCACGGAGATGATAACTGTCATCCATGTCTCCTGGTGGTTTTGTTCCGGAGTAACACACTGTTGTAGTTTTTTTTAATACACACTTGTGTTGATATCCATTGCATCTTCCAGTATTCCCACTAGATTAATAATTGTCCAAGTACAATACCAAAACACTCAGTCATACAGAGTGCAGAGGTGTAAACTCTCTGCAGCTAATATCTAATGAGTCCAACAGATAAGATGAGCGAATTATCATGTGAGTGGTACATTCCAAGTCCATTGTTCCTTGCTTAAGGTATCTGCTAGTATATTAGCTTTGTCTCTCATCATTGCGTAGTCACGCGTTTATGTCCACATCATCTGGTAGATTTCCTCTGGATTGCAAGAATTGCTCGATCCTTATGAGGGTTCTACATATTACTCGTCCATAATGGGTTTTCATGTTTCTTTCCTTCGGTTTCCTGTCCTTAAACGGTTTCCTTGTCTTCACTGTATCCTGTCTACTACTCTGTGTTGAAAGTTCTTGATTTCTCTAGCCCGTTGGTTTAACTGCGGCTCTTCTCGTCCATCTTCGAGGTAATTTGTATCACTGTCCTTAGTGCGGAGTTGACTACTTCTCGTGTTCCTAACACTACTTGTCTACTTGCATGGGGTACCGTACTGATACATTACTACTTACCCGACTAACTCATAAATAAGTCTGTCAGGCCCACATGCTCCTATCGGAGTGCGGTCGTCCCATGTCTCGTTTAGTAAACTGGTAATATCTGTCACACGGTTATTGTGAAGTATTCTGTTGTCAATCTCCCTTTGATGGATATCCTTTTTTTTGTTGTTTATTAGTTCATGTTATCGGTTATCTTGTTGTAAGTCCTATTGCCCTAGTGACATGGTGTAAGTAAAATCTGTGCTATATTTAGCAAACTTGGTTCTCCTAATTCGATCTCATTGAGTACATCACATATTCCTTTTCTCTCTGTTTATCATGATCACATCTCATCCATAGTTCATATTCATTCTCTCATCCGTTTAATTGGATGTATTGCAGATTGCATCACAGCTTTGAGCAACTTGGCTCTCCACTTCCCAACCATCCTCACTGACGGTGGTGCATCTACAAAGGGTATGCTTGTCCATAAGGACTAAACATTTATCACTGGTAGTGATTAGCATTTAAATGCGGGTATACTCTGATGGTATTTGGCTAATAAGCCATGTCTGAAAATTCTCGAACAATTAAACTGGTGTGGTTTACAATCACAGTGGTTATATAATTTCTTCAGTTGTATAGGTTTCTAATCTCAAGGTTTGTATGAAAAATATGAAAATAATTTTTTTTTGGTATATATATAATAAAAGACTAAAAAGTAGTAGTTGAAGTTGCAGCACTTGCTCTGTCAAGTGCGCAAGGCAGATGGAAATTTCAGTGGTTTACTTGTCATAGCGCTTGCAATAGCAAGTGCGCCATGCAGGTGGAAATATTGGTTCAGTAATCACCAGTCTCATTGACTCTGCGTCGTCGAGTATGGCTACATGATACTGTAAGCATTAACATCCTGTTCATATATAGAATCCGTCAAGGTTCCAAGATTACTCGTATCGAGTCCACATAACTAGTCTCAAAAATCATACACAAAAAGACAAGTGGTCAATGACACACTCCCACATACTTATAACATATCTCTGTCTAACATCCAAGGTAAGGTACATAATATAGTAAGCAAAGTCTTCCACCAGCGGTCTCACGGAGTTCAGGGTACTCATGCCCTAACGACTCCTTTCCCTTTCTGGGCTCCAGCATCAGTAGGTGCCTGGCCATCCTGACCGCCTCGTGGTACTCCAGATCCTCCAACTGAGGTCTTTTGAGTATACCTTGGTGGCCTGTAGTTACGGCTTTCAGGGTTCATCCAACACTCGAACTCCCAGTGGCCCTCTTTCTTGCAGCACCGACACTCTACTTTGCGGCCATTGCAGTCGACCCCAGGATGGTCCTTCCCACAACGCTTGCAATAGAAATGGCGCTGGGGCTGTCCGGTGCCTGATGATAGTATTTAGTTTAAGTTTAAAATCTGATGATGTAAGGTTAAGGTCACAATTTAATTTAAGAGGTAGGTGTTCTCACCCTTAGGAGGTGCAGATCTCAAAGGCTGAGCATCTATAACTGGGCCGGTCAACCGAAGGACAGGCTCTTTCCCCTTCGCTCCCTGGTGACCTTGCTGCCCTTTCTTCTGAAAGAATTTCCTGTTTAAGGTTTCGGTCAGCATTCATAAGGTATTTAATATGGTAACAATTTAGAATGGGATAAGTCCTTACTTTCCCTTCTTCTGGCTATCGCCTGGAGATGCTCCTCCAACCTCAGACTCTCCCTCAGGGTTCTTTCTCTTCTTGGCCCCGAGAGTCTCTTCCCGAGTCTGGAGCATTAGCTCCGTCCTCGAGGAAGCATCATAGCACTCCTAGAATCTCTTTGGTAAGTTCTCACAAAGTTAATCGGTAATGTAGTAAGTAAAGAATTTATGGCTTCCATGTTAATACCTGGATGGTAGTGTAGAGGGTAGCACCCATCGCCATCTGGATGCGAAACAACAATCCCCCCCGGAACTTCTCGACCTTCACGGTCTCTGAGTAATCAACTCCGGGAATAAAGTCCAGCAGACCAATGAATCGAGCGTAGTACTCATCCACGGTCAGACCTCCCTGGGATAATGTCTCGAACTCATGGCGCTTCTCTGCTTGAGATGCGCCGGGTAGTACTTCCCCCTCAGCAACTCGACAAAGGCATCCCACGAAAAGTCGGGTATAGCCAGGTGATGGTCCTTGACCAACCTCCACCAAGTGCTGGCTGCATCCTTCAGATTGAAAGCAGCAATGACGGCCTTCTGGCCGGCAGGTACTTGCAAAGCTTCGTAGGCCTTCTCATGTTCAACAATAAAACGCTCCAAGGCTACGGGGTCTGGCTCCCCTGAATATGTAGGTGGTCGGGTCTCGGTAACTGACTTCAGCCAGTTCGTTTCCTGGGCTGTGGCGGGTGGGCTGGTGCTCCTCCAATTTGAGTACCAAGCTGTGCGAGAACGGCAGCAATCGTCTCAGCAACATCTGGAATCACGGGGTCACCGCCTCCACCTCTACCAGTACCACGCCCTAGTTCCCCCAGACATCGTAGTACAGTATGTCACATAAATACTCGGTAATTTACCGTACACAACCAATAGTGTAACACCCCCGAATAACGACCAAACAATCAAACGACGCGCCTAATGGTAACATGAGATGTCTACGCAGCGGTTCCTACTCTATTCGGGTGCTACAGACGCCAACCACCCACGTGGTGACAGACCACAATACAAACTCCAAGTTACGGTCTGAATGACTGGAAGTCCACAACAACGAAATCCAAATACAATATAAAGTAAACTCAAGTACCGAGCATCTACAGTTTAGTTAACAACTTAAACAACATAACTCATACATAAGAAAGCATACTACTCAAAGTCTTGCCATGTGGACTACCCCTATGATAGTCACCCTTGCCTACTCTCCGTTATCGTCTGGCACAAGACCTGAAAAAAATTGGGGTTGTAAAGGACTCAGCAAAACTACGCTGAGTATGAACGTGTGAAGCCGCATGTTACCGGGCCACACGACTACTTGGTCGAATATTATTAAGTCAATTTACATGCTATTTAAGCAGAAAGCACACTTCAGTACATCATGATATCATACACACTCATCGGTAGCATAGCAATATCAGCAAGCAAACCAAGCACATCTTGCAAGTAACACAACAATGTCAAACACGCAGTCCAGCATAATAAGCTGCTAATGTAGCAACAAAAATCAGTACATCATACAATGTGTGCGTAGGTATTTTATACCGTCGATCCTCACTATGGGATCATCAAGAGATTACGTTATTGTTTCTTGTTCTCTTTACACATGTTTTCCTTTCTTTTCTTGCCGAGTCAGGGGACGTAGGTTAGATCCCGAGACTTTAATATGTAGGTGCTATTCATTCCTTGTTTTAAAGGTTCACATTCGTGACTTTCACTTGTTTGCTTGGTCTCATTACACAAGTTTTCCTTTGTTCTCTGGCACCGAATCAGGGGATATAGATTAGATCCGAGACATCATTAAGTAGGTGCTGCTCATTCCTGTTTCTTTAAGGATTATTTGTGAATTCTTTATCACCGCACTGGAGGACGTCTCCTCCATAGCTAGTCCCCCATTCCCGACACCCAGGGTCAAGGAAGCGGAAGTCACCTCTAGACTCCGGGATGTGCTTCACCAACTTGTCACTCCCCCATTCCCGACACCCAGGGTCAAGGAAGCGGAAGTCACCTCTGGACTCCGGGATGTGCTTTACCAAAATATATTCCATCATAGACGGTCGAAGGATCTGATGCAGATACCAACTCCCGAATATTCCATACCGCGCGGCCCGAGATGTTGTCTTCCCGGGTTATTCTCATGTTTCACAGTTGATACTTTTCGTTTCATTAACATTATAATCTCGACACCATAGTGGGTGTCATTAGCGGTCCTCTAAAGTTAGAGAGGAGTTGTCTCTTTGTATAGTTCTTTTGTTTTGTTTGCGTGTTTCGTCATGTCTCACCAAAGGAGACTTGCTCTTCATTAACATTAATGAATAGACACCATAGTGGGTGTCATGGTACGTCCTCCATAGTTAGAGAGGAGTTCCCCTTTATAGCATTTTCTTTGTTTTCATAGTTCGTTCTGGTTCTCGTTTAGGTTCCCCTTTATGTAGTTTCTTTGTTTACATAGTTCGCTGTGTTTCATCTCAAAGTTCCATAACGCGAAAGGGACTAAACTACTGTGTGCGCGCAATGTTACACAACAATGATATAAAAATCATACAACATAATAAACAAGCAATCCAATTCCATGCATTGATCTTAGGGTCTTTTCACACAGAGCACACAGCACACAAGCAAACAAGCCGTGTAGCACGGCAACATACGAACCACACATGTCCATACCTTATTCGAAAGTACGAGTCGTCTCACGCTCGAAGTCCCGGTCGGAGTTCGCTACAGCCCTAACGTTAATTAAAACAAGGCGTCAGTTTTATTATTTTATGTGATGACACGCTATAACGTATGTTATCCCCTAGGTATGTTGTTGGATGCTTAGTGTGTATAAATTCCTAGAACTTCACATGCACTCATTGTAGGCTTATCATACTCCTAGGACACTCACAACTTGTTTTGTATGTTAACCAAGTCTTTTGTTCCTTAGGTAATGTTTACAAGTGTTTTAAGCGCTAGTTATGTAACAAGTTTATATAACATGTATATAACCTGTGTAATGTGTATCCCCTCCTTAGATAAATAGGTGAGTAATATTTTAACACTTGTATAATGGTATTATAGATCCTAGAATGCCCTTAGAACTCATTGTACAGAAATACGAAAGTTTCAAAAATCTGAAACGCGAGTCCTATGTAATACCTTAACTAACTTCGTTTTTAATGTAGTAATTGATGTACAACTTCCCCACATGTTTTGGTATCCTAGTTATGTTCATTAGTTATCATCTGGGTCCATTATTAAACTCGAATCCCACTTATAATACCCCCCTGAAATCTGTTTATACAGAAACTACCATCCTTACTGAAACTGCACACAACCTATACATCCTCTCCTGGTTATTGTTGCTAGTTAACTAAATTTCAGTTTGTTTTTCTTTCCTTCCGTATTTACCCACTGATTATGGGTGTGAAGCTTGGTTCATATTCAAGACTACACTCATGAAACACTCATCCCACATCTGTAGTTAATTACACAGACACAAACACAGGAGGAAGGCAACCAGACAAAAACGAGACTGAAAATCCATGAAACTGATGCCTTCTTCTGGTTTCTTTTCTGCTTAAGCGAAATTCCTTTCCTTCCAATCTCTCCCCTATGTATACTTTATCTAGTTAAGTGTTTCCTCTCTGTCTTACACTCGAAACTGTCAACAATATCATTCACTCGCTTCTCCTGTACAGAACAGAAACCACTTCCAGAAACAGCATAAAAACTGAAAACAGAAACTGCTATGTTTTTCTATAATTTCCTTTGTCTTTCTTTTCTGTTCCCAATCTATTTCCTGATCCTTTCTAAGTATCTGTATTTAAGTACTGTGTTAACACGTTTTTGAAACTCCAGAATAGACCAAGAGTAACCTAGACAAAGTCTCCAAGTTTTCTCTGCACAGAACCAGAAACTGATAAACCGATTTATTATTTTCTGTTTCACCTCTGATCCTTTATTCTCCTTTCTTTTGTCCTTAGCTACCTGGTTCCTAAATCCTCAAATGGTTTACCAGCTTTATTTCCCTATGTAGTAATACTTCTAATTCATACCAAAGACACCACTACTCTCCTAGTATCCCAGTAAATCTGTTACAGCAAACAGAAACACCTGCAGAACCAAACAACAAGAACTAACAGAAACAGAAACTGACATGTCTTTCCTTATTTTCCCAGCTTAACTATAACTTGGTTAATGTGTTAGCAGCTTATTTTTTTTTCTTTTAGACTCAAGAACAATCCTAATCCACGAGGACACTCCTCTGAATATCATTGCACAGACCTACAAAAACTGAAAACTGTACTCCACACCATCTGTTACATTTTCTGTCTTATTTTCTGTTACAGGGCATGTTCTCCTTTGCTTCTACCCAGGTGTGTCCCCATTTACTGAGAGTGTTATTAGGAGTTTAAATCCAAAGTTGACTCACGACAACAAGGCTACAACCTGATAAGTTAATATACCGAAAGTTGCATAACTCAGAAAACTAACACTAACCTGTTACACCTTCTTCTATTTTCCTTTCTTTTACAGGTCTATTTGTTTTCACTTTCCTGATGCGTAACTCTTTTCCTGTTATTTTACTTGTTTCTTTCCAGTTTCTTCTATTCATTTACAAGTAGACCTAGATGCCGGCAATGTAATAGGCTTACTAATAAGTTACTACAGCCCTTATTGCCTTTCTGAAACCTGATTATACAGAGACGTGAGTCTGGAAAAACTAAAACCTGAACCTATATATCTGATGCATGTTTTCTCTCCGTTCTTCTTCTCACTTTTTTCCTTTTTATCTCGATTTTGTTATTGTACCAACTTAGTTAGTGTTCGTTAGCTGTTTTAGACTTTCAACGTATCAGAAACATAAAGACCTTCCTCTGAACAGAAGTTATTTCATAACTGATAAGAAAACTGGTGTCTAGTTGATTCTGTTGTGTCTTTCCTTTCTTCCTAACCCGCTCCACTACATATTTAAGTGTTTGTTTACAGTTCTAGTTGTATCCTGCACTCAAGAGCAACCCACTAAAACACTGACTACACGTTGAGTAGTTTTACAAACAGAAGCTCTACGTTTCAGAAACTGTGAAATTGAAACTACAACTGATAACTTTCATTTCAGTTCTGTTTGGTTTTTCTGTTACCGAATCTTCTATCTCTTTTCCTTCCTTTCCAAGTTCTCTAGTTCGGTATATAGTTCCCTTTAGGTTTTCTATCTACATGCCCGAGTGTTCCTAAACTAAGCTGGAGCTCTAACCCACTCAAAACCACAATAATTCAACCTCGGGGACAATTATTTAACAGAAGCAAAATGGTTACAGGTTTGCATGCTTTGTTTCTGGTCACAGGATTTGTTACAGAGTGGCTCACCTCTTATCCTAGTGGCTCCTCCTTGTAGTCCCTTGGCAAGTGTGAGCTCCCTGGTCCTTGAACTCTCAATTACACTGGGGTGATTGCACAGGAGTTATTCTTTTTTTTTTGACAAACCAGAAGAGAATGACAGTGATGAACCGAAGCAAAGGAGCTTGGTCCTGGTTTACCTGAAGCTTATTACCAAACTTGCGGGTTGATTCTGTGTCAGGTGGTTGATGAGATGCAGATGCAGTAGCTTGAGAAGAGACTAGCTACACGGACCAGAATAGAGCATTAGCTCAGGAAGGGAAGAAGTCAGGAGGAGTAGAAGGAACAGAAGGCAAGAACTGAAACAGAAACTAGGTGAGGAGGATGTAAAGAGGGTGACTCATTTTCTCACCGTGCATGGGTTTTCCCTTATTCAGTCTATCGTGGATTTTCCCTCAACAATGTCCCAGCACAGCTCACAAGGTTATCCCAGCAACTTCCATGCGTGGAGGAAGGAAAACAGAGAGGGATCAATAACCACGTTGTCTCTTTTCTCTTACCCGAAATAGTGAAGGAAGAAGATGGAGAAGTTGTTAGTAGCTTACCTTTCTCTCTGTTTCAAACTTGCAGAATTGGAACCACGGTCTACAGACAGGGAGAGTGGGGTGCTTGGTTTACTGATGAAACAAGAAAGAAGGCAAAAGCAAAGTGTCAGTTCTTCTCTTCGAACTGGAACAACAAAATAGAAGGGATTCAAGAGTGCCATGGAAACTTGGGTTCATTCCCACGCATGAGTAACAGCAGCTTACCTGAGGCTTGTTGGCACCGCATGCAAAGGAGAAAAGGATAGTCAAGCAGGGTATTAATTAGAGGACTCAAGGTAGGAGGGAACCGTTGGGTGTTTTCGACAGGAGCCAGTCTGGGGAATTGAAGAGCACGCACGAGGTAGAGAGGGGCGATTCTCGTGTCTCTGAAACAGGGAATTATGGGTTAGATTAGCTCCTCAGTTGCAAGGGTTCATGAAGAGTGTTAATCTCGATTTAATGTCGTGGAAGTTAGGAAAGTATTATTCTGCTGTGCAAGTCTCTAGGTCTGTGTTTTTTTTCTTCTGACGTCTAGCTCGACACATGTGGCGGTCATGGAGTTCACACTCTGGTGCACGCCCATACCTCCCTGTCCAGCTCCTCAAATTCAACAACCGGTGACAGCATGGATGTCTCTGTTACGTTCTTGTTCAATCTGGTGGTTCACCGAGGAAGGAGAAGGAATTGGCGCTAACAGAGAGTACGTGTTTGACTCTCTCTTTTTTTTTGTATTTAGTTTACCCGACTGAGTACTAATACTAAGTTGTTGAGATATGTTACTGAAATTGAGCGCAGCTCACTCGGTAAAGCACTCGGAACATGTACGGGAGGTCTCGGGTTCGAGCCTCCACGGGAGCGTCTTTGCTCCCCTTTTTTATTTCTTTTTATTTGGATAGTTATACATGTGTACTTATATACATATGACTATATATTATTTTGTATTGTTATTTTTATTATTATAATTTCGTTACGAGGTTACGTGACGACATCGTCACTTATTCACGACGTCTTAGTTTCGTAACGCAACGTTACGCATGTGTTCTTTCGTGTTCGTACATATATATATTCGTACGTTATTTTATGTCCATATCATAAAACGTGTTATGGTTTAATACGTCTAATATTTAGGGGTATTTCAAAAAGATATGAATTGCCTTTGAGGCTAATTTATCACGCAATTGCGTTACTAAACAATATCTTTTAAGACGAGTCGTCTCGTACCTCACAAACGTTTCTCGTTATTTCCCAGTCTAAGCTCACTATCTTAACCTATTTCCTCGTCATCAGAGCGGAGTACCGCTCTGATACCACTTTTGTAACACCCCTCTCCCATAATCCAAGTAATAATTTCTCTCGTAGCAATAAATAAAACGTCACAGCGGAAGAATAAAATAATAACAACAATACTCACTCGGATGTCACCGGCCATTACTCGCCCATGCGAGCAACGAAGCCAAACTATATCCAACAACCAACATAAACAAACTGCTAACCACTGTGATAACGAGATAACTCCTATACATCATATTAAATCCATACTCATAAACATCGACAAGTGAGCGTCTACCCATCCCAAATATAATAACCGTACCATAATACAACTTCCAGTCTGACATCGCTATACAAATAAACTCGTGTGTGGTAATTAAAAAAACTCTAATTACCCTGTTCCCGCAATTCGGCTTTGACAATAATCAACAACTGCATAATGGTGTAGTATCAGCGATAAACGCTGAGTATGCCGGGCCTGGACCCTAATGGTCACTTAGTCATTTTAACCATCTTATTATTAGATCAGTTTCATGCTTACCATGTACAGTTATAAACAACACTTGTAATATACATGTATAAATACATAATCCTCCATCCAAACATTCATAACAATCAACCATCATCCAATTCAAACAGTCATAAAAATCACAAACAACAATTGTATATCGACGTATCGGAATAATAAGACTGAATATGTACAATGTACAATCGCCGTAGCGTACGGTTTCCATAGTTAATTTACTTTGGCCTTAAGGCCCCATCCAAACCATGTTATTAAATACCAGTTGGGCGTCATGTTGAGACAACCCGATAACCTCACATGGACAGTAGTCCCCCGTACACACAAAGGTGCTCATTTCGCTAGAGGTCCGGAGGCCCTGACTATTCACTTTTGTCTAGTAAGACGTATATATAAAAGGGCGTAGCCACCTAACCCACGATCCAAATAGGCGTTGGGTATAAACCTGGAGGGAACCGAGGGAAACCCCTCAGTGATCATAAATGCGCAACCAAGTAGTTCGTAAACTACGGGATTCCTCACCTCAACTCATACCATCTCTCTCTCATAATGTTTAAGATATGCTCTTAGTATATGGAGAAATAATTATTAATTAGCTGCCCAAGGGTCTCACGCATAACCTGAGAAGTAATCTAGGTCATATTCATGGTTCGAGATCCATGCTATAAAGACCGACAATGTCGTGACTCGTCCCTAAGTATTTTACTTAGGTTACCATATACTTAATATTAATACTATGGTATTATATCAAGTAACCGTCTTGTTATCACAACAACGTATATGTATGTTTATATAAGTCGATCTATAGTCGACGTAGTGTTAGTCCCGTAGGACGTTCGTGCATAAATAATTAATGCAGTAACACCCATAATCACATACATGTATCCAAAACACTTAACACACAAGTGATATCAACCAAATCCGAGCCCAAGGAGCTTCCTTAGGACAACTCGGATCAAACCCCTTTACATACCGTACACCTTAGACCAAGGATGCGCAGTGTAGACCACTAGCTCGCCAAGCGCCTTCGTCTGAAGTATGATCTAAACGGTAGTAAAACTATAAGTCAGTCTCCATGACTAACTAAATCCGGTATTTCCGAATACCTAGTAACCCTGACAGTTCATCCCCGGATTTCTACAGTTATTTGTTACGGGTTTCTCTAAACAGTCGGCGTTGTTACTAAAACTCGTATGCAAAATATTTCGACTGTTAAGTTAATTCATTATTTTCTTTAATCTTATCCATCATTTAATTTAGGTAATAACCTATAGTTGCATGTATGCATGCATGATTTATTATATTGTATTATTTTCCCACCATCCATTAATACATTGTATTATATAATCCATATCTTAGCAAATTATATTTGCATTCAAAAACTTGTAACCTATAGTATGTAACTATTTTTGTAATAACCACCTGATGAGTGTCTAAATGAGCATGTTTTAGGGGAGTATTTCATATGTTTAATCAACACTTTTCATGCTCATTTCTCCACTCTGGCTTGTTTTCCTCTAGTTTTGTGTTTCATTGGTGTCTTACACATTTATTGTTTAAACAGGAGGAATAACATAGATAGGAGTAAAGTAGATGAAGAGAGGAACGCGTGGGCGCAAACGGATCCAAAATCGGAGCTGTAACGAAGAAGATACAGCATTTGAAGTTAGCCTACTGGAACCGTCCGACCCATAGGTCTGGGTCGGACGTGGGTCGGTCGGACTTTTAAAAGAATGCGATTTTTGTCCCCGAGCTACTGGAATCGTCCGACCCATAGTCTGGGTCGGACCCTGGGTCGGACGGACTTTAAAAAACGCGTTTTCGGCCCCGAAATTGCTCCTGGACGCGACCGACCCACGGGTCCGACCCAGGGTGGGTCGGACGGGTCGAAAATTTGCCCAGATCTGCGTTTTAAAATGGGGAATTTTGGAGAAAACTTCCCCATTCTTCATTCAGCTCGGTTCCGCCCCAAAAACAGAGAAAAGAGGCGATTCCAAGGGAGAAAAAAGAGGAGAAGAGAAGAAGAAGAAGAGAAGAGAAGGGAGGAGAAGAGAAGAGAAGCTCACCTCCTTCCAAGCTCCATTAATGGCTACTTCTATCCCTTGCTCTTTTATTTTCTCTCCTATGGCTGTGTAGAATCATTTGTAGCTAGGGATTGGGGATTTTGTCCCAAAATCCCTAAACTCCATTGTTGAATCTTGAACTTGTGTTTGTGCTCTATTTTAGTCTTTGAGCTTAATGAAGATGATTATTGAGTGTTTATGACTTCTAAACTTGTTGCTCATGATTTGGGGCTTTGTTAAGGGTTTTTTGCTCAATTTGTCTTCTATGTGTTAAATTGGTTGGTTTGGCCTATCGATTAGTTTAGCATTATTGTGGGATTCTATCAAAATGTTATTCAGAGATAGAAACCTAAACTGTCAGAGACTAAAATGGTGTACTCTTATTTCGATACTTTTGAGATTAGACTACATTGCAACCTTAGTGGAACTTGAGCTTAGTGCTATCGATTGACCCGGGGCTTAGCAGAATGAGAAGTCTCGATTAAATTGGTTAGGATTAGTAGGCCTAGATTAGGTTGCTAATTAATTAAGTGTTCCCGTGGTTTAGCTATGAGTTCGAGGTTCGACAATCGGTAGTAAGGGGAGGACGGGTGCAAATATCCATCCCGGGCTACACCTATCCTAGATAGTTAGTTTAGTGTTTAGTGTTTATTGCTTTTCTTTATTTCTCCAATTACAACCCAAAAACCCAAAACCCCTAATTTACATTTATGCACTTTTGTATATATCCGCTTGCACATTTACTAAGCTTATAATTAGCTAGATAGTTACGAAGTCCCTGTGGATACGACCTTGTTGTACTACAATGATTGGGTTCACTGCCCATAGTTAGCAAGATAGTTTCAACATTATTTTGCCCAACACCACCACCATTATATTATATGGTTTCCAACCATATTATATATTCATCCTTATATACATTCTTCTCGTATATGTATATATTTACCTTATAGGTAAGTTTCATGAGTTATAAAACTCTTATATTATATGTTACATTTTATCATCTTATATTAGATGATTGTTCCCATTAGTTGTATTATATTGTACAACTTCTATTAAGATTATTATCCTAATATTATGTAACAATTTATGTTGTATAATTACAACTCCTAAGGTTTATTCAATAAATACCTTAGTTTATAAATCTTATTTATTTATAGTTTGTCACATTTATTTAATGTGAATATCCTTACTTATTTTAATTCCATCTAAACCATATAATTGTTATAACATTTATAACATTGTAAACCATAGTTTAAAATTCATATTTCCAACTCTTATAATTCGGTACAGCCCTTTAATTTATTTAAATTCTATTTTGACCACATAACATTATGTAATGTTATACCATATACTAATATCATATAATATGATATTTTTATTTCCTTTAATTTATAACCTATAGTTTTTATACAAAACTATATAATATTGTCGCATGGGCACCATATCAAAACCTTATTCTTTTTCATATACCATAGTTTCCTTTATTTACAAAATCACCACATTAATTATACCATGTTATATATATCATATAATATAACATTTTAAACCTTAATAATAATATAACCTATGGTTATATATTTATAAAATACCGAACAGCCCTAGTGCTGTTCTACATTATTTTTCTAACCCACCAAGTTTCTATAATTGCCATTTGGCCCAATTTATAACATATAGTTTTATAATATCATTAAAACTATATATTATACACATATCTTAATAAATACTCTTATATTATTCTAAAAATCACCAAAGTCCACCAAAGGGTTATAAATATTATTCCTAACCCTTATAATCTCGGTATTTACTATTCCACCGCATATATTTATCCTAAGTGTCACAATGACATAATAACTATATATTATACATATATAGTTCATTTTAATTCCAAAATCAACCCAATAAATTCCAAAAAATTCCCAATAGCCCATGGGTGTTTATAATACCATTTTACACCCTTAACTTTCGGTAATAACATATTTACCACATATGTTATAAAATTGTTACAATTAAATACTTATCTTACTATAAAACCTTAAATAAGTTATCTAACTTATTTAATTTGGTCAAAACCTACCATATGGTCAAGGTTGACCACCTTAATATTTCCTT
Organism: Limonium bicolor; assembly: GCA_023374045.1. Classification (NCBI taxonomy): domain Eukaryota; kingdom Viridiplantae; phylum Streptophyta; class Magnoliopsida; order Caryophyllales; family Plumbaginaceae; genus Limonium; species Limonium bicolor. The sequence continues at coordinate 342,060,351 of CM041776.1, read as the reverse complement.
GACCATTAATCTCCACATATTACGGTTTATACCCTTATCTTTTCAGAAATTACCATTTAACCCCAAAACTTTATAAAATCTTATAATTTTTATTTAAACTCATTTAAACCTCTAATTTTCGGCTTTATTATTATATAGCCCCCAAATTTAAGTTAATTACACTTTAACCCCTTATAATATGCGGTAATGCATATATACCACCTAAACTTAAATAAAACCTTATAAATGCATAAATAAAATGGCCTAAAGTACATGGCCTTATTACAAACATTAGCTTATAAAATAAATTACACATAAATGCCCAAAAATGCATTAAACTCTCGGCCTTACACCATCTTTTTCCATATTTACCAATTTTCCACATAATGTCTTAAATATGACAATTATGTTAATTAATTAGTTATAAAATTTATTAAACCATTCCTTAATCACCTAAGGTCAAAATGAGACCTTAATTAACCCATTCACTCACGGCATAAATATATACATGTGTATAAACACATATTAATATACCAAGTGTAGGTTTAAGTGATTTATACCTTGTTTTGCCTAGTTTAGGCCTTGTTTGGCCACGGCTGTTTGGAGATAAAGTTTCCACAGCATTATTTACATGTTTTCAAACAGCAATTAAGGCATGATTAGTCTCCAAGCAAGATCTAACCATAAGAAGTGTTTAATGTACATTTTCAAGGTAAATTTTACCTTAGAATAACAAGGCAAACAAAGATGTCTTCGGCCTGTTTCTACAGTAGGTAAAGAGCATCAAAAGAGCTACTAAAACCAAGCTTTAAACTGGTATAACTCAGATTAGAAGATGGCTAATTTTTACCTTGATTAAAATGCCTAAAATTGTGGTTGTTTTTTCTGGCTTGATTTGGCTTTTATACCTTGGGGTTGATATACCAACTGAATAGTATGTTAAAGAAGAGATTATAAGCCTAGGAAACAAGGCTTTCAAACCGGAATTGAAGAAAATCAAAGGGTAAGTGCTTAAAGCACATTTTTATACCTTAAGAACAAGATTAGATTTCTCCACCTTCTTCCCTTGTTACAGCCGAGATTCACCATTCTTTTAACCTCCAAAAAAACCTAGAAACATTGATGGAAATGGTTGATGCTTTGCTCCATGGAAAGAGGAAAGAATTGTGAAGAGAATGAACATAAAATGGCTTAATAAGCTTACCTATGTCAATTGTTGTTCTCTTCTGAATATGGTGAGTTCCCCACGGTTTGGAGAAGCCAAAGAAAGGCTGAAGGCAGCTGGTGTCGGCTGGGAAGCAAGGCAAATGAGAAAGGTAAGCTCATTTTGCTTTTATGTTACTTTAATGGTTACTTTATGAAATAGTAATTGGTGACTCATTAGATTGGCTGAATAATTGATTAGAGATTGCTTAATGAGTGGGCATGACTGCCATAGGAGGTCGGCAATGGGGGTCTTGGTCAATGGATGACATTTGACCATGGTTAAAGGTAAGTAATTAAGTGTTATTTTTTAGTACTATTCATACTAAATTGCCCATTTTGATTTTATTTTTTTAACTTTGATTTAGACTTTATAATATAGTCTATCATGTCACATTAATGTTATAAAGAATATAATCTAGTCTTTACAGTGACAAAAAGCCATTATCTTAGAGCTCATACACAAAAACGTGCTTTAAGGTATTTTAGTGCACATTTTGTGTCGCAAGGTGTTTATGAGCTCTGTTTTCTTTGAGAACAGTTTTGTTGTGTTCCTTACATGGTATTTGATCATGGAATCCAATTTTATATCATTTAGAGGTCATTAGACCTTTAAGGTTTTCTAAGAGCACATTTTTGCCCTACTTGACCTTGAAGCATGAAAATGCTTGTTCTTTGTGTTGGAGTGTTGTCCAACAATTGTAATATGTTTAGTTATGTGTTAATATGCTTAGGACAAATTTTTAGGTCCTAAGTAGTTCATTTGGGTATTTATTTACCCTAAACAGTCCAAGGGTGCAATATCTTGCTTTGTGTTGACCACTGTTGTTCTCAGTTGACTTTTAAGGCATGTTTAGGCCTTAATTAATGTGATTAGATGTTTAATCCATGTTTTATTAGTTTGGGGTATTTCATAGACAGTGGTGGACACGTTTGTAGACAACGAAGGACACGTTTGTAGACAGTGATGGACACGTTTGTAGACAGGGGTGGATACATTTGTAGACAGTGGTGGACACGTTTGTAGGCAGTGATGGATACATTTTTAACCTCTTATGGAAACATTTAACAATACGATGGACATATTTTTTAGCCTAGTGTTTGAAACATTTATCAACTATCATGTGTACTTTTTATGCTACTAATGAAAACATTTATAAATGATCATGTATTACTGTTTTACACTAATGCAAATATAATATGTGGGTAAGGGTGCATCTTTAGCTATCGATGGATACGTTTGTACATATGATGAATACATTTTGACCTTTGATGGAAACACTTACCAATTATCATAGACTTATTTTAGGATTGTTGGCTAATGTAGTTGGAAAAGAAAAGCAATGTTAGATAACTTTCAAAAATTCTAAATAAGGGCCGCCTAGCGGCTGACCCTAAATAGAGCCACCGTGCGACTATATAGGGTGTAGCGGCTGCCGGCTTAGGGCGCCCTGGCTGCCCAGCGACTTTTGGGCTCTTAGCCTATTGTCGGTTTCCTCCGTCCAGCCGACGGTAGACTGTATTTTTGTTTTTTTTTTTTTACCCATTTAGATTAAATTTACACATATATAGATAAATTTTTTTAAACTAGTAAAAAATTACAATTATTTTATTAAAAAATTAATGTATGAAATAATTTGATGATTACGAATAACACTTCTCTAATAAAAGTATAATACTTGGTCATGGAGCATCTTTAATAATCATATATATATAATCATTGTAAATGAAAGTACTACTCTTTTAAAATTTATAAATAATTATTTTATTATGACACTGTAATAAAACATGTATACTGAAACGACCTATTAGTATTTCTCCGTACACTACATTGGAAATGACATGAAAGAAAAAAAAAATTCATTTGACAATATGCAACGGTAAGATTAAAATATTGTGGAAATTATTTAAGGGTGGGGATGCAATCCGTCGGAGACGGAAAAACTTATTCCGTCACAGGATCCGCTCCCAGTTTTAATGAACAATGCCCAACTTCTAAGTAACTGTAATACTGTATAAGCAATTGGGTTATTACAAAGACATTAATTTAGCGACATTAATTAGTCGGTGAGTTAAATCAAATTAAAAAGATCTAAAATGTAAACATTAAGTTACCATCTCCATCATAATTGTAAAACTAGAAAACATCGATAAATTAGAGTTTTGGATGTACATAAGACACTAGAGCAAGTGTAGTAGCTTTGATAAGAGACGTCACACATTTGACTATTGTCAAATTAGTACTTTAAAAACTGATACATGAAGAGTGAAAGTTGAGATGCATACAATAGTGAAAAAATACCATCTCCTTAGAAACAGATGAGCGACATAAGATTATGAAAAGCCATAAATAATTATAGATTATGACCATTGATCATTAAAACAGTAAGAATAGAAAATAAAATATAAAAGAGCAAGGTGTCCATATAACAAGAATGAAGTAGATTTTTAAAACAATATATAATTAGTTTTTTTCAAAAGTACCGATACATTAATACTATATTTGAGGGTCAAGCCTTAGTGGCTTGGTCAGTAAATGTGTAGTATCCTCAAACTAAAGGTCTTGGGTTCAAAACCTACCATATTTATAAAAAAATAATAATACTATATTTAAGGATTAAAAACCTAGATTCTTCAAGACTAATTTTAAACATACGAGGCCTAGGAAACACCATAGGAAAGACATTAAGATAAAAGGACAACAACAAAACCACACTAGCAACACCTTTGTTACAAACAATCAAATAATGATCATTCACTCTTCTTAATCATGGATCTGTCACCTTTGTTAGGATATATGTGAATGACATTATTGTGACAAGAAATGATAAAACAGAAATACAACATCTGAAACAACACCTCAATGATCAATTCAAGATAAAAGATCTTGGAAGATTATAATACTTTCTTGGAATGGAGTTCATAGAGAGACACGACAAACTCATCATGTCTCAAAGGAAGTATGCAAGTGAAATTTTATCTGATTATAACATGTTAGAACAACTTGCACCCTACCTGATCTTGCATTTGCCTACCACTGCACATTTAAATGCTGCATACCATGTTCTTTCTTACATTAAAGGGACATTGAAATTCGGTATTTCCTTTGACAAACAGTAAACTTATAATCTGATTGCTTTTTGTGACTCTGACTGGATTTCTTGTCTAATTTCCAGGAAATCTATCTCTGGATACTACATACTGCTAGGTGACTGCTCTCTAAGTTGGAAGTCCAAAAAGCAAGCCTCAGTTGCCTTATCATCTGTAGAGGTCGAGTATAGGGCGATGAGGCAAGTAACAAGCGAACTCAGCTGGCTCACAGGACTTCTTCATGAACTTGACGTCCCAAACATAGCACCAGTCCCAGTCAAGTGCGATAATCTTTCTTCAGTCCACTTCGCATGAAACCCCGTCTCTCACGAAAGGACAAAGCACATAGAATTAGATTGTCACTTCGTGAGAGAACAATTGCAAGTCTGGGTGATTCAAGTTCAGTATATTCCAAGCTCGAAGCAAATGGCTGATACTCACAAAACCGCTCACTGGCAAGGTCTATTAGAAGACTCTCCCTCAGACTGGCATGGAGTTCAACCACAGCAAGAGTTAATATTCTGCAACATTAAGTCTTGGGGGGGGGGGGGGGGGGGGATTCATCCCGGTCCGATGCCGGTCTACTTAGTTAGGAGATTAAGTAGTTTTCTGGAGTTGCTACATAACTTAATCTCTCACTCTGTAAACCTTCTCTCGCTAAATCAATAATCAGTTCTTTTTCTTCCTCTTCTTGTTGCGTGATCCTTACATAGCCTGACATCATCATGCGCTCGCAAACCAACTCCATCTCCCGCTTCAACATACCCAATTGCTAAGGTTGCCTGAAGTGAAAGAGAGAGCAGCGAGTCAATCGCATGCAATCCAACATATCGGTGAGCCCCATCTCTATAAGCCTAGTGACTGGTATGCTTGCTAAGAAACAAAAATCGAAAGCCAAACCAAAGCATAGCTACCAAAGAAAACACTAAACATGAGCAAAGAAATGGAAAAAGGAAATGAAAAAGAAAATGCCCATGAGAGAAAGAAGCCATTGAACCACAAATTTTAGAGAAAGGAGTGAAAAGATCACATAATATCAACAAGAGTATGACCAAATTAAGAGCAGGGAAACAAGAAAGAAAAAAACAAGGGAACAAGAGAGAAAAATAGTGAAACTTTCCTCTAGCTAAAGAGAAAACTATCTTCTCGGTAAAGAGAAAATACAATACAATTAATTAATTTGATGGATCGTTAAGTTAACTACAATTCTCTCTTCCCGCTGCAAATGCCAACTCGAAGAACTCATCCATCGCTGTAAGAGAAGACCCTTTCTTCTTCCCATCATCTTCCTCCCTCCTCGCATCGACAAAAATCTGCTGCACTTCAGAAGCTCTCTTCCTCACTTTCTTAGCCTTGTATTCCTCACCCATCACCATCTCGATCTTCTCCACTATATCTTCACTGCAAACTTTACATCCATTCCCCCTAGCAAGCTCCACACCTATCCCCAGCTCTCCTTCCATAAACTTTATATTAAAGAACTGCTCAGCCGCCATCGGCCACCCTATGATCGGCACGCCATGACAAATTGCTTCCAGCGTTGAATTCCACCCACAATGACTTATGAAGGCACCAGTCGACCCATGTGACAGTATCTCCATTTGAGGTGCCCATCTCCTAACCACTAGTCCTCTTCCTTTCGCTCTCTCCTCAAATCCCACCGGCAGAAACTCCTCAGCCTTGAAATCGGTGGTCAATTCCGCACCCACTGGAGGCCTGATCATCCAGATAAAGAATTTGCCACTCTTCTCCAAAGCCTTGGCCATTTCGGTTGTCTGTGACCTGGTAAGCGTGCTCTGTGATCCGAAGGAAACATACAGCACCGATCTCGGTGGCTTGGAGTCTAGCCATTCCTTGATTGACATACCACTGCCACCGCCACCGCATGACTTTTCACGACGGTGTTCGACATGGTTGAGGACCGGCCCAATTCCCCAAACCGGTTTCTGTATCTTCCTCCTGAAGTAGCCGAACCCGAGCTGGTCAATCTCCTCGACGGAGTTAAATAGCATAGCGTCAGTGTTGTAGTACTCGGGCGACAACTTGCGCTGGAAAACCGACCACTTGTCATTGCCATCTGCGCCTGCCATGCTAGCTGGCATCTGGGTTATGTGAACCTTCCCACCTTCTGGAAAATCCTCCATAGAGTAGTACCAGCTCTGATCATGTTGATCATCATCCGGCTGCCTTTGTTCCTTCCAGCGGGGCACGTTTGACGAGAAAGAATAGTAGCATGCCCACCCGAACCCAGAAGTCCCAGCAAAGATAGCGTGGGAGATGCCAAATTCGTGTGCTACTCTCCCCGTCCATGCGAAAAGAAAATCGCTGATCATGCAGATCGGTTCATTCGGTCGACTTTGTTCTTCCACTATCTCCGACAGCAGCTTCCTGAGTTCCGGTTCGAGGTTAAAAGTTGATGACATGAGGCGGAAGCAGAGGTCGTATGGGAGGGAATCGGTGTTCTCGATACCGGGTGGGAGGCCGTGATCTGAGCTGTTGAAGGGAATGGAACGGAGGCGGATAGTCGAGTAGGGCGGGACAGATGGTCTGAGGTTTTGCACATTGTGTGGGGTGTTTATGATGGTGATCTGGTAGTTTTTTCTTTTCTCAATGTCCAAAGCTAAGGCTAAGAACGGGATTATGTGGCCTTGTGCCATGAAAGGGAGCAATATGACGTGTTCGCTTCTCTTCACATCCATTGAAACCAAACAGTACAGACAAAAGGAAATTACAAGCACTACTGCCCGGCAATGGAGACTTGACCAGACCACACTGACAGGTTTCAGACTCGTTTTTTTCATGTAATTTTCTCACACATAATGAAAAAAAGGGCAAATCATTAACGACTGTCGTGAATGTGTCCTTTGTTCGAAAGAATAAACCAGTTGATAGCTGATATAGGCTGATGATTGATTTCAAAATTAAATGATTATGTAAAAATCTATATAATTTGTTTTTTTTGTATTAGAGTTTTGAACTGATAAACCTACTGATAATGTGACTGACAATATGTAAACCAACTGATAATGCGACTGGTAATGCGTAAATCAGCTGATTAACTAACTGATAATGCTATTTTGAATAAGCTTCATAAGTAAATGGTATCTGACCCATAATACAACAAAAGAATGAACTGAACCTGAAACCAGCTGATAAATCATAAACCAATTTTGTGCAAAAGAATGGGGCAATGTCATAACTCATATGGATGACGGATAGGAATTTCGAGTGGGACGAAATCTCAGCCATATATATAGATCTCATGTGTGGTCGCTACAAGAGTAGGGTTGAATTCATTATGTGCCAGTGAAGGAAAAAAAAAATGGATTCAACCAAAACTTATCTTCTATTAAGAACCGTATTTACTGATTTATTATTCCTTGCTGGGACTTTAAGCTGCCCCAACCCTACATGTAGGGTGTCGACCGGTTTCATCGACATGAAACTGTGACATAAAGTTAATGGGTTTAAATTTTAAAATTTGATATGATTAAATAAACATTTAATTTCGTTTAATAACCGTGATAAGTTTGAGTTTAACATATGGCCCGCTAATCTGTTTAGATAATTATATTAAATAAATATATATTATAAATTATAGATTAATTAATTATATTAAATTTTAATATAAATAAGATATACAAATATTATAAATTAAGTATTTTAATATAAAATAAAGTTAATAATAGAATGACAAAACTAATGTTAATTAGTCAAATTGTTTTCTTATATATAATTAAGCAAGTTAGATTTGAGTTTAATATATGCGTATTTGAGTTTCAAATTTAAATACGATTAATTAATTGGGTCGGACTGGTCAACCCGTTTAATAAACAGGTCAACCCGTTTATTAAACGTGTTGGGTTTGGATTTCATATTTAGAAACGATTAATTAAACGGGTTGGGTCGGGTCAACCCGTTTAATAAACGGGTCAGGTTTGGTTTTAGCCTAACACGACCCGTGAACCCGTTTTACCACCCCTGCCTCCATGTGCATATGGTCTCTCTCACATACCTTCTCCCATCCCTACCTATGCGATAAGAGCAGGATTATCAAAAAACTTAAAAATGGAGGTAGGGGTGGTATTGTTAAAAAATAGACGTGGTTATTAAAATGAGGTGGAAGAAAAAGAAATATGAGAGAGAATGTTAAGAACTCATTTTTTAGTTCTTTGATAATCCTGCTCTTAAGGGTTCTTATTCTCTCATCCATCTCATTTACATATCATATTTTTACTTTATTTTTTTAACTAAGAACTCGTAAGAACCATTGATAATCATACTCTAAGGACATGCATTATGGTGTTACTGAAACATACGTCAAGAGATAAACAAAAGTTATGGATTCCACCAATTTTCTCTTTTTATGGGTTATTGATGACTTTATATGACACAATAGATCCTTTCTATATGTGTCTCTTTTATATTTTGTCTCACGTTTAAACAGTGATAGTTCATTGTTTGTTCAATTTCAGGGAAGACTAAGAAACTTTTTAATATAATGGATAGAGTTTTTGAAATAATAAAATATAATTTTTTAGCTGACATGACACATTTGAATGTGTTAAGAAAGTTATCTTTGTTATTTATTTTTTACTTTAATTGTTCAACTAATTGACATATTTTTTTTCTCTCTAGGTGGGAAGTAATATAAGCTTGATGCTTCAATTTAGATTATGTTTGTAGATTAATAATGATTGTAAAGGAAACAATCGCTAAATGCATCTTTAGTAAAATATTTATCAATCATAATTAATATATTTTGATCCATTACGGAATAACTATCATGTACACATACTGGTGGAAAAGTCTAAATAATTATGTATTTGAGCTACTAATGAAAATATCAATATGGGGTTATGGATGAATTTTTGGTTAATGATGGCCACGCTTATAGAGGTCATGTCATGTGCACATTTTCTAATCTTCAATTGAAACATATATAAACTATTCTAGATATATTATTGTTTCAAAAAAAAGAAAACTATCCTAGATATGTTCTAAAAATATTTATTAACTATCATGTATACACATTAAAATAGTAATGAAGATATCTATATAATGTACAAGGTGCATCTTTAGCTATTAATGTGCACATTCATATACGTCCATGATATTTTGTAAACTTTCAACAGAAGCATTTATTAAGAGTACCACAACTATCTTGGAAATATTTTAACCAATGATTGAAACATTTACAATTGACAATGGATAACAATTTAAACTATCTTGGAGAAATTTATAAATAATCATGTATAAATTTGGAATTATTGGTGGAATGATTCAGATAATGACGGTACAATTTATGAAGAGTCATGGATACAAATATAATGTCGTTCTATGTATTTTATTATTTGGAAATTTCATTGGGCGAATTTTATGAAATACCTCTTAAGTTACATTTATGTTACGAGATATCTATATATTTTTGTCTAGATGGTTTTATTTTCATTATAAGATACCCTTAAGGTTTGAATTTTATTACGAGATGCTTCTTCATTCAAATTCCGATATATTATATTTTTCATATCTCAATTTTACACTAGCACCATATGCCCCTACAATAACTTTAGGGATATATGGTCACAATTTTTTAAAACTTAAATAAAATACACAACAAATTAAATAATATATAAAATTTTAAATCAATTTAAAAAATGATATAATTTATTAACCAAAAAAATAAATAAATGAAAATGACTAAATAATAAAAAATCAAATTATTTTGGAAAATAAAAATAAATTGTTAAAATGTTAAGTAGCAATGACTTAAAATCGTAAAAAAAGTTATAACAGTAATATGAAGAGTATGAAAAGTAACAATAAGTACATACAAAAACTCATTATTTAAAATTAGAAAAATACTTCCTCTGTCCTGAATTGACTGAAATACCCCTAAATTTTAAAATACATTTATTTTCTAGTTTGCAAGTATTTTATATAATTAGCGTGCGAGCATATTATACAGTATTTACTAAAGATAATACGTTTAATAAAATAATCTACTTTAAAACTATGGTACTTGTGATTTTTATCTTCATATAAATGATCCTTGTATTTTTCTTGTTAACTTGGTATATTTATTTATTAAAAATGGAGCTATAATAATAATAATGATATGATTCAAATAATACTGTTGATTCAAAATACATTATTATATAGTTTTCGTATATTAGTTTGCAAGTATAATAAGTAGTTTATGAGAATTATACTATAATTTATAAGCATGTTATATAGTATCTAATAAAGATTATTCGTTTAAATAAATAACCCGATTTAAAATACGTCGGTTATGATTTTCGATGTAATAATATGATCCATGTGTATTTCATATTATTTTAGTGTATTTATTTATTTATAGCTTATTATAATAATGATAATTTTGATTTAATTACATACTCTAAATAAGTTAGTTTTAATTAATTGGTTTTATCCTTTTGGTATTTCCCACCATAAGTATTTCCTAAACCTTCCATATTTCCTAACTTTTTATTTTATATAATTTATTACTTTATTAATAAACATTTTGTATTCCCGTCTGTTAGATTTCCCAACTATTTCCTATATATCCTAAAGATTCATTTAGATTGTCTTCGTTGCACATTTCTTTCTGCTTAATCACACATACTTTACCCTCTCCTACGTCCATCTCCCTCTCAGTCTGACAAAAAAAAAAACAAGTATCATCCTTTATCCTCTCTTTCTCTCTCGTTTATTGACACAGACGACCATGAACAAATTGCTACTCTATTATGCAAGCCTTTCCTACATAAAACAAATATAAGTCTCTTACATTGTCCTCTCATTGCTCTCAACTGACATAGAAACACAAAAACAAAGAGGGATTCACTCACACTCACACACATTGAAAAGGAAAAGATGAAAAAAAGGGATCAATTAGTTTTCTCTTTCTATATTGGGTGGCCACAATATGAAGTAACGGGAGCATGTAGCATCAGCTAGAGTTGTTTATTTCATTGATGGTGTCAACAAATCGGAGCCAAAATTTGTAAACGAAGAGTAGTGGCTAATTATATGTTTGGTGGGTGTAAATGATAACGTTCTTTTTGAGGTAAGTTACTGCATGTGTTCACCGTTTTATTAACTCTGTAAAATAAATTTTGTCATGATGTGAATTTTATTTGTGTGTTACTATTGTTTTGGATTGAATTGTTGATGATAACGATTATTGAATTTAAGTATACGATTTATTTATTTATTTTTACCGTGGAAATCAAGATCAATTGATATATTCATGATGAATGATGTCATAAATTATTTATGGTGAAATATGTGGACTTCAATGAGATTATATGGTAAATAATAATGAAGAATAAAATAATTTTAAGAGGAGAAGACCATGGTGCATGTGGGCCGCATTAGGACACATGAATGAGATGATAAATGCGGGCCGCATTAGGTCGCATAAGTTTGAGATACTATGAGCCGCACTAGGACATAGTTAACCCTAGATCTAATCCTTAGTCTTTTGAACTATTGGGGGGTGTGCACACTTAAGGATTTAGTGGCAAGTTGGATTCCCGGCTGCGTGTTGGGATTCGGGTTACAGCTGCGTGTTGTACCCAAAAGTGAGAAAAGTTGGATTCCTGGCTGCGTGTTGGGGTCCGGGTTACAGATGCGTGTTGTACCCAAAAGTTGAGAAAAGTTGTTTTGTCTTGACTGATTGTTGGGACAAGGAAGATAATTAAAATAATATGACTCATATATTTTTGGGTTATTAAGAACCAAACATGAAGTATTATGCAATGATTGCTTTATTGTTGTGTGATAATATTATGAAATGATGTGTATGTTGTTGTGTGAATATATTGTAAAAAAAAGATTTCTAAAGAGAAAATGTTTTTACAAAGTGTAGTGGTAGCTTACTCAGTTTCTCTGACTTCGTGGCTCTTTCTGTGTTTGTTTGGATTTCTGCCACAGGTGTTGATGTGCTTGGGGTTTGGGAAGACGACTCCACAAATACTGGTTATTTGTAATTGAATTTTATTTTAGGCTTTGAGACTTCAACAATTTTATAGAATTATTATTACGGATGTTGGATTTTCCTTTTAAAAGTAATGATTTGGTTATTTAGTTAAATATTTAGGCCTTAGCACTCGTTTGGTTGCGAGTGTGGTAATAATACTCCGGATTAGGTTTTAATTCCGCTGCTTATTAACATTAAACTTGAATTGTTAAAAATAAAAAATTAACCAAATAAAAGGTTAGAAAATTTGGGGTGTTACAAAGTGGTATCAGAGCAAAACTGATTATAAAATAGGTTAAGAAAGACTAAAAATGGATTAATTGGTCTTAGGATTAAAAAATGAACAAGCCGTCTTCAGGGGGAATATATTCTTTAATGTAATGCTTTCTTTGTTTTTAATGTGTGTTGTGATATTATGTTTGTTGATAATTGAATCTTTTTATGCTTGAGATGTTGAAGTATTGATTGAGATTGCGAAGGCATAAGTGATGGTTATGGATATGAGTGAAGGTTGATGATCATGATAAATATGTTGAGAGTTTATGATGCTCAAGTGATATTGTTATGAATTTTGTGAGTTAGAGTAATATCTTATATTGAAGGGTATATCAAGTGAATGTTAGATGATTGAAAATTTGTAGCAAATTATATCTAATTGGGAATGATATAAACTTTATCTGAACAAATTATAGTCCTTTTGTTACGAACGTTGGTGAGATTTCTTGCAGTTCAAAATCTTATCTAATTGCCCCTCATCTTTTCAAGTCTAGTTCGAGTTAATTACGAGGACATAATATTATTTTAAGGGAGGTAGATTGCAATAACCAATTTTATTATGGTTAGTGATATGATATAAACCTAGTGCAAAGTAGCTATAATTGATTACTTTTTTAGTAGGACCATTGGTTAATGGAGTGAGATCAAGCTTCGGGGACGAAACTTTATTTTAAGGGGGGAATAATGAAATATCCCTAAATTTTAAAATACATTTATTTTCTAGTTTACAAGTATTTTATATAGTTTGTGAGCATATTATACAGTATTTAATAAAGATAATGTGTTTAATAAAATAATTTACTTTCAAACTATGATACTTGTGATTTTTATCTTCATATCCTTGTGTTTCTCTAGTTAACTTGGTATATTTATTTATTAAAAATGGAGCTATAATAATAATAATGATATAATTGAAATAATACTGTTAATTCAAAATACATCTATTATAGAGTTTAGTAGTATATTAGTTTGCAAGTATAATAAGTAGTTTATGAGAATTATACTATAATTTATGAGCATGTTATATATTATCTATTAAAGATGATTCGTTTAAATAATAACCCGATTCAAAATACGTTGGTTATGATTTTTGATGTAATAATATGATCCTTGTGTATTTCATATTATTTTAGTGCATTTATTTGTTTATAGCTTATTATAATAATGATAGTTTTGATTTAATTACAGACACTAAATAAGTTAGTTTTAATTAATCGGTTTATTCTTTGGTATTTCCCACCATACGAATTTCCTAAACCTTCCATATTTCCTAACTTTTGATTTTCTATAATTTATTACTTTATTAATAAACATTTTGTATTCCCGTCTGTTAGATTTCCCAACTATTTCCTATATATCCTGAAGATTCATTTAGATTGTCTTCCTCGCACATTTCTTTCTGCTTAATCACACATATTATACCCTCTCCTACGTCCATCTCCCTCTCAGTCCAACAAAAAAAAAACAAGTATAATCCTTTATCCTCTCTTTCTCTCTCGTTTATTGACACAAAGACCATGAACAAATTGCTACTCTATTCTACAAGCCTTTCCTACATAAAACAAATATAAGTCTCTTACATTGTCCTCTCATTGCTCTCAGCTGACATAGAAACACAAAAACAAAGAGGGATTCGCTCACACTCACACACATATAAAAGGAAAAGATGAAAAAATGGATCAATTAGTTTTCTTTTTCTATCTTGGGTGGCCACAATATGAAGTAACGGGAGCATGTAGCAGTAGCTAGAGTTGTTTCTTTCATTGATGATGTCAACAAATCGGCGCCAAAATTTGTAAACGAAGAGTAGTGGCTAATTATATGTTTGGTGGGTGTAAATGATAACGTTCTTTTTGAGGTAAGTTACTGCATGTGTTCACCGTTTTATTAACTCTGTAAAATAAATTTTTGTCATGATGTGAATTTTATTTGTGTGTTACTATTGTTTTGGATTGAATTGTTGATGATAACGATTATTGAATTTAAGTATGCGATTTAATTATTTATTTATTTTTATTGAGATCAATTGAAATTGTTGTGGAACCGTTAATTAAATGATATATTCATGATGTAATAACTTATTTATGGTGAAATATGTGAACTTCGATGAGATTATATGGTAAATAATAATGAAGAATAAAAGAATTTTAAGAGGAGAAGACCATGGTGCATGTGAGCCGCATTAGGACACATGAATGAGATGATAAATGTGGGCCGCATTAGGTCGCATAGTTTGAGATACTGTGGGCCGCACTAGGACACAGTTAGCCCTAGATTTACTCCTTAGTCTTTTGAACTATTGGGGGTGTGTACACTTAAGGATTTAGTGGCAAGTTGGATTCCCGGCTGCGTGTTGGGGTCCGGGTTATAGCTGCGTGTTGTACCTAAAAGTGAGAAAAGTTGGATTCCCGGCTGCGTGTTGGGGTCCGGGTTATAGCTGCGTGTAGTACCCAAAAGTTGAGAAATGTTGTTTTGTCCTGGCTGAGTGTTGGGACAAGGAAGATAATTAAAATAATCCGACTAATACATTTTTGGGTTATTAAGAACCAAACATGAAGTATTATGCAATGATTACTTTATTGTTGTGTGATAATATTATGAAATGATTTGTATGTTGTTGTGTGAATATATTGTAAAAAAAAGATTTCTAAAGAGAAAATGTTTTTACAAAGTGAAGTGGTAGTTTACTCAGTTTCTCTGACTTTATTGTGGTTTTTTCTGCCACAGGTGTTGATGTGCTTGGGGTTTGGGAAGATGACTCCACAAATCCTGGTTATTTGTAATTGAATTTTATTTTAGGCTTTGAGACTTCAACAATTTTATAGAATTATTATTACGGATGTTGGATTTTCTTATTAAAAATAATGATTTGGTTATTTAGTTAAATATTTAGGCCTTAGCACTCGTTTGGTTGCGAGTGTGGCAATAATACTCCGGATTAGGTTTTAATTCCGCTGCTTATTAACATTAAACTTGAATTGTTAAAAAAATTAACCAAATAAAAGGTTAGAAAATCCGGGGTGTTACATTGACCGTCTTGTTCACTATTTGGACATGTCATCTGACTTCAATATTGAACATATAAGATAAATAATTTTTAAAATTCAAATTTTGTAAATGATTCCTCACATGATAAACTATATATACAAAATTTAGTTTTATGAAATTATTTTATCTTATATGCTTAATATTGAAGTGAAAAACTGTCAATTCAAGATGGAGGGAGTAAAAAATACAAACCATAAAATATATTATCATTTTTCTTGTGATTATTGATATCAAATAATATATTTGTTAATAAATTTTTATAATTTATAAAATATTTAATATAACTTTGCATCTTTTTTGAGAGTTTAATAACTACTATAATAGTTTTTAAATTATGTATTAGTATAGTTTTTTATAAATTAACTTTTTGTTGTTTAGTCATTTCTAGTTATATTAAAATTTTATGATTTTAATTATTATTTTTTATTTTATTTTATATAAAACTTCATCAATTTTTGTTTTAGCTGAAATATGAATAAAAATATATAGAGGTCGGCGCTGTGGGCTGTCCCCGCCCAACATTGTACAATCCTGTCCATTTGGCAGTCCAGTCAGCAGCTGACTGGACTGTTTTGTTGATTGGACTGCCTTTTTACTATATTACTTTCTATTGGTTGTAACTTTTAAAATATAAGTCCAAAATTAAAAATTATATCATTGTTCATCTAAATTCAAGTTCTTCAAAATAAGACCAGACATGGATATGTTTTGACAACTTTAAAATTTTATATTATTTACTTGTATATATTCATATATATATCAATGAGACTTATGATTCATAATATCATTTTAGTGTATCATAATATCACTTTTAATTAATCATAATATCAAAATTAATGAATCATATCTTCATTTTAGTGTATCATCGCAAACATATAAGAATAAAACTTTTTACACAATAATACAACACAAAATAATATTTGGTATGTATGAAAAATATGCGATTCACCATATAAGTTTTAAAATACACCATACAACAATAATAATACACTACAAAACAATAATGATTTTTATTGTTTCCGAAGTTTATTATCTAATTCACCACTTATTAGTTAATGAATCATAATATCAATTTTAATGAATCATAATATTAAAATTACTGAATCATATCTTCATTTTGGTGTATCATCGTAAACATATAAAAATAAAATTTTCAAACAAAATACAACATAAAACAATATTTGGTATGTATGAAAAATACATGATTTATCATATAAGATTTAAAATACACCATACAACAATAATAATACACTACAAAACAATAATGATTTTTTTATCTATTCCGAAGTGTAATATAATTCACCATTTGTTACCTAATAAATCAAAATATCAATTTTAATTAATCATATTACAAAATTAATGAATCATATTATTATTTTAGTGCATCATCATATACATGTAAATATATTTTTAAGTTGTCAAAACATATTCATGACTGTCTTATTTTAAAAAGCTTCAATGAAGGTAAACAATGATATAATTTTTTCATTTTGGACTTATAAATTAAAAATTACAACTATTTAAAGTTACGAACCCGCGGGGTAGAATTTTCCTACCAGTTATGTGGAATAAGAAATATTCTTGAAATTACTATTTCTCAGTGCCACACAATGGAACAATTCCAAGAGTTATACTTCCAAACATAACCAATAGTATTATTTGTCTCCTCACTTGAGTGGTTGACTATTTTCATGATAGTTTAGGTTTACTTTTCTGAGAGCCACTAATATTTCTGCAACTTAAACTGGTAGGGTGATCTATAATTTGGTTAACCAAAATCCAAATTGTAAAAAATAAATTGGATTTCGGTTATTTCGGTTAAAAGCCGAATTATCCAAATTAAGACCAAAACTGAATTAACCATTATCCAAATTATCCGAAATCCAAAATTTTTATAATGTGAAATCCGAAATCCAAATTTTAGCTAGTTGGGATTTCAACTTACCAAAATTTAGGGTTTATGTTTGACTATTTGTCACTAAAGACTAGAATTAGAAAATAGAATATTCTTTTGTAAAGAAAATTTGGATAATTCGGTTAACCGAATGAGACAAAATAAAAACCAAATCCAAACCAAATTATAATTAGGATAATTCGGTTAACCGAAATTTTCAATTCGATTAGAAAATTCGGTTTAAAATCCAAAAACAAAATCGATTAATTCAGTTTTTGAATAAATCTAAAATATTCAAATTGAATGCTCACTTCTATAAACCGGTTGTCATAAGCAGAATTACTCCGTCATAAGAGTATTTCATTACATGAGTCTCTGCCTGTTGTACTCTTGCAGTTAAACCTTATCCCACTCAGGATTGCACATCGCGAGAAGCTATGCAGATAGTAATTTTCCTAGTGTTGTCCTGACGCTCCATTGAAAATCAATATGTTAAATGTAAATAATATTTATAAACTAAATACTATTAAGAATAATTAACTAAATCAAATTTACTTATACACTAATTTTATATTTTAAAACTAGACTACTATGTATTAACTGTAAAACTAAATGCTAAGAATAACTAAATCAAATTTACTCTTCAACAATAAACAAAGAGATATAACTACATCAAATACAATTTGACAGTTAGGTTTGCAAAATTACCGTTAGTAAGCAGCACACCAAATGCAATTTGGCAATGCTTCGGGAATCAGCCCACAAACTAGGTTTCAACTGTGAATTTGGGCGCACATATATGAACAGGGTTAGACATTTTGCTATTACATTTTCAGAAATAGACATTGATTCACACATGCTACCCATGCATATACACATTTTCAGAAATTGCATACCAAGTGGAGGGAGCGAGGAGGCGATTACTATGGTGGCGTTGGCGACGTTGGTGACCAGTGGTGGCGAGTGGGCGGTGAACGGCGGTGATGGGCGTTACTAAGGTGGCGGGAGCGAGAAGGCGATTTCTAAGGTGGCGAGAGCAAGGAAGTACAAAGAGAGCAGTGTTCGCGGGTGGTTACTGTAAGTGTGAAGAGTAAACGGATAAATTCTTAGGTTATAAGGACTTTAGATGACGGTTCTATAAAAACCGTAATCTAAAATCTAACTTTAGATTACGGTTTTTTTATACAGCCATAATGTAATACCCTTGAGGTTTACCTCCCACATCGATTGGAGGGGGGAACGAACCACTCCTTGTTGTGAGACCTTTTGGGGCTAGGAAACCCCAGAAACAAAACCTTGCGGTCAGCGTGCCAAAGCAGACAATATCACAACAGTGGGATACTGGGTTGCTATAGTTGGTATCAGAGCCAGACCCAGGTCGGTGTGCCGGTGGGCCCGCAAGGGCGATGGGCTCCCAAGGGGGGTGGAGTGTAATACCCTTGGGGTTTACCTCCCACATCGACTGGAGGGGAGAACGAACCACTCCTTATATAGGTGGGGATACCTTCTCCTTGTTGTGAGGCCTTTTGGGGCTAGGAAACCTGAGAATAAAACTGCGCGGCCTGCGGGCCAGAGCGAAAAATATCACAACAGTGGGATATTGGCCTCTTACAGTTGGTATCAGAGCTAGACCCAGATCGGTGTGCCGTGTGGCCCACGAGGGCGCATGGCTCCCAAGGGGGGGGGGAAGTGTAATACCCTTGAGGTTTACCTCCCACATCGATTGAAGGAGAGAACGAACCACTTCTTATATGAGTGGGGATATCTTTCCTTATTGTGAGGCCTTTTGAGGCTAGAAAACCTCAGGAACAAAACTGTGCGGCCCACGTGCCAAAGTGGACAATATCACAACAGTGGGATACTGGGCTGTTACAAGTCTAAGTCCTATGAAATAAAAGATATTGCGCGAAAAAAATATGGCTTATGTTTTTAAATCAAGATCGATGGCATTGACTCATGGACCCGCAACCACTAGGCCCTGAGTCTTATTCCATCAATGTTATGCAACATATTTATTACTCCCTCCGTTCAACAATAACTGTCATTTTAGAAACTTGCACACTTATTAAGAAAAGTAGGACAATGACGCATGTGCCCCTACTTTTTACTTTTCCATTTAGATAATAATTACTTTTATATTGAATAGTAGGGGTAAAAGTGGAAAGAAGTGTGTCAAAAAGCTAGAATGACAGATATTTTTGAACAAGAAGCACATCCTAAAACGACAGATATTAATTAACGGAGGGAGTATAAGTTTTGATTAGTCTTTCTGATATACTTATTAGCATTAAAATCAGTCTTAATTGAAATAAGCTGGTAAAACGACGTCTTAACTGTCATTTAGATTACGCCGTCAGTGAGCGCGCGTCTAGAGAGGGACTTTAGATTACAGTTTACAGCTAACCGTAATCTAAAGTCCCCGTCTAGATTTTAAAGAACACGCGCCTACCTTCTAACCCATTTTTGATTATGGTTATTTCTAAAAACTTGATTAATTAATTAATTTCAGCCCTCTAATTAGTCATGGTTTGTGTTTAACCTGTGAATAATTAGCCTGTCATTTAAGCCTTCCGTTCCACTAGTGAAGGCCAACATGCTACAATTCAAATTCAGCCCTACTCCTACGACTTCCACCACTTCTATTGATAATGTAGAATCTCAATTGTTTTCTGATGTTACAAAATACAGAAGTATTTAGTCATAACAAGACCATACATTTAAATTGCAGCCAATCGAGTTTGTCAATATATGCATAAACCTCAAGAAGTGCATTGGATTGTAGTTAAATGAATTCTTCGTTACCTGAATAACAGCTGGGCTCTAGGTGTATTCTATCCAGCTTCCCCTCACGGTTCCCATAACATCTTAGTTGATTCTAATTGAGATGGTTCCATTCGTGATTGCAAATTTACCACTGAATTTTATGTATTTCTAGGTCAGGACTTGATATCTTGGAGTTCAAAGAAATAGAGGATAGTCGCTAAGTCTTCAACATAAGCTTAATTTTGTGCTCTAGCTACAATAACTGTTAAAAATGTGTGGATACTTCAACTACATCGAGATTTTGGAAAAAATCTCAGAGAACCACTTACTCTGCTTTGCGACAACATAGGCGTGACTTACCTTGCTAAAAAACCGATGATTCAGGACGAAGCATGCGGAGATCGATTTTCATTTTGTGAGAGAGAAAGTCCTTCAAGGTGTTCTGAGTGGATCATGTTTCTTTTGGGGACCAGATTGCCGACATTCTCATACCCTAGCTAGTACAACATTCACGCAAATTTGGTCCCTACTCCCTCTTGCAAGTAGTTTGAACCGGAACAACATAATAGCCCAGTAACACTCAGACCCAATATCACCCATGTAGGCTCCATTCGGTGTTAATGTTTTTGTGGTATAAATGTGGCATTTTGACAAAAATGTCAAACCATCACACTGCCGAACATCAATTTTTAAAACAACCACAAATATACCAGCATGAGAGGATAGGGGTGCTGACCGAGTAGGTCTGAGGTGTTAGTCTCAGACCAACCCTGCTTGAAGATAAGTATTTGCGAAAGATGATAACACAGAAGCTTTTGTTTAAACTTAACAAGATAGGATTCTATTTATATTGAAATTCATTATGAATTACAACCTAGCTTCCTATCTTGGGATTCGATAGAGGTACTCTGCCTCATCTAACACTCGCTCTACTTTCGGCGT
This sequence comes from Limonium bicolor, assembly GCA_023374045.1. Classification (NCBI taxonomy): domain Eukaryota; kingdom Viridiplantae; phylum Streptophyta; class Magnoliopsida; order Caryophyllales; family Plumbaginaceae; genus Limonium; species Limonium bicolor. Next base: position 342,039,169 of record CM041776.1, on the reverse strand, counting down.
AGATCAATGTGTAACAAGGAGTAAAGGGGGGTGTTTTGTGTGCTCTCTAGGTAATAAATACCTAAGCTAAAGTGACAAAGTCTCACTAAGATCTCTCGAAAATATTATCTCTCTCAATATGACTCTTTCTCTCTCTATCGAAATGTGGAAGTGAAAGCTCAACGATTACAAATGACTTCTAGGTGCTTAAATACTGATAATACCCGAAGTATCCACTTCCATAACGTGTAAACTAACGTTTCCACGACGTCCCACGATCTCCCACTACGTATTGAGCGGGAAATATCTCAGCAGCTCTGCAGTGGGACTCGTTCTGGCCCTCTTTAGCCTTGACCGTCTTGATTTTTGGCCCTGATCATATATGAACGTGTGTGATAGTTATTTCCTTGTGTTTTCTTCATGTTTTAACAGTACAAGTTCGCCTTTCAACTTCTAGAACTTTCCAAGAGAATATTATGTCATAGAACGACTCCTTCTGTAGTCAGACTCCTTCATCGCTCAGACTTACTCCGATGCTATTATCAGTGATACTTCTTCTGTCACCAGACTTACTCTATTGCCATAATAAGCAAAACCTTGGGTTCCAACAATTTCCCCTTTTTGCTGATGATGACAAAGTGAACCAACTCAGTCATGATGAGATAAAGTTCCCCTTTAAGTGAGCATCATTTATAAGATGAGATGAATACAAACAGTTTGACAGATTGAGTTAGTTGACAACCAAACTACGTCTGTCGTGACTCTTTGTCTGTGGGCAGGATCTGGATGACTTGTTCTGCAGTGGGAGTTACTGTAAGCTAAACTCATACTTTCTTTGACTTGGTCTCTTTTCGTTGCATCAATCTTGGACCGACTCTTGTTGGCATCTAGGCTTTGGCAATCTTCAGTAAAACTCTAACATCTTCACACATTTTCCCCCTTTTTGCTGATGATGCCAAAAACTACTCGAGTGATTCCCGTAGCAAGAGTTAACCTGCAAAAAAAGACATACAAGCAAACAAGCTTGGAAGAACCAACATCATTGACTGATTCCCCTTTAGTCCAATATTCCCCCTAAGTTTGAGGACGTCATTTAAGACAATATCAAAAAGAAAAGAGCATAATAGAATTAAACTAAGCTTAAACAGAAACAGTCTGCTTAACCATAAAGCAGGGCAAAGTCCATAAGTGCAATTTAAGTCTTCCTACCACCAAAAACATTAATTTGTCTTACTAAGAATGGGATTCACCGCTCCCCCCCCCCTTTTGACATCATCAAGAAAAACAGGGTGAGTTTGCTTGACATCCATAAGCAATCACATGGCTAAATAGCCAACCGACTTGGTCTACCAAAGTTTGATAAAAACACTGCCAAGATAAACAAAGTTTGAGATAGGTTAAAAGTAAGGTTAGGGGTGTAGGCTAGGAAATGGGATGAGGGACTTGGTCTGCATATTAGTATTGACCCATTCATTTTGAATCTCAAGAGAGTACTAGCTGTGGCAAATCGTTGTAGTGAAGCATATTAGCCAAAGAATTCACACCCATATGTGCAAGCTAGTGTTGCTGTAAAGCGCAAACCAGAGTCACGCAAGTTCCACTCTTGGAAGTGGTGGCTGGAGCAAGAGTACGTCTTCTTCAAATTGAATATAAGTTGAAGAGACGGTCATAATTTGCTTTGTTTTAGCCTTCTCACGGAATTTCTGTCTGTCTTTCTTTCTTTTTCTTTTCTTGTTTTTGGAAATTCACTTCAACTACGTGGGTATTTTGCTAGACCGATTCTTTCTGTAGATTGACTCTGGCAGTATTTCTTGGTTGAATAAAGGGAAGGGAATGTGATGGACTTAGGTGGTAAGAGGTAGTGGGTTTTGCTTTAGTGGTAGTGGAAGTGGGTTTGGTAGGAGTAGCAAGGGCTTCAACAGAGATAGTGGTGGAGCTTGGGCAGGTAGGTTGGGTAATCGACTAAGGCTGTAGGGTAAGGTGGTGATTTGGGAATTAGTGATGATAAACCCAAAATGGATGGGATTTGTTTGTGGTGAGACGGCATGGAAGGCTTAGTAATGGTTTCGGGAGTTGGGATAGCAATAGTGCCTTGTTTGGAGGATTTTCGGCTTTGAGTGGGAGAGTGAGTAGGAGTGGTTTGAGGGTTAGGATAATTTGTGGGTTGGTTGTGAAGGTAAAGCATCAATGGTTTCAAGGACGCTGAAGTTAGGTTTTGGAAGAGTGAGATGGTTGATGTGGGTGCTTTGGTCGAATTGGTATGGAAAATCTTGCAGGTTTTCAAACAAATTTTTTTAGACAAAGTTAAGTTGAACTACTTAACCAAGGAGAGTATGGTGCCAGAGAGACTATACCTGAGTATCCAGACTTGTCTCCAAAAGGGAAAGGAAATACAACCATCCTCAGTTAGAACAAGTCATGCCATGGTGTGTGCAAAAAGGCTCAAATGCAACCATGTAGGGCTGTCCATTCGGTTCGGCTAATTCAGTTATAACCAAAAACCGAATTTTTTTCGGTTTTTTTAACCGTTTTTCATAATCAATTTTTAAAATTTCAGTTTTCGGTTATTGAAAAGAATATTTCGGTTCACAGAATAACCGAAATATGTTTTAAAATTAAATTTAAATATATAAATACTAATGAAAATTGTAAGTTTTCTTTTAAAAATTTTGGTTAACCAAATTTTCTACGGTTAACCCATCTAATTCGGTTTTCGGTTCGGTTTTCGATTATTAGGTAGAAAAAAAATTTGGTTTTCGGTTATTTTGGTTTCGGTTAATTCGGTTATTGAACTGAATTTTGGTTAATTCAATTATAACCGAAATAATCGAAAACCAATTTTTTTTATGAAATTCGGTTTTCGGTTAACCGAATCAACCGAATGGACACCCCTACAACCATGTGTGATGCCTTGGTGATGATATCAGCAAGCTGGAGTCTGTGGAAACTTAATTTAATTAGATTAAGTTCATCTCCACATAATCTTGTAAGAAATAAGAACTCAAGTATGTAAATTTAGTGCGAGCATGAAATTTAGAGAATTTGATGACCTTAGCTGGTATTATCATACATAATGGTAACATTTTGATCACAAATACCGTAGTCTTCAAAGTACTTGAAGCTGAGCGAGTCAGCTTGCTTTCTGCACAAGATTCGTAGAGATAGTCGGCTTGCTTCTGCACATGATTTACATACCGAGTCTTCTTTCTTTCTGCACGTGATTCTATATATATATATATCGGATATTCATATCAACACGTGCCATATTGCCTTAAGATCATCAGTATTAGAGTCATAAACCATATTTTCTTACTATCACGAGTGATAGAGTCATAAATCTTACAATATAAGATTGGAGAAACCACAAATTTGAGAGACACTTGAGAGACTATGTCCTAAAATAACAATTAAGTAAACATTATGAACTTTAAATAAAGAGGGGTTACCAATGGAGGCAATTCTTCTGATCTTTTGTGCATGTTGTCTCTAAAAGTAACCTTTCCCCCATGATGGTCAGAGTGAGTCGTAAACTCAACTTGGTTTCCTGCCATATATCTTGAGCAACCACTATCCAGAAATCAAGAGTCATTATTCCGAGCCACTCTGTCTGCATAAAGCTACTGGTTAGTTTTAGGAACCCAGATGTACTTGGGTCCCCTATTCGACAATGATGAAGAACTATTATAGTAAAGATCACGAGCTTTGATAATTGCAGACACACAAGATATATTAAATGACAAATCATGACAAAGTTTATTACATGAAGAGTCCGTATGACCATCGTAACCACAATATCTGCAAATTTTCATCGTAGATGGAGTCTCACTTACCTGATCATGAGTGGTTTTCTCACCATTGTGAGCTATCAAGCACATCAAACTGGTGGTGCCTGACTCATCCTTTTATGAGTATGAGATTTCGACCCTCTTGAGAGATTTGTCAGACAACGCAGGCTCTGATACCACTTGAGAGGATCGGGGTGCTGACCGAGTAGGTCTGAGGTGTTAGTCTCAGACCAACCCCACTTGGAGATAAGTATTTGCCAAAGATGATTTCGCGGAAGCTTTTGTTTAAACTTAACAAGATAGGATTCTACTTATATTGAAATTCAATATGAATTACAACCTAGCTTCCTATCTTGGGATTCGACAGAGGTACTCTATCTCATCCAACACTCGCTCTACTCTCGGCATAGATCAATGCGTAACAAGGACTAAAAGGGAGTGTTATGTATACTCTCTAGGTAATAAATACCTAAGCTAAAGTGACAAAGTCTCACTAAGATCTCTCGAAAATATTATCTCTCTCAATATGACTCTCTCTCTCTCTCTCTCTCTCTCGAAATGTGGAAGTGAAAGCTCCAACAATTATAAATGACTTCTAGGTGCTTAAATACTGATAATACCTGAAGTTTCCGCTTCCATAACGTGTAAACTGACGTTTCCACGACGTCCCATGATCTCCCACTACGTATTGGGCGGGAAATATCTCAGCAGCTCTACAGTGGGACTCGTTCTAACGCTCTTTAACCTTGACCGCCTTGATTTTCGGGCCTGATCATATATGAACATGTGTGACAGTTATTTCCTTGTTTTCTCCACGTTTTAACAGCAGAGATTTGCCTTTCAGCTTCTAGAACTGTCCAAGAGAATATTATGTCGTTCTACAAATCCTTGTGCAGTCAGACTCCTTCACCACCTAGACTTACTCTGATGCTATTATCAGTGATACTTCTTCTGTCACCAGACTTACTCTATTGCCAAATCAGCAAAACCTTGGGTTCCAACACATCACAAAACAACCACAAAACAACCAGCATTTATGCTGCAAAGAGAATAAATACCGTAAACAAAGGTGACTAGAAAACTGTGATTAGGGGGCGTGAATATTTTAATAATATTAATTAATATTTTAAATTTAATAAAAATTAATTTTCAATATTTATAATATATTTTAAAATTTCATTATATCTTAATTTTGACACAAAATTAAATTAAATTTGAAATATATGAATTAATCTATAAAAAAGATGTTTTCCCTTTTTATTTTTAGTTTTTTATAAAGATTGGTACACTAAATTATAAGTTAATGACAATAATATAGAACAATAGTTTTAAACTAGTAGTGTTTTTTCTAAAAACTTTATATATATTTGAGTAATTTAATTTTAATTTATAGAATCTAATAAAAAAATACAAAAATATTTACATTAGGATAGAAGGGGGTAATGTTACTAATAATGACATAATAATCAGTTTTACTTTGACTATATGCTAAAATAAGGTCAAAATAATTTAATTATATTACATAATTTAATATATAGGTCTATTGAACAACTACATGTTTAATTTTTTGTATGATGTAGACATTAATAAAGTTCACAAATTAATTATTATATTTTTCTTTTATTCAAATGTGAACAAGTAGCTTGGTGTGTTAAAACCATGTATAGTTACAAACTGTTGTTATCCATTGATAGAATTGTGTTTGATACTAACAGTGAAGTTATTTGTATAGACCTAAATATAAATGTTAACAATTATTTATTGTAATAAAACTTTGTTGTTTTTCTAATTACAATTATGTATATATTAATCTATATAGTTATTCGTAGCTTCTTTATTTACATCTTTAAAAAAATTGTTTTAAAATGTGATATAAAATTTGTAATTGTAGCACAGACATCCGTAAACGCACTACACATAACTAACTTATTCAAATACGTCAGACAAAACCACCACACTGCCGAATAGCAGTTTTCAAAACAACCACAAAACAACTAACACAAAACAATCAACAAAATACCATAAAATAGTCAGCCAAAACAACCAGACCAAAAGAACTACAAAATAACCACAAAAAAAACCACCCCGAATAGAGCCATAATAAAGGCCCATTGTCTTTTTACCTTGTCTATAGACCTTGACACTAGCGTATATTAACAAGAGTTATGTACTACTTACCATTGCAATACAATGAGATGAGATATTGTTACACACATATATCAAACAACCTTGGTTGCCAAAATGAAGCAATTCAACTCAATTTCCTATCTTCTGTGTGGTAAATTTGATTGCATTTAAGTTATTACGCTCCCTCCCTTTAGTAAATGCCATCTTGAAGAACTCGTCCATTGCACTCAGAGATGACTCTTTCTTCTTCCCGTCGTCATCTTCCTCCTTCCTCGCATTCTGAAGAATCTGAAGTACTTCAAAAGCTCTCCTCCTCACTTCCTTAGCCCTTAAGTCCTGACCCATCACTATCTCTATCTTCCCCACTATATCCTCACTACAAACCTCACACCCATTCCCCCTGGCAAGCTCCACGCAGATCCCCAACTCCCCTTCCAAAAATTTCACATTGAAGAACTGCTCAGCCGCCATCGGCCACCCTATGATCGGCACTCCATGGGTAATACCTTCCAGGGTTGAATTCCACCCACAATGGCTTAAGAACGCACCAGTCGACTCATGTGACAGTATCTCCATCTGCGGCGCCCATCTCCTAACTAGCAATCCTCTTCTTTTCACCCGCTCCTCAAATCCCGTCGGGAGAAACTCTTCAGCCTTGAATTCGGTGGTCAATTCAGCACCCAACGGAGGTCTGATCACCCAGATAAAGAATTTTCCACACACCTCCAAGGCCTTGGCCATTTCTGTTGTCTGTGACCTGGTAAGCGTGTTCTGTGATCCGAAGGAAACATACAACACCGATCTCGGTGGCTTGGAGTCTAGCCATTCCTTGCATTCCTCAATTGATACCCCGCTGCCTCCGCTGCCGCTTGTCTTTTCACGGCGGTGGTTATGGTTGAGGATAGGTCCAATTCCCCAAACCGGTTTCCCGATTTTCCTTCTGAAGTAACCAAACCCGACCCAGTCAATCTTCTCCACAGAGTTGAACAGCATAGCATCAGTGTTGTAATACTCCGACAGCATCCTGTGTTGGAAAACCGACCACTTGTCCTTTCCATCTGCGAGCGCCAAGCTAGCTGGCATCTGGGTTATGTGAACCTTCCCACCTTCAGGAAAATCCTCCATGGAGTAGTAGCAGCTCTGATCATGATCATCATCTTCCCGCTGCCTTTGCAGCTGCTCCTCCTTCCAGCGAGGCACGTTTGACCAGAGTGAATAGTAGCATGCCCACCCAAACCCAGAAGTCCCGGCGAAAATCGCGTGGGAGATTCCAAACTCGTGGGCTACTCTCGCCGTCCATGCGAAGAAGAAATCACTGATCATGCAGATCGGTTCATTCTGCTGACTCTGTTTTTCTTCGACAATCTCCGATAGCAGCTGCCTGAGAGCGGGTTCAAGGTCAAACGTCGATGCCATGAGACGGAAGATGAGATCATACGGGAGGGAATCGGTATTCTCTGTCCCAGGTGGGAGGCCGTGATCGGAGCTGTTGAAGGGGATGGAGCGGAGTCGGATAGTGGAGTTCGGCGGGAGAGATGAACTGAGGGTTTGAACATTGATTGGGGTGTTTATGATGGTAATTTCGTAGTTCTTTCTCTTTTCGATGTCCAAGGCTAAGGCTAGGAACGGGATTATATGACCCTGAGCCATGAATGGGAGCATGATAATGTGTCCTCTTCTCTCTATTTCCATTTTGAAACTGGGCGAAGAGCAGAAGACAGGAAAGGGAAAGGGAAGGAGGATTTGATGACTGAATCGTTTAATTTAAAGGACGAGAATGGAGAAGCAGGACTGACCAGAGAGAAAGTTCCTGATTCGTTGTTTCTTTTTAAATTTCTCCAATGAGAGAGGTGAAGAAATAAAGAAGAAAGGCAAAGCATTGATGATTCTCGTGAATTTGTCCTTTAGGCCCCGTTCTCATTTTCTTCTCTTTGGTAGATTATTTATGTCAGTAGATTATTAATTGTGGGCCCTATCAATCTAACTACACATTGGATATCTGTGTCACCACCGACTATTAGACGCTCTGTTTTCTTCGCACTTGTCCAAAAGGGGAACAGATTGAGAAAAAGCGTCTTCTCTACGCGCCTTTTGGGAAGGGAAGATGGAAAACAGAGGAGACCTGTTTTGTCTTCTACAGTTGTCCAAGAAGAACCCAGTGGAGAGCTGGTGCAAAGTGCAATTGGTGGTGAGGTAACTCAATTGAGTCAATTCCATTAATCGGGATTTGTCACTGAATCAGTGGATTAGCGTTCCGTTTGGTCTCTTTTAAAAAAAAGCAAAACTGAAAAAACGTTCCGAGTGACATACCCCACAGCATGAAGAACTTTTCAGTTTCTTTCATAAATTAGGGTACTCTTTTTTTTTTTAAACCCATAAATTTGGGTACTCGATTCAATTACGCTTGTATTTTTTCCGAAAATTCACAATACCACACGCAATACTAAAGTCAAGTCATTACTTTTTTAATGAATTATAAAGGTTACTTAAGTGTTGCTTTTCCTTTTTGATTTTTAGTTATTTTTTAATTTTTAATACTTGTTCTGAATTGATCTCTTGTTCACTATTGAATTTATTGTCTTAAAATATAAAATAATTTTAAATTTTAATAATTTCTACATATAAATTATATTTATAAATTATTTTATAATTATTCTATTTTAATATGAAAGTAAAAAACGGTATCAAAATAAATAAATAAGATGTTCAATTGAGGACAGGGAGATTATATTTTTAACTATATTTTATAAAAAAAATAATTTTTATTAATTTTCTATAAACTACTATAATTAATCCAAACAGGGACGGAGGGAGAGGGGGCTCTAATCCCCGAAAATTTGTCAAATTACTCTTATAAATTTTTTAAAAATATAACATAATATAAAATTTTAAAGAAAATTAGTGTCAAAAAAATTTTTAGCCCCCCTAATTTCTAGGTGTCAAAATTTTTTTTAACCCCCCTAAACAAGATTTCTGGATTCGCCACTGGATCAAAATGTTATATCTATATATGACACAGGTGGATTAATTATCAGTTTTGCTGCCGAAAGAAACAGAAAAACATAAACAAACTAAATCAACGGACTGTGAACGTATTACAAGAGAACCGCGCGTGTGAGAGAAGTGCATTGTGATGTAATCAAAAGTGATTATATTATCTATACATTAGTTGGCTAGTCAACATTCTTACAAAGTTAGGTCCAAATAAATGTGTCTTTGTTTAAAAAAACCAACTTTATGTGGTTGGGTTCGATAGGAACATTATACCAAAACTAATTTTATTTGTTTAGATTAGTGAAATACCCTTCCATTCCTATCTCATTAGTGAGCTTCCTCATATCCTCATCTCTCTTCCTCCCTCGCTCATGTCCATGGTGTTTATTCTAATCATTTGCTCTCTCTCACTCGCCTACTCCGCTCTTCCATCTTCGTTGATTGCATAGCAGGCCGGGAAAGTAATACTCCCTCCGTCATGAATTGACTGTCATGTTTACTTTATGGTATGTTTTTTCATTTCAATATTAGACATACAAAATAAAATAATTTTATAAAACTAAATTTTGTAATATATAATTTATCATGTAAGGAATATGCAAAACTTACATTTTTAAAATTATTTTATCTTATATGTTAAATATTAAAATCAAACGACATGTCCAAATAATAAAGAAGACGGTCAACTCAAGATGGAGGGGTATAAATGTTGCATCAGTGTCTAGACCATAGGGTCAGAGTCTGCAAATCAACACAAGTAACTGAGTGTTTCAGGTCGCTCATTGCATTGCAATTGCCCTACCTATTGACAGTAGCATTCGAAATAATGGAAGAAGGGAAAAGAACATAGAGGATGATCCCAAAAACCGTCTTGAAGAGCAACAAGATTTCAGATAATTCCCAGTACTAAATCCAAAAATACTCCAGAGCACCAAAACGCAATAGATGTCGTGACCATTAGAGTTCGAATTATTTACATCCCAAACCCAAAAACCCAACTCAAAACCTAGCCTCAAATTAATTGCAGAAAGCAGGCTGGCTGACACTCGGGGAGGAAATTTCCAATACCTCTGTGTTCTAATCTTTGACGAGAGCTGACTACAATCTTCCAGCTTTACCCCAACCTTGTTTTTTTTATGATGACGGTTTAGAAATTAGCACCCTAGCACCTGTTATTATTCTTCTACCATGATCAATCAAATGAATGGTAATCCGGTAGTGAGCCCACCCTCATGCTCGCATCCAAGTCTATCGAATACAGAGGCAGCACAGCTGGAACGTATCCCAACTTTGCGAGAAATTAAGGATGCAGTTTGGAATTGTGACAGTTCAAAGGCACCCGGGTATGACGGCTACAATATGAGATTCATCAAGAGGATGTGGAGAGTACTGGGAGCAGATTTTGGTAAAGACGTTAGGGACTTCTTCGTTACTGGAAAGATGAAGAACGGTATCAATACCACTTGGATTGTCCTCATTCCGAAGAAAGTGGAAGCACAAAGTTTGAATGAATATCGTCCAATTAGTATGGTTGGATGCTTGTATAAGGTGATATCCAAGATCTTAGCGTCAAGAATATGTAAGGTCTTGCCGAAGCTTGTTGGAGAAACACAAACTGCATTTGTAGGAGGTAGAAACATTCTAGAAGGCCCACTCATAGCCAATGAAGCTGTCCAATGGTTGAAGAAGAAGAGGAAAAAAGGTATCTTGTTCAAGATTGATTTTCTAAAAGCATATGATTGTGTGTACTAGTCCTTCCTAGATCAAATGCTGGAAAGATTAGGATTTGGGTCAATATGGAGACACTGGATAAAGGAATGCATCACGACGGCGACGATATCCATAATGGTTAATGGTACACCTACCAAGCCTTTTAAGCCGGAACGCGGTCTTCGACAAGGAGACCCTCTCTCCCCGTTTCTGTTCGTGATCATAGCAGAAGCGTTACACTGGCTAATTAAGAAGGCAGTCTCAACTGCCCGTTTCTCGGGGTTACTAATTGGATCAGGAGAAGTTAGGTTGACACACATCCAGTTTGTTGACGAAACTTTATTATTCAGTACATACTCTCCAGACGAACTGATCGGAATGCGTCGAATCCTGGTTGCCTTCACTGATATGAGTGGGCTAAAGATAAATCTGGACAAGTCTGTTGCATATTGCATCAACACCAGCAAAGAAGAGGAGGAAGTAGTATCTGATATTCTGAAATGTAGAACTGGGAAACTGCCAACCACATATCTGGGCTGCCCATTAGGAGCCAACCTAAGAAGAAAGGAGACTTGGAAGCCGGTGTTGAACAGAATGGAGAGCAGGCTTTCGACTTGGAAAGCTAGCAGTCTATCAAAAGCAGGGAGAGCAGTACTCATCAGGGTTGTCCTTGATACTATCCCACTATATTACGCCAGCCTTTTTGTGATCCCGGCAGGAGTAAGGAAAGAAATGATCAGAATACAACGAAGCTTCTTCTGGGGCAAACGAAATAATAAGGGATTCAGGCCAGTAGCTTGGAACAAGCTAGCTCGACCGAAGGGGACTGGTGGGATTGGATTCGCAAACCTACAACTGAAAAACTTGAGTCTGTTATCGAAATGGAGGTGGAAATTCTCAGCGAGTCCGCAGTCACTATGGAAGAAGTCGATCTGCTCTATTTATGGAATCGAGGAAAAGCTGTATGGAGGGAAGTCGAGGTGGCCTGTGATGAAGATGAACGGTATATGGGCCGCGATTTTAGCAGCAATAACACAGCACCAGGAACTTAACAACCTACTCTCGAACAAGCTGAAATTTAAACTGGGCAATGGCAAAGGAATAAATTTCTGGCAAGACAACTGGTCTGATCTCGGACCACTAAAGGAAATATTCCCAAGATTGTTTCGGTTGTCCACTAACGGTCATGCAAAAATAGCAGATATGGGTTCCTGGAATGATGTAGGCTGGACGTGGAATTTGAGTTGGCGAAGAAACTTGTTTGAGTATGAAGCGGCGGCAGCACGGGAGCTAAGTGACTATCTAGCTAATTTTTTCCCCGAATTGGAAGAGGACGATGAGATCGTATGGGGGCACAGGGGATTGAAGTTCTCGGTGAAAGAAGTGTACAGGGAGTTGACTGGTAACTGCTACCAGTTAGAAGAGGGTGCACACAATATCTGGAAAAAATACGCAGAACCAAAAGTGGAATTAACAGTGTGGTTTATTGTCTATGGCAGAATTGTCACCAGAGAGTTGCTATTTGAGAAGGATGTTGTTTCCCTTGGGCAGTGTTTGTGCCCCTTGTGTAACGGAGCAATGGAGACCACTATGCATATCATGTTTATATGTCATGAATCGGCAAAAGTGTGGTGCCAACTCTTAGCGTGGTGGGGTGTGGGCTTCATATTCAAAGAAACAACAAGAGAGGTACTTGGAGACTGGCTAGCAATGAGTCTTGGGCGCAAGGCCACCAGAATCTGGAGATCAACATTATTTTACGGCATGTGGCACATCTGGAGCGGTAAAAATGGCAAGGTATTCAGTGGAGATGATTTTTCGAGCAGTCGTATTACTAATGCAGTGAAGGTTGGCGTATGGAGGTGGACCAAGACGTGGTGGTCCGATCTACCCATTCCAGCAGGAAGATTCATGGAGGCAAGCTCGCTGAAAAATGACTTGCAATGTCTATAGAACACACTAGGAGTTTGTAGTCTTGTACTCTTTTTCCTTCATACGGTTTTCCCACTGGGTTTTTTCCTATGGAGGTTTTGATGAGGCAAGCTAGGGGTATAGTACACTGCTCTACCCTTAGATTTATATACAAACAGAGGGGAAGAACACTATGTTCTTACCAAAGGAAAGGTGGATCTATAATCCTAGCGTAGTAGGTGGAGGCCATTGTACTACATATTTACTCTCTGAGAAATTAATGCAAATCTACTTATCTAAAAAAAAACTAGAACCAGAATGTGGGAAGTGGGAAAGTGAGGATGTTGTTGACTTGTCAGGGTAATTTGTGTAAATTATGGAAAAAAATAAATGGTAAACTTGTATTTTTAATAGGGTTAGAAAACCTCAAAAACACCTTAATATCTGAAAAACAGTAAAATCAACCTTTATCATAGAGGTCTTTTTTTTTTTATCTTTATAGCATCTTTATTTTGATGCTTTTTGAGAATATAGAGGTGCCTACCGAGTACCTTACTCTGTTGACTTTGAACATGGAGCAGTTAATTGTTCTGAGATAGTCAAGATGGTGGGTAATATGTACTATTACTCTCTCGGGTTTTATATATAATATTTAAAGATAAATCTGTCCAGTCGCAGGGAGTTTTTAGTTAATAGTATCATGATTATTGTTCTCTTAAGTGATGGTGAACAATGGATGTGGTGGTTAGGGTATTTTATTTTATGACACACGACTCATCGAATTAGCATGACCTTGTAGGTTATATGAAGTGATTTCTTGACTACATCCAAATGTTATTACAGATGACTATATATATGTAAATTTGTTCTATATAAACTAGACCTAGAAATTTTGACCCAATCCGAAACCCAACCCATATTTTTACGGGTTAGGGTCTTCATTATTGACCCATTTATTTTCTGGGTTGGGTTAGGGTAAAAGCTAAACCCATGACCCAACCCGAAACCCGAAAATATATTAGTTAATAATAAAAAAATATTAATTCACATATATATATTATTTTTAGATCAAACTATGCCTTAGCCTTAAGCCCAAGTACAGTTGAACTATCCAACCTTTAATAATATCACTCAATCTTAACTAAGCAAACAGCCCAACCAGTTACATATCAAACTAAGGCCCAATGAGAACTTAACATAATGTTCAAAACCCTATTGCTCCCGTCTTGCAGACTCACATTCATCTTTATTCTCTACGTCGCTGTTTCATGTCTATGTCGCTCTTCATCTCTGCCCAAGGTTTATTTTTCCTATTCTCATTGTCATTACGTTCTTGAGAAGTTAGGTATGTTTAGATTATCTAAAAGGGTGGACAAAAGTAGGTGATATATATTTTTTGTAAGTAGGATCTTGATTATAGACCTCTTTGTAAATTTTGAAGCCAGCAATACGGATAGCGTGCTGCATTAAAGTTCCTCAACTGTAGTCTGTTGGTAACGATTAAGTATAGTGATTGTAATTGCACTTTTCTCTTGCATGATCAGTCAGTTTAAACGGGTGTAATCATTTAAAAACTATCAGTCATAGTTTGAATCTTTGAGCACTCAATTTATAAATTATTTCTAACTTTAGATTATTTGTCTTTATTGTATTTCTCTAATGCATAATGAAGATTTTCATTTTTGTTTCCTTTTTTATTAAGGGCATTAGAATCATGTGCATATCTAGATAGGATTCCTCTCTAACGAGGTAGAGCTCTAGGCTCAGATTGATAGTAAAAAACTTATTAAAAGTGTCCGAGTTATTTTATTCACGGGAAGTTAGTGCAATACTTTAGATTCTTCGCATAACATGGAATTTGTTTAAAGTTGGGTTGATCAAGCAAGATTACTTCTCTTCCTTTTGTTCCATCATAATTAATGTGCCAGCTAGCACTGGATGGTTTTAGATTTTTTTTAATTTCTACTCCTAATCCATCTAAATTATTGTATGCTTATAAAATGGGTCGGGTGAGTTCGGTTAGGGTTGAAGGATTTTGAACGGGTTGGGTTAGGGTCATGATTTTCTTACCCATCCATTTTTGGGTTGGGTTGGATTGATGATATTTTAAATGGGTTCGGTTAGGGTTGATATCAACCCGACCCATCGACCCAAATTGCCAGGTCTAATATAAACTATACAGTTAGTAAATAAAATATGTATGAATGTATATGTAAAGTTATACATTGAATTATGATATTACTGAAATTCTACTAGATATACATACTAACTTCTTAAAGTTTAAAGTTTATAAAACATGCACTTTGACACTATACAAATTGAACAATTATAAATATTGTCAAAGATAGCTACATATGCTTGTAACCAAGAACTAAAATTTAAGGGATGGGGTAGCCTCTTTACAGCTAGAGGCAAGAGTAGAGCAAGAACTAAAATTTAAGGGATGGGGTGGCCTCTTTGCGGGTAGAAAGGGTCGAACTAGAAAGGTATGGACAAGTTTGTATTTTTTATTTTGATGGTGTCACTTTTGATCCGCTCATGCGATGTTTTAGGCCCTGTGCCTCAATTATCAAAAGATATATGTGTGTAGTCAAGAATGATTGTATACAAATAGGTCGAATTAGTTTGGGACCAGATAAAAGCCGTTTAGCCCCAATTGTCAGTTTCGAGCTTAGTATAAACCAGTATTGTCTTTTAAAGAAATTATTGACCAAAACTGATCCAAAACGTAAATATGACATATTTCGATTTAAACTGGACTCTTATTGTCATATACCGACTCGCATATATTAAAAAAAAGGCTAATTTCTTGGATACATCCAAATATAGTTATAGATGGTTGTATACATATTTATTCTGTAAAAACTGTACAATTAATACATAAAAACTGTACAGATGTATATGTAAAATTATACATTGAGTTTTGATATGACTGAAATTCTACTAGATGTACATACTAATTTCTTAAACTGTACAATAAACTTACAAAATCTATACTTTTACACTATACAAACTGTACAATTTTATATATAGCTACATATACTTTTAGCCAAAAATGATGGTAAAAAAATGGGGCTTAAAGACAATAAAACCATACTACTCCTATAATATATACATGGTCTTCATATTGAGAGAAAAGGAGTGGACAGCTGCCGAAAACTAAGTTGGTTCAGTTGAGTTTGCTGAAGCTATTTTATAAGGATTATGTTAAGGTTGTCATAATTTGCAATATACTTTGTGAATTCTCATCTCAGCGACTTTAAGGCTCCATATTAACGCTTCTAATGTTAGGTTTTTCTAAATAATGTTGGAAAGAAGATAATTTGAGTATCATGAATGTCTAATAGTATTAATCGAGGGGGAAATGTCTATTAAGTACTTGGGTGTGCCATTGTCCTTCAACAGATTATTATTTGCTTATTAAACCCCCTTTATTGAAGAAAATGAATAATATAACTTAGAATTGGTGCAGACAGAAACATTGCTATGCATGTACGGTTATACTATAACTAAGAATGTATATAACATCATTGTTCGAAATAATTTTTCAGAGATAAAAAGATGTTACACCAAAGTCTCTTGTGTTAGTTTTTTTGTGTGATGAAGACATGACTAAGAGATATGAACCCATTGCATTAAGTGGCGTTTGTCAACCGATAACAGCTGAAGATGGCTTTAAAAGGTTTGGCTTGTCCACGAAGATTTTTTTAACTACAACTTCAAAGCAACAACATTGCTCTTAGTTGGTGTCATGGTATCTTTTTTGTTTTGATAGTTTACGATAGTGGGTAGGTTTTGAATCCAAGACCTTTGATTATAGGATACCACTCCTCTACCGACCAAGCCACGAGGTGTCATGGTATCTGCTTCAACAGGAGAACGATTGAGCGGTTAATTCTAAAGCTGCAAGTATATGGTGAACTCTACTCAAAGTAAGAGAAGTAATTGTTATGAAGTGAGGTTTAGTTTGGCAAAATGGTCATAGATGCAGGGGTAAATTGGACATAGATGTTGTATATGAACAGTTCCATATGTATCAAACAATGAATTCATATTTAATTATTGTGAAATATCATATATTTTCTCTAGGTCAAGGATTGTGTTTTTCAATGAACTGTAACACCCCTCATGAAGGGTATTTCCAGCTGTACAAGGACAAACAAATGGTAGGTGAACCACCTACCAAACCTTCACCAAACTTCATTGACTTAGGTGGATGTTGTGAGCCAAACCTTTGCTATAAATAAGAGCATTGGAAGAGCTCTCAAACACAACAAAAATCAGTGAAAAACCAGTAGAGTTTAGTAGCTCTATGAGAGAGTTAGTTTAAGAGGTTTTTGTATAAGAGTTGGTTATACTCTTGTAATTCTATTCTTGTGAGTAATAGAAGGTTGTTTCCTCTTAAATATTATCAAGTGTTCGTGAGAAACACAACAAGTGGTATCAGAGCTCGAGGTGGTGTTCAGAAGATTTATTTTTGAATTATTTTTATTTTTAGCCAAAAACATCTTGTCTCCAAATCAAATTCTGGGCACAGCACTAGAAAGGTCTCGTTTCAAGGATTCCTAAAATAATTTTTCCAGAATTTTTTGACATCGGGAAGGTCCTCAAATCGCCGGTCAAAGTTGAGGTCAAACCTGCCTGAATAGTAAACAAAAAAAACCAGTCGGGAGGTTGAAGACAACCGAGTCATCGCCATGTCAGCGACACATCAGCTTTTTTGTGCCACAGTGACGTGGTAGTCCATGTCATCATCCCAGTCAGCATCCATGTCAGCACCACATCAGTGCCACGTCGGCACCCCTGCTGCCACATAACGCCACGTCATCAAGTAGGCATTCTTTGTTTTGCCACGTGTCACTTCCTTCTATATCATCGTTTTGGTCCAGAAAAGGTCTATCCTTCCATTTTTGATCGTTCCGGACGCAACGGTGCACTCCGTTTTGTCAAATTATGCTCCTAAAATTTGATAAAGTATAAATCAATTCAAAATGGCAGTAGAAGACTCGTCATCTTGGAGCCATGGAGCTATGCTCAAACTGACCTCTACAAACTATACACTTTGGAGACCTCGGATGGAAGATCTCCTTAGCTGCAAAGATTTGTACGATCCAATTGAGCTTCAAGGTACGAATCCTGAGCCCGCTAAAGAAAAAGAATGGAAGGAAATGAATAGAAAAACGATCGGTCAAATCCGTTAGTGGATCGATCATAGTGTCTTCCATCATGTTTCTGAGGAGACTGATGCATATACACTCTGGAAGAAGTTGAAGGATATGTATCAGCCCAAGACAGCTCGGAACAAAGCTTTACTAATGAGGCGATTAGTAAATCTGAAGCTACGGAGCGGGAAGTCAGTTGCCGAGCATGCCAGTGATTTTCAAAGCTTGTTAAACCAATTAACATCAGTTGAATTCAACCTTGGATGAAGTGCAGGCTCTCCTACTTCTTAGTTCACTCCCTGACAGCTGGGAAACACTTGTTATCACCCTTGGAAATTCAGCTCCTAATAGTACACTTACCATGGGAATGGTAAAAGAAGCCTTTCAATGAAGAGGCCAGGAGAAATGATACAAGTTCAGACCAGACAGAACCTTGTCACTGAACACCGAGAGATCACATGGAAGAAATCAAGGCAAATGGAGAGGCCGAAGCAAGAGCAGAGGTAAATCAACAGATGGAAGAAAGGCCGCTTATAGTTGTTATCATTGTGACTTAGAAGGCCACATGAAGAAGAATTACAGGAAACTATTACGAGAACAGAAACAGAATAGCAAGCAATCAACGGAGAAGAATGAAGACACACTTGTCACTGTCACAGGGAAGTAGCATTATGCTCAAGTAAGGAGGAGGTATGTCTTCATAAAGCAACTCAAGATGTTGAGTGGATTGTTGATACTGCAGCATCTTACCATGTCACTCCACACAAAGACGCCTTCACAACGTACAAAGGTGGAGACTTTGGCATTGTAAAGATGGGAAACACCAGTTTTTCTGAGATTAAAGGGATTGGTGACATTCAAGTAAAAACGAATGTTGGGAATACTATCACACTGAAGGATGTGCGATATGTACCAGATTTTCGGCTCAAGCTACTTTCAGGTTCAGCTTTTGACAAGCAAGGCTATGACAGTTTTTTCAGCAATGGCACATGGAAGATGTCAAGAGGTTCCTTGGTTCGCCCGAGGACATACATGTGGTACTCTTTACAAGACACATATGAAAATATGTGAGAGCAGCCTCAATGTTGTGGAAGGTGAGAAGTCTCAAAATCTATGGCATCGGAGACTCGGACATATGAGTGAGAAGGGCTTGTCTACCTTAATAAAAAAGGAGCTTATCACAATTGCCAAGGATGCTACATTAGATCCTTCCAGGCACTGTCTATTTGGTAATCAACATCGCATTTCATTTCATTCATCATCATCAGGAAATCAGAGTTGTTGAGTCTGGTACACTCTGACGTTTGTGGTCCCATGGAGGTTGAATCTCTTGGTGGCAACAAGTATATCCTAACCTTTATTGATGATGCTTCTTGAAAGGTGTGGGTGTATTTCTTAAAAAGAAAAGACCAAGTTTTGGATTATTTCAAGGAGTTTCACACTATGGTAGAGCGTGAAACGGAAATGAAGCAAAAGTGTCTCCGCTCAGATAATGGAGGCGAGTACACATCCAAAGAGTTCAAAATCTATTGCAAGGGACACGACATTCGACATCAGAAAACGGTTCCTCGCACCCCACAACATAATGGTGTAGCCGAAAGGATGAATAGAACTATCATGGAGAAGGTCCAGAGTATGATGAGCATGTCAAAATTACCAAAGCCATTCTGGGGAGAAGCTATTTGTGCTGCCTGCTACCTGATCAATAGATCACCATCAGTCCCGCTGAATTTTGAGATTCCGGAGAAAGTATGGTCAAGTAAGAATCCATCTTATTCACATTTGAAAGTGTTTGGATGTTTAGCCTTTGTACATGTACCCAAGGAGCTCAGGCAGAAGCTAGATGCAAGAACTACTCCATGCATCTTCATAGGCTATGGGGATGAAGAATTTGGATACAGGTTATGGGACTTAAAGGCGAAGAAGGTTATTAGAAGCAGGGACGTTGTGTTCCATGAAAACCAGATGATAAAAGACATTGAGGAGCCCTCAGTGTCTACTCAATCAAAGTCTAGTGCCCAAGATATTTTCCCTGATCCAGCACCTATCCAATCAGCCACGGAGATGATGAGGTCAAGTAAAGTACCAGAAGCAGAACAGGAGGAAGAAGAAGAGAATATTGAGCAGGGGGAGACTCAATCCTCTCCACCAGAAGTTGCGGGACCATCACAAGAGGAAGATGATGAGGCACTTCCTGAAATTCAGAGTCCACAGGTTCGAAGATCTGAACGTGGAAAAATTCCGTCAACCAGATATCCAGATTCAGAGTATATTCTACTTACAAGATGGGGAGCCAAAAATTTCCAGGAAGCTGTATCTCATCAAGATAACAGTAAATGGAAGGGTGCAATGCAAGATGAGATTGATTCCTTGCTGAAAAATCACACGTACGAGTTGGTTGAGCTTCCAAAAGGAAAGAGGGCACTGAAGAACAAATGGGTATTCAAACTCAAGAAAGATAGCTGCGGAAAGGTGGTGAAACATAAAGCCCGGTTGGTGGTCAAAGGATTTCTTCAGAAGAAAGGAATTGACTTTGACGAGATATTTTCACCAGTTGTGAAAATGGCTTCAATCCGTATCATTCTTGGATTGGTGGCCAACTTGGATTTAGAGCTTGAGCAGATGGATGTAAAAACAGCATTTCTCCATGGTGATTTACATGAAGAAATCTACATGGAACAGCCAGAAGGTTTTCAGGTTCCAGGGAAAGAGAACCTCGTTTGCAAGCTGAAGAAGAGTCTGTACGGTCTTAAGCAAGCGCCCAGGCAGTGGTACAAGAAGTTTGACTCATTCATGAAGAGTCAAGACTACAAGAGAACTGCTGCAGACCAGTGTGTTTACATCCAGAGATTTCGAGATGGAAATTTTGTTGCACTACTACTATATGTAGATGACATGTTAATCGTTGGACACGATGCAACAAAAATAAGCCAACTAAGAAGGAGCTCTCCAAGTACTTTGATATGAAAGACTTGGGACCAGCTCAATAGATATTGGGGATGCATATAATTCGACACAGGAAAAATCACAGGTTATGGTTATCTCAGGAGAAGTATGTTGAACGAATACTCGACAGGTTCAACATGGACCAAGCCAAACCAGTTAGCATTCCTTTGGGAAACCATTTCAAGCTGAGCAGAAGATTGTGTCCCTCATCCAAGAACAAGATAGAGGAGATGTCAAAGGTACCATACTCTTCTACAGTAGGAAGTCTAATGTATGCTATGGTTTGTACAAGGCCAGATATTGCTCACGCAGTTGGATTTGTGAGCCGATACCTTTCAAATCTTGGAAGGGAACATTGGGAAGCAGTTAAGTGGATTCTCATATACCTCAAGGGTACATCAAAGATGTGCTTATGCTACAAAGCCGCTGAACCAGTCTTGGAAAGCTATACAGATTCAGATATGGCTGGAGATCTTGATGGAAGAAAATCTACATCAGGATTCGTTTACACTTTTGCAGGGGGAGCTGTGTCATGGCAGTTAAGATTACAAAAGTGTGTTGCTTTATCCACAACAGAAGCTGAGTATATCACAATAGCAGAAGCGGGTAAAGAAATGTTATGGCTAAAACGGGTTCTAGAAGAATTAGAAATCAAACAGAAAGAGTACAAGATACATTGTGACAGTCAGAGTGCTCTAGATTTGAGCAAGAACCCAATGTATCATTCCCGTACAAAGCATATCGACACTCGTTATCATTGGATACGAGAAGTGATGGACAAACAACTATTGAGACTAGCGAAGATCCACACGAATGAGAATCCTGCAGACATGTTAACAAAGATGGTTCCTCGAGAGAAGCTACAGTTATGCAGAGACATAATTGGGGTGGATTGTAGATGACAATCGATTCAGATGCAGCTGGAGGGGGAGAATTGAAGGGTATTTTCAGCTGTACAAGGACAAATAAATGGTAGGTGAACCACCTACCAAACCCTCACCAAACCTTCACCAAACTTCATTGAATTAGGTGGATGTTGTGAGCCAAACCTTTGCTATAAATAAGAGAATTGGAAGAGCTCTCAAACACAACAAAAATCAGAGAAAAACCAGTAGAGTTTAGTAGCTCCATGAGAGAGTTAGTTTAAGAGGTTTTTGTATAAGAGTTGGTTATACTTTTGTAATTCTATTCTTGTGAGTAATAGAAGGTTGTTTCCTCTTAAATATTATCAAGTGTTCGTGAGAAACACAACACCTGCCACGTCGAGATGTGAGGAGACGGTTAAACTGTTTATAATAGTATGTTATGGGAGTAATGCTGTAAAATTGCAATTTCTCTTTTTGGGCTAATGGTCCAAAAAGGACTAATTTTGTTCATGTGTTTGGAATGGGCCAAAAGTAGTTCAACCAATCAAATATAATTTTCGGACCTTCTACCAAAAAATTTTGTCTTCATATTTTTGTCTATTTGTTTGTACGGTAAAGAAAATGAATCACTGGTCAACAGTTATCGGTCAATGTTTAATGGTTATCCGCCACTGGTCATCAATTGTCAACTAATATCCACTGATCAATGATCATTTGTCAATGACCACCAATTACCCATCAATTAGTATGGGGAGGGAAAATATCATTCTCTTACACAAGGCCAAGAATCAAGTGAAAGAGATTTAGAGTAATTCATTCTTTTTTTTCTTCTTAAAATAAGAACAACGGCCTAAACAAACAACCATAAACAAAATGAATATGTTTGTAAAGAATACACCAAAGTGAATTGCCACTAATTGTTTTAGTAAACAAAGATTGTCATGATTTATTTTACAGAAAAATCATGATCATTAGTTAACCGTTAGTCAACTACCAAATGTTTCAAATGTGCATCATGGTAGTTTTGCATGCTAAAACAACTCATCCACCGCAAGAAACATCCTTTTTGAAAACGTTGAAATTTATATGCTAGCCTAGAAAATTAACACGAAATATATAGTACTGAAAGTACAAAAATATATTCCATCTGGGGAGCATTAATTTTCTTCACAGTGAACACAGATGATGGTATGGTTCCTAAGCTGCGTAGACGTGATGCTCTTTTTAGTAAGAGCATAATCCCAATAGGGCAGTGCTTATGTCCATTGTATGATGAAGCTACGGAAACTACAAAACACATAAACTTTTTACGTAATCATTCGAGTACTATATAGGCAGCAATAATTAGAAGGTGGCAAGTTAATGTCGATCCCTTTCCCAATGCCGTAAGTGGCATGGGAGGGAAGATTCATAGGGTGTGGATGTCTTCATCAGCATCAAATATTCGGTGTGGCCACAATGAACGAGTGTTCCAACTGGTGGAATTTCAATCAGAGTCAATCATGGGGGATGTGTGGCAATAGTCTAAGAAGTGGTGGGAAGAATTCTGATCTCGATGGAGCTATTTATAGTTTTAGAGTCCATAAAAGATATGATTATTGGGCTGGTATAATAGGATAGAAGAAGTAGACAGTCTAGCTGTACCACAAGGGATTAATCTAGACACTAGAATGTACTCTTTAATTCTTACCAAGATTTTTCTCTTTAAGTTTTGCCTAGTAAAATTTTAACAATAAATACAAAAAACAACTTGCTCGGGGTGCCCTTTTCATGAATTTGTGTGGGTCTCATACGAGTTCCAAATCCATGGGCTTTGCATAGGCCCACAGTGTAACAATTTGACAATATTATTACAAAATTTCATCCATTTCTGACACTGTTTAATCATCACGCAAACTAAACAGAAATTGGAAAAAACCATCAAGTTTTTATAAATACAAAAACAACTTACTCTTGTGCCCTTTTCTTAGATTAGTGTGGGTCTCATATGAGCTCGAATCGCATGGGCATTGGCATAGGTCCAAAGTGTAACAATTGGGCAACATTATTACAAATTTTCATCCATTTTCGAGACCATTTAAGCATCGCAAAAGCACAAATTGAACAGAAGTTGCAAAACCATCATGTTTTTATAAATACATAAAACAACTTACTTTGGTGCCCTTTTCATGAATTTGCGTGGATATCATATGAGCTTGAAGCGCATGGGCAATGGCATAGGTCCTAAGTGTAACAATTTGGCAACATTATTACAAAATTTCATCCATTTTCAAGACCGTTTAAGCATCACACAAACTGAACAAAAATTGGAAAAAACCATCATGTTTTTATAAATATAGAAAATAACTTACTCTGGTGCCCTTTTCATCAATTTGTGTGGTCTCGTATTAGTTCAAAACGCATGGGAATTGGCATAGGTCCGGAGTGTTACAATTT
The DNA here is from genome assembly GCA_023374045.1 of Limonium bicolor. Lineage (NCBI taxonomy): Eukaryota > Viridiplantae > Streptophyta > Magnoliopsida > Caryophyllales > Plumbaginaceae > Limonium > Limonium bicolor. The sequence goes on along the minus strand of CM041776.1, from coordinate 342,015,253 downwards.
GGTAACATTATTACAAAGTTTCATCCATTTTCTTGACCGTTTAAACATCACACAAACTGATAGAAAATTGGGAGAAACCATTATGTTTTATATATATATATAGAAAGCTTAACATTAACATAGGACCCACTCAACGAATCCAAGATCCACATCTATCCGATGAGTTCCTCACTAATCTTAGCAGCATGCGCTGATCCTCTAGCTTGTTGTTCTGCATCGGTGTTTGGTTTGACTGTGGTATCTGCTCCGGCAAATCAATTCGTTCCTCAACGCGCAGGTCATGATGATATGAGATTAGTGTATGGGGAGATTGTGTCATGGCTTGTGCCGCAACAGGATACGCCATCTGCTGTGAACTTTGAGCGGGAAGTGCATGCTTAACCTCGGCACATCCGACAGGCGGAAATTCCAATCCATCTTCAGTGGATCATCAGACATAAGGGAGGTACCTGGCGTGCCACCGATATTAGATATGTGTTGCTCAAACATAATTGGAGTCTATTGTACCGGGGTGTAGCCTTCAGTTTGGTGAGCAGAGGAACCAAAGTCTGGTACACCAGTTTGAAGCTCCAGGTAGTGTGAGCGTGTGACATCCAGAGGTTGTTGTTGAACCACTATCATTTGTCCCTAACCGACAACTTCTTCAAACTGCTAATGATGATCTTCAAACTCCTGCATGGAAGGGTAAGTGTGACCAAGGAGATGTCGTGGGCATAACTCGCTATGTCTCTTTCTGCGCACTTCCCTTTGTTGGCGCATTGTCTGCAATAGCTTCACAATTTTACTGAAACACCTGAAAAGCAGGTGGTGGGATGACACTCTCTTCCAGTTGCTCATACCTGTACAACATGTGCTATGTCTAGTCTGCTTAACAACATATGTCTCATATTGAATGCTATCAGTGTCTTACGACATATACTAGAATTGTTGTACAGCTTGTCCCTAGAAAAAAAGGTTACATCTGAAGAAATTATATTCATTACTACCTCCATCCCACCAAGATTGTCCAGTTTATTGTTTAAGCATGTTGTTTGAATCAAGATTTAACATATAAGATAAAGTAATCTTATAAATTTAAACTATGCAATTGATTCCTTATTTGATAAATTGTATCTTGACAAATTTAGTTTTATAAAATTATTTAATCTTATATGTTAAATATTGAAGTTGAAAAACATACAAAAATAAACAGGACAATCCTAGTAGGATGTAGGTAGTACGAACTAGTATGAGAGATAAGAATGGTATTTAGCTTATTATGCCAGTATTGCATTTCTTCGGGATTTCAGTGTAAACTAACGAAGGTTGTGTTGGGAGTACCATCTCATATGAATGGATTGAGGTCTGAGCGGCCGTGACACCGGATATGTGTGTAGTGAAATGCGACGGTTCTCTCTACTGTGCGATTGAGACTTTTGGATGGATAAGCATTGAGAGTGTGACTATATTGATAGACAGTGGATGCAGTTTACAATCACTCAAGGGACATATATATATATATATATATATCCACATTTGTCAAACGCAACCCTCGACTTTGTAAAAGATTCACATTTGGAAAATATGGTTCTGACATAGTTGGTCAAATCCAAAAGAGCCGCATTTGCCAAATACGGTTATTTAACAAAATGATGAGCCACGTTTGAAAAATGTGATTGTTTGACAAATATTGTCATTGACCCAGAAATGATTTGTGACTCTGTCCAGTAATGGCCCAGATTGAATTATTGGATGCTTTTGCCAAGCTTGCTCAATTGTTAATCGGCTGAGAGTGGGAGCTTTTTTTAAAGGATATCATTGTGGCTAGTGATAGCTTGTACAGAAGCCTATAATGTACAGAGGGGGACGTGAGAAGACAGGGTGCGATAGGATATAGCTACAAAAACAATTAATTATGAAATGAGGAGATGGACTATATCACGTAGGTACCACAAAGCTTGCAGGCTTTGACGGTGATTTGTGTGGAATTTCTTTCATTGTGTGAGGCGTGGACACTGAGGGAGAAAAGAGGATCTGCTACCACTTATTAGAAACCACAAACACTCGAAAGAAATGAAGACTGATTTACATGGTAGAATTGGTGATTATGTGAGCGGGTCTATTTACTGCTTGGATTGTATTACAATTATATAAGATAAACTAGTTAAATACTAGCAACTACCTACCAATTTGGACTAAAGCTAGCAGATGGAAAATAGGATACAAGCTTAATGGTAAAGATGACCTACTCTTCTTCAAATAAATAGGAAACTCTAGCACTAAATAAAATAGGAAAAAATGTGACTAAATAGAAAATACAAATTTAGGATTAATATTTTAACACAAGCCACCCAAAATCGGTGTTGTAAATGTCTTTTGGATCACGGAACTCACTTTGCCTTTTGCAACGGCCAAAGTCTTGGAGACTTGTGGCAAATTCTTTATTTGGTCAATAAGGACTCTATTAGGAGGCCAACTTACTCCTGATTTCAAGTTTGAGGATTGTCTCCTAGCGGGAATTGAGGAGAGTGTAGAACTCTTGGTTTTGATAATAATGGAATCACAAGTAGCCGGCCTAAGAACGGGGACTGGAACTAGAAAAAGTGTTGGAATTAATTCATCTCACTCTCTCTGTTAGTATTCCCTGTCATTAGCACCATTAGTTTCTATCTCCACTTTATGTTTTATATAAGCCATAACCTATTCTATGTAAGTTAGTAAGTCAGAATTATTCCTCTTCAATATAGTACTCTCTTTCATTCTTTTCTATTCTTTGCTTCTTCTAACAATGGCACATAGGCTTGATGAAATGGTATCAGAGCTACTCGGGCTCTTAGATTGATCTCTGGTTTAGATTGATAATTAACAATCAAGAAGTTGGAAGAAAACAAAGAAGTGGATGGGGCAGAATCTGTTCAAGAACCGGTGAAGATGAAACCCTCAGTCAACTTAGTATGGTAGATATTACCGATCCACTGTTCTTATACCCAGAGGACAGCCTGAATCTTCTTCTTACACCTACAAAATTGGACGGGATAGGATTTACATCATGGAAAAGGTTGTCATGATAGCTCTAAAGATGAAGCAGAAGTACGACATGATGGACGGAACAATTCAATAACCAAAAATCACGTCGGAAAGGTATGTCCAATGGGATCGCTGTAATAACACTGTTATGGCATGGATTCTAGCATCTTTGGACAAGGATATAGCAGAAAGTGTTTTCTATTGTGAAACTGCTGGAGATATCTGGGTCAATCTTCACTAGCGTTTAGCCCGACCCCTTCATCACAGAGATCTATGCCATCGAAGAAGAGTTTATTTCTCTCAAACAAGATTCAGACATCATTTTGTTAGTATTTATTGATCCTATTATTTCTAGCCCGGTTAATTATTTGAGTGCATATGGTTATTTGCTTGTCACTGTATTAGGATAAAAGTACTAGGTTAGTCGTTTATTCTGTGTGGTTCTTAGCAGAGAAGAGTGAGAGTTAGTAACTTGTTTTCTTTTCTCTGTAAGCAAACACCAGAAGGTTGAACGTTTCTTCTCAACCCTTCCAATAGAGCGAATAACACTTTCTTCGATTATCTTCCTTGCTTCAATGTTCCTCTTGCTCAAATCAGATTGCCCGCTTTTATCATGGTATCAGAGCACCGATTATGTGCCTCTTGATTTTTCGCTCCTTCGTTGATTTACCATCTCAGCGATAATCGCCTTGCCACCGATTTCGTTTCTTGAAGAACTGCAAAAATGGCGAACGAAGCACCAGGCAACAATGTCCATTCCTCAGGTGATAACCCCAACCCTTCCGCAAGCTTCACCACTAAAGTTGGGGATCCACTTTACCTAGCCAGCGGAGATAACCCGGGTCTAATTCTTGCGAACAAATTCGATGGTCAAGGGTTTGCGTGCTGGAAAATGCAAACCACTCTCGCGCTGGGATCCAAGAACAAGATGGGGTTTCTGGATGGAACCTTGAAGAAGCCCACCGAAAACGCTGCCGAGATCCAAGCTTGGAATAGTTGCGACTCCATGGTGCGGTCATGGTTACAGATGGCTCTGGAAAAGAAGATAGGAGAAAGCATTCTTTTCGCACCTTCCGCCGCCCAAGCTTGGAAGCAGCTGTGTGGAAGATGGGAGCATTCAGACGCGACTCGCATCTATGACCTAGAACACCGCCTGGCCACGGCAATCCAAGGAAGCGAGTCCATTTTTGATTACTTCACAAGGGTCAAGAAGCTATGGGGCGAAATCGACGCCACTGACATAGTTCCAAACTGCTCCTGTAATTCTTGTACCAGCAAAGCATCTGAGAAATTTGTTGAGTATGTTCGACAGAGGAGATTGATAAAGTTCCTTATGGGTTTAAATGAGCGCTTCAGTGTGATTAGAGGGAACATACTCATGATGTCTCCTCTACCAAGCATCTACCAAGTCTTCTCCCTCCTTGTTCAAGATGAACGATAAAAGCATCTTACCAGTCCAAATGAAGTGAACTCGTTGTCTTTCTCGGTTGAGCAGAACAAGAAATCAGGAGCAAGATTCATGGCTCAAAACCCTAGGCGCACTAATCTCCAGTGTACACATTGCAACAAAATGGGGCACACAGAGGAGCGATGCTACCAGAAGATTGGGTTTCCCCCGAATTAGAGAAACAACAAAACAAGAAGAAGTAGTGTGAATGCCGCTGGAACCCTAGATGGAAAAGATGAAGATCCAAAGATGGCCACAAGAGATCCATTTGGAGGAATCCTGTCCCAGGAACAAATGAACAAACTCTATGACTACATGAGCAAAACCAATCCAAATAAGGAGGGCCAAGCTCCTGATGCTCCTCAAGGTGGATTTGTTGGTAACGATTTCTGCCCTAAAACTATTTTAACATGCATAAAGGTTCCCTACAATAACATTCGCACTGCTCATGTTAATTATGATACAGAACGCAAGTCCTGCTCAAATTTGTGTTTAACTTGCATGAAAAATCATTCTGTCGAATCTTGTGTGACTTGCATAAACAAGGATTCCTTGATCTGTTCTCAATGTAATAATTATTTTATTGGCCAAACAGAAAGAAAGATCAAAACTAAGAAAAACTGGTAACTCACTCAATACTGAAAAACAAGTTGTTTTTGAACCCACTGACTGGATTTTAGACTCAGGTGCTTCAGACCACATGTGTGGAGATCTGAAGCTCTTCGATAGTTATAATATCCTTATAAACTGTCACACAGTGGGGATGCCAGATGGGCACCCCCAAATTGTAAAGATAATTGGTGATATAAAAATCAATTCTCTGATTACTCTAAGAAATGTTCTTCATGTGCACGCTTTCAAATTCAATCTCATATCTGTTAGTAAATTAACTGAGTCATTAAAAGGAAGCTTTATTTTTTATTCTCAATCATGTTTTTATCAGGACTCTGAGAAGAAATATCCGGTCAAAATTGGGAGTTTCAGACGTGGTCTTTATATCCTGGATTGTGAATGTGATAAGTGGTGAAATAGTGCTCTCTCAAGGTCTTTATTCACCGTCATTTTCTTTGGCGCATGACTTATTTCACCACTTTATGGAGTATTTTTGTGTTTATTAGTGATCTTATACCTTTGGCATATTCAAATAGGTAAATACTCATTTGTGTACATTTTGAGAGCTTAATATGAGAATGCATCAATGTTCGAGCACCTCGGGAAGGATGTCAAGCCAACGAGAAGCATCAGGAGAATTCCGGCACAAAAGAAGGACATTTCAGGGCCGACCGACCTTACCAAGTCCGGTCCGACTCTGCCCAAGCCGTCCCAAACACACTGGAATCGACCGACTTTGCGACCGGACTTGCAAGGTCGGTCGAGCTTTAAAACCTGTCACGTGCTTCCGTCTAAGAGAGTCCGACCGACCTTGCAAGGTCGGTCGGACGGAATTTTTACCCAGAATCTTCTGTTAAAAGGCTACATTTTGGGGCTTCCTTCCCCATAATCCAAGACACACGACTCCAGCCTGAAACAAGAGAATGAGAGGTGAAAATAGAGGAGAAAAGAAGAGAAGAAAGGAGGAAGAAGAAAGTGAAGATTTCTACCTCCATTGAAGCTTGGGAGCTCCTCTAATGGCTAATTCTCCCTTCTTCTTGCTCTTTCCTTTAGCTATGGCTGAGTAGTTCCATTTGTATCCTAGGATGATGGTTTGAACCCATTTTGCTCATTGAATGCTAGAAACCTAACTCATTTATTACTCTCGTTCTATTCCCTTCAATATCAATCAATGCACTAAATTGATCTCTTATTGCATTTATGGTGGTTTCATTCAATATTTGAGCTTGAGTTTGCAACTAGACCAAGAAGGGAGTAAACCCTAACTTTTGCTTTCTTGATTTTGGAAGTGAATGCTTAGGGCTATTGATTAAGAGTGCTTGCTTAATGCTATTTGATGACTTGAACCTCCTTTAATTAAGGGGTTAGATTATTTAGGTAAGAATTGGATTTCCCATGATTTGGGGATTCATGAGCTAAACTCTAATAGGCTTTGAGATGATGAGTTATGGTTTTGAAGTTCTTTGAGTGAATTAGGTGATTCCCACTATCCTAGGGTACTCTCCCCATCCATTCCATACACAAACATTTTACTGTTTTTATTGCATTTCAGTTAACAAACAACCAAGCTTGCCTTTGGCTAAACCCCCATTTTACAGTTTATTCGCACTTAACTATTATACCGAAGCTTGGGATTTAGAAACCAATTTCCTTGTGGATACGACACTTGTTTTATTGCAACGAATTGGGTGCACTTGCCCATTTTAGCTAGGTTTAATTATCATGTGTGTATTTTTCCCAACAAGTTTATGGTGTCGTTGTCGGGGAAATTGATTATTCAATTTCCCTTGGTTCGGTACTTTAGTTTTTGTGCATTTAGTACTTTTATCTATTTTATTTCATTTGTGGTATTTGTGTTTTTAGTTGTTGTCTATATTTTTACATTTCCTTCTACTTAAGAGCATTTGGTGTTGGTGCGGTTTAGGTACCTTCTGTTTTCTCGGTGTATGCCAAACACTCGAGCCAAAGGATCTCCACTTGTTAGTCCGAGACCCGAGCTCGAGCGCTCATTATTGAGAGCTATCTGAACTGTGAAAAATTCAATCATGGCTGATCTAGACCAACACGGGGGTTTAGAAGAAAACGAAAACCCACAACAAATGGCTCTCAAAGACTACAACCAGCCGGACACCGATGGGAGACCTTCGACCATAGTCCTACCGGAGTTGACGCCTCTAGAGGCCGGACAATGGGTGTTCAAGACCCACTACATAACTGCTGTTCGGGACTTAGGAAAATTCAGTGGAGCACATCCTGATGAAGCTCCCAACCACCTAAGTCAATTCCTCGACTTTTGCAACTCATTTGGTAGAACTGGAAACGTTGGTGAGAGGATACGCCTGCAGCTCTTCCCTCACTCACTGTCCGACGCTGCATCAAGGTGGTATAGGAGCTTACCGTCAAAATCAATCCATACTTGGGCACAGATGGCTCAAAAAGTTCTTGCCAAGTATTACCCCACCAGTAGAACGAGGCAATTAATTGGAGAGATCAATACCTTTTTCCAAGAGCCGGGAGAGATGTTATACGATGCATGGGATAGATTCAATGACATGTTGATGAATTGTTCCCACCACTGTTTGGACGACCAATCACTATGTCTATCTTTTTTCAACGGTCTCGACGACTGGAATAGGCTACTTGTGAACTCCACAGCTGGATGAAGGTTTATGACTAAGTCACCTCAAGAGGGGATGGAACTCCTAGAGGTGATGACTAGTAACACAAGGCAATGGTCTAAGCCAAAGGGGAGAGCACCAAGAGCAGCTGGTCTCTTACATGTTGAGCCCACCGACCACCTTTCCACTCAACTATCTTCACTCACTAAGATGGTGGAGAAGCTAGCTATAGCTCAAAAAGAAACAACAAAGTCTATAGCTTCTTCATCATCACCCTCTCCATCTACCTCTACTTCAATCCAAGAGGGGTGTGCAATTTGTGTGGGTCCTCATGAGACCCACTTTTGTGAAGGCAAGGTTTATGCCGATCCACATGAGGATGTAAACTTTGTAGGCAACCGCCCCGGATACAACTACAACCAACAAAACGCCCCATGGAGGAACCATCCAAACTTCTCATGGAGAAATAATGACCAAACCCAAGGGGGAGCTAGCAATGCTTCCAACAATCCCACGGGCTACCGGTCACAAGGGTCGTCTCAAATGTCCAACCCACAAATGGGTTACCGACCACAAGGAGCACCTCCGGGCTTTCAATAACAATAACACCAACCACATCAACAACCTTCCCCATCCACGGATGCCAATGCCAAGCTAAGAGACATGATGAAAAATCTTGTCTCGGCGGTGCACAATAAAGCAGCTGATTTGGATGCTTTTAAAGCAAGCCAAGACGCCACCAACAAAAGGGTTGAAGCCCAACTTGAAAGCATCTCCCAACAGCTTGCTCAAAGACAACCGGGTGTTCTTCCATGCCAAGCCAAGCCCAATCCACGAGAGCAAGCAAAAGCGGTGACACTAAGGAGTGGGAGACTCCTTGATCCGTCATGCTCACATGAGGACATGGAGTCCCAAGAAGATGAAGCTCAAGAAGAAGAGCAAGAGATTGTTGAGGAACCACCACCCCCACCTAAGGAAGTTTCCACAGAGAAGGGGTCTCCTGAACCTTCTACTTCTACTACTCTTGCAAAACATCTTCCCCCTCTTCCCTTTCCCAATAGACTGAAAAAGAAAAATTTGGATGAATAATTTGGGAAGTTTCTAAGAATTTTCAAGAAATTAACAATTAACATTCATTTTTCGGATGCTTTGAAACAGATGCCGATTTTTGCTAAGTTCATGAAGGACATCATAGCAAACAAGAGATCGCTGGAGGAAGCGGAAACCGTTCACCTCACCGAAGAAGTTTCAGCGGTTCTACAAAGAAGCCTACCTCCAAAGCTTGGAGATCCTGGTTTACCTATCATTCCTTGCTTTATTGATGAAATTGACCGCGGTAGTGGGTTATGTGATTTAGGTGCTAGTATAAATCTTATGCCTCTCTCCACTTTTAATAAGCTTGGAATTGGTAAATGCACTCCCACTCCCATGCAATTGCAATTAGTGGATAGATCTTTGGTTATCCCTAAAGGGAAGGTAGGGGACTTGGTAGTAACTGTTGATACATTTGTTTTCCCAGCTGATTTCATTGTGATAGATATGGAAGAAGACCAGAGAGTGCCACTAATTTTGGGCAGACCTTTCATGAGAACTGCTAGGGCCCTTATAGATGTGGAGAAAGGCAAAATAATTCTGCGACTTCATGATGAAAAATTAGAATTTGACATGTCTAAAGTAGTGAAGAGAACGTCACAGGCTGAGGCTATTTTTGCTATAGATGTCATAGATTCAATTGTGCAGGATCACTCTCTCTCTCTCTTGTTAAATATGATGCCCTTGAATTAGCATTGTTTGAGGCTTGTTTTGAACAGGAATTCCACCCATAAATGATTGAAATGGTGGCTGAGTTGAACAGCAGATTTTCTGGCTATAGACCACGCTATCCGCCACCCGAACCATTAGAACGAGCTGCTCAGAAGCCGTTGCCCTCGGTTGAGAAGCCTCCCACTGTGGAGATGAAACCTCTACCCTCTCATCCTAAATATGCTTATTTGACTGATCTGTGTGTTCTACCTGTTATTATTTCTTCTTCCTTGACAGGTGCACAAGAGGAAAGTCTGATGGGGGTGCTTCGAAACCATAAACGGGCTATCGGGTGGACTATAGCCGACATCAAAGGGATCAGCCCTCATATCTGCACCCACCGGATATTCATGGAAGATGACTACAAGCCGTTGATCCAACCTTAGAGGAGATTAAATCCTAATATGAAGGAGGTTGTCAAAAAGGAAGTTCTTAAACTCTTAGATGCGGGGATTATCTATGCCATCTCCGACAGCAAATGGGTAAGCCCCGTGCAAGTGGTCCCAAAGAAAGGAGGTGTTACCGTCGTCCCCAACGAAAAGGGTGAGCTGGTGTCTCAGAGGACTACCACTGGTTGGAGAGTCTGCATCAACTACCGGAAGCTGAACACCGCCACCAGAAAAGACCACTTCCCTCTCCCCTTCATTGATCAAATGCTCGAGAGGTTGGCGGGACAAGACTATTACTGCTTTCTGGATGGATATTCAGGGTATCTCCAAATCCCTATAGCTCCTGAGGACCAGGAGAAGACGACATTTACATGCCCAAATTGTAACACCCCAACCGCGAATCCTTCCATTCTCCTCTAATCCTTCCCATAATTACCTTACTCGTAGCGGAATACTTACCTACTCCCGGCGGGTGATACAATGCCGTTAACCATCCAAGGTTAACAAGGCTACTACTACTTACCGTATCGGTCTGACGATTAGACTGAATACATACATACTACTTACCTTACAATCCAAATACTTACTTTACAATACCAATTACTTAATTACATTTGATTACCGAGTATACCGAATATATGAATTACATTCCAACACTACTTCCCAAAATGAAGAGTTTATACATCCTCTCCTTACTATTCAATCAAGAATTCAATATCCAAAAAGGTGTACCACATGGTACACCGGCTACTCAAAAGGCCTTAGCCGTGTACAACTCAGTACACCATCCAATCCTACTACTACTCCAAAAAGAATCACATCTTGACCTTAATTTACCTTCACGCCTCGCGGGTACCTGTGGAGTAAAAACATTCCCCCTAGGGGGTCAGCTTACGCTGCATATGATAACCGCATACCCCGCGTACTAGCGAGGGTACGCCAACTATTTGGTCGAGTACATGCGGTTCGTTTCATTCATACATACATACATGCTTATACAATACAATACAATACATTTATTTTACCAAGCATACATACATACACTACATACAAGGGATGCAATACAAGTCATTCATTCATACTTACCATACTCACCGCATCACGGAGATACAATTCTCCAATACATACAAAGGTCTTGTTAGCCTTATTCCACACCCGGGTTAATCGGGTGTTCAATACTTTTACTCCGGGTCAATGACTTACAATAGTCAAGACCAATACAATACAATAATTCTTACATACTTTACTTCCAGTTAAGTCGGTATGACCTCCGGGCAGGGATTACTACATCCCACCACCGGGCTTTAGGGTGGCTCACTAATCCAGGATGCTACCCATTCAAGGGATTTGGTCCAAGGAAAAGATTATAGCCAGGATTCGGTTCCAACCTCTTGTGGTTCCTTATCCTCACGCGTGGCCGAAACTATATCGGGCTTCTACTCATTCCATTTTACTCAATACTCATGTTAGGAGTTAGGTTGTTAGGAATTAGTAGAAGTCCATACTTACTTCCATACATACATACATACACAAGTACTCATACTTACACATACACTTCATTTCCATTCATTCATTTCATGAATTATACAAACTAAATGTTCAAGAGCATAAAACAAGAACAATATAGTTCAAACACAATTAAGTGCAATATAAGTCCGATTCGTGCATTTATCTTATTGGTGATCACATAAGCACACAAATCGGGGTAACCAAGTTAGGATACAGGGCATGAGGAAATCATACCGTTCACCGTCGAATACGTTCTACCGGTTCCCTTGGAGATCAACTATTTGATTCCTATACATACATGAAGTAGTATGATCAATGATCTATTATTGATCTAATTTACTCCCTCATTGATACTTTCAATGTATACTTACTACTTCTTTACATTCATACTTGGTTATAAAACCATTCTTTTCTTTACTACCTCATAAACTTGTTTTCTTACAACTTACTTACTTCCTTACCCTTATTACTTCATCAATGGTGTATTACTACATATAATGCATATAGGTATATAGGCATATATATGTATATATGATTACTATAGTCATATAATTAAAACATTTTTTTTTGTAAGTGTTTGGGCCGTCCGACCCACCGTCCGACCCAACCCTGGGTCGGACCATTCCAGTAGGTTTTCGTCCTCTGAAATTACTCCCGTCCGACCCAGCACTATTCCGTCCGACCCATACCCTCTGGGTCGGACCATTCCAAAAAGTTTCGATTTGTCATCCAAGCCATGTCCGACCCACGTCCGACCCAACCTCTGGGTCGGACGAAGTCAGAAACTTCGATGAAGAAAATTTTTGCCCGTCCGACCCACGTCCGACTCACGGCCCTGGGTCGGACCATTCCAGAAAGATTTCTTGTCGATTATCAAGGCCCGTCCGACCCACGTCCGACTCACGGCTCTGGGTCGGACGGTTCCAGAAAGTTTTACCGTTGTTTTCTCAAGGCCTGTCCGACCCACGTCCGACTCACGGCTCTGGGTCGGACGGTTCCAGAAGGTTTATTTTCGGTCTCCAGGCCTTGTCCGACCCAGCGTCCGATCCAGCTGTGGGTCGGACAGTAGCAGAACTTTGCTACAGGCCTTGTTTTCTTTTCCCAATTTCACCCATTGCTTTCCTATTCTTCCTACATGCATCCTAACATGTTTTAGTACCATTTAGTCACTCTAAATCATGCTAATTCATTCCTTAATACATCACACAATCCTATGTTTATTTATACACTCAATTTCCCCAAGTCTCAACTCAACACTCCCATTGTCTCTTCCCTTATACCTTATGCTACAGATTTTTCCCTCTATTCTTATACTCCAATATCTCCTCATCCAATGCCACTCTTAGCATCTTAAATACATTAGCTCACAACCTAGTTCCATCTCATTTACCAGCCCACTTTCAAATCCGTTACAAGGCACTAATATTCCTCCTAAACTCTCCAAATAATTCTTTTTCTTAAACAACTTAAGTCCTCTCCTTTCTACACAAATTTTGACATGGTCTCCCCTATAATTCTTACTTTTTCCACACATTATTTCAGCTCACAATTCACATTCTCACAACCTGTTTATACAATACACTATACTCACCATTCACACTACTACACACATTAAAGTTCCTGCACACATACACATACTACCCAAGGTTTTCCCAAGCTTTTATTACCCATTTAAAACTTCAAAACTGTTTCAATACCATTCCTCATTATACTTCAACATACTCATTACTCATTATCATACACATTACTTGTTTTTTATACTCCAAAAACTGTTACAACACAATATACAAACTAACTCAAGGTAAGGGTATTTACCTTGTCTTGTTAGTCTTCTTTCTTTCCTTCCCTCTTCTTCTTTTCTTCCCCTTTTCTCTTTGTTCTCGGTTTCAATGGGTTTCACACACAACAAAATGCTTCCAATGAGTAGATGAAGCTCTTGACTAGTGAAAGAACAAGATTTCTAGCCCAAGGAAGAGCCAAAATCGGCTGAAGCAACAAGGAACCAAGAGTTCAAAACTGAAAATCCTTAAAATGCCAATGAGAGCTAGAAAGGAAGGATTTTCGAAATTCTTTTTACCTCAAGATGATAAGGAGGTGAAGGTGCTTCTAATGGTGGACTTGAATCTTCAAATGGTGAATACCCATAAAATCGAAAATGGAGCTTTTGGATTTTTGAAAGGAGGGAAATGTTCTCCTTTGCAAGGGGATTCTAGTGGTATGGTTTTTATAATTTTTGGACAAGTATTGAGCTAGAACAAGAAGAGAGAAGGAGTGGGTTGAATGAGTTTCTCATTTCTCCATGGCCATCGCAGGGGAAGGAGGAAAATCAGAGAAGGAAGAAGGAGGGGGTTACGTGAGAGAGGGGTAGAATAGGAGAGAGAGTGGGTCTTCTTTTTACTTATTTCCTTTGTCTTTTAGTTAATAAGGAAACAATAAAGAGAGTGAGAGTGAGAGGGGAAATCGGATCCCACACCCACACACACACACATTCTTATTTTTATTAGCAAAGTGGACACACTTAGTTTGTTTATTTGTACTCCTACCCCACAACTTACCGGTTGTTACAGTTTCCACTAACCGGTACCCGTTTTCCGGAATTTTCTCGTTTAATTAATTTTATTGGTTCTAAAGCTCCACTAATATTTATTAGTGACTATTTAGTTGACCAAAATTTTTACGAGTCTATTTGACCCGCTTAAAGTCGCGTTTTCCCGGTTTCCTCGAAGAACGCGCTTTAAGGTTCGTTTATGCTTTTAACCCATTTTAAAGGTCCGTTTTCTTCGGGATTTGTTCCCTAGTATTTATTTAAGTGTAATTAAGCTCTTAAAAATATAATTAGCCTGATTAACCACTGTTTTTAATTACGGGGTATTTCACAAATGGGACGTTTGCCTACACCCGGATGCCTTTCGGGCTTTGCAACGCCCCGGTCACATTTCAGAGATGCATGATGGCAATCTTCTTCGACTTCGTAGAAAAAAGCATTGAGATCTTTATGGATGACTTCTTCGTCTTCGGCACCTCCTTCGACACTTGCTTAGACAACCTCGAGGCTATCTTGATCCGGTGTGAGGAGACAAATCTTGTGCTTAATTGGGAAAAATGCCATTTTATGGTAAAAGAAGGAATTGTTTTGGGGCACAAGATCTCTTCAGAAGGTATTGAGGTAGACAAGGCTAAAATTGAAGTAATTGAAAAGCTACCTCCTCCAACATCAGTGAAAGACATTCGAAGCTTCTTGGGTCATGCCGGTTTCTACAGAAGGTTCATAAAAGACTTCTCCAAAATCTCAAAGCCTCTCTGCGACCTCTTGGCCAAGGATGTTAAATTTAAATTCACCGAAGAGTGTCTTAGTACCTTCAACACCCTCAAACAGTGCCTTATATCTACGTCTATCGTGGTCTCCCCCGATTGGAGTTTACCGTTTGAGATCATGTGCGACGCCAACGACTATGCGGTGGGGGCGGTCCTTTGTCAGAAGAAGGAAAAGATATTGAGGAGTATCTACTACGCTAGTAGAACTCTCAATGATGCCCAAAAGAATTACGCCACCACCGAAAAGGAGTTGTTAGCTGTGGTTTTCGCCCTCGACAAGTTCCGATCCTACCTCTTGGGCAGCAAGGTTGTGGTGCACACAAACCACTCAACATTGAAGTACTTGTTCAACAAAGGTGATGCAAAGCCGAGACTTCTCCGATGGATTCTGCTCCTGCAAGAATTCGAGATAGAGATCCGGGACAAACCGGGTGTGCAAAATGTAGTAGCTAATCATCTATCTCGAATGGAGGTCCCGGATGATGGTGTGCCAATCAATGAATTCTTCCCAGACGAGAGCATCTTCATGATTGCAGAGACCGGAGACCCTTGGTACGTGGATTTTACAAATTATTTGGCAAGGGGAGTGGTCCCACCGGAGATGACCTATCAGCAAAGAAAGAAATTCTTCTCCGACGCCAAGAGGTATTTCTGGGAGGACCCTTTTCTTTTCAAAGTTTGTGCTGATGGGGTGATCCGGAGAGTGTGCCCATGAGTGAAGCGTAGGAAATTTTGATTCACTGTCACTCGGGTGAAGCCGGAGGACACCACGGTCCGGCACGAACAGCGGCTAAGGTTCTTCAAGCCGGTTTTTCTGGAAAACCCTTCATAAGGATTGTCACTCGTTCGTTGCCTCCTGTGACCAATGTCAGAGGCTCGGGAACACTTCACGCAAACATGAGATGCCTCTCAACATAATGATAGAGATCGAGCCGTTTGATTTGTGGGGGATCAATTTCATGGGCCCCTTCCCATCTTCTTGCTCCAACTTGTTTATTCTTGTAGCGGTCGACTATGTGACCAAGTGGGTTGAAGCAATTGCAACCCCGAATAATGACGCCAAAGTTGTGATCAAATTTCTGAAGAAAAATATTTTCACCCGGTTCAAGGTACCGCGAGCCATATTGAGTGATGGCGGGTCTCATTTTTGCAACAAACAATTTGAAGCGCTGATGAATAAATATGGAGTGAGACACAAGGTTACCCTTCCTTATCACCCTCAATGTAATGGCCAAGCTGAGGTCACCAACAGAGTACTTAAATGGATCCTTCAAAAGACAGTCAACTCCTCAAGGAAAGATTGGTCCATGAAGCTCGATGATGCATTGTGGGCATATCGGACCGCCTATAAAACTCCAATCGGTATGTCCCCGTTCCGGCTTGTCTATGGGAAGGCTTGTCACTTGCCGGTTGAATTAGCGCATAAGATATCTATTGGGCGGTGAAGGCCCTCAACTATGATCTCAAGAGCGCTGGTGACAAGAGACGGTTCCAATTGACCGAGTTAGAAGAAATTCGGGAGGATGCCTATGAAAATAACCGCATCTACAAAGAAAAGGCCAAGAAATGGCATGATAAGATGATTATGAAGCGGGAGTTTCACGAAGGTGACCGGGTTCTCCTCTACAACTCAAGGCTGAAGTTATTCCCCGGGAAGTTAAAGTCTCATTGGGCTGGCCCTTTTACTATCACAAAGGTCACCCCTTATGGAGCTTATGAGCTGAAGAATGTCAAGGGGGAGACTTTCAAGGTCCACGGTTCCCGGCTAAAGCATTATCATGGAGGAGACATCCAAAAAGTTGAATCTCGGGCTCTTTACTTAAGAGACCCTCCAGGTTCCCTCTAACCCTAACTATGGTCTAGCCAAAGACCTTAAAAAGACGGGTAGCTTTCCGGGAGGCAACCCGGACTATTGGCACTTTACCTTGCATTATTTCCTCATTTAAGTTGTGTTAGTTAGTTGCTTATTCTATGCTTTATTTATTGTTTGTTCTGGTTATTTTCGCATGTTGAATCTGTTTTTGATTGATGATAAGTGTTATGGGCAAGAAAACAAACATTTTGGGGAGATTTTGGTCTCGATTGACCTTAGGACCGAACTTACAAGGTCGGTCGAGTCCCAGATTTCAAACCCGCCAAGCTACTGACTTAGACCGACCTTGCGACCGGACTTGCAAGGTCGGTCGGACTAAAAATTACAAACCCGAAACATTCTGGAAAGGACCGACCTTGCGACCGGACTTGCAAGGTCGGACGGACTAAAAATTTTCGAAACCAAAACCTTCTGGAATGGACCGACCTTGCGACCGGACATGCAGGGTCGGTCGGGTCAAAAATTTTGAAAAAAAGGGCAAAACGTTGCGTTTCAATCCTTTCTTCTACCTCCCTCACTTCCTTTCTTTCCCCTTCCCCGACTCCCTCTTCCCGAACCCGCCTTCGATTTTCCCCTCTCCTCTCGCGCAGCCCAGCCACACCCCAAGACCACCACTGCAGCCGCCGCCCTGCTCCAGCCACCCCAGCCGACGCCGCGCCTGCATCCTCCGACGCCGACCGCGCCCACACCACCCGCATCGATACCCACCCGACGCCGTATCACCTGCCCACCAACCCGAACCCTAAATCGCCCCACTATCCCCAATTCGATTTTTACCGGTTGTGTACCCCAATCCTTCAATTTTGCTTGCTCCAATCTTGCTACAAAACATCAAGGTCTGTCATTCTACTACCCATTTGTCAATTTGATGATCTTTTGTGCAAGTTCCACTTTGGTTCATTTGGTATGCAAACCAACCGAGGCCTTAACTGACAATTTGTGAATTTTGCAAATTTAGTGATTGGGATAGATCTTATTGTTAATTATGGGGTGTTTGTGCAAACTGAGTTTGAACATGTTGCAATTTGGTGGTTTTAGCATGCTTTTTGTCTTAATGCTTTAAATTTAATAATGCCTTGTTTAGCATTATTTACTCGTTTTAAAATCATGTTATGACTTTGTTGGCCTATTTGGATAATGTGTGAGCACAATTGAATCTCTATGCCTAGGGTACTGCACTAATGTTGAGAATTGGAGTTGGCAAAAATGTGAAAATGGGTAAAGTGTGGATTTGCTTCATAAGTTTGGACCTTATTGGATGAATTGGGTTACTGGGGCGCTTGAATATCTGAATGACAACCTTTAGGTTGATTTGTGGAGGTTCTTAGAACCGGGGAAATATAGAAAAATAGGGGAGACTCTGCCAAAAATTTTCTAAATAAACGACGTTCCTTATGCTCTATAACTTGCATCACGCTTACTGTTTTGCCCCTTCCTTATTGTCATCCTAGTTATTTTCTAACCTTTTACTGGTTGTTCTTTTTGGTTGTTTCTGTTTTGTATTTTCTTTTCTTTTCTTTGTTTTGCAGCACCATGGCCAACCGACAACGCCGTGCAAGGAGGAACCAAGCTGCTCCAAACCTATAACTAGGCCACCCAATTGGCCTACTCGATGGCATCTTCATCAACGAAGAGGCCCGACGCTGGTTCACCTCCCCCAAACGACGGGAGATTGTTCGGGAGCGGCCTATGGATCCGGCTCTTATTGCGGACCTCGAGCTCTGGCCACACTTCGACTATCTGGGCTGGAGCTGCGTGCTTACCATGGGTGGCCAATACCACCCCCGCCTGATCAAGGAATTCTATGCGAATGCGGCGGTCAGCAGGCAGCCCAAGGAGATCACCTCAGTGGTCAGTGGCCGTGCCATAGCCATCCGGAGATGGGACGTGCACCAGTTCTATCAGCTCCCCGACGATGACCTCGAGCACTTCTCCGTCATCCACCCGGGAGACCTCATCGCCAGCCGCCACCGCTACCTTGCCGACCTCCCGGTCCAGACACGTAGAAAAAACCAAGCCGGGACGGACGTGATGGTCACTATGACCCTCAACATGGTGAGCAGCCCGCTGAAGAGGGTCATCCTCACGATCCTACATCACAATGTCATCCCTCGCGACAGCAAGGATCTGAACTCCAGGGACTGCTATCTCATGGATTATTTGGTCGCCCGGACCCGGAGAAGCCGCTCTCCCTTTCTGATCTCATCTTCGACCACCTCTGCCACATCATCACGAAGTAGGAGTCTCATCACTCGGGCTTTCCTTACTTCTTATAGAGGCAGTTGATCCGATGTGGAGTGCGACCCGGAGCAGATGAGGTCGCCAGCCTACATGTGGACCCAATCTCCGACACCACTATACGGAAGATGGGCTTCTATCGCGATGAGGACGGGTGGCACAAGATGAACGCAGAGCATCGACAGAGCAGGGGTGCATCCTCGTCTTCCGGTGCCTCCACCTCCAGTGCTGCGCCAGGCCCATTCCTTGCCTTGCCCCCTCCACCATCGACTGGAGTTGTGACCCCCGAGCAGCTTGAGGCCTTCGAGAGGCAGATGGATGAGCACCGGCGTCTCATGATGGAGCACCAGCGCCAGATGGACGCACAGATGCAGTACCTTCGTGAGCAGGCGGCGCGTGGTGGTGCCCCTCCCCAGTAGCCATCTTCAGATCCCGGGATGCCCTGCCTTTGTTTTCTCTGCTTGTCTCATCTATCTTCGAATACTCTTTTAGGCTGTTAGACTTCGTTAAGATGTTTGTTATGTTTGTATTTTAAACTTCCTTTACTTTCGCATTATCATACTGATCCTCTGCGCTATGATGTTTTGCGCACTTCATTGACTACTCTGCTATGGGACTCATTTATGAGTCCCCTTTTGATTATCTAACTATGGCATTAATGCGAATTCTATGGAATCCATGTTGCGCCTAGTTTCTTTTTTGTTTTGCATTGTAGATATATCAACTGAACTCGAGAACACCCCAGAGTGAGTTCGGAGAAACGCCAGAGAACCTCTTGTCAATTTTTCCAAGGCCCTTCGACTCTTCCTGTCGGAGCTAGCGCTTACATGAATATGCACACTGGCCAGTGTGGGGGAACCCCACCACCAACTCATCCTTATCAGGGGAGTACTAGTTCTCTAACCTTTTCCAATTTTTACAATGCAACACCCTTTCTGCTTACTTCATGCCTAGTGCTATCAAGAGGTCTTCTGTTTGTTTTTCCATGAGCTTTTCTTTGAACAATGAGGACATTGTCCCATTCAAGTGTGCGGGAAACAAAATGACCTTTTCTTTTATTGATGCACTGCTCAATTTTCTCATATATATCTATAGCTTCCATGTAGGAGTTATGTTTATAGTAAGAAAGTTTTTCCTTAAATTCTTGGAATTTTCCACCGAACCTTTTTTTAAAGGTTCACTCTTGAGGAGCACTTATGTGCGGTGCAGTCATAAACCCATATCTTGGTGAAATTTTATTGCTTAGGGGTTCTTTCTACCTTCTCATCTAGAGATTGCTAAGGGGTGCTTCCTTTGTGAAAAATGTTAAAAAGGACCTTGAGAGACACCATAGGTAACCAACAAATGAGAGTTGAGTGTTCATTGAAGCAAGGCAAAATGCCAAATTACCTCTCCTCATCTCTTGTTGCAAAAGTGAATCAAATGCAAATCTCCATGTCATCATGAGAAGGTTGGTTGCACTCCTCTTGAGGTTTTTCACAAATTTTACTCACTTGAATTCAAGAACTCATCTAAACACTTACTTGCTTTAAATGTTCCTTTTTTCATGGGTCCTTAGCTAATTTTGCTTGAGGACAAGCAAATAGATAAGTGTGGGGGAGTTGATAAGTGGTGAAATAGTGCTCTCTCAAGGTCTTTATTCACCGTCATTTTCTTTGGCGCATGACTTATTTCACCACTTTAGGGAGTATTTTTGTGTTTATTAGTGATCTTATACCTTTGGCATATTCAAATAGGTAAATACTCATTTGAGTACATTTTGAGAGCTTAATCTGAGAATGCATCAATGTTCGAGCACCTCGGGAAGGATGTCAAGCCAACGAGAAGCATCGGGAGAATTCCGGCACAAAAGAAGGACATTTCAGGGCCGACCGACCTTGCCAAGTCCGGTCCGACTCTGCCCAAGCCGTCCCAAACACACTGGAATCGACCGACTTCGCGACCGGACTTGCAAGGTCGGTCGAGCTTTAAAACCTGTCACGTGCTTCCGTCTAAGAGAGTCCGACCGACCATGGGACCGACCTTGCAAGGTCGGTCGGACAGAATTTTTGCCCAGAATCTTCTGTTAAAAGGCTACATTTTGGGGCTTCCTTCCCCATAATCCAAGACAGACGACTCCAGCCTGAAACAAGAGAAAGAGAGGCGAAAATAGAGGAGAAAAGAAGAGGATAAAAGAAGAGAAGAAAGGAGGAAGAAGAAAGTGAAGATTTCTACCTCCATTGAAGCTTGGGAGCTCCTCAAATGGCGAATTCTCCCTTCTCCTTGCTCTTTCCTTTAGCTATGGCTGAGTAGTTCCATTTGTATCCAATGATGAGGGTTTGAACCCATTTTGCTCACTGAATGCTAGAAACCTAACTCATTTATTACTCTCGTTCTATTCCCTTCAATATCAATTAATGCACTAAATTGATCTCTTATTGCATTTATGGTGGTTTCATTCAATATTTGAGCTTGAGTTTGGAGCTAGACCAAGAAGGGAGTAAACCCTAACTTTTGATTTCTTGATTTTGGAAGTGAATGCTTAGGGCTATTGATTAAAAGTGCTTGCTTAAAGCTATTTGATGACTTGAACCTCCTTTAATTAAGGGGTTTGATTATTTAGGTAAGAATTGGATTTCTCATGATTTGGGGATTCATGAGCTAAACTCTAATAGGCTTTGAGATTATGAGTTATGGTTTTGAAGTTCTTTGAGTGAATGAGGTGATTCCCACTATCCTAGGGTACTCTCCCCATCCATTCCATACACAAACATTTTACTGTTTTTATTGTATTTCAATTAACAAACAACCAAGCTTGCCTCTGGCTAAACCCCCATTTTACTGTTTATTCGCACTTAACTATTATGCCGAAGCTTGGGATTTAGAAACCAATTTCCTTGTGGATACGACACTTGTTTTATTGCAATGAATTGGGTGCACTTGCCCATTTTAGCTAGGTTTAATTACCATGTTTGTATTTTTCCCAACAGAATGTGATAGGAGAATCAAAGGGGGTCATTTTTCTTTGGCTTGTAAGGACAAAACTGTTAGTTTAGGTTTTGATTGTAGCGATAAACTGAATCTATGGCACCACAGATTAGGACACATCCCTAAGGACAAGATTCTTAAGCTTGACCTTATTGACTCTGTATACAAAAGTAAACAATTTGTTTGTGAATCCTGCAGTAGATCCAAAAGTCACAGATTGCCTTTCAATTCCAATATAGACAGAAAATATGATTTATTTGAGTTGATACATGCTGATCTATGGGGGCCATATAAGGTAGGAACTTATGATGAAAAATTTTATTTTCTTACCTTGGTTGATGATAAGAGCAGAGCAACATGGATACACCTGTGCTCAAGCAAAAGTGAATCTTTTAATATCATTGTTATGTTTTTCAGTATGATTAAAACTCAATTCAAAAGGACAGTCAAAGTTTAAAGAGCAGGCAACGCATATGAACTGGGAAGTTCTAAACATGCTGCTGATTTTCTTAATAAACATGGAATTATGCACCAAACATCATGCACCTACACCCCACAGGAGAATGGGATTGTAGAACGAAAACATAGAAATCCCCTTGAAACGGCTCGAAGTCTCATGTTTCATTCCAATCTGCCCTTAAAGTTATGGGGTGACAGTGTACAAACTGCAGCTTATTTAATCAACAGAATGCCTCTAAGCAGTGTGTTGAGTAAAATCTACACATTATTATACATAGGTTTATATCAAACTAATAGGCAAGTGCACCTAGTCGGAGTAGTACAACAAGTGTCGTATCCACAGGAAAATTGTTCAATTTTCCTAGTTCCGGTATTTAATAAACAGTAAATAAAAAGGGGGGTTTAGCCAGTGGCAATCTTGGTATTTTTAGTTTGGACAGATAAAGACAATTAAAAGCTTAGATAAAATAGTTGTGTATTAAATGGATGGAAAATGTGCTGAGGAAGGTGAAATCGCCCAAATATACTTCAGACATTAATTATAATCCCAATTTGCTCTTATTTGTCTGTTTAAGAATTTATCTTGTGGTCTTCCTAAATCATAGATAAGGACAACTCTTAATTAATTCAATAGACTTTTTACAATCAGAAAAAGTCTAAAATCATTAATTAGCATTAAGCAAGAATTCTTTTAATAACAGCGATGGATTTTATCTGCTAATCAAGGAGATAATATCTAACTTTTGTCTCTCTTTATGGTCTATTCTCAGATTTACAAAATCATTGAAATAAGAGAAACCGTAAATGCATAAAAATGATCAGTCATTAAGCATTTAATAATTTAGAGAGACAAAACAAATATTTATAAGCAAACTCGGTATTATAACTACGTCTGAATTATTTGGGGTTAAACACTCATCCTAAGCACAAATATAAGTTTACTCAGACATCGACAGAAATAAAAATAGAGTAAAGATAGAAATAGTCATTATTTCATAAACTGCTTGAGAAGAACGGGTCTGCACTCGCTCTCACTTCTACTGCCTCTTTTCTCTCTTTTTTGAACTACTGCTTCTGCTGATTACGTGAGTGAGTGTGGTGTAATGGTGAAATAAATAAAAGATGGAGTGTTATGGTGTTACGGGAGAAAATGAATGGAAGAGAATGGTGAAGTGTGGTGCTGTTGTGTGATTTCTTCAATCTCCCGCGTATGTTTTATGGCAGAATGAACTGGGTTTTTATAGAAGTAGAGGAGAAGGTTGATTGGAGGCAGAGCTGGAGCACGCGTGAGGAATTTAAGGAGTGCGCCGGCGCCTGATATTGTTGAGGGGTAGATAGATATGTTTGCAGGCGCCGAAGAAAATTGGGGAAGACGGTCGGCGTAGTTGCACCTCTATTTGTTGTCCGGTCAAATATCCACGGACACATTTATTTCTAGTCCGGGCAAATATCCACGGACATATTTCTTCCTTGCTTCCCGTCCGTGCTTATTTCCACGGACAACATGTCCTTGTCCGCCCTCTGTCCGGCCTAATCTCCGCGGACGTGTTGTCCTTGTCCGTGTTTTTTTTACCCGGACGTGTCACGGACGTGTATAACACATCGATCCGTGTCACGTCCGGCCTTTTATCCCCTGACGTGACCCGGATGTGTGTATTTGACTCGTTTTCTTTGCGAACTTTGACCGGCTTTAGATTCTTCGTTTGGACTCCGTTTTTCGACCCGTTTGCGCCTACGCATTCGTCTTTTTGTCTACTTTGCTCCTAGCTTGGTTTTTCTCATGTTTAACCAATAAATTTGTGAGATAACCAATAAAACATAAACTAGAGGAAAACTAACAAAAGTGGAGAAATGAGCAAGAAAAGTGCTGATATAATATATGAAATACACCCATAAAACATGCTCATTTGGACACTTATCACAGTGTTGATAATAAAAGCCCCTTTGAGATCATTTACAATGCTAAACCAAATTATCATGATTTAAAATGTTTTGGGTGTCTTTGCTTCGCGAACATCAACAAACCTCAGCATGATAAATTTGCTTCAAGATCTGTCAAAGCTATTTTTCTTGGTTACCCACAAGGTAAGAAAGCATACAAACTGCTTGACTTGGATAACAACAAGATCATTTATAGTAGGGATGTTATATTTCATGAAAATCTTTTTCCCTTTAAAGATAAATGTTTCAACAAGGAAGAGGATGATTGTAATATCAAAAGCATGTTTAACCCCTTTGTAAGTGATTCTGATGAAAACAACAAAGAGGACTTCGATATAAGACAGGAACGCCCCGGAGAGGTAGAGCAGTAGACAAATGGTTCATCATAACATCAATCATCATAAGAATCAGATGGCTCAGAAGAACTCCAACTACAACCTCAGGCAACAGACAATGAGCCAACATCACCAGAAATGTCATCAGATGCTGATAACCACCAACATGCAGAACAAAATGCTACTTTAAGGCGATCTGTCCGAGAAAGGAATGCCCCGAGATACTTAGAGGACTACATTGTTGGCCAGTCTTCATCAACAAGCACATAAACAGATAAGCACCATTCTGATCTTTTCTCCCATATTCTGTCAAGTAGAATTATTAAAAATGACTCAGTAAGCTGTGAAGATTCTGATTCTTGTGCTAATCATGTTGTTTTGAATGAAAACGATACCATAGCTTCATCAAAACTATTTCTGACTGACTGTAATTACAATTTGCATGATATTCATAATGAGATTTCAGTCCATACCTGTTTCAACGCAAACTTACATAAAGAGTCTGAACCTGCTACATATTTTGATGGTGTTAAAAACCCCAAATGGATTCAGGCAATGTCAGAAGAGTTTAATGCCCTGGAAAGGAATGAAACCTGGGACATAGTTGAGTTACCAGTAGGGAAAAGAACAGTTAAATGCAAGTGGGTTTATTGAATTAAATATCATGCGGATGGGAGTATAGAAAGGAATAAAGCTAGATTAGTTGCCAAGGGCTTTACACAGAAATATGGGGTGGACTATCTTGAGACTTTTTCACCTGTAGTAAAATTCACCACTGTTAAAACCTTAGTGTCAGTAGCAGCCAAAAGAAATTGGAAAATTGCCCAGCTAGATGTTAATAATGCTTTTCTGCATGGTGATCTTTTTGAGGATGTTTACATGAAAATCCCGGAAGGGCATGAGTTGGAAGGTTCTGGAAAAGTATGCAAGTTAAGAAAGTCATTGTATGGGTTAAAGCAAGCGTCTAGGCATTGGCACCAGAAACTTAGTGATTTCCTTAAGAGTTTGGTGTTTAGATAGTCAATGAATGATTATGCTCTTTTCATTAATGTTTCTAATGGAAAATTTTGTTTTCTGGTTGTATATGTTGATGATCTTTTGATTACTGGTGACAATGTTGATCTGATAAGAACAATAAAGGCTAATCAGGATAATAAGTTTAAAATTAAGGACTTGGGTGAATTGAATCACTTCTTGGGAATGCAGTTTATGCATACTTTAGATGGTATTGTTCTTATATAGAAGGCTTATAGCGAAAGTCTGGTAGATGAATTCTGTTCTTCTCTCTCCAAGTCTGCTGTAGCACCTCTGGATATGAACGTTAAGTTGAGAAGGAGGGAAGGAAAGCCATTGGAAAACCCTAGTGAATATAGAATATTAGTAGGCAAAATGAGTTTTCTTTCACACAGCCGTTCTGATTTAAGTTTTGCCTTACAAGTTTTTAGCCAGTTTCTTGATTTTCCCACTGACTTGCATCTTAAAGCGGCTTTACATACCTTGAGCTACATAAAGAGAACCTCTGGGTACGGTCTTTTATTCAATAGAAAACAGGATTTTAGTCTGATTGCTTATTGTGATGCTGACTGGGCTAGTTGCCCAAACACTAGGCGATCTGTTAGCGGTTATTTTATATGTTTTGGAGGCAGTCCCTTGTCTTGGAAATCTAAGAAACAAACCACTGTTGCCTCGTCTTCTGCAGAGTCAGAATATCGGGCTATGAGGCAGGTGACTGCGGAATTGAGCTGGCTGACAAGGTTGCTAAGTGAATTTGGAATTGCAGATATTGTTCCAGTACCAGTCAAGTCAGAAAGTCAGGCGGCAATACACATCGCTAAGAATCCTGTCCTACATGAAAGGACCAAACATATCGAACTAGACGTGCATTTCGTGAGAGAAAAGCTTCGAAGTGGTCTGATCTCTGTTGAGTACATCACATCGAAGAACCAACTTGAGGACCTGTTGACAAAATCACTTCCTGGAAGGCATTACCCACTGTTACTCAGAAGGATGGGTTTGAGTCAGTGGACTACAACTTGATTGTTTTGTTTCAAATCATGCATTCCCACATGATTTGAGGGGGTCTGTTAGTATATTATGATTCCTATTATTGTCTAGCCCGGTTAAGTTATTTTGAGTACATAGGTTATTTTACCGTTACTGTATTAGGATATAAGTACTAGTGTTAGTCGTTTTATTCTGTGTGGTACTTAGTAGAGAAGAGCTAGAGTTAGTAACTTGTTTTCTTTTCTCTGTAAGCAAACACCAGAAGGTTGAACGTTTCTTCTCAACCCTTCCAATAGAGCGAATATCACTTTCTTCGATTATCTTCCTTGCTTCAATGTTCCTCTTGCTCAAATCAGATTGTCCGCTTTTATCACATTTCCACTTACTACACCAAATTAAAAAAGCTCTAGGATAGACTTGGATCTTTGAGAGGGAAAAGGAAGTGTTCTTGTGGAGCAGGTTCAAATTTGGATAAATAACGTCAACAAGACAACCTCATCCGCTTTTTGATGGGTTTAAATGATGATTTTATAACTATGAGAAGCAATTTACTTCTCATGTGACCTCTTTTTACAATAGAGCAAGCCTATTCCTTGGTTGCTCAAGATGAGAGACAAAGAAAACTCATCGAAATGAAAAGCCTAGAAGTGGAAGGAAGTGGGAGCGTGTTTGCTATCAAGAGCGGGGGAGATACAAAGGAAAAACCAAGAAACTTTGCAGTTGTTAACAAAAGGAACAATCCTGCAAAGAAACCGTCCATTGTACCAGTAGCACGAAGATAGGTCACACCAGAAGTGAACGTTGGTGGTTGATTGGGTTCCCTGAAAAATAGAAGAATAAAATAGATTGAGCGAACTCGACAGCCAGTGCGACTACTTTCAACAAGCAAGAAAACATACTGGAATCCAATCCAACAAGTGCTCAGAAATCACCAGTCATAGGCATGAGTTTTGAACAAATCGACCAACTCGTCACCTATATCAAGAAGAATAGGAAGATTTATCAATCTGGAAACACCTGTACATTTGGTAGTTTCACAGGTAAAAAGCCTCAAACGTACATAACTTCTTTTTGTCTAAATCTGGTTGATAAAACAAATTCTAACGAGATGGACTTATAAAAACTTTGGATATTGAACTCCGGAGCTAGGGAACATCTATGTGGAGACAAGAATTTCGTTATGAGTTTGAAACCTCTATGCAAACATAAGAAAATTACTATGCCTGATGGTGTTAACCAAGAGGTTACTCTAATAGGACAAGTTGTTTTCTGCAAGAATATGACACTTGAAGACACATGTTTTGTGTCAACTTTTGAGCTGAATTGATTCTATTAACAAGTGAATCATAAAGTTAGGTGTGTCTGTTATCTTTCATGCTAGAGATTGCAATTTGCGGGATTATGAACATAAAGACCAGGCTGTCGTTGGAGTATAACAAAATGGGCTATACATTTTTGATCAACTTGCTTTACAAAAATTCATGCAGTGTAGAAAATGTGGAGAGACAAATCTGACCTATAACTCGAACATGATATAAAATAGTTGGAATCAAGCATTTCTTTGGCATTTTTGTCTAGACATACTCTTTTTAGTAAGCTGAACACATTGGGAATTATTTCTACTAGTAATAACAGAGCATAATACATTGTAGTATCTGTTTTCAGGCCAAAGGGAAGCGTTAATCTTTTCCACAATTCGAAATAAAGAGTACAGTGTGTTTGATCTATTGCATATTGATATTTGTGGTCCCATACAAGTTACATCTGATCAAGAATTTATATTCTTCTTAACTATAATAAATGATTTTTCACGGGCTACTTGGACTCATTCACTACGGGCTAAGTGTGAACGATTTGATAAGATCACACAATTTATAAGTCTTGTTAAAAGACAACACGGGAATGATATCAAAATTATTAGGAATGGCAACGCCAAAGAACTAGGGGGCAGCTTGGAAGGAGCCTCTTATTTTCATAAACATGGAATTATCCACCAAACTTTCTTGCCCCTACGTTCCACAACATATCGAAGTTGTAGAAAGAAAGCAAAGATACATAGTTGAAACCGATAGAAACCGTTTATTTATGTTTGGTCTTGCTGCTAATTTTTTGGGACACTGTATTACATATGCTATTTATCTTATTAACCTACTTCCTTCTAAAGTTGTGCAAGGTAAGACCACCTTCGAAACTATTCATAAAAGAAAACCTTTCGACTCCAATCTCAAAACTTTTGGTTGTCTATGTTATCTTACTAACATAGAAAAGCACAAGGGAAAATTAGATCCTCATGCCACTGCTAGCACATACATAGGATTATCACTTAATAAAAAGACTTAAAAGATACTTAACCTTGATACAAATATTTCATGATTTCTCGAGCTGTTGTTTTCTTTGAGTAGATCTTTCCTCTTAGAGACAAAAACTGGGAACAGGAGAAGGCAATCAGTGATCAGGCTGTTCATTTTGACCCATATAGCCTTAACTTGAGGCATGACCTTTTGGATTTGGAACAACATCCTTCTATGTGTGCTACCAAAGCAAGGGGCGAAAACAATTATATCTCTGATCTTCATGCTTCTGAAAAATGTTTATTGTCATCATTCTTACGATCATATCGGTAAACAAACCAAATATATAGAGTATACTTATCAGCAAGATTTATTTGAGGAAGAACAAATCAGTGAAGATGACCATCATCTAGAATAAAATACAACTTCTTCAACTGTTTGAACAGACAACAGAGATGATGACAGCAATAACCATGAGCATGAACCAGGAACTATCCCACATGTTACAATGAGAACACCACACGTGTTCATAAGCCTCCAAGCTATCTGGAGGACTATCAATGTGGAGGAATAAAAAATGACAAGTTCACATTTATCCTCAATGAGAGATTTTAGAAAAGGGAATTAACTTTTAATACTTCACAGGTTGTAGATCAAAATACTTCTGTTTTTGAATGCTTTCCTAATCAAACTATATTGACGTGTTGTTTGAGTGCCAATGCTACTAATGAGTTAATGCAGGCCATTAATAACCTCGGAGAACCCAAGAAATTCAAAGAGGAAGTTCAAAATCCTAGGTGGTGAGACAACGTAGGAGGAGTTCCAATCATTACAAGATAATCAAACTTGGACCATAACAAACTACCACCGGAAAAAAGCCATTGGTTGTGAACTGGTCTACAAGACCAAATTGAAGGCTGATAAAAGCTTAGAGAGATTCAAAGTTATAGATTTGTAGCCTACGGTTATACTCAAAGATCTACACTACAAACTAACCCTCTCTTCAGTGGTAAAGTTGACCACAGTTTGCACTCTAATTGCTGTCGCGGTGAAAAACCAATGGGTGATTGACCAACTAGATTTTAATAACGTGTTCTTGCATGGGGAATTGCAAGAAGAAGTCTACATGGAACTTCTAGAGGGCTTAAATGCATAAAGAGAATATCAAGTTTGCAAACTAAACAAGTCTATGTACGTAGTGGCGGACCCAGAATTTTAAATTAGGTGTGTCAAACTTATAAATTCAGATTATTGAAGTTAACAATAAGCTTTTATAAAATGTTATAGCAAAATTGTGATCATATTGACAATAGATAGTAGTAGTATAAGCTCTACATTATAATAAATTTTAATTATATTATTAAAAACAGTAAACAAACATATTATTCTTAATCAAAGTTAGTAGTAAAGCATCATTCACATTACTAAACAAACTAGTAGAATAAATTTAGGTTGACAAGTAGCAAATATTAACCAACAAATTAAGTAATTAACTTTAGGGCATTTTTTGTTCTTAGAGATAAAAAAAGGTGGAAAGGTGGGAGTGCATAATAAATCAAGATTAGAGAAAATAACAATATTAGGTGAGGAAAGAAAGATACAAATAAAATATATAAGGACTAAAACAAAACTAAAAACTTTAAAAGCAAAATACAAAATACACAATGAGGAGTAATTTACAAAGTGAAATACAACTATTATTAATGTCATTCTTTAGCCTTGAACTCAATTTGTTTTACATATATCAGATGATATTTTGTAATGAAATAATCAGATTGCATTAACCATATTTGAAATCAAGTCATATTTATAAACACATGAGTGTCAAAACACCTAACTAATCATGATTAGTTATAAGATATAAACAAATTTTAGCTTTATTATGAGTTGTATGTGTGTTAGTTGACACACTATGCTCTACATTGGGTCTGTCCTTGTATGTACGAGCTTAAACAAGCTTCAAGGTTGTGGTACTCCAAACTAGGTGATTTCTTAACAACTTTGAGAAATGTTAAATCTTGAAATGATTACTCATTATATCATAAAAGGAAGGAAAAAAGGTTACCTTCCTTAATATTTATGTTGACGACATATTGATAGTTGAAAATAATCAAAGCGAGATAAACTACTTAAAGAAGTGACTTGATAAGACCTTTGGAATAAAAGATTTGGGAAAATTGGGAAAATTAAACTTCTTTTTGGTAATGGAATTTCTGGAAACAAAAAGAGGTTTAGTAATGACCACAAGGAAGTATATCACTGAAATGTTAGATGAATATAAAGTCTTGAACTATCGGTTTGTTATTTCTCCAATAATCTATTGCATTCTCAGGCACATAACTTGAGAATGCAATAGATTATTGGAGACTAAATGGGAAACTCAATTACCTAAAAAATAGTCAACGAGATCTGTCCTTTGATATTCAACAATTGAGTCAATTCTTGCAATCGCCAACCACAGAACGTATGAAAGCTGCAACCCACATTTTAAAATATCTAAAAGGGAGTTGGGTTTTGGAATTTTTTTCAACAACAAAGCTGATAGAACTAGAAGCTTACTGCGATGCAGATTTGGCTTCTTGCCCATTCTCTAGAAAGCCAGACACTAGTTTTTAAATAGCACTTGAAAACTCACCCATTAGTTGGAAATCAAGCAAGCAAGTTTCCATTTCTCTTTCTTCAGTAGAAGTCGGGTATTGCTCAATACGAAAGGTGACTTAGAACTCAGTTGGCTTACAAGACTTTTAATGAAATTCAAGTTGAGGAAATCAAACCAATCCTATTGCACTTTGATAATCACTTAGCTATACACATAACACAGAATCCTGTTTTTCATGAACGGACTGAGAACATAGAAATGAATAGTTATTTTGCCCGTCAATAGTTTGAAAAGGGTTTAATAAACTTGGAGTATGTGCCAAGCCGCATGCAAGTGGCTGATATTTTAACTAAGCAAGTAGAAGGAAAACGTTATATAGAGATGATGAAGAAGATGGGAATGCTTGATCTAAGAGGCTAATACTAAAATGTATATCTTAGGAACTGTTGTAATCAGCAAGCCAAAGGTGTATCAAAACCCTTAAGCTTGCGAGGGAGTGTTAGAATTAATTCCTCTCACTTTCTCCGTTAGTATTCCCCGTCATTAGTATTATTAGTTACTATCTTCAGTTTATGCTATATATAAGACATAAACTTTTCTGTGTAAGTTAGTCAGTCATAATTATTCCTCTTCAACATAGTATGCTCTTTTTCCTTCTTTTCTGTTGTTCTTTCCTTCTTCTAACAATGGCGAATAGGCTCGATGAAATCTAACAGGAGTCCCCTACCAGAAAGAGTCGGTCTAGAACTTAAAGAAGTGCCCCTTTAGAGGGAATTAGTTTGCATGAAATGATAAAGATGATACAAGTTAGACTGAGTCCAACTGTCTGATCAACGTTACTATCGGGTAAGACACGTGAAGCTATAAAGATAACGTTGAGAGATTTTTAGAGTTGCAGACAGATCGTGTCTACGCGCAACCAACTGCGAAATTCTAGGGAACATGCGCCAGAATTTGCCAACGTGCTGGAAATCCCAATTCCAAAACTTAGGCACCATAAATAGCTGCTAACCTAGCCACAGCGTTCGTAACATGTGGAAGCTGAAAATTACACCCAAATCACATGGCCAACACTTCATCCATTCAGTTAAGGGTGAGAATTTCAGAACCAAACCCTGTCTGCCTGTGTAAGGAAACGTCATCAGACCGTTTCAATTGTGTTTTTCCGCTCCAATACTTCCAATATTAAGAAAAGGTCACCAGAAAGAAAAAAAGACATGTCTCCTGTTATGAACTGCAATTCTTTTATCTAGCTATTTAGAGCTTTTGCACTTATTTATCATGTTGTATTGATCTATTCCTTGAAGAGCGAGTGTAACTGTTAGGTAGAGTCTGTCTGTCTAACCCTAAGTGTGAGATACTTTGTTGTAACCCTAAAAAAGTCTATCAATAAAGTTTTTCATTCATATATTGGTATTATGTTACTTCGTCTACATACATTATATCCAGAGCTAGTTCTGAATCTAACAACCCAGACTACCCGAGTTCCTACAAAGAGGGTTCATGAAAGAGGACTACTAATTAAGCAATAGGCCCCACAGATCAAGATCTTGTCCCATGGGTCCACGTGCTTTTGTAAGTCAATGTGGGTGGACTTCAAACTCTAGAAGTCATTAGTCATGGAGTACCATTCTTAAGTGGGCCTATGACAACTCACCAGTTTTTTAGCATCAAGTTTCTACCGGTGAGCATTCGGTTCCCGGTTATTCGGTTATAACCAAGAACTAAAATTGAAATTTTTAACCGTTTTTTAAAAAATTGATTATTCGGATAGAACGAAATATTATTCGGTTCGGTTTTCGGTTCCAGGGTTAATTCGGTTTACCCTAATACTCGAATAACCGAATTACATATATGGAAAATATTGGCTAATTCGATTCTTTTGTATAATTCGGTTCTTTTCTATATAGTTCGGTTCATTTTTATAATTAGGACCCTTTTAAATATTTAGTTTTGTTTACAATTTAATTCTTTTTTTTATAATTACGTTCTTTTTTATAATTCAGTTCTAACTGAAAACCAAATTAAATTTTTCAGTTTTCCGTTTGCTTTTCGATTCAGGTCTTAAAAAAATTCGGTTATTCAATACTTGGTTATTTCGGTTCTCAAACTAAAATTCAGTTATTTAGATAGTACTCCCTCCGTTAATTAATATCTGTCGTTTTAGGTAGTGATTTTTGTTCAAAAATATCTGTCATTCTAGCTTTTTGACACATTTTTTCCACTTTTAACCCTACTATTCAACACAAAAGTAACTATTATCTAGATGGAAAAGTAAAAAGTAGGGGTACATGCGTCATTTTTCTACTTTTCTTAATAAGTGTGTAACTTTCTAGAATGACAGATATTGTTGAACGGAGGGAGTACGGAAAACGGAACTATCTTCCCTGATTCGATTTTCGGTAGAACCGAATAACCTAGTGGTCACCCGTAGTTTCTGGTAGAGCTTGCACGAGGAAATGCACACCAAGTTTGTTGTGACGACATGGTGAAGAAGTTCGAAAGAGTGATGGGCGATAATCCAGGGGCCAAAGAAGTAAGGAGAAGAGCTTTTGAAGTGAAGAAGATCCTTGAAGACGCGAAGATGAGAACAAGAAGGAAATAAAAGGGTCGTCTATTAGAGCTATGGATGAATTCTTCACTTCAGCATGGCATTTGCTGCAGGAAGAGAAAACAGTGCCTTCAAATGATCAAATCAAGAAGAGAGCGACAATAATCATTCGTTGCAAGAGCTCAGTCACCACCCCCGTACATCCGGATTATTAATAGTGGTATAAATAAAGGGATCGAAGAGTGGAACTTTATGCTTCCCGGCCGAAAGTAATTCGACATGTTTTCTGACTTCTGAATCTGGGAAGTTGCTAGCAGGTTTTATGATTCAGTAGATTAGATTCACATGTGTTACTACCAAACAAACAAACACAATCTACGTATTAGGTTTCCGAAGGTCGATTGTGCTGTATTGTTTCGTAAGATAGTGGTAACAGATTTCACTGGCAAAGAAATATACCACACATCGAATTTTCTTTCTTATATAACGGAACGGGGGAAAGAAAAAACCTAGCTACCTTACAAATTACGCTTTCACTAGCAAACAATGAGAATCAGAAGGTCCAGGACAGTTCAAAACCCCAAGAGCTGAAGAAAATTGGTGAGTTAAGAGAAATTAGTATTTGCACAGCACTTTACACTTTAAAATCTTATCATGAACATAAAACCCTGGCATCACCATGACCTTAACCTGGCAATTTGCACCATGTGATCTCTGCCTCCGCATTGATAGATCTTCCATATAGTGATGATCAAATGATCTGTTCTCTTCAACTCTTAGAATTCTCAGTGGCGGATGCGAAGAGAAAGCTAACAAATGGAGAAGCCAAATGCATTTGGCAGCAACAAAGAATG
Organism: Limonium bicolor; assembly: GCA_023374045.1. Lineage (NCBI taxonomy): Eukaryota > Viridiplantae > Streptophyta > Magnoliopsida > Caryophyllales > Plumbaginaceae > Limonium > Limonium bicolor. The sequence continues at coordinate 341,980,442 of CM041776.1, read as the reverse complement.
ATTGAAGAAGCTGTTGGGGCCAGGGATTAGTCCAGTTCAACATTGTGATCACACAACTCATCTTCTGGTCACAGAATTTGCTGAGATCCTCACTGTAATACTTGGTTCCCTTCTCGAGCACTTGGTCCCAACTCAAGTTCCTTAATGCCACAAAGGAGGAGAATCGTTCCAGTCTAGCCTGGTGTGGGTTGAGAACTTTTGGAGGGCCGTTTTTCTGGAAAACACAGTTGTCAAAATCTTGGAATAGTGCTTGGTTCATGATGGCCTCTAAATGGTATAGAACTGATTTGTTGTGCTTTGAGTTTATGAACAGATTATGAGGATGTAGGATGTAGTTCAGATTCTCTATCAGCTGTTCATCTACTGATTCTTCTACTTGACATAACAACATTTTGCAGAAGTGCTTCACTGATGTTCTTGCTTCTGATACCATTTGCAGAAAGCCTTCAAGCATTACTTCATTTGTAACTGGCATTGTGATGTCCTCTCCTCCTCCACCACTTGTATCTGTTATCTTGCTTACTCCTGTGATTGGTTTTGGTGAAGACCCATTAGGTTTCACAGCTTTCCTATGAGCCCTTTTAAGTTGTCGGCAATAATTTTCCAAATTCTCAAGCTTCAGTTTCAAATCTTCAAATGAACACCTCATCTCCGCAACCTCAGCCAAGGCTGCATCCCTCTGTCTACACGTCTCTACCAGCTCCTCCTTCAATAACTCAACTGAGACACTTCCTCCAAACTGATCCCTCAGAATCCGAGACACATCTTCAGATTCTGGTGTTTCAAGATTAGAATTCTTCTCCTCACCCCTGTGTTTCTTCTTAAAACGAGGGAGGAGCCAGGACAAGATTTTTCCTGCTCGGTTCTTTGAGCGCTGTTTTTGGTTAACAGACATGACGTGGGTATCAGTCAGTGGGAAGATAATGTTGGATAAGTAGTGGTGCTTACTGCAATGGTTACCATGGTGATCCAAGAGTTTTTGGCACTTGAGGCAGGATGATGGGGCGACTGGACTAAAGTCTCCACCCAAGCTGTTTCTCCTCCGTGACCTGACAACAGCATGTTCGGTTAAATTAGTTGAGCTGTTTAGGAGCTGTGATAAATGGTAGTTTGTGCAGGAGCTGGTGACAGATCTGCTGTCCGGATCAGCAGCTGGGCAATTGAGAAGGGGATCTAATTTCAAGGAAGCCAAGCCTGGGGGAGGATATGATGATCCCTTCCAAGAAGCCGCATCTTGTGTTAATGTTGTGTAGTTGGTTTGAGATATAATTTCGTCATCATCTCGTCCGTAGTAATCTCCCCAGTTTTCTGACAGTGCTCTGCTTTTTGGTTGGATTTGTTGGTAGCCAGGGGATGGTTCATCTTCATAAGTCTGAAGAAGAACAGGTACGAGTTTATCAGTTATAAGCTACATGTGTGTCTAATCCAGATGTGCTCTGATCTGATTCCATTTTTTTTGTTCAGAAACGGAATTGATAATGTGTACGTATTAGCTATCTCAATATGCAGAAACTGTAAGCGAGAAGTCTAAAATGATTAAACTCTTTGGTGGCATAAGTATGAGCAATTTATTCAGTGAAACCATGAGATCAAACTCTTTCGTGGCATAAGTATGAGGAGAGCCATTTGTCGGTAAGTGTATGCCTTAAGAGTAAACACTCCAATGACATGAGTATTGAAGTCTAATTAAAGGTAAGCATGCTTTAAAGAAAGTGGTAACTTCTAAAATTTTGTTCCTTTGGTGAGACATGACAGAGGGAAAGAAGTTGTAGAACGAAGTGAGGTGAAAGTCCACCAATTAGGTGAGCTGGATCTGTACACCTTTTTACCTAATCCAAATGAAAAAGAGCAGCTTAACCACCTAAGCATTTGCTAGTCAAAGGAGTATGAAAAGGAACACTGTATTAATTTGAACTTTGAGAATACTATTAACATTAATTAGTCTAATTTTGCTCAATCCCCACACAAAAACAATCACCAAACAAAACCCCCTCAGTAGTCAAAATTGAAGAAACGGAATGGGCAAATGAGAGGCATGGACATTGAAATCAACTAGGTTAGAAGGAGAGAGGAAGCAGGAAGGTCTATTGATATTTTAAACTAAAAAACTTGTACTGAAAACAGACAGGCTGATACAAGATGCCATGTCAGTGGGGAATAGCTAGTTGGATGACAGCATGAAAAAAGAACAAAGGAAGAGAAGTATGCTGTATGTTGATTCAGTAAGGAATGAAGATGTGTGCTACTTACAGGGGTGAAAACAGGATAATCATGAGCAGATGATGAAGGCATATGATGTCGATCAGGCTTAAGAAGATGATGATGTGGTACTGGTGGAGATGATAACAACGAGCTTAGGTGGGTGGTGGTGCCTTTGTGGAGTAGAGCAGCATGAATGGCTCTCAGCTCCTCTGCTTTAACTATGGCTGCTCGTATCTCTTCCCTGCTGCTTGCGGCTTCATCTTTGATTTTGCTGTTATTATGTATGTTCATAGTGGATGATTATGATATAATAGATGTAGAAAATTCTGCTGCTTTAAGGACTGGATCGAGGAGAATGGGATAGAAGAAGAGGGGGGTAGTGGTTAGCCTGCCTGCCTGCCTGCCTAGTAGAGTTTATCTAGCGTACGGTGTAATAGATAGAAATACCCAAATTGTTTTGGTTTTATTCCGTTAAATCAGGGCGCGGGGCGTTACCTTTTTATGAATTTTGGACAGCTGTTACTTATAAAAATACCAGTATGAAGAAGAGGAGAATCAGAATGGGTGTAGGTAGAAGTATGTTTGACTGCTGAGATGGGAAGACGTCGCGACACCAAGAGAGAAACAAACATAGTGGGTAAAAGAAGAGTTGACGGGTGTGAGAAGTGTGAAACTGAACAGAGACATGATGTGATTCGAGGGAGCAGGTAGGAAATTACTACTAGCTAGGAAGAGAAAGAAACAGAAGTCAGATCCGACTGACTTGAAGAACAAACATTGTTTGAAAGGCGCCAACTCTATATATCTCTACTCTATTGGAATAACAGTCTTACACCACCGCAGACCTACTGTAGACTGTGTGGTAGTAGTGATAGTGGTTACCAACTACGTCTGGAAAAGGAAGAACTCTGAATTAGATCGGTTTGCCTACTAAACAATTGAAAAGGAGAAAAAGTAAGATGTCCATACAGCCGCAACACGACAATTATCCTACGGATCAGTTGCTCGCACCTTACCTTTTGACTTCTTTCATTTGACATTGAAAAAGGTATCATGACCTCGCCTTCTATGTTTCTAGTATTTTTGCCTTTTTATTGGTGAACTCGTACGCTAAGTCATGTTTTCACTTCGCATAGTCAGAATTTTAAAAAATTTTACGATCTTGCCCCTGCTTTAATATCTTTCAGAAATTACTATATTTACTCACAATTTGTGACATATTACAAGGTGACCCCAAATTTCATTACACAGAGTCGGAATTCTAATACGCTCAGTCGGAAAATGACCAATTTAGGGGCTAATGTAGGCAAAATTTATTAAAAATGGTTTGAAAAAAGCAAAGAAGGATTCCAAAGTACTTATATAAGTAAAAAAATATTTTATAAAAATTATCAGTAAAGTATACCATGACAAAGTAGACGGAAAGACGAACGCGTCGACGCAAACGGATCGAAAAACAGAGCTATAACGAAGAAGATATGACGATTTTAAGACCGGAACCCGGTGCAGGCGCCGGTAAAGAAGGGCGGGTTCCGGCGCCGGTAAAGAATGACGCGCGCCCACCCATATAACCGCGCGCCTGCGCGCCCCCTTTGCTGCGGACGCCGGCGCCGGCGTCTTTATGTCGGCGCCTGCGCCGGTGCCCGTTTTTCAAATCGTTGTATCTTCTTCGTTATTGCTCCGTTTTTTGATCCGTTTGCGCCGTTGCATTTGTCTTTTCGTGTACTTTACGATGATATACTTTGTTGATTATTTTCATGCCTTATGTGTGATTTATTCTAAAGTACGTAGTATTAGGGTTTACGAGTAGCACTTCGTGAATAACGACGTTTTTCTGCTTAGGGTGATAACGATGATGAATTCGAGGATGCGAATGTAGACACAAGTCATGTATTTAATACTAGCCTAATCTTTGGCGATAAAGAGGAGGCGGTTAGTTATGCGTTTCGCACCGGAGAGGCTAATAATATTTATCTAATCAGACAGACTAAGCGAGACGACGGTGAAGTAATACTAACATGTGAGAGGTACGGCAAGCATAGGCCACGGGTTAGCACATGAGAGGTGGGGGACAGACGGGCTGGTCTATCTTGGTGATGGTCCCGACGCACAACCACGCGTTAGCTAGTAACCCGCAATCTCACTTCGTCCGGCCTCACTTTAGTGTCGATGAAAGGGCAAGCATGAAAAGTTTATACATGAGTGGTGTTGCGCCTAGGCAGATGTGGGCCCATTTGCATGACAAGAACCCTGAAAGTACTGTAGACAAGACATCGATTCATAACCTAGTTGCGAAATTCAGAAAAGAAGATCGTGGCGGACGTACAGATGTAGCGTCCTTCATGCACTCGCTAGATGAACGTAATTATAGTTGGTGGTCCGAGAAAGATGCAAGTAAGTGTCGGCACATCTGTTTAGTGTCGGTTTATTTGTATGTTAATCACTTTAAATGTTTGTTCTAATTAAATGTCCATTTTGTAGGGAATGCATCTAGGCTGGGTCTTGTCTTGCTTGCGCACCCTTTTTCGCTGACGCTCGTTAAGATGTTTCCTTATGTAGTGCTCATTGATAACACTTACAAGACGAACATGTACAAGCTGCCTCTAGTGGAGTTCATCGGAGTCACGTCGTGCGGCAAGAACTTCTGTATAACGTTCTGTTTTGCGGTCAGAGAGGATGAGTTTGCATACACATGGATGCTTAATAAGCTGAAGAAGGTGTTGATCTATCCTCCAAATGTGTTTGTCACTGACAATGAAAAGGCGCTAGTGAAAGCACTTTCAGTGGTATATCCTTTTGTACCACATCTTTTATGTCGTTGGTATATATGCAAGAACGTGGCTGCCAATGCGCTCAAGATAATGCATGTTGACCGTGAGAGAGTCGATTTAATAGTGTATCGGTGGAAGCGACTAGTTTACGCCTCAACTATTGCGAAGTACGATGAACAGTACAGAAAATTAGTACACTCTTACGGCGCCAACAATCCTTTCGTTGTGTACTTGAACAACACATGGCTATGTCAGCGTGAGAAATTTTGTGAGGTATGGGTTTGGAGATTCATGCATTTCGGCAACACATCTACCAACAGGTTAGCTTAACTTCAATTGTCAACATGTTCTGTTGTTTGTATTGGTATGTTTCCCATTTATCTGCTACTAATTAACTTCCAATCTATAGGGCGGAGAGCGCCCACTCAGCTCTAAAGTGTTGGCTTCATACATCCACTGGATCTCTAGACACATGCTTCGACAGCATACATAGATTCATCGAAGGGCAACATTTCCACATTAAACAAGACTTCGAGTTCTCCATTGACAGAAGGGTTTCGGAAGACCAGCAAGTCCAATTTTTGTTTCTGGTCAATCAAGTGAGCCTCAAATGTTTGGAAATACTCCAGAATCAGCTGAGAAGCAGTCGTTGCGATATTGATCACACAACATCGTACGAAGATGTTTGTGCGTTTACTTCGACCATGGGATTACCATGCGCGTTTCGTATGTATCAGTACACCCAAGCCGGTCTGAATATACCAGTTGAAGAAGTGCATATCTTCTGACGAACACTCAGATATGACGCACAACAAGAATTTGAAGCACAACGCCAAACATACGATGAGTCGTATAGCACAGAGGAACAACTCTCATGTGTAGGTTTATGGTATGAGGATCTGTCTCAGCGGTATGATCCTACGACGATAGAACAAGCGTTCAACGCGTGGAAGCCAATATGGGAGCCCGAGGATGATCACACTGGTTTACAACCACCAGAGGTGAAGGTGCCTAAGGGTAGGCCCACTACCAAAAAAACGAAGAGGCCAAACACTAGGGACAAGTCCGAGCACGAGCATTTAGGTCTTGGAAACCGTGGCCCGGCCCTATGACGTTCGCAGTCTCAGCGACGCCCGATAGCACCCGAAAGTACAAGTGATCGTGGGCCGTCAATGCAACACAGTCAATCACAGCGTTGGCCATCTGAGCGAATGAGTCAAACTGGAGAAGGACCGACAATGCAACACAATCCACCTCAACAACCTGTACCATATCCGACATACTGGAACCCCTGGAAATACTCGCCATATTGGAGTGACCTCGATTCGCAATTAGCTGATTATATTATAGGTTACAGGGAGATAGTGGGTGATGGAAACTGTGGGTTTCGAGCTATTGCTGATGCCGTGTACAACAATGAAGGCCTATGGAAACAGGTTAGACGTGCATGCTTGGATGAGCTGGAGGATAGAAGAGATTGGTGATTAAATAAATGTGACCGAGTTTGGTACGATAGACAGTACTATCGACTGAATTGGTTTGAAGACACATTCGCACCAACGCCACACTGGATTGAAATTCTAGATCTTGGTGTCATCTTGTCCACTGTATACCACATTGTGCTTATCAGTTTTTCAAAAGCATACAATGGTAAGGCTAATGGGTTGGTCGCACTGCCGCTACGTGATGATCGGGGGTTAGGTCGTCCAACAGCAGAGGTCAGTATTGCATGTGTCGCTGAGCAGTCTCATTTCATTAGACTCCAAACAGTCGAAAATTGTCCAGTCCCAATCATGAATCCGATGTGGCGACATTGGCATGAGCCCTCAGTTACAGCTTATATTGAGTCGTACTTACCGCGCAATTCAGAGTGGTACAGATTGTTTCCCCCAAGTAGTGGATCAGGACAAATGGTTATAGAAGATTAGAGTTTGTAAAATTTGTTGAATTCTTGTATGCCAGTAATATATTCAAGAAGTCTTGTAATGTTTTGCAACATGAATCTATTTAAAAAGGACACTTAAATTTTTGAATATTTTAGTGTCTCATGTTGATACAGTGGATTATACTTTATCTAATAAAAGCAAATTCATCGTAAATACAATGCGTTCTAATACTACTGCTGTTAGCGACTCAACGGCCAACAAAGAATTTAGACCACCCAGATTGACATTGATCTTAAGAAGCACATTTGACACCTAATTAAGAAAACAAGTTGTAGAATATTTCATCCATCACTAATGATCGAATTTTGGCCCATCTGTGTTTCTAACCACTGGACAAGATGCTGATCCTTACTTGGTCGACCAAGGGTAACTTTTCAAGTATACCTTTGTTCACAACATCAAGAAGGTTACTGATTCTATCCGTAAGCACGAGACTAACAGATTTCGAATCATATACAAATTATCAAACATTTGCACCTAATTAAGAAAACAAGTTATAGAATATTTCATCCATCACTAATGATCGAATTTTGGCCCATCTGTGTTTCTAACCACTGGACAAGATGCTGATCCTTACTTGGTCGACCAAGGGTAACTTTTCAAGTATACCTTCGTTCACAACATCAGGAAGGTTACTGATTCTATCCGTAAGCACGAGACTAACAGATTTCGCATCATATACAAATTATCAAACATTTGCACCTAATTAAGAAAACAAAATGTAGAATATTTCATCCATCACTAATGATCGAATTTTGGCCCATCTGTGATTCTAATCACTAGACAAGATGTTGATCCTTACTTGGTCAACCAAGGGTAACTTTTCAAGTATACCTTCGTTCACAACATCAGGAAGGTTACTGATTCTATCCGTAAGCACGAGACAAACAGATTTCGCATCATATACAAATTATCAAACATTTGACACCTAATTAAGAAAACAAGTTTGTAGAATATTTCATCCATCACTAATGATCGAATTTTGGCCCATCTGTGTTTCTAACCACTAGACAAAATGTTGATCCTTACTTGGTCGACCAAGGGTAACTTTTCAAGTATACCTTCGTTCACAACATCAGGAAGGTTACTGATTCTATCCGTAAGCACGAGACTAACAGATTTTGCATCATATACAAATTATCAAACATTTGCACATAATTAAGAAAACAAGTTGTAGAATATTTCATCCATCCCTAATGATCGAATTTTGGCCCATCTGTGTTTCTAACCACTGGACAAGATGCTGATCCTTACTTGGTCGACCAAGGGTAACTTTTCAAGTATACCTTCGTTCACAACATCAGGAAGGTTACTGATTCTATCCGTAAGCACGAGACTAACAGATTTCGCATCATATACAAATTATCAAACATTTGACAACTAATTAAGAAAACAAGTTGTAGAATATTTCATCCATCACTAATGATCGAATTTTGGCCCATCTGTGTTTCTAACCACTGGACTAGATGCTGATCCTTACTTGGTCGACCAAGGGTAACTTTTCAAGTATACCTTCGTTCACAACATCAGGAAGGTTACTGATTCTATCCGTAAGCACGAGACTAACAGATTTCGCATCATATACAAATTATCAAACATTTGCACCTAATTAAGAAAACAAGTTGTAGAATATTTCATCCATCACTAATGATCGAATTTTGGCCCATCTGTGTTTCTAACCACTGGACAAGATGTTGATCCTTACTTGGTCGACCAAGGGTAACTTTTCAAGTATACCTTCGTTCACAACATCAGGAAGGTTACTGATTCTATCCGTAAGCACGAGACTAACAGATTTCGCATCATATACAAATTATCAAACATTTGCACCTAATTAAGAAAACAAGTTGTAGAATATTTCATCCATCACTAATGATCGAATTTTGGCCCATCTGTGTTTCTAACCACTGGACAAGATGTTGATCCTTACTTGGTCGACCAAGGGTAACTTTTCAAGTATACCTTCATTCACAACATCAGGAAGGTTACTGATTCTATCCGTAAGCACGAGACTAACAGATTTCGCATCATGTACAAATTATCAAACATTTGCACCTAATTAAGAAAACGAGTTGTAGAATATTTCATCCATCACTAATGATCAAATTTTAGCCCATCTATGTTTCTAACCACTGGACAAGATGCTGATCCTTACTTGGTCGACCAATGGTAACTTTTCAAGTATACCTTCGTTCACAACATCAGGAAGGTTACTGATTCTATCCGTAAGCACGAGACTAACAGATTTCGCATCATATACAAATTATCAATCATTTCCACCTAATTTACGTCTTTTTGTAGTGTAGATCCTTACTGATAATGCTGATCCTTACTTGGTCGACCAAGGGTAACTTTTCAAGTATACCTTCGATCACAACATCCGGAAGGTTACTGATAATGAATGCATTTTGGCCATCAGTAATCGTAGGTTGAATACCATACTGGTAGTGAATACGTATAGTGACTTCATGTTGAGTGGATACTTTCATCCCATTAGTGAACAACTAAAGTTAAGGAATTAAGATTGGTTTCTTGTCACAGCTAATACTAGAATTTGGGAGTTCGTTAACACCTTGTCAAAGAAAGGACTTATAGCAGCCTAAATCAATGAGATTACGTTTAGACTATTTACTCTAGATTCTACTAGACTGCAAGAGTGATGAGGAAATCATGGAAGATGAGAGGAAAATATCACGACCATTCTCGACGTATTTGGAGCCGGCGATTGTTGAAAAAAATGTTTATTTTTTACAAATGAAATTGAATACATATTTGAAACATATTTTCAAGACTTCAAAAGCGATTCTATTTCAGAGTTTCATTTTCAATCAACATTGATCACACGTCATTTCTCATAATGTTACAACTTATTCCACACACGAATCATTTTAAATCCCAGAACAATTAACAATTCTGACTGACTACCAGTACATGAAATCCAAATGTGGTTGCACTGATCAAGCGGGGGAGGTCGTCTCCTCGTACTAGCCCTGTAGCGTGAATTGTGTTCCCTACGGTCCGCCTCGGCCCTGCTTCGTATTACATCGGGATCTTCGAAGTCTGAATCATCTTCATACTTCACAAGAATCCTAACTCTTTCCATTATTTCTCCAAGGTCTAAGTAGTTCTGCAACATCATGCGTACGTCCACATCGGTTAGTATATCGACGATAGAGTCGTTGTACAGATCTTGGTCCATCCTAAGATAGACAATGGAAAAGACGTTGAGCTATGATTATCAAAATGTGATCTGACAATTTGATTTAATGAAGCTGTTAGGTGTTAACACTTCTCGGAGTTCTAATTTCTATATTATCACTGCCCATCCCGGAGCACGTTGGAACCGTGCCCCGCATTCATTGAGTGCGGTGTAATGGTTCACGTGAATTGCAAAGGGAATTGACATCCTAATGACATAAACAAGAATGAATTATTAAAAAAGCAAATAGACATATATTAAAAATACAATAACCACACCAGTTTAAGCATCAGTACAGAATGTTCAAAAACAGCATCAACTAATAAGTCTTAAATATCCAAACCCACCACCACTATACCCACCCCTACCATACCCACCCCCACCATACTCACCCGCCCCAGCCCCAGAACACCACCAGCATGTCCTCCCCTGCCATCACCACGCCCTCCCCTCCCATCACCATGTCCTCCCCTCTAATCACCCGGTCCCCTCACATCATCACCGCGCCCACCATCACCCCCATGACGACGCGTCTGCTCCATGTGCCTACGGTACATACCCTCCCCTCTAGGCCTAAGGCCTCTGGTGCGACGCCCCGTGATGTACCACTCCATGCCAGCACGAGGCTGGTTAGGGTTCCTGTGACGTGTGGGCGAATCAGGGGTGGTCGGGACATTAAGCCGACAGTACTCAAAGGCCATCTCCAGCGTATCAGCCGCCCAGGCGGGGAAGCCGGTGGGCCAGCCCGGGTTGTTCTCCGGTGTGAGGCGCATGATAAGCGGCGCTGTCTCATCCCAATATTGCAGTAAAGTATAAATGTGAAGTTAGTATTTAAAAACAATTACAAACAACAACAAAATTAACAAGACAAAGTATTTACCTGGAGCTGATCCTCTCGTCGTGTACTGGGGCCACCGTCCGCTCCCACGAGACGCACCTGAACATGAGAAAGGCGCTGGAACCACCGGATGTAATCCGGGGCCACGGCCCATGGCATCTGCGCACGCGTCAGAGGAAACCTCCACCTGCTGGGCCCTGTCGTGTTGTCCCACACGGCTGTCCCGTAGTCGTACGCAGCAAGGTACGCCTTCCCATGTCTGGGACGATAATGGTTGTCGGGTCTGATAGGCTGAGGGGGGATAGTCTGCACGTATCCAAACTGGCGCAGACACCGCTCGGGCATATACGGCTCAGCAATATCCAAGAACTGTATGGTGCCATAATACCGGGAGCGCGCCTCTGATACGAGGGCACCCTCTGCCTCAAATGGCAGCCAAGCAACCTACGTTTCATTTAATGGAAAACAATTAACAACTTAAATGAGAAACAATGTTTGACGATACGTTAAACGTCAACTTTTTATTACTACAATCGCTAAGCAACTCGTACCTCAGTAGAGGACATCGTGTCCAGCCGTCCCCTCACGAAACGTAGCCTGTCATCATCCATCAAATTCCTCGTGCAACGAGGCCACCTCGCCGCTGTCGGGGAGCAACCATCCCAGTCTGAAAGGGGCTCCGGTCTGAACATGGGGAAATACTCGTAGATCCAGCACTGCGGTGATCATCCGAAAACATTAGCCAAGATAGTCAAACAATAAGTTTACAATACTTAAGTCGTGAGCTCGCAATCAAGTTCTCACCTGAAACAATCAGGCAACCAGCCAGCTGACGTGTATCCGCCCGGGAAGCGATGCCGAGCTGTCGGTACAGGTATGCCAGTGTCCCGGTCCCCCACGCATACAAGTGGACCCTACTAGGGTCACGGATGGGCCAGTAGGACGAGGGAATAACACGATCCCCGCCCTTGTCGATGATCAATGAGTGAGACACCAGCCACTAGAGGTACGCCGTCGTCTCCTGAAGTGGGGTACAGTATGGACCGCCACAAGTATCATGAAGAGCTCGGTAACGTACCTGGCTCTTCTCCAGAACCTACCGTTTATCAGCTCCTGCTGGTCCGCCGCGCCAAACAGCCGTAGGAAGTGGGGGATGAGAACATGTAACGGTGGGGCTGCTACACCGACCCGGGCGCCATCCTCGGGCTGGAACGAAATCGCCATGCCAGTGATGGGGATACCCAAAATGTAGTAGACGTCGTGGAGAGTAATAGTCATCTCTCCGAATGGCATGTGAAAGGAGTTCGTGTCAGGCTGCCATCTCTCCACGAACGCTGAGAGGAGCGCGAGGTCAAAACAACCATGCGCTATGTCGACAAGATGCGCAAGTCCGCTATCCTCGACCGCTGCTAGAGACTCTGGGTGCCTCAATGTACTCGGAGTCCACGCCTCCAAATACTTCGTCTTAGGCTTGAAGCTAAGACATCCTTCTCTGTTGAATATTTATAATTGAGTTCACACTATATTAACCATTTCCTAAACAATCTAAAATTTTATGGAATCTATTACCAGATGGGAAACATACCACTCCTCGCCACACGTCAAGCGCGACATGACCACCGAAACTCGGGATCAAACTCGTATCCTGAGGGCCTCCGGGCACTGGAGTCTGCCCAAGCAACCAAGCATCAGCAGCCGGCATCTGCGCCACCCCTCTGCCGGACCATGTACTGGGGACCGGCGACGACGGCGCACCCGTGTGCCCTCATGCTCAGCACCCGGCTCATCTATGTCCTCGTCATCAGCGTCAGCCCCGTGATGATGTGCGTCTCCGGTCCCCCTCTGTGGAGGAGTAGGCCAAGCAGGACTATCAGACCTCACGACCAGCGTCCCATCGCCGATCAATGAGTCCAGATCCACACCATGCAGCTGGTCCACCTCCTGCTCCTCCTCCTCCCCCTCCCCCTGCTCCAGCTCATACTCCAGCTCCGCCCGCACCTCTCCTCATGGGCTCGTAGAAACTCAAGCTCCCTACGCTTCCTGGACAAAGCTGTAGCGTACTGTGTACGCCTCCTCTCTGCAGAGCAGCATCAGGCCCGCTCACACGAGGGTGTGATGAACTCTCGCCTTGGTCGGAAATCGTCTTACCCTTACCCAGACCGAACCTACCAAGCAAACCCCTGCCTTTTCCTCCCGCCATCTGTTGTTTATCGTAGAATTTAGTCATACTATTTTTACAGTTAGTCAAGACCGGTCGAGGTTAGTCAATACCGGTCATACATGCATCTCAGTAGTTCAACGTCAAAAACAAATTCATACAAATCCAGGAACTGATTAAAACACGCATAATAGAGGTATACAATGTAAAAAGACCAATTATATAACAAAGCAAAAAACGAGCCCGACGCCTTCCCGACAGCGCGCGCCGCGCGCACGTCTCTTCCCCGGCGCCAGCGCCGCCTCCGGCAAGCCCGCGCCCGCGCCCTGTCTTCCTCCCGGCGCCCGCGTCCTCTCTTTCTCCTCCGCGCGCCTCGCGCCGTCTTTGTCCCGCGCGCCAGCGCGCCCGCCATCGTCCCGGCGCCCGCGCGCCCTGCTTCATCCAGGCGCCAGCGCCTGCTCTTCCCTCCCCCGTTTCCGATTTCGTCTTGTTTTTTTGCTAAATTTGCTACTTTTACTGATATTTTACGCTAAAAAACTGTAAATTATGACAAAAAGAACCTGGTTTTGTAGATCGAACTAGCAGAAATGATGACTTGAGCACCGGCTTTCCTCCCGCTCCCGCTCTGGTTACCGCTTCTAGAGAGAAGTCAGAGAGAATTCTAGAGAGATAGAGAGTTTGAGAGTTTGAAATTTTGTGGAGAGATAATAGAGGATAAAGGTGTATATATGGGAGAGTTTAAGGGTAAGGGCAAAATCATAAAGTTTTTTAAATTTCCGACTGAGCGAAGTTGAAACCCGACTGAGCGAACGAGTTCAGATAATAAGTGCATCCTGTTGTTTCTTGGAATTTATAACCATGGGTCTTCTTTACACCTGTCAAACCATTAATAACAAATGTAAGTACTGTTTAACACTTCACCTTTCACTCTGCAACAAAAAGCGCAACATTCATACCTTCATGAACCATAAGTACAAGCCACAAACTACCAAACCGAATGTAGAGTTGAAACTTTCAACAAGTTGGAGACTTGGAGTTGATTTCCTCTTTGCACACCATACAAACAAATATAGTTTCAATCTTTATGAGTTGATTGTTGTTTTTAATAGTACCAATTTTTGTATAATTACATGGTTGTATCAAAGCTTATGATAGTAATTAATCTTAAACGTGGGCTGAATTTAGAGGTAGCTAGCCCATTGATTTAATGGCACTTCGTTAAGATAAGAAAAGGCACCCTCATTTTGTTTTCTTCCAATTTCACCATAGCAGCGCCGATGACAACTGAATTTGTTGTATCTCTTGCTTTCTAGAACTAATCCTTACATTGTATAAGGGTATTTCATGAAAAAAAGAATCCATCACATTGTATGAGAGTATTTCATGAAATCAAAGTAACTGTTACATTTTGTCGGGGCATATGCTAAAACTCCAAACTAGCCATTACACAAATCCAAAATAAGGATATAATCGTATATGAGGATTTATTATAACATTTTATGAGCTTTAATAGGAAACTTTACAAAAATACCCCTAAAAAGTTTTTTTATATACCTTGACTTCAAAGCTCATTCTTTATATATCCCTAAAAGTTTTAAAATTAATGATGTAGTCCTACTCCGTGAACAATGATTGTTTTATCTTTGATATTGCGGATCATCTTTCAAGCTCACAATATGTCACTTTCTTCAGAATTTCATAAAATTTCATATTTTTTTAAGAATAGTACAAAAATATAAATAATTACAAAAATAATTTAAAAATATATAATTAAAATATAACTAAAAATATAAAATTGAAATAAAATTAATAATTCCTAAATACATACATAAAACTTCAAATAAATTAATTTTTTAATTCTCATTGTTTTTTAGCTTCCTTAACTATTTATCGGTCTTCTTTCTCATTAAAATATTTGCAGTTATGGTTAGATAATGATTAAATATTATAAATAAGCATATATATATGTCAATTAAATAACAAAACTAATCCAATAAAGTCAAGGGCATATATATATGTCATTAAAATATTCTAAAATAAAAAATTGTCATATTGTGAACTTGAAACATGATCTACAATATCTGGGTAAATAGTCATTATTTAATATCATTTCACAGAGTAAGGGTACGACGTGAATTTTGTAACTTTTTAGAGGCATATGAAGAACGTTTATTCATAACAAACTTTTTAGGGGTATATTGTGAATTTTTCTTTTTAAATAAAAATATATTACTTAATAAAACAAAATTAAGAGATATATTATAATAATTTATAAGTTTATGGATATTTTATATTAAAAAGTGATAAATGATGAAATAAATAAATAATAGAAGCCGAACAAATGCCACGTGCTGACATTTTTTTTTTTTGAAAACGCCAGATGTTGACATATATGCCCTACAATATGAAGAACTAAGGAAGGTCATAAGAAGAATTCGATTTTGTCTCCCACCAATTCGGCATAGACAAATACGATCGTTAGGGTGAACATTCTGGATATTTTGGGTTTATCTAAAATTGAATTAATCAATTTTTTTTCTAGATTTTTAATTAAATTTAAAATTTCGGTTAACTGAATTATTCAAATTATAATTTGGTTTGGATTTTGGTTTTGACTTTGTATGATTCGGTTAACCGAGTTATCCAATTTTTAAAAAAATGATATTCTCTTTTTTAATTATAGTCTTTAGTGACAAATAATCAAACACAGACCCTAAATTTTGGTTAGTTGAAATCTAAACTAACAAAAATTTGGATTTCGGTTTCGGATTTCGGTTTTTCACTCAAAAAAATTTCAGATTTTAAATAATTGGATAACGGTTAATTCAGTTTTGGTGTTAATTGATCAGTTTTTAATCGAAATGACTGAAATCCAATTTTTTTTAAACAATTTAGATTTCAGTTAATCAAATATCCAAATACTCCCTAATATAGATTTAATGACACGTTAGTAGTGCTGAGCAAATAAGAATTCTTTTGTGGAGCATGGCATATTGAGAACATGTTGGAGATGAATGAAAGGGGAAGAACGTGTGGTTCCCTACATTTAAAGGCCTAAACTAGTCATTACACTATACATGTGTATTTCATGAAAATGGTAGTCGTTATACTATATAGAGGTATTTCGTCAAAAAAAGTAGTCGTCACACTATGTTGAAGCATATGGTAAACTACAAACTAGCTATTACATGGAACGAAAATAAAGGTATAATAGAATCTTATTTTAATGTAAGTTGAACTTTATTAAATAGACGGATGGATATATTATAGAGTAAATAAACTTTAGTTATATTATAATAGTTTATTTAGTTTTGACTTTTAAGGTATTTTATAAAAAGGGTAAACCTCAAATATACATAGTGAAATTTCCACTATTGGTTTTTATTTGATGAAGGAGGTTTCCCCCTATTAACCTTTATCATATTTCTAATATATGTTTAGAGACGACGACCCTATTACAGAATCGCTTCACCATTTTTTTTTTCTGCTTTATTGACAGCTACCACAAACAAATAGTGTTTATGTGTCTGAAATGTAGTATAACTTTTCATGATGGTATAGGAGCTATAACATTACCTATTAGATAATTCTCTTGAAATTAACTTGAATTTAATTCTATTAATATGTGAAAATCTTATCCGACTCCTTGCGATGGTTATAATGCTTAATATTATTTGATTATACAACATCTGAACTCCAATCTTTATAATTTAGATTTCGTATTAACGGATATGAATATCCATAGTTTTTCATAACATTTTTAAAGCTTGAATCAATTTTTTTTATCAACTCCAAATAATCCGAGGTTGAAATAATTATTCACAAATTGATTATAGATGATTAAAATATTTTAAAAATCCAAACCAAAGATAACCTAGTTTGAGTCAGACTCAAAGTAAGATGATAAAAAAACCCAAATTGAAACTAACTTGACCCAAAAAATAGATTTGAATTGACTCCATAAAATCCTGACTTGATATACAACCCAACCCAAGCTCTTCGTACGATTAATCTAGATTGTGGATTGAACTGGCTATTTGGGTTGAGCGAATTATGGCCCATTGCATCAAAGGTATACTAATATCTTAGAAAAAGTACATACAATTTGTCAGATGATAATCGTGTGATTAACCGTACTATTGAGAATTATGATTAGTTATACCACTAAGATTTATTAGCTTTTTGTTAATCTTGGTTTATTAGATTTTTACTTAACATCATGTTTAAGATTGATATGAGTATTAAGCCTATTTGACCCTGCACGTAATAAAATGTATACAATAAATAAAGTGATATCTTGATTTGGCCTTAATCCGTCATGTTCTTTTGTGAACGAAACATCAATGGAAGAGAACATGGAACCAGAATTTGTTGCAACTTGAAGACTTTTCATTTGTTATTTTCAAAGTTAATTTACAGGTACCAGTGAAACAAAGCAAATATCATAAAACTAGGTGCATCTTACACCTGAGCCATATGACACTTCGTTCATGTGCTTTTTTTTTTTTTTTAAGTTGAGGATGGGGAAGTGAGGTTTTCAAACGGCACTTGGTCCTTGTACAAGTGTTGCTTATGTGTAACAAAAGGTGAATCCCACTACTTTTGCTCCTTGCACTGCTATATCTGTACCTTCTCTGTTTCATCCTTTCCTTAGGCATTTATCTTCTCCTCTTCAACTCCTCTGCTATGATCTCTGTTCTTACCTTAAAGATGGTTCAACCACCATGTGAACCCATCTTATGAACTCACAATTTATAATGTCAATCGTAGATTAAAATAAGTTAAAAATTCATCACTTAATGCATATCGTTTTAAATTGAAAGTTCACTTAAATTAAGTTGAAAAAATTGGAAAGTTTTACTATATACATAAAAAGAAATGTAGATATTTCTAACTCATCTAAGATGAACATCATGTTTGAATTGCTTTTCTTCATATATAATCCATTTCCTTTTTCAGATGAACGCACATTCCCTTTCAAAAATTAACTTCTACATGTACATTTATCACTCAACTAAAATATTACCCCTCAATTTATAAAAGTAAAATTTTCATGACGAAAAATAATGAACACTCAAAGTAATTATGTGATAGTTGAGAATTAAAATACAAATATGTTTGATGATCTTGAATAAACTTAATAAATATAAATATAATAATTGAAAAAAATGATGATATAATATTGAAAAATTCATTAAGACCATTTGCTACACTTTATACTGGTTTTCTAATAAATAACATTTTTATTGTAGGAAAAGTAAAAAAGTTGAACTAATGGTGTGTTTTGTTTGATGTGTCCATGGTTAACCTATGGTTAATCAATCACAACCCATTATTTCATTTATAGTGGGACCAAGAGATAAAGAAACACAAATAAGCAAGTGACATGTGTTACATTAATGTCAAAAAAATTGAACGGCACTCATCGAACGCCCCTTAAGTGATTAAATATTGAAAGTGTAGGATTTTGTTACTATTTTATGAAGTTTGTTGTTTTCTCAATTAAGATAATTCAACATGCCACATCTAGAAATGTTAATTATTAGTGTGAACCAAGCCCAAATAAAGGTTAGAAATATGACAGTTTTTTGTTATCTATCTTACCTCCTACGATTTTAAGTCATATCTGGTTACAAGGAAAGTATTCAATTAACAGATAGTATTAGATCAAGCGATAAACGATTAATAGAATGATGGGCGAAAACTTCTATATATATATATATATATTTGATCATTTAGGTATGTAGTCATATGAATTATATTAAGATCTGGAGAACAAGTGGATGTGGTCGGAAATGGATCTCATAAAACCTCTCCGAGTAAAACCTGATGGGATAAAAACTTGAAAAGTAAAAAAAGTATCCACCACATCCAAATTACAAGCCTAGGTGACAAACTATAAAATCAAAAACAGAAAAACGAACATAAATAAAGGAATAATAGCTTTGACATCTCCCTTATTTCTCACAATCTTAAAGCTCACGAGCAATCAAAAATCAAAATGAAACCCCACACATATCAACCTCCTCATCTAGGAGATTACAAATAATCCTTCAAGGATGTGACTCCTACAAAAGAGTTACATGAGAGTGGAAAGTAGGGGTGGCAATTTCAACACAATCATTGACCAATATTAACCTGACACGAAGTTAGCGAGTTTGGGTTTTAAATTTGTCACGATTAAATAAACGGGTCAACCTAAACACGACTCGTTTAATAAACGGGTCGGGTTTGGGTTTAACATATGTAACTCGTTAACCCGTTTAAATAATTTATATTAAATAAATAAATATTATAAATTAATTATTTTTATCAAATTTTAATACAAATAAGATATACACATTAAAAATTAAGTATTTTTAATTTAAAGTAAAGTTAATAATATCATATAAGGACAAACCTAATGTTAGTTAGTCAAATTATTTTCTTATATATAACTAAACAGGTTGGGTTTGAGTTTAATATATACGGATTTGCGTTTCAAATTTGGACACGATTAAATAATTAGGTTGGACGGGTCAACCCGTTTAATAAACAGGTCAACCCGTTTAGGTTTCATATTTGGACATGATTAATTAAATTGATTAGGTCGGATCAACCCGTTTAATAAACGGGTCAGGTTTGGGTTTAACCTAACACGACCCGTGAATCAGTTTGCCACCCCTATTGGAAAGTCTTTCCACCATGTCTTGGTCAAGATATATTATTGGCTTCATACCCATTTTATCCATCACCTAATATTGAGATGAATAATGATATCAACTTTATAAATCACTTGTCACACTACAACATTGTTTATCAATGGAGGCAACTTGTCTAAGATCAACGGAGGCAACCTACAACTTGCCTCACTTCATCTAATCAAAGGAGGCGAGATATGTTGTCGCCTCTGATGGTCTAGTCAATGGAGGTGAGCTAGATTGTGGCCTCTGTATGTACAATCAATGGAGGTGATGTTAACTAAATGCCTCCTTTGGTAACTTGTGATGTGTCATCGTACAAGATCATTGGAGGCGACTATATGGTTGCCTCTATAGATAAGACCAACAGAGGCAAGATTTTCTTTGTGCCTCCATTGCGCATGTTTAGATATGATTAACAGAGGCAACTCCGTTGATCCGTAATAACTAAGGCGCCTCCTTTGAGTTGCCTCTCTTGTCAATGTTTTATTTTTTTAACTATCGTAATATATTTCATAACTTCTTTCTTCCGCTCTTATAATCTCACTTATCATACCCTTTTTCCTCTTTGATCGAACCCTATATCCAGCCCCAACAACTTATCATCTACGAAAGCGGTGGAGAAAAACGTCGAAAGAAACAAGCACGAGTATTCAGGATAAACCAGGAGGCTGCTACAAAAATTTTCGGTCGAATTCAAGGCAATTGAAGATGTTTGTTCTTCAAAGGGAACCCTAAACGACGGAGAAGCGTTTATCAGGGGCGGACGCAGACTAAAACTCTTATGGGGTCCAATATTTTTCCAAGCCGATTCCCGACTGTTAAATTGACTCGAATTTGTGTACTCTAATTAATAATACTGAAATTCGTAAAGAAAAAATGAAACTATTTCAAAATTATTGAGATATCATTTTCGTTTCTTTGTTTGGATATTAATTTTTGTTGCTAGTATTATTTCCGCCTGCATTCTTGGGAGAACAGTCGCTTATATACTCCGTCATCAGATAAGAATCGTTCAGCCAAACCAAACTGTGCCACCTTCTCCCTCCCTTCGTCACTTCTCTTTCCGAGAGAGGAAAACCGGTAGAGGGAAAACAGGAAGGGAATGGCAAATCGGACAAATACCTATGGGGTCCTGGACCCCTTTGGACCCCATGTGCGTCCGCCACTGGCGTCTATGAATGAAGTGAAGTCGACAACAAGGGAGCTTCAGTATGAGGTAATGAACGACCTTAATGGCTTGATGAGGGTAAGGGGTTGGACGCTGAAAGGTTAATTAAGTGGTCAAAGGCCGTGGATGATTCTCTCTCATATGCGGTGGATGAACGCCAGTACACCCAACATAGGTTGACAAGGGATTTTAGGGGAGAAAAAGATGCAACGAAGAAGATAAAGAGCTTAGAGAAGCAAATCGATGGTAGAACACAGGAATTTTGCAGGTTCACCCGCTCCATTGCTTCTCTGAAATATATCATGGAGAGTTACTTTTTCTTTCCTTGCCTCCTTTTTTTTTGAAACGCAACTGGTGACCCGAACAAATACTGCTGATGGAGGAATTCCTTGACATCAATGTCTTTGCTAATTTCTAATATTTTGTACAGTACAGTACACTAATTGATTGATGACTAGGTATATAGTACTTGAATTGAATTAATTTAATAATTCTCGCGCTTGTGTGTGTGTTTGGTTGGTTAATTAAAACAGTTGTTCAAGTTTGCAGACAAGTATAGAGGGAAATACAATGAAAGTATCCGAGTAGTGAAGAAATACTCTGAGTTATGTGGTGGGGAACGGAGTCAGTCTTGGTGGGGTTAGTTGGTCCATTACTGAATTCAGCTGGGATGTTAAGTTTACGGGTGTTCAAATCCTCGCTTCCCAGGTTAGTAGAAGATGAATCAAGTAAGAATGAATTCAAGACATTTTGCAAGAAAGTGGAGTACACGGTTCAAGCCTGGCATCTCGTACGTTTAAAGATATGGTGGTATGTATGATACATATTAATTATATGTATGTACTACTCTTAATTTCTAGCTGGCTTGCTGGTGATGATTCTCATGCATTATATATATATACTAATTGTTGTTGATACTAGAATATCTTCATCAGTAGCAGCAGGACGATCAACAAGATGGTGTCTAACACCAGAACAGTTTGATAC
Organism: Limonium bicolor; assembly: GCA_023374045.1. Classification (NCBI taxonomy): domain Eukaryota; kingdom Viridiplantae; phylum Streptophyta; class Magnoliopsida; order Caryophyllales; family Plumbaginaceae; genus Limonium; species Limonium bicolor. The sequence continues at coordinate 341,958,490 of CM041776.1, read as the reverse complement.
TAGAAGAGATGTATACAGGCGGAGTTAAAACACTAACAACACAGATACAGCAGCGATTACTACTCATCTCTCTCGATATGGAAAGATTGAAGGAACAAAATGCGTTTTACTGAAACTGAGAAGTCTTGCTAACACCTTCTTATGATGAGTAATAGTTATTTCCGCCATGATCAATATTCAATCTCTTCATCTTTGTCTTCATTTCAAGAAGTAGTGATCATTAAGACAATCACCACTACCACCATCAGTACCGTCAGATGAATATTACTACAAGTGGTTGGAGCACAAACTTATAAGTTTTAATATGTATATTTACTTCAGATAATATCAGTCTCGGATTGTTGTTCACTAAAACCTTCTGATTTTTATAAGTACATTAGTAAAAGAATTATTGAGCATCATTTATTTTTCATGTCAACTAAGCGAATTCCTAGTGACATAATATATATGAGTATTTGTTTCTAATTGCATATATCCATCAGGCAAGAAATTTATCAAGTCGGGTATCCAAGGTTTTCTAAATGACACTTTGTATATTGATTAGATTCTTGTATATGGGCTGCCACTAAACTCCATGCGTAACGAATTGTGCAGATTATTCATACTTTTCATGCCTTTGTTCATCTCTGCCAACAAGTATGAATATGATGAGCTAGGCAACCTTGTAATCATCTAATGTTTGAAATCTCAAAATGTAGTTAACTTTGAACTCTGATTATAAACGTTTGCCATGTTGAACAGTTTGTCCCATGGCTTGAGCATATTCCATGATGGAAGGATCGGGAACAGAGCAAGACTGCAACTAACGGTGAAGTAAGCAAGGTTGGTTCTTTCCATTTATTTTATTGTCTTGAATACACGTTCTGTTTACATAGATTTATATCTTATTCATTTAAGTATCCATTAAATTTGTTTTAAGGAATCCAAGGAGCGGAATCTGGTGTGAAGCCTGAAACATCTGTTGTGCCTGAAAACAAGAATTTGAATGAGAAATCAATTCCCCTGACAAAGAAGGATAATGAGGTCCCAGCTCCAGTGAAATGTCAGTTCATCCATCTCTGATCTCTCTGTCCTAGGTGTAATTTAGTATCTATTTTTGCACTTCTTTATCATCTATTTTTGCACTTCACTAAATAGATGCACAAATTTGAATATAGAATTAATACTTAATATCTCTTTCAGTAGTAAAATCTAAAGTGGAGTCTTGTTTGGAGGGTGTCGATGTCCTCATTTTGATCCTTAGACCATACTAATGATTCTTGTCGTTGCTTGCTTTAGACATCAGCAGCCATTGGCATCAGGTGCAAAATGAAGCTTTTCTTTAATATTCATTTTGGTTCCAGGAACGTATAGATATTGTTCTTTAGTCTTTTTTAAAAAAGGAAGCTTTTCTGCAATTAAAAATGAAGCTGAATACAACCTATAAGTAGTTGATTAGTGTACGCGAACATAGCATTAACTATTGCTGATTGTCTGAAGTTTAAAGGAAAGTGAACTTGGACCATTGCTCATTGTTGGTCATAGGGTATCTTTCTATTCTTCATATGAAATTTTATCCCAAGGGTTGATGCCCATATTTTTTTTACTTCTTTCCTTAGAGATTATATTAGTCCTAGGTGTGCTGACATTAATGATCTTTCCAGTGGTACGACAGCTAGATCCAATGATTGAAGCGCTGGAGTCTGTTTTCGGAGATAGCAATGACTTGGGTGGGAGATATAACTATGTACAAGCAGATACTGAGGTTTCTTGCTTTCCTTCTTAGCATTCCCCCTTGCATCGACATGGAGCCATAACATTGTTGCTCTGCGTCCTGTATTAGGACAATATATGTTGGGATTGGGTCATAATAGCTAGCTAATTGTGTTTTTTTTACGCGCAGGATATTGAGGTGGGTGAGGGAGGAAGAAGACAGAGTCCGAGAATGCAATGACACTACAATTGAATGTGTCATTCTAGACTTGACTGGTAATTAATCATCTTTAAACTCTTTCTAGCTACAGTCAACTAGCTTAGCTTGATTCTTCTTTCCTAAGAAACTGACTCACTGATTTGGATAAAATTACAGCCATCTCAACAATTGATACCAGTGGAATTGACTTTATCTGTGAGATAAGGAAGATGTCGGAAAGGAGATCACTACAGGTACAGTACATAAGCTTACAGTTTATAATTAATATTATTATAAATAAGACCAAATTACGAATATTGTCATTAAGCATATCAGTTGACTATTTACATATTTATAAATAATTCAATATCTATATATTTAACAATTTATCAACCATTAATGTATATATGTTAATACAGTTTCCTTAGACATATGTTGTTTTCGAGTATATAAATTGATAATGTTAGTCATATGTCTAATTTGTGTTTTTGAATATTTTTCTGATCGACATTCATTGTAACTGAATTGTATTATTACCAATGCCACTTCTCTTAGATCTTATATGCATTGTGACATGTAGAGTGTGATGATGACTGGCTCTCTGTTTTTGTGTATTTTATTACAAATTAAGTTTTGCTTGTAATCTATCTCAGACCTATATTGATAAACATATGTAGCCTCCTATTCATTAGGTTTCCTTTCTGTTTACTGATTTATCATCTATATTGGCTTCATATTTATGCCATAAATGGACTAGTTGATGTTCTGTTTTCATATTTATGCCTTGGGTTGGTAGTTGAACTATTATGCTTCATGTGCTTTATTGAGATGCTTGAAAGTTGATTTTTTAAAGAGGTGGAGTTTGATCATCCATTCAAGTATATTACTATTGAAATACCCCTAAATAATTAAATATTATTTAAACATATAAATTAACTACATTATGGTATAAACAATCAAACATGTAAAACCTTATGGCGTAAGATTTAAATTAAGGAGAACGTATTACATTACTATGAGCATGTAATAACTTGCGAACAGTTTAATATTAATACGGTCACGCACTTATATACATACGTATATATATGTACATATACACAACGTTACATATATAAGTGCGTGACCGTATTAATATTAAACTGTTCGCAAGTTATTACATGCTCATAGTAATGTAATACGTTCTCCTTAATTTAAATCTTATGCCATAAGGTTTTACATGTTTGATTGTTTATACCTTAATGTAGTTAATTTATATGTTTAAATAACGTTTAATTATTTAGGGGTATTTCAACTGTTGTCTGGTTTTAATTTGGATGATGAACCTAAAAGTTTCGGACTCCTAGTCTTATCTGATAGTACCCTTATAATACTTTGCTTGCATGTCTACCTATGCATTTCTACCTGTGCATGTCTATCTGAACACTGATAAGATATAATCACCTTAACAGAAGGTACAGAGGGAGAAAGATGATAAGCTTAGTTCTTTTGAGTTACTGCTGAATATAGAGGTTCACTCTCGGTGACGAACATATCTGCTGTAAAATGAATTTTACCTTCATGAATATTCTTTTAATTACGAAGCATTCTTTTATACATATATGTAGACTACGAGTTTCTCATTTTTGGCAGGAGAAGGATGTTGAGTCTGTTAAACATATGCTGGAGGGATACAATAATAGCTTCTGGACATGTAGTGTTTTCAAATGTCAATACTCTGGCTTTGCAATCATCTCACGGGTGTGTAAGATTATTAGATATTTTTATAGTTGAATCATATAATACTGTATGAAGCTTTTGATGTGAACACTGCTAGAATCTGGTGTCTGTGAGTTAGATTTATATAGCACTTCATATAGCTCTTATGTTATGAACAACCTTGTTTGTTATACAATACCTTATTAGTATTTTCTATAACAATGTGCAACAACAAATAAAGTTTTTTATTTCCATTCATTTTGTTGTTGGTTTATTGTTTTTGTCCCGCTATATATGTGCACCATTGTTTCTGAAATTACTATACTAAAGAAGAGCTATGTGAGCATAAATGCTCCGTATAAATTTAGTAATTTTTTTTAAAAATAAAAAACCCTGTTTGTGTAACATCAAAGGAGGCGAGACAGACAGGTTGCCTCGTTTGTTGGATAACAACCGAGGTGAGTAGAAATAAGTCGCCTCTGTTATTTATTCCCTACACAAGCAATGGAGGCGAGTTTCAAGACTTGCCTCGGTTGTTAGACATCAATGGAGGCGAGTAGAGTAGGTTGCCTCTGTTGCTTATTCTTTACATAGATCAACGGAGGCGAGTTCATAACTTTGCCTCGTTTGTGTAACATCAACGGAGGCGAGTAAAGATTGCTCTCCCTACACAAACCAATGGAGGCGAGTTAAACTAGTTGCCTCAATAGCTACAGAGCAACGGAGGCGAGCTTTCTTGTTGCCTCAATTGTTCAAGGTCAACAGAGGCGAGTAAAGTTGCCTCCGTAGGTAATACCAACAAACGCAAGCGTTTTAGTTGCCTCCTGAGGCGATCCTTTAGAGGCAACCATTTTGTCGCCTCTAAATATCTACAGAGGCAATTTTCTGATGTAAAAGTTACATAGTTGTATTAATCTTAAAAAAAGACTAATAAAGGCGTTCATAATCATACGACGGGTCTACAAAATATTTCATTTTGAAATTTCCTCTTTGTCCTCTTATTGTCCGCTTGTCAAAAAAAAAAAAAGTCACCATTTTCATCTGTTATGACTATTCTTATCGTCTGTTGACCGGTATACAGCTTGAAAGATTCGTCTATATCTGTCGTTATCTAATCTATATTCTGTTGTTTTTCTAATTGACATTCCATTCTTCCAAGTAAGCCAAGTTTGAATATGACTATGATCCATGTCCCAATAATTTATTCTTTTTTACTACAATTCCATTGGCATAATATTGTTATGCGCTTAAGGATCCATGATTTACCATTATATTATATCTTCTGTATAGCTGGGTTCTAATACTTCAGATAATAGTTTTCAAAAGACCTTTATACTGTAATTGATCACTAACTCCCAGAAAATAGTTTTCAAAAGACCTTTATTACGAATGCACCCGTAATGCAAATGACGAATAATCTAATGTTTGGGTCTTATTCTTTTTCTACCTAACAATGAAAATTGATGTAATATCAGATGTATCCTAAATTTAGAAAAACATAAAGTAAAAATATATGATAAAAAATAGAGTAAATTACTCAGAACCCCCTTAGGATCTGGGATATTACAGTTAACCCCCTTGTGTTTATCATAATTATTGGTAACCACCTCAAGGTTAAGGTATCTTTGACTACGAGCCCCCAAACCATAACTTTATTATCAGAAAGTTAACTACCTGTGATCTATCAACTTAATCACATTAATAATGTCAGGTTGGACAACAAAATGCTTGATCAACATCGTCTAAACTCTCTCTCTCATCCCACTTTAGATGCATTTTCGAGGCAGGGTTGACATTTTTAGGAAAATAACAATGCTGATTAAGTACTATTTTTTGTCTAGTCTGGCATTATTAATGTGATTAAGTTGATAGGTCAACACGTAGTTAACTTCCTGATAACAAAATTATAGTTCGGGGGCTCGTAGTCAAAGATACCTTAAACTCGAGGTGGTAAATAGTAATTATGAAAAACACAAGGGGGTTAACTGTAATATCCTAAATCCTCAAGGGGGTTCTGAGTAATTTACTCTAAAAAATATAAGCTAATAATGAACACATATAATATAAAAATAAGATAACCTCATTTTATAAAATAATAAAGGTTACTGTTGTAATACCGTATTCTGTAACTGAGTCCTACTTAGAGTTTGTTACTTTACAGCTGGCATATCACTATAAATAAGTGAGTCTAGAAGCGTGAGTAAGGTAGTGGAGTCCAGCCTTAGACTGCTGCTTTCTTTTCTCTGTACGAATCCTAAACTTTCTACACTCTTTCTACCAAATGAGAATAATGAGATTCATCGTTTGCATCTTCTCTGCTTAGTCTCTCTATTCGTTGCACTTCATCATGGTATCAGAACAGAACGTATAGATTCTGGCTCAGTTGATTTTCTCCTGATTGCTGGTAGAGAGATTCATCGGTGTAGAAATCATGCCAGGACAACCTATTACTCTAGAGAACATTCTCCAAATGCTGACAGCGAGCACAGGCTTAAAATCGCAGGAGAATGCCGATCCTCTCTTCATTCATCCTAGCGATCATCCCGGGATGGTCGTTGTCGGAAAATTCAATGGAAAGAATTTTCACACCTGGAAGAGAACGGTGATCCTCTCACTCAAAGCTAAGAATAAATTAGGCATTGTTGATGGTTCTGCAAAGAAACCAGATCTGGAGAGTGCCGATCTAGCGCGATGGGAGAGGTGCGATTCGCTAGTGCAGTCCTGGATCCTAAATGCTCTAGATGATTCCATAACACAGAGCCTCATGGTCGCCGGTTCTGCTAAAGGATTGTGGGATGAACTGATGGAGCGTTACGAAATTACTAATGGATCGCAGTTTTTTCAGATCAGAAGAGATATCTCTCTTCTCAAGCAGAATGGGGAAAGCATCACAACTTATTATACTAAGCTGAAGATACTCTAGGATGAACAGTCTCTGATGTTCGATCTACCTGAGTGTAGTTGTGGGAGTGTTAAGAAAATTGAGGAATTCTTTCAAAAACAGAAGCTGGTTAAATTAGTTATGGGACTGGACGATTCATATGTTAGGATGGGCATTTATGTAAATCTTTATTTCCTATTAAGCCACCACACTTAAGTTATTTTGAGGTTCTAGTTTTAGTCTGTTTTCTGTCAAAGCTCAGCGTTTAGTTAAGTTGAGCTTGTATACATATGTGTCGAGTACAGTGTGTAAACGTTGCGGCATTCTACCCATTTGTGAAATCTGAGGCTAACCCTAATTCTCTTCTCCTCTCGACTGAGCGAAGAGTTGTCTTGAACAACCTTCGATTTTGGCTTTAGCTTGATTAATTTATGAAATCATATCATGGTATCAGAGCAATTCGATCCCCCATCTCAATCTAATCGATTGCTAGCCTGATTTTCTCAGTCCCTCTTTCAACTTTCGATTTTCTTTCTTTTCAATCGAAGTTTGATTTTCTCCACCGATAACCATGGCGGATGATCAAGAGAATGATAAAATCCAGAAGGGCAAGGATGTCGCCTCCGGTGAGGGCTCCAGCGAAGCGATTCCGATCGGGCACCCCCTCTATCTTGCGAGCTCAGAGCTTCCTGGTCTTACTCTTGCGGATAAATTCGCAGGTGAAGGATTCGCCTGTTGGAAGGAGCAAGTTACCATCGCTTTGGGAGCCAAGAACAAACTGGGGTTTGTAGATGGCTCGCTGAAGAAACCAACTGACTCTACCCAGAAGGCAGATGCCTGGAAACGATGCGACTCAATGGTCAAGTCGTGGCTCTTGAGTAGTCTTGCGAAGAATATCGCCCACAGCGTTCTTTTCGCACCCTCAGCCGCGCAACTATGGAAACAACTCTGCAATCGTTGGGAGACAGCAGATGAAACCAGGATCTATGATCTTGAGCGAAGGCTGGCTCTGGCAAACCAAGGTAATGACGGAATCTGCGATTATTTCATGCGAATAAAACTTCTCTGGGATGAACTTGATGCCAGTAAAACAATCCCCTCTTGCACATGCCAAACATGTACTTGCGAAGCAACTGAGAAATTCACTGAGTATGTTCGGGTCAGGAGAGTTATACAATTTTTAATGGGCTTGAACGAGAAATTTAGCATAGTCAGGGGAAATATTCTGATGGCCTCTCCCTTACCATCCATGGACCAGATTTTCGCAATTCTAGTTCGAGAGGAGAGGCAGAAAACCTTGACTGGCTCCAGTAAATCAGAGGGAGATTCTTTTTCTTTCGCAACTGAGCAGAACAAAAGATTAACAACCAAGAACCAGTCCCAAAACCCTAGGCGTACAAACCTATACTGCACCCACTGCGGTAAACCTGGGCACACTGATGATAGGTGCTACCAGAAAATTGGTTATCCACCGGGTTGGAGAAATCCCAAGGTAAAAAGGGGAAGTGCTAATGCTGCTGTTCTGCATCAACCAGAGATGAGAATCAAGATCTTGAAGCCAAAGATCCTTTTGGTGGGATTCTCTCCACAGAACAAGTAGAAAGGCTGCTTGATTATATCAGCAAGTCCCGGTCAAATGGCAAGGAAGCTCAAGCCACAGATGGTTCTAACTGTGGTTTTGTCGGTAAAGGTTTCCATACTCCTTCTTGCCTAACATGTTCCAAATATTTATCTCTGAATGCAAATAAAATTAGGGAATTCACACTTTCTGATTGGATTTTAGATTCTGGTGCCTCTGACCATATGTGTGGAAATATTGAATTGTTTGATGATTATACTGTGCTTAATGAACCTCACACTGTTGGAATGCCAGATGGGCACCCACAATTCGTCAGAATTGTTGGAAATATCAAGATAAATGATGTAATCATTTTGAAACATGTTCTGTTTGTTCCCTCTTTTAAATTTAACCTTATATCTATTAGTAAATTGACAGAAGATATGAGAGGAGAATTTATTTTCAATTCCCAATTCTGTTTTTATCAGGGCTATAGGAACAGCAATGCCATCAAAATTGGAAGATTTTGCAGAGGTCTTTACTTCTTGGATTGGAAATGTGATAAGAATCTTCACAAAGGTCCCTTAGCTTGTAATAATCAGATTGTTAATCTAGGTTTTGATTGTAATGACAAGGTCTACCTTTGGCACCATAGGCTGGGCCATATTCCCAAAAATAAGCTCTTTGACCTTCATCTCATAGATCATGTAGAAAAGGCGAAGCAATTTATATGTGAATCATGCATGAGATCAAAAAGTCATAGACTTCCTTTCAATTCCAGTTCTATAAAATCCCATGATATTTTTGAGCTTATACATGCTGATTTGTGGGGACCTTATAAGAGCAAAACTTATGATGGCCAATCTTACTTTCTCACCTTAGTTGATGATAAAAGTAGGGCAACTTGGACACACCTTTGCAGTTCCAAATCTGAATCTTTTGATATTATTATCCTTTTCTTTAAAATGATTGAAAATCAATTTAATAAAAGAGTTAAAATATTGAGAACGGACAATGCTTATGAATTAGGAGGATCCAGATATGCATCTGATTTTCTCAAAGATAATGGTATCATTCACCAAACAACTTGTGTTCACACTCCACAACAAAATGGTGTTGTGGAGCGTAAACATAGACACATTCTTGAAACTGCTAGAGCATTGATGTTTCACTCAAATTTACCAATAAAATTCTGGGGGGATAGCATACTTATGGCCACTTATCTCATTAATAGAATGCCCCTTAGCAGTACAAATGGGAAAAGTCCCTTTGAGATCATTTACAAATCTGAACCGAAATACCATGAGCTGAAATGTTTTGGATGCCTCTGTTTTGCCAATATAAATAAGCAACAGCATGATAAATTTGCCTCTAGATCTGTTAAAGGGATATTTCTTGGATACCCTCAAGGTAAGAAGGGTTACAAGCTTCTAGACTTGGATAACAATAAGATTATTTTCAATAGGGATGTCATTTTTCATGAAAATCTTTATCCATTTAGAACTGAAATTCGTGAAAATCATGAGAACACCCCTATTTATGAAAATAGTACTGATATGTTTTCATATGAGTTTGATGATTGTGAAAGGGAAAACACAACGCCTTCAAGGCACCAAAATAACATCACTCCAAGTGATTCAGAAGATGACTCCCATCAGAACAAAACAACAGAACAGAGCAGCATACCAGAGGTGATCACTGCTCAGAATTCAGAACCATCAGAGCAAAGTAGCATACCAGAGATGACTACTGTTCAGAATTCAGAATCTGAGACTGATGATATGCAAACTGACACAACACATGCTCAAGAAGAGGCAACTGTCAGGCGTTCAAGAAGAGAAAGACAGATCCCAAGGCACCTTGAGGATTATGTGGTGGGACATTCTTGGGCAAACATGAAAGATAAGTCTAATACCGACACCTTCTCTCAGATTCTCCATGATAGAGTTTCTAGAACAGCATGCATGACTTCTGATCTTAAAACTTCCATTACAGATTCTGAGTTTGTTCTTTTGAATGAAAATGCAACAATTTCTTGTTCTTTGCTAACCAGAAATAAATATTATACTTTTCCTGATGAGCATGATAATTTCTGTTTTAACACTGCCCAACATAAAAACATTGAACCTACTGCCTATGCTGATGCCATTAAGAATCCCAAGTGGAGAAATGCCATGTTAGAAGAGTTCAAAGCATTGGATCAGAATAAAACTTGGGATGTGGTTAGTCTTCCTGCTGGAAAGAAAACTGTTAAATGCAAATGGGTTTACAGGATCAAATATCATGCTGATGGAACTGTAGAAAGATATAAGGCTAGATTGGTTGCTAAGGGGTTTACACAAAAGTATGGGATAGATTATTTAGAAACTTTCTCCCCTGTTGTTAAATTCACAACCATTAAGGCCTTAGTTTCTGTAGCAGTTAAAATGAATTGGCAAATAGCTCAGCTAGACATAAATAATGCTTTTCTACATGGAGAGTTAAATGAGGATGTTTTCATGGACATACCAGAGGGTCATGAACTAGCAGGTTCAGGGAAAGTGTGTAAGTTAAGAAAATCTTTATATGGTCTGAAACAAGCCTCTAGGCAGTGGCATGAAAAGTTAAGCAACTTTTTGAAGAGTCTAGGGTTTAAGCAGTCAATGAATGATTATTCTTTGTTTACTAGGTATACTGAAAACAGATTCTGTTGCTTGGCTGTGTATGTAGACGACATTTTAGTCACTGGTGATGACACTGATTTCATTCAATCTATTAAAGACGAGCTTGATCAGAAATTTAAGATAAAGGACTTGGGAAAACTTAATCATTTCTTGGGTATGCAGTTTCTGTATGCATCTGATGGAATTATTTTATTGCAAAGATCCTATTCTGAAAGTTTAGTAGCAGAATTTAATTGCTCAAATCTGAAAGCAGCTGTTAATCCTCTTGATGTTAACATAAAGTTAAGAAGAAATGAAGGAAAACCCTTAGAAGACCCTACACTGTATAGACGTCTTGTTGGTAAATTAAGTTTTCTTTCTCACACTAGGCCTGATTTGTGCTTTGCTATCCAAGTGTTAAGTCAGTTTTTGGATTCACCTTCAGATCTGCATCTTCAAGCTGCTATGCATGTTTTAAGTTATGTTAAGGGAACTCTCGGTTATGGTCTTCTGTTTAATAATAATAGAGATTTTAGCCTTACTGCCTACTGTGATGCTGATTGGGCTAGCTGCCCTAACACTAGACGTTCTGTTAGTGGTTATTTCATTTGCTTCGGGGGCAGCCCATTATCTTGGAAAGTTACTGCAGAACGTTACGCAGAACTTAGTTGGCTGTCCAGACTATTACATGAGCTGGGGGTAGCTGATGTTGCTCCAATTCCTGTGAAGTCAGACAGCCAGGCAGCGGTTCATATAGCCAGAAAATCCGGTTCTGCATGAGAGGACCAAACATATAGAGCTGGACGTACACTTTGTGAGGCAGAAGTTGCAAGAAGGTTTGATTTCAGTGGAGTTTATTCCTTCCAGGGATCAGCTGGCAGATCTCCTAACTAAGTCTTTGCCTGGAATTCGTTATCCTACACTTGTCAAGAAGCTAGGAATGAAAGACTTTGGGAGCGGAGGCTGAGACCTTTTTTTGTTCAGTTTGTGTTCAAATCATACATTCCTTGTATGATTTGAGGGGGGCTGTTAGGATGGGCATTTATGTAAATCTTTATTTCCTATTAAGCCACCACACTTAAGTTATTTTGAGGTTCTAGTTTTAGTCTGTTTTCTGTCAAAGCTCAGCGTTTAGTTAAGTTGAGCTTGTATACATATGTGTCGAGTACAGTGTGTAAACGTTGCGGCATTCTACCCATTTGTGAAATCTGAGGCTAACCCTAATTCTCTTCTCCTCTCGACTGAGCGAAGAGTTGTCTTGAACAACCTTCGATTTTGGCTTTAGCTTGATTAATTTGTGAAATCATATCATCATATAGTCATATCAGAGGTAACATATTGATGATGACTAAGCTTCCTACTATTGATCAAGCTTATTCTATACTGATCCAGGAGGAGAAACAAAGAGAAGTGACTGGACAGTATCCAGGAAACAAGGAGAATTTCGGTTTTTCTGTGAATTCTGTCAAGCCTTCAATGGATCTGAAGTGGCAGAATGATACCGAGAAGAAAGACAAAAAGTTCATTCTGTGTAAGTATTGTGAAAAGAAGGGACACAGTATCGAAACTTGTTATCAAAAGTGGGGTTTCCCTAAAGGATACAAGTTTGGTAAGAACAAGAAAAGTTCTGTTAATGTTTGTGTGGATGAAAAAGGGGGTTGGAACAGATTCTGAGGCAACTGTTCAGCAATCTCCAGTTCAAGGTTTTACTGTCGAACAGCTGAATCAGCTTGCAAACTACTTTGGACAAAGGTAGGAGGAGTCTGTAATGTGTAGTTTTGCAGGTAAATTTAATCCCCTTCAGTCAACCTTATGCTTGAATTTTGCTACTTTTTCTGTTAGTAAGAAAGGTTGCTGGATACTAGACTCGGGAGCTACAGATCATATTTGTTGCGATGAATCTCTTTATAATAAAATCGAGCATCTAAGATGATTAAAATGCCTGATGGACATTATAAAGAGGTAAAGGTTTGGGGAAGTATTCGACTGAACAAGTTTTGTCTGCTTGACAAGGTTCTTTCAGTTCCTGGATTTTATTACAATTTGTTATCTGTGAGCAGATTAGCAGAGCAGTTGTCTGGCTTAATAAGTTTTGGAAAGGAAACTTGTTACTTTCAGGACCTTTCCCGGAGTAAATTCGAGGCTATCGGTAGATTACATGGAGGTCTGTACATTCTCGATGAAGCTGCTCTCAGTGCTTTACTGGAGAGCTACTGCTACAACAACAGTTCAGATGGAAAAAGTTTGACAAATACCTCTACAGATTTACAGTTTTTGTCTACTGTTAATCTTACTTTTCTAGAGAAGTGGCATCATTGTTTAGGCCATATGCCCGTACAAAAAATGAAGGAATTAGGTTGTTTTGCTCCAGAGAAGTTTGCTGAAGATTTTATCTGTGATGCTTGTAATAGAGCTAAAGCTCATAGATTGCCTTTTCCATCTAGTGCAATAAAAACTTCTCGAATTTTTGAATTGATTCATGTGGATACATGGGGACCTTTTCAGGAGTTCACTCATGATGGATTTAGGTTCTTTATTACCATTGTTGATGATTTTAGCAGAGGAGTATGGGTGAAACTTCTCAGACATAAAGGAGAAGCATTCCAAGTTATTAAACAGTTTATTGCTTGGGCTGAAAAACAGTTTGTTGTAACTGTCAAAACAGTGCCCTCCGATAATGCATTTGAGCTAGGGCTGAGTAATGAAGGAAAACTGTTTTATCTTGAAAAGGGTATTGTGCATCAGACAACATGTCCTCATACTCCGCAACAGAATGGGACTGTTGAACTGAAGCACAGATTCATCCCAGAAATTGCTCGTGCTCTACTTTTCAAGAGTAAAGTCCCTCTATCTCATTGGGGTGATTGTGTTCTTCATGCTGTGTATTTAATTAATCGGATGCCTTCTTATGCCATTCAGATGAAGAGTCCATATGAGCTGTTATATGGCAAGCCACCAGATTACTTGTCTCTCAAACCTTTCGGTTGTTTGTATTATTCCACCACTGTTGGGAAATTGCCTCACAAGTTCACTCATAAATCTGATGCTTGCATTTATTTGGGGAATGTGCCCTATCAAAAGGGTTACAAGGTTCTTAACCTGGACACTAAGAAGGTGATTATTGACAGGGATGTCTTTTATCCTGACATACTTCCTTACCACCATATCCCTCCTCATCTTTTACATGACCTTTCACCCTTTATCCACCCGATTGCTGACTCTGTTCAACAGCCTCCTTCTCCATATTCTTTCTCCGATGAGGATGGTTATACCAGGAAACTCTTCCTTCTCCTTTACCTTCACAAAGTCACTCACCCTCACAAAATCCTTTACCTCCTCAAAATCATTTGCCTGAACAGAACCTTATGCCTACTACGTCCCAGCTCCTGTTGATCCATCTTTGCGCAGATCCACCAGAAATAGATCCCTACCTTCTCATTTGCAAGACTACTATCTCAACACAGCTTTCCCTTTTACAACCCTGATTGATATAACACCTTCTCGATGTATGTCTGTTCATCTTCATTCAATTCCTTCTGAACCACAGTCATACGAAGCAGCTGTTCATTATCCCTGTTGGGTTGACGCTATGCAGCAAGAAATCTCAGCGCTCGAGTCAAACGGGACTTGGGATCTTGTTTCCTTGCCTGCACATAAGAAACCCGTGGGTAGTAAGTGGGTTTTCAAAGTTAAGTTGAATGCGGATAGAACTGTTGAGCGCTACAAGGCCCGCCTGGTGGCTCAGGGTTATACTCAGAAAGCTGGTTTTGACTACTAAGAAACGTTCTCTCCGGTGGTTAAAATGACCACTGTCCGCGCATTTTTAATTGTTGCTATCAAGAGGGGGTGGCCTATCCTTCAATTTGATATCAACAATGCATTTTTACACGGTTCCTTGGATGAGGAAGTGTATATGCGAGCTCCAAAGGGTTATTTGCAACCAGGTGATGATAGGGTTTGTAGATTGCGTAAAAGTTTATATGGGCTTAAACAAGCAAGCCGGCAATGGTATTTTAAACTTTCTGAGTTTCTATTCTCTTTAGGCTATAAACAGTCATTGAATGATTATTCGCTGTTTGTAAAAGAGAAATGCAACATGTCTACATACTTAGTAGTGTATGCAGACGACATTTTGGTTACTGGCAGCGACAGCCAATAGATTGAAGATGTGAAGGAGAAATTAAATGCGGAGTTTAAGATCAAGGATCTGGGTGAAATCAGTTTTTTCTTGGGATGGAATTTCTCAGAGTTAAGGAGGGTATTATTGTTACTCAACTGAAGTTCATGAATGAAACTTTGAAAGAGTTTTGTCATGAAGCTTGTAAGGAGGTAGTTGCGCCTTTGGAGAGCAATCTGAAGTTAGCTCATGATAAAGGAAAACTCTTGCAAGACCCAACAGTCTATCGTCAGATAGTGGGAAAACTGAATTATATGACTCACACTCGACCGGATCTGAACTTCGCGGTTCAGTTTTTGAGTCAGTTTATGACTAATCCTACTGAGGAACACTTGGAAGCAGCACATCATACTCTAAGGTATGTAAAAGGCACACAGAATTTTGGCATTCTGTTAAATAACTCTACACTGATGGACTTGATTGGGTATTCTGATGCGGATTGGGCGTCCTGTCCTACTACAAGGAGGTCAGTGAGTGGTTTTTTTTATCACTTTTGGAGGTTCACCATTGTCATGGAAATCCAAAAAAAAGCAAACAGTTAGTTCTCTTCCACAGAAGCAGAGTACAGATCACCGAGGAGGTTGACTACTGAGCTAGCCTGGCTTACACGGTTGCTCAGCGAGTTGGGTGTAGAAGACATTGAACCAGTTCCAGTTCATTGTGACAATAGAGCAGCTGTCCATATTGCTAAAAATCCTGCTTTCATGAGAGGACTAAGCATGTGGAATTGGACTGCCATTATGTCCGAGAAAAGTTGAAGCAAGGACTGATTGCAGTTCATCACATCTCCACTAAGCAACAGCTAGCAGATGCTTTTACCAAAGTCTTACCAGGGCACAAATATCAGTCTTTATATACGGATTACAGTCTCATGGACACGGCAGATCATGGAGCAATCTAATAGTTCTGCAGTTAAGGACCTATTAGATTGAGAGGGGGTGTTGTAATACCGTATTCTGTAACTGAGTCTCACTTAGAGTTTGTTACTTTACAACTGACATATCACTATAAATATGTGAGTCTAAAAGCGTGAGTAAGGTAGTGGATTCCAGCCTTAGACTGCTGCTTTCTTTTCTCTGTAGGACTCCTAAACTTTCTACACTCTTTCTACCAAATGAGAATAATGAGATTCATCGTTTGCATCTTCTCTGCTTAGTCTCTCGATTCGTTGCACTTCATCAGTTACCTCAGATTTTCAATAAGTTTAATATACAAAAAGATGGAAATCTCAAATAATCCAACAGTCTTAGCACGTAAGGTTATACTATTCAACAGAGAAGAACAATGACCCATCATAGTCCAACCTGTGAAGTCTTAAATATAAACTTCGGAAGTCTTAAATATAAACTTCGAAGTAAACACCTAAAGGGCCGCCAAATATACTGCCGGCTAACATCAAACATCCCCTCTATTAATTAAGGTAATTCTTTGCTAAATCATAATATAGCTAGCTCTAGACTATAGCTGACTAGGTACACCGTATATATATTGGTTTATAAAACTGTACATTAAGTATATAAAAACTATACTATCTGTGTGATAGAGACATTGAATTATATAATATTACTAAATTATACTAAATGTATACACTAATTTCTTAAAATATACTGTAAAATTTTACTTTAATATATAAACAGTATCACTACTAATGTAGCTAAAGATAATGATTGATTAATTAATAATTGGGACGCCAAACACATTATCCATTTTGGTTTCGGTGATATCTATTTGAGTCATTCCGTTTAACAAAAAAATTTGGTGGAGATTGTCGTCTTGGCATATTTGATAGCATAACTGTGGCATAAATGGGTAGATCCCGTGTGGTTCTACATTCTACTCTGATATATACTGTCACATGTAAAACAGCTAGACCAAACAACCACAAAAGAGCCATGCGAGTATAGTTTCACGTGTGTTGAAAAATCAGCATGACTTGTTTTATACAAGATCTGTGGAAGACAGACTGTTATCTCTACATGTTAGGGTATTTAGTCTCTCCGTTAATCATAGCATGGTAGAAAGAAGGTATTCTGATCATCTTTGACATATTTGATAGTCTATTTATAGTATAAATGGGTGAGTCTCATCTGGGTCCGGTATGAAAACAGCTTTGAAACAACGATATCAAACATATCATATTGTTCTAGTTATAGTCAGAGTAAAAGAATCATTTTGATGGGGTAATATGTAATGTCATTTAAGATTGCAATTTGATTTGCCAATATCCCATGTCATATAACAACATCCGATCCACCAACATCGTATATATCCAGAACTTGGATCATCAGCCTAGCAAGCAGGCCAAGTACAGCATACTTCACCCAGTATCCAAAAACGATTCACGAACATCAACAATAGTCAATCACCAAACACAAGATTATTCTTCCTTTTTTAGTATCAAAAACTAAAGGCTTGGAGACAATGAAAATATTAAATATAGCAACGACAACAAGCAAGAAATTAATGGCACCCACTCTTGACTCTTGTCCATAACATAGTTCAAAAGCGAGAAAGAAACAAGCATTTACAGTACTCGGAGCTCTTGATATTTTGGGACTTAGGAAGGTTAGAGATGAGAATTCTTGGTTTTAAGATAGTTATCAAGCATTTCATCCAGCTTGCGCCTTTGAGATTGAATATCCCTAAGCATTTCCCTATGGGCCTCAAGCTCTGCATCTTTCGTCAAGTCTTAACACAATTGTGTTATTCTCATCTAGTAATTGAGTACTTTCATTATCTGGTGCGGTTTCTGAACCGGCAGTTGAGTCTCGATTTTGAAGTTGCTCATCATTCTCATTAGGTTCTGATGATGGGGATGGTATTAGTGTCGGATGATAATTGGGGTTGATAAACTACTACTCACTGGACCCAAAGGTCTGGTTGGGGATGGTATGGGGGTTGAGTCCCACATGAAAATGTTAAGAACCATTCCTGTCTTTGCATGGCGGTGCAGAGATAGCTTTTGGCTCAAGGACACAGTGTCAAAGCACCGAATCTTTCCTTGCTGAGAAACTAGCCAGGGTAGTATCTTTTGATTGTCTATTCTCGAGACTACTAGGAGCTTCGAGGCCCTTGTGGCCTCCCTGTAGAGGTTTGATAGACCTGATCTTGATGCTGGGACGTTTTCATCACCTTCTAGAACGGATGAAACGTAGATGAACCCCTGTAATTAAACAACTTGCTTACTAACGATTTATACGTAGTTATAGATGGGATTCTTGGATTTTCCTCTCTTGTTTGGTTTGCCAAGAACTAAATCGAAGAATGCAAGCAAGCAAATGCAAAGTAATTTAGCCGTCTCTTTTTCAAATTCATAATTTGATCTGCCATATCGTATATCCTATCCTACCAGGTGAAGTACATTTGTTTTGATATATTTAGAATTATAAATGAACATGATCTATTTATATGTATAAAAGCATGCCGGTCCAACAATATGAAGAATATAGCTGTGCATCATATAATTAAACAGGTACTAAAGTAACCTCTTCTGTGCGGCTAATGACGAAACCAAGCTTTGTGTCCTCTTCCTTTATATCCATTGTCACCTTGTACTCTCCTCCAATTGGAGAATACCACAGACGAACCGCTCGAACTATGCCAATATCAACACCATGGTAGTCCTCCAGCCCATACAAGCTTACGTTGGCTAGATTGGGTAGATCTGTTATACTCTGCTCAAGCTAGGAGTCTTTTTGTCTCCAGATATCTATAACACATCATCATCACATACAAAATGTTCAATCTTCAGAATCAGATCATTCAACTGAGACAATATTTTTAAACATACAAACAAACATGCTCTGTGCTGTGGCGGCGTAGTAGCTAGCTTATAGAATTATTGATTTACCTTGGTTAGCAAGGATTCTGTCTGGACGTTTGTGCAGGTAATGGGAACTCCAGATGATTCAGAGGCATGGAGCCAAGCGTTTGCTCTGGCAAGAGTGTCTTCGACGGTGTTGTAGCGAGGGGACTTATTGTCGTCATCTGATACGGCTTTTGGGAATATAAGGATGGAGAGGAAAGAACGAGTCTCCGATTGGTAGCATCTTCTTCTCCCATGGGTACGATTCGTACCCATCTTGAACTCGAGTTGTGTGGTCAGTGTTTGCTTAATCCTTGAGCTACTTGACGCTGAAATTAAGCCACATTATTAATTATCGCAAATAACCAAACACTCGCCATTGCAATGAACGGAAAACAGAGGGAATCTAATCTAAACGCTGCCCATTTTATCACCCGTTATGAAATTCATATCACCCCCCAAAAAAACAGCGTTTTGAAGATATTAATATTAGAAAAGTCAACGATAAAAACCAATAGTAAGTAATAAGGAAAAGAACACGCGCCCGCCCGCCCAGCCCCGCTCACCCCACCTTGCAACTCCAAGCACTCCGACTCCGTACAATCGAAGAATCGAATGTCGTGGAGAGGATCACCGGTAATCCTCAACACGTACTGCTTATTCATCCCCTTAGCCGACTCGCTAGGCACTATCCAAGCCTGTAACTCACGTGCCTCTGGCGCTGCATCCGCATTCCGGCTCGCAGGACGGAAGCGGAGGAGACGATGGAGGTCTGATTGTTCTGGTAAGAGCTCCGAAGAATCTTCTGCACACCTGACCTACCGTTCTTAAACGGAGATCGGAGGACGACTTCTCCGATTCGGATCTCCTCGACGATGTCCCCCGTTTGGAGGAAACCAGTAGCGCTGCTGACACCGCCGCTGCTCCATTCATTTGTGTTGGAGAGCTTCCTACAACGCACTCGACTGCAAGGACCGTAGTCGACGTTGTGTTCCGAGAAGTGGAGGCGACGGAGGATGACGAGGAAGAAGTAGAGGTCGAGCGGTTTAGATTCGAGGCGTTCTTCCTTAAACTGAACTTCATTGAGAAGATAAATGAAAAGACAATATTGGGAAATAGAAATTGAAGGAGGGATGGAAGGATATCTAATTTGAAATTTTCGCAGATGTTTTGATATTAATTTCACATGGGGAGCTAGATAGCATAGCGTGCGTGGTGAGGGATATGTAGCGAGGAGCTTTCTGTTTGTTCTTGCCCAGGAGGATCGATCGAGTTTCGAATAGATGAAGAGAGCAAAGCAGGGTGCAACTTGCAAGTGGGTGGGTGGGTGGATGACCGACGAGCAGGGAAAATGCTGATTGCTGAAATGAGTCCAGCGTGCGAGGGGTCTCGTCTCGGTGGTGGGGTCTAGATGGCGGAATTTTTTTTTGGCATAAGGGAGGGGAGTATAGAAAAGCCTCCTTAACAACATATAGGCTGCGTTCCCCGAGCGCATATTTGTGGTTGTTTTGGGAGTGGTTCCTGCGTGGGTCCCACGTGAGTCCTACGTTCTACTCCAATAATATACTGTCACATATAAAACAACCATAAACCAGCCAGATCAAAAGTCAACCACAAACACCAAACCAAGCGGGGAACATACAAAATCCCAGGGAACACCAAGATGTACAAAATAACCATAGGTAAATGGGGGATTATACAAAAGTTCTGCCCACAATATACAAACACTAGGCTACGATCTGTCTTTTATTTTTTTTATAGTATGGCCTATAGCCTACATTGAATTTAAATAAATAGAACAAAAGTCACACCAGTTCCAAATTACAAGACCTAACTATCTTATGAGGAATATCATCCCCTTTCCATATTTTAAAGTCTAAAGAACTATTATACAATCTAGAGTTAAGCATCAGATTGAAATCTGTTTCAGAGTTATCAAAAATGAGATTTACAACCGATATCTGATTGATCGCCCTTAACAAGTTTTCCAATCCTAGAACAGAATGAAAAAATTGGTAATGGCCTTGTTGTAAATGCTTCCTCAGAAGCTCAAAAGTTTGGAGATTATTAACATCAACTTCCACTTCTTCCCAGCCTTCCTCTCGAGCTATATTCAGTCCAAATAGAATACCTTGAATCTTTGCTTCTTCTTCAGTAGTAGAGGAAGCCATAATCTTGTTGTAGGCCACAGCTATGGAATGATCTCTCTTCCTGATAGAACCTGCTAAAACCAGATTTCTTCCTTTCTTCCAAAGACTCCTGCAATTGATTTTTATAAAGCCCTGCACAGGAGGAGTCCATGTGTATATAGAACTAGAGTTAATAATGCCAGAATTCTTTTTGTTTTTGTATGTCTCAGCAAAAGCCAAATTATAATCAATAAGAGCAAGCAAAGGCAATTGCTGGTTGTGTCTCACTGTGTTTTTCGCATCATATATTGCCCACATTGTATTCAAGACCTTTTCCAGTTTTTCATCAGTCCACTTATTAACATTAGAGAATATCCAGTCTTGAATACCTCTTTCCTCGGTAGGAAGAGAACCATGCATATTTATCACCCCTGACCAGAGAAATCTAACCATGACACACTCAAAAAATGTGTGAAACATTGTGTCGAATTTAGAACAGAAGCAACAGCGCGGCGAACCCCCTATTCTTTTAGCTATGTTTGTCACACATGGAACAATATTCTTCATGAATTTCCAGTGTAACAGTTTCACTCTAGGACTACAATTGAGTTTAGAAATTCTTATACTCAAAGCTGAAGTTTTGATACTTCCAGAAGCTTGAGTAGCTTTTATCGAGTAATAATGAAGATTATAAGCAGAATTCACAGTGAACCTGCCATCTTTGGTCTCTTTCCATATCCAAGTATCATTCGTGTCATTGGAAATTTTAGTACTGATAATGTCTTCTATATCAATCTGCCAACAATTCTACTCCAGGAGCCTAGTATTCCATTCTGAAGTATTTGGAATAATATAATTGGAAACTGTCTCATTCTGTAGACTACCAGGAGAAGTAGTAAAAAGTCTACAACTAGAAGATCTAGTTATCCAGGGATCTAACCAAAAACTTGTATCCTTTCCATCACCAATCTGTTTTCTGATGCCTTTCTTGACAAGATACAAAGTAGAAACCATAGAAGACCAGATGGGACTATCTTTTTTACCTTTCCTTGCCTGGATGATAGAGTTGTTAGGGAAGTATATCCCTTTCAGAGTTCTAGCTACCAAAGAAGTGGGATTGGACAAAATGTTCCACACTTGTTTAGCTAGCATAGCCCTATTGAAAGAAGCAAAAGATTTTAAACCAATCCCACCTTCACTCTTAGGCTTACAAACATCTTCCCATTTCATCCAGTGAATACTCTTCTACGATCTGTCTTGGAGGCTCTCATATTCATCCAAAAGGTAGTTTTAGTGGGAGCCTTGATATTTGATACAATGAGGGTAAGGTCTCTTGCTTAGTTGCCCATGACGTATTTTCATCTTTCAATCCATATGTAGTAGACAACTGCAGATTGGATTTATCGTGAGTTATTAGCACAGGTGAAATTGATAAAAGAGAGAATTAATACTCAAAATATCCGTCGGGCTGCAAATTAAACCCGTCGTAGTAGTATAGAAGACAGAAGCGGCCGGGGTCAAACCGTGGGACTTAAAGCGAGTTAAAACAGTTCCTAAGCTTGTCACAAAAGGGGGGAAGTTAATTGACTTGTTTTTAGAGAATTAAAAGAGCAGATTAAATTATGAGTGCAGATGAATTAAATGGAACTCCGGGTTCAGGTTAATATGATTTAATTAATTGTGCTAACTCTACCGGTCTCTAAGTTTATAAAGTAGTTTGGCAGATTCCTATAATTTTCTTAAGGTCCGATGAAAACTCTTAAGAACTCTCGTTTACCTGTAATGCAAGGTCCGATGAAAACTCGAGCAAAAGCCTGTAAACGGCAGAGGGTATGAGGCTTTATTCTTGCAACATGTATTAACTTAAACGATGAAAATAAGTTCTTACAGTTTTACGGCTTAATTAACCCGTCTGTTTCTAACCGATGAAATTTAAAAACAGACTTAGTAAGGCTTTTTAATAAACGATGAAATTTATTAAAAAGGGAGAGAAACAAAACTTTAAACGTAACAAACTGAATTTATTTAACCGGTAGAAATATATTACACAGCTAGTAAACCATAATTTAAAACCTTGCCCGGAGCAAATCCTCCTTAGCCAGACATATTAACTGGTAATAAATCTGACAGAGGTTGGACGTAATAACAGCACGGAGACGTGATTAGTGAATGGAGAAATGAAGAGGTGAAGAGTGGAACATGTACGTAGGTTATTGTAAGTGAAGTGGGTGAATTAGAGATTAGAGAACTGGGGTATGAATGGAGTGTTGAGATGTACGTGAGTGTTTACTGGAAGAGAATGAGATGAGGTGAGTGTGAGTGATTTTCTGGTTTTCTCCGTGCACTGGTATAAGGTGCAGTGGATGGTTATTTATAGAAGAAAGGAAGACTACGTAGAAGACTTGCAGTTGATTGCCTCTGTTGATTTCTTCACTGATTGAAGCATTGATTGCTTCATTTATTGCAGGGGACAGGAGCTGGAGATGCGTGAGCGAAATAAGGTAGGCGACGGCGGGGTAGATAGATAAGGCGAGTTGAGAGTCGCGCGAGAAGAAAAACTATTTTCGGGCGCGATTTTACTCTTGTCCGCATGTGGAACCGCCTCAAAAAGGCGGTTTGTGTGTGTCCGCCTCTACAACCGCCTCTTGTCCGCCTCTGGTCTGGTGTCCGCCTCTGGTGTCCGCCTTGTGGGGGGCGGTTGTGCAGGCGGTGCAAACGGTTGTAGTGCTGACCGTGACTTATTTCCTTCTACGAACTTCGACCGGCTCTAGATTCTTCGTTTGGACTCTGTTTTCTGAGCCGTTTGCGTCTACGCGTTCGTCTCTCCGTCTACTTCACTCCCGGCTTGGTTTTCCTCATGTTAAACCAATAATTTGTGAGATAAACAATAAAACATAAACTAGAGGAAAACTAACCGAAGTGGAGAAATGAGCAAGAAAAGTGCTAATATTATACATGAAATACACCTAAATAACATGCTCATTTAGACACTTATCACACCCCCACACTTATCTTTTGCTTGTCCTCAAGTAAAACCATGTACCTAAGCAAGTAGGAAATGCTCAATACTAACAAATATTATTATGAAGGGTAGGATAAAAAAGTCAATAGTTCATGATCTCTAAAACTTATTGAGGAGTGTGAAAAATTATCTGCTGGTGGCATAGGTGTGCTCAGGGTAAAAACAAAATAAGAGTTTCGGGTATGATCTAAGGTACTTCAAGTTTCTTTGTTTTGGTAACTCCGAGAACTTTTACCATGGCCAACTTCTCTCAAGAATGGGCATTGAGGAGAAAACAAAAGGAAAAAATAGATTATGCATTTGCTTCACTTTTGTAAGAGATGAGAAAATAGGCATCACGCCTTTGTATTTAAGAACACTCAACTCTCTTTGTTGGTTACCAATGGTGTCTCGAAAGTCCCTTCTTTTTTTTTGTATTCTTCTTTTCTTTTTTTTAACAGAGAAATACCCCTTAGCAATCCCTAAGAGAGAAGACAGAAAGAAACCCTGAGCAATAAAATCCAACCAATTTGCAGATTATTTGGTCACACCGCATATAAAATGCTCCTCAAAAGTAATCAAATGTAAAATTTTTTTAAAATTTGTACCCTTTATCCTACAATTCATAATAGTATAGTTTTAAAGAGAACAACCTACATTAGCAGGGTACATAATTCAATTTGAACAAATGCGAGGTAAGCAGAAGATAAGCAGAGAGACTTAACAATTTAAGCATTTAGATGACCTGAAAAGGCTCTTCCCCCACACTTAAGCTTAAGCAATGCCCTCATTGCGTAGAGGAAATAAAATTAATAGGGCATGCAATAGTAAAGGAAAGAGTGTACTCCCCAGATTTCGTAGAGTGTGTAGAGCTCCCCCACACTTGAGTGTTGCTGTGGAATGTCATGAATTTAAACCTGTAAAGAATATTCTACACAGCGAGAAGAACTCAAGTGAAGCCTGCATTTTATTATAGCAAATAAAAGGGAAATATAGTACAAAAAGAAAAACATAATTAAATTAAAGGAAAGATAAAAGATAGATAGTGGGTTGCCTCCCACCGAGCTGCCCGGGTTTAACGTCTCTAGCTAGACGTATTTGACCAAGTTTTAGTTTGGAGAAGATTCTGAGGGCGAAGTATCTGAACTGCTGGTGTTAGGAAGTTTGTACACTTTTGTAAATTTATGATGTAGAGGTGTTGTCTGTTGTTCCCTT
Organism: Limonium bicolor; assembly: GCA_023374045.1. NCBI lineage: Eukaryota > Viridiplantae > Streptophyta > Magnoliopsida > Caryophyllales > Plumbaginaceae > Limonium > Limonium bicolor. The sequence goes on along the minus strand of CM041776.1, from coordinate 341,933,496 downwards.
GGGGTGGAAGTTTCCTCGTATTCCTGTATGAAAGAAATTTCGAGCATAGCACCATTATTTTAAGAATCCCGACATACCTTTTTAAACGTGATCATTGACCTTGAAGTTTTCTCCTTTTTGATTCTGGAGTTCGTAAACACCAAAAGGAGTGGTTCCAACAACTTGGAATGGGCCAGTCCAGTGACTTGAGCTTTCCAGGAAATAGTTCAATCTGGAATTATAAAGCAGCACTCCGTCGCCAACCTGAAAGTCGCGTTTGTGGATCATCTGGTCATGAAGTTTCTTGGTGCGGTCCTTGTATATCGTCGCACTTTGGTATGCCTGATCTCTTAACTCCTCGAGTTCAGAGAGTTGAAACTTCCGCTTTTCTCCTGCGGCTTCTAAATCGAAGTTTAGGGCCTTGAGTGCCCAATACGCTTATGTTCCAGCTCGACTGGCAGATGACATGATTTCCCATAACAAGCTTAAAAGGAGACATCCCGATGGGAGTCTTGAATGCAGTACGGTAAGCCCAAAGCGCATCATCCAGTTTAAGTGCCCAATCCTTTCTCGATGAGTTAACCGTCTTCTGAAGGATCCATTTTAACTCTCGGTTGGAAACTTCTGCTTGGCGTTTGTCTGGGGGTGATAAGGTAAAGCTACCTTGTGACGTACCCCGTACTTAACCATAAGTGCTTCGAATAAACGGTTGCAGAAGTGAGATCCCCATCACTGATAATAATCTGGCACGCCGAAACGGGTAAAGATGTGCTTTTTGAGGAACCTGGTTACTGTCTTTGCATCGGCATGATGACAGGTATAGCTTCCACCCACTTCCACATAATCAACTGCCACTAGAACATATTCGTGGCCCTGCGAGGAAGGGAACGGTCCCATGAAATCTATGCCCCAACAATCAAAGAGCTCTACTTCTAGTATCCCTTGTTGCGGCATCTCATGTCTCCTGGATGTGTTACCCATTTTCTGACAATTATCACATTGTCTGCAGAATTGGTACACATCTTTATGAAGGGTTGGCCAATAAAAACCTGAGGCCAGGATCTTAGCAGCGGTCCTCGTGGGTCCATGGTGACCTCCGGCTTCCCGAGAATGACAAAAGTGAATGACGCTCGAAACCTCTTCTTCCGGGAGACATCGTCGAATCAACCCATCAGCACTAACTCGGAACAAGTACGGGTCCTCCCAGAAATAATGCCTCGAGTCAGAAAGGAATTTCTTCTTCTGGGAGTAGGAAAAATCGTAGGGTACTGTTCCTGAGACTAAATAATTGGCCAGGTCTGCGTACCATGGCTCCTGTACTTTGGTGATGGAGAAGACAGTCTGTCGGGGAAGAATTCGTTGATGGGCACACTATCCGTAGGAGTACCAACTCAGAGAGAGGCACGACATCAGTTTCCCGCTCTTATCTTTGACTTCGATGTCAAACTCTTGAAGTAGAAGAATCCAGCGCAGTAAGCGAGGCTTGGCTTCTTGTTTGTGAATAAGTATTTGAGAGCGGAGTGGTCTGTATGCACGATGACCTTGCTTCCCCATAAGTAAGATCTGAACTTATCGAGGGAGAAAACTATAGCCAAAAGTTCTTTTTCGGTGGTCGTATAGTTTTCTGCGCGTCGTTCAGTGTTCTGCTAGCATAGGCGATCACTCTCAAGATTTTCTCTTTCTTTTGGCACAGAGCTGCCCCACGGCATAGTCACTTGCGTCACACATGATCTCAAAAGGAAGAGACCAATCAGGTGGTATGACCACAGGTGCTGTCACCAATTTTTGTGTTATTGTTTGGAATGCAGCTGAACATCTTTCATCAAAATGAAACGGGGCATCTTTCTGTAGCAGGTCGGTCAAAGGTTTGCTGATTTTGGAGAAGTCCTGAATAAACCGCCGATAAAATCCTGCATGCCCTAGAAACGCTCGTATCTCGAACTGTAGTTGGTGCTGGTAACTTCTCAATAACCTCTACCTTGGCTTTATCCACCTCTATCCCTTTTGCTGATATTTTATGTCCAAGGACGATCCCGTCCTTGACCATAAAATGACACTTCTCCCAGTTTAAAACGAGATTCGTATCCTCACACCGTCTCAGGATCAAATCTAGTTGTGCCAAGCATTTGTCGAAACTAGAGCCATAGACTGAGAAATCGTCCATGAAGACTTCTATGCTCTGCTCGATGAAGTCAGCAAATATTGCTTGCATACATCTCTGGAAGGTAGCAGGGGCGTTGCATAGACCGAAAGGCATTCGTCGGTATGCAAAGGTACCGTAAGGACAAGTGAAGGTTGTCTTGTCCTGGTCCTCAGGTGCGATAGGTATTTGAAAATAACCCGAGAACCCATCTAGAAAACAGTAGTACTCTTGCCCTGCAAGTCGTTCCAACATCTGGTCGATGAAGGGGAGAGGGAAATGATCCTTCCTGGTGGCCAAGTTCAAACGCCGATATCAATACACATGCGCCATCCTGTGATCTTTCTTTGAGGGATAGTCTCTCCCTTTTCATTAATAACAGCTTCGATGCCCCCCTTCTTAGGGACAACTTGAACAGGACTGACCCATGGACTGTCAGAAATTGGATAGATGATGTCTGCGTCAAGGAGTTTCAGAACCTCCTTTCGAACTACCTCCTTGAGGTTAGGGTTTAGCCGGCGTTGAGGTTGTCGGATAGGTTTGAAGTTTTCCTCCATGTAAATATGGTGCGTGCAATAGGAGGGATCAATTCCTTTGATATCAGCGATAGTCCACCCGATTGCTGTCTTGTGCTTCTTTAATACCTCAAGTAACTTCGTTTCCTCCCCGGAATTCAGAGAAGAGGAAATAATGACAGGCAAATGGTCATTTTCAGCTAGGAAAGCATACTTGAGGTTAGAGGGTATTTCTTTAAGCTCGAGCTCTGGTGGTTGTTCTACTGATGGAATTGATTTTTGGGGTTTTCTGTCGAGTTCTTCGATTGGTGGCCGGAACGATTGATAACCAGCCCTTCCTTTTTCTACGTACGCCAGCATGGCGTTAACTTCTGGATCCTCCATCTTTTCTTCTAGAGAAGTAAGTAATACTTGCTCTAGGGGTTCAGTTTCAGCTTCCTGGATGGAAGATGGAAAATACGTGTCCTCCTCTGTAGCAAAATCGCCTTCCTCCTCCTCGTCATCTGTGAATCCCACCGTCTTAGCATGAGGAGAAAAGTTTGAGTTTTTCTTCATTTTTGCATGTCGAATTCAATCGTCTCATCTTCGTACCGAAGAGTGATTTTCCATCATGGACGTCAATGATGGCTTTGGCGGTACTCAGAAACGGTCGACCTAGAATCAGGGGAACCTCGACATCGTCATCCATTTCTAGAATGACGAAATCAGCTGGAAAGATGAAGCGAGACACTCCAACTACCAAATCTCGGACTATGCCCATGGGCTTGATCTCTGATCTGTCTGCTAGTTGGAGTTTAAAAGGAACCGGTTGCATTTCTCCTCCTTTAACTTTCAAGAAGGTGGCGTATGGCATGATATTAATGCTGGCTCCTAGGTCGCATAGACCACTTCCACAATCCACCCCGCCTATAAAGCACGGGATCACGGGATTTCCCGGATCTGTTTGTTTAGGAGGGAGTGCTCGAAGAAGGGCTGCAGAACACTCCTCTGTCAGGTGCACTGTCTCTTTCCAGGTTTCTTTTTCTTCTTCGTCAAGAGATCCTTGAGGAATTTTGCATAATTAGGCATCTCTTGTAAGCATCGATCAGAGGTATGTCGAGGGTCAGCTTCTTGAAAATACTCAAGAACTTGGAGAACTGCTCATCAAGATGTTTCTTTTTCATTCTGTTCGGAAATGGGAGTTCATTGTTTTTATGAGTGGAGGTTGGGATGTCGATGGTAATTCGAGATGGAGGTGGAGTAACAGGAGTAGGAATTGGGATTTCTGAGGGAGGTAAAGTTGGTTTGGTGGTTTCATCAACATTGATATAGGAATCTTCAAGATTTTCTTTTTCTTTTCCTTTGCTGGTGGCAAGTTCCCTTCCACTCCTTAAAGAGACTGCACACAAGTTTGTTGATTGTAATGTGCCATCGTCTATAAGGACTGAATTTGCTTGTTCCTTCGGATTGGGATTAGTCTGTGAAGGGAATTGACCAGGTGGTCTTTGTTGAGTGAGTAACTGTTGGATTTGAGATTGCAAGGCTTTTTGGTCTTTGCGCAGAGCTGCGACCTCTTCTTGCGTATCTCGTGATTACCCATCATCGCCTTAAACATCTCCTGCATCTGAGACATATCAGACTCAGGATTCGAAGGAGGTTGAGCTGGTCGACTCGATGAAGCTTCATTGCCATAAGGCTGTTGTTGATATTGCCTTTGGCCTCCTTGGAAATTGGACTGAGGTCTGTAATTTTGGGATGTTTGTAGGGTATGTGGGTTTTGGATATTTCCGGTGTTTGAGTAGCTAAGGTTGGATTGCATGTTACGTTGCCATGGTTGTCTGTATCCTGAGTTGTTGGTGATGTAGTTTGCTTCCTCCGCTGCTTTCATTTCTTGTAGTTGGGGGCATTGTTCATAGTCATGAGGCCCGCAACATTGCGTACAAGAAATTGTTGGTGATGGTTGAGATTGAGGAGCATAGCCTGGAGGGGTAGTAGGTGGTCGGGAAATCATCGACTTAGCTTGCTGAGGGAAGGAATTCATAGCCATCTGTTCGACCACTTTCTGTAGAGTGCTCACTTTTGTTGCTTGCTGAGCATTGCTTTCCATGAGTTGCTCATGGCTTCTCATGAGCTGGTCGAATTTGTTATCACTCTCCCCAACATGATATAATCCTGGAGTACCGCTCCTTGATCCACCGGAGGCCCAGTCTCTGATTTCCTCACAGAGAGATTCCATGCTGTTCAGAAATTGTGCTCCCGGCTTTTTCAGAACGTCAGCCCCTAACGAAGATAACACCATTGTTCTGCACGGACCGATCAAGCCCTTGTAAAACAATTGTGATACTTGTTCCTTGTCAGACCGTGGTGAGGACAAGTGAGTAGTAGACCTTTGAAACGGTCCCAAGTTTCACAAATATTCTCCGACCCTGGTTGCTTAAAATTATAAATTTCAGCAATCATCTCCAAAGTTCGGCTCGGAGGTAGGAATTTGTCATAGAACTTGGTGGCCATGTCGTCCCAGGTACCAATGGTACTCGGTGTTAAGCTATGATACCACTTGCTCGCGTTTCCCGTCAGGCTGTGTGGGAATAATGACAATCTTGCATATTGAAGTACTGCGTCGGTTGCAGTAAGGCTATTGGCATGTTGTAAGAATTTTGTAACATGTAACAGGGCTTCGTCCGGACTGGTGCCATCAAACATGCCCAACTCCTTCACACATCGAATCTGATGATATGGCTTCAGCTTTTGCCACTCATCGTATTCGGATGGGCTGAGGTGAGGAAGGACGATAGCAGGCTGTTGTCCTTGGTTAGACGGCCTGTTGATATTTCGAACCGTTGCTGGTGTAGCTGCCATGTTAGCTTCCGGGTCAGAATCTATCACTGTGGTGGTATTTTGTTGAGTTCGTCTCTGCCTGAGATTGCGCAGAAAGGTTCTCTCGATTTCTGGGATGTAACCAACCGTGTGATTAATATTCTCTGGGAGGCTCTGTGACCTGGTGAAAGGCATACACCACTCAAAACAGAGAAAAGAACTGGTTATACGTTAGAATAATAAAAATGTTAGGAATTAGTAGACAGAAATTTAAAGTTAGTAGTTAGTATACAAGGGAACGAAATGACAATGGAACGAAATGACAGAAATTTAAAGTTAGTAGTTAGAGACAATGGAACGAAAGACAATGGAACGAAATGACAATGGAACGAAATGACAGGAAATAAATGACAATAATATAAAATGTCAAAGTCCGATGTCCATATTAGATGTCCAAGTCAGATCAAAGTTAGAAGTCCGATGTCCAAATCAGATGTCCGAGGTTATATGTCCGAAATTGGATTAACAGTTTTTTTTTTTTTTATTTAACAAATTATTATTATATAAACAGGTGAATTAACCGGGGCTTAGGGACTAGATTAAATCAAGTCCCCGGCAACGGCGCCATTTTGCAGAGTGGATTTATCGTGAGTTATTAGCACAGGTGAAATTGATAAAAGAGAGAAATTAATACTCAAAATATCCGTCGGGCTGCAAATTAAAACCCGGTCGTAGTAGTATAGAAGACAGAAGCGGCCGGGGTCAAACCGTGGGACTTATAGCGAGTTAAAACAGTTCCTAAGCTTGTCACAAAAGGGGGAAGTTAATTGACTTGTTTTTAGAGAATTAAAAGAGCAGATTAAATTACTGAGTGCAGATGAATTAAATGGAACTCCGGGTTCAGGTTAATATGATTTAATTAATTGTGCTACTCTACCGGTTTAATAAAGTAGTTTGGCAAGATTCCTATAATTTCTTAAGGTCCGATGAAAACTCTTAAGAACTCGTTTACCTGTAATGCAAGGTCCGGTGAAAACTCGAGCAAAAGCCTGTAAACGGCAGAGGAGTATGAGGCTTTATTCTTGCAACATGTATTAACTTAAATGATGAAAATAAGTTCTTACAGTTTTACGGCTTAATTAACCCGTCTGTTTCTAACCGATGAAATTAAAAACAGACTTAGTAAGGCTTTTTAATAAACCGATGAAATTTATTAAAAAGGGAGAGAAACAAAACTTTAAACGTAACAAACTGAATTTATTTAACCGGTAGAAATAGAAATTATTACACAACTAGTAAACCATAATTTAAAAACCTTGCCCGGAGCAAATCCTCCTTAGCCAGACATATTAACTGGTAATAAATCTGACAGAGGTTGGACGTAATAACAGCACGGAGACGTGATTAGTGAATGGAGAAATGAAGAGAATGAAGAGTGGAAACATGTACGTAGGTTATTGTAAGTGAAGTGGGTGAATTAGAGAATTAGAGAAATGGGGTATGATGGAGTGTTGAGATGTACGTGAGTGTTTACTGGAAGAGAATGAGATGAGGTGAGTGTGAGTGATTTTCTGGTTTTCTCCGTGCACTGGTATAAGGTTGCAGGGATGGTTATTTATAGAAGAAAGGAAGACTACGTAGAAGACTTGCAGTTGATTGCCTCTGTTGATTCTTCACTGATTGAAGCATTGATTGCTTCATTTATTGCAGGGGACAGGAGCTGGAGATGCGTGAGCGAAATAAGGTAGGCGACGGCGGGGTAGATAGATAAGGCGAGTTGCAGAGTCGCGCGAAGAAGAAAACTATTTTCGGGCGCGATTTTACTCTTGTCCGCATGTGGAACCGCCTAAAACAAGGCGGTTTTGTGTGTTGTCCGCCTCTACAACCGCCTCTTGTCCGCCTCTGGTCGGGTCCGCCTCTGGTGTCCGCCTCTGTGGGGGCGGTTGTGCAGGCGGTTGCATACTGTTGTATTGCTGACCGTGACTTATTTCTTCTACGAACTTCGACCGGCTCTAGATTCTTCGTTTGGACTCTGTTTTCTGAGCCGTTTGCGTCTACGCGTTCGTCTCTCCGTCTACTTCACTCCCGGCTTGTTTTCCTCATGTTAAACCAATAATTTGTGAGATAAACATAAAACATAAACTAGAGGAAAACTAACCGAAGTGGAGAAATGAGCAAGAAAAGTGCTAATATTATACATGAAATACACCTAAATAACATGCTCATTTAGACACTTATCAACAACATTAGCAATGGTCCCCCTTCCCACAAAGTCAATTAGATGTCCTCTTGCAGTAGTGAAATATCCAGAAATTACCGCTGTAGAGCATGGCTTGTTGGTAGGGATACAAAGCCAGTTATAATCCACCAAATCATGTGCGAAAACCGCAAAGAAAAGTGGTGGCTTGTCTTAGAGTGTGCTCATAGAGCCACATCTGTTAGCTAGGCGATACCTCAAGATTGGATCTATCACAAGTTTTAAATCTACCTCTAAGAGTACCATAATATAAATTTAGCTTAAGGGATTCACCAAGTTTCTAACGGAATGGTACCAGGAAATCAGCTGGAGGGGTAGGTGACATTATGGTAGTAGGAGCCTACACGAGGCTGGGGAGAATGGGAGAGAAGTAGCGGTGAGGCATCACTAATAGACCCACATTGAGTGATCCACCAATCTCTGGCATGGATGATAGATTTCCAGGTCCACGGGTCATCTCCATTCACTGTGGTAGTTCAAATATTAAGGTCCATCAAGAAAATATTATGAATTCACTGGATCCATAGATGCTCAAAATCATTATCGATAAAGATGATAATGGTCTTTAGTAAGAAGCACGTGTTCCATTTATGGATACGTTCAGCCCAAGGCCCCCGTTTTTATTGTTAGCACAAATGGAATTCCAAGCCACGAGAGGGGTATTATTGCTATTAGCATCCCCAGACTAAAGAAAGGAGCAAAATCTCTTAGTAGTGCATTGGATAACGTTCTTGAAGATGGAGACACGGGAAGCCCAAAAGTCGACAATACAAAAAATGTACTTTGGATAAAAGATCACTGACTACGAATGAAAGCAATATACCACCCCAAGAGGTGATACTCTTGTTAATGCTATCGATCAAGGGTCTAAAATTGGATGTTCCGGGCTTCCTAGCAGAAATAGGGATGCTAAGGTAGAGAAACGAGAAGAAGCAAGTTTAAAACCCGTGGTTTGGAGGATCGATTCAGCAAGAGAGGGTGTAACCCCACCAAGGAACAATTTGGATTTGAAGGGGTAAGCTTAAGATCTAAGGCCTTTGAGATAAAGGTTGACGTTGCTGAGCATGAGAGATATAGATGATTGGCCTCCCCTACAAAATAGGAGGCCATCATTAGCAAAAAAGAGATGGGATAGGCAGAGATATTTGCAGGAAGGATGGGAGCAGAAGCTAAGGGACATGTGAAGCTGATCAAGGAGGTGAGATTCATAACCAACACAAAATAAGTACGAAGATATAGGGACTCCTTGACGCAGTCCTCACTTGCCTTCAAAAAAACCGGTAGGGCAGCCATTGATGTTAATTAAGAACGATGTGGTAGTAACACATTGCATGATCCAATTAGCAAACATAAGGGGAAGTTCAGATAAGAGAGGGTGCCTCAAAGGAAAGTCCAGTTGACGGAGTCGAATGCTTTTCTAATGTCCATCTTCATCATGCACCGAGGAGAGATACAAGCCCTTTGGTAGTGTTCATCAGGCAAGAGCAGAGCTGGATGTTGCCCATAATGAGTAGGGGTGGAATTTCAACACGATCTGTTTGACTAACACGAACCCGACACGAAGTTAGCGGGTTTGGGTTTTAAAATTTGACATGATTAAATAAACGGGTCAACCCGAACACGACTCGTTTTATAACCATGTCGGGTTTTGGGTTTACATATGTAACCCGCTAACCCGTTTAAGTAATTTATATTAAATAAATATATATATTATAAATTTTAATATAAATAAGATACATATATTAAAAATTAAGTATTTTAATTTAAAGTAAAGTTCATAATATCATAGAATGACAAAACTAATGTTAATTAGTCAAACTATTTTCTTATATATAAGTAAACATGTTAGGTTTGAGTTTAATATATGCAGATTTAAGCTTCAAATTGGACACGATTAATTAAATGGGTTGATGGGTTTGACGGGTCAACCCGTTTAATAAACAGGTCAACCCATTTAATAAACAGGTTGGGTTTGGGTTTCATATTTGAACATGATTAATTAAATGGGTTAGGTTGGGTCAACCCGTTTAATAAACGGGTCAGGTTTGGGTTTACCCTAACACGACCCGTGAACCCATTTTTCCACCCCTATTGAGGCGTCCTTTTATGAAAGCCCCCTAGCTATCATTTACGATAAAGGGGGAGCATCCTTAAGCCTCTTCTTCACGATCTTGCTAATGATATTGTATAATATATTATAACACAAGATGGGCCTAAAGTCCCCCGTAGATGATACGCCATCAGATTTTCCAATAAGAGTTATGAGGGTGGAGTTGATATCTTTAAGGAGTCTAGCATTATGAAAGAAACTTTTAATAGCCAGACAAACGTCATCACCAACGATATCCCAAGAAACTTTGAAGAACTTGGTAGTTAGACCATCAGGTCCTGGGGCTTTGTCATCCCAATGAAGAAGAGGGCCGCTTTAATATCTTTGTTATCAATGGGCCAAGTGTCGGGGGCCACCTGAAATGGTCAAGGATTCTAGTGTTCTCCAAGTTAAAGTCATGAAGGGAGCAGGGGAGGGAAGATCTAGAACCAAGACTCCACTGGAAGTGGGAGACAAGGTAGTTCACATGGCATTCGGGGCATTAAAGACCTTCACGAGATCGTTGGTAATGGAGGAAATATAGTTTTTATTCCTTCTCGCCTTAATGGCTTTGTGAAAGAACACGGTATTAGAATCGACAAACTTAAGCCAACAGGTTTTGACAATTGACGAATGAATAAAAGAAGTTGATTATCCCTAATGAGGCGGCTATGTCTAAAAGATTTCTCTTTGGCTATAAGGGAGGGGTTCCAAGGATCAAGGTCAATCTTCCTCTGACTATCTCTAAGCTCCTCTCTGATATTTTTGGCTTTACAAAAAGAGGGCCTAATTCAATTTTGTGAAGCAAAGAGATATCGACTTTGAGGTGGCATAACCTTATAACAAGAGAAAATAGGCGGCTCCTATCAGGAGGGATGTTCCAAGCCTCACGAATAAGGGAGAGGAATGAGGGGTCCTTGGTCCAAATATTAAGAGATTTAAAGCTTCTTCGATGGGGGGTAGGTTGGAGCAAGGTGATAATCATGGGGTTGTGATCAGAGACAATAGGATGGAGGAAAGAAGCATAGCTATGTGGGTGGCCAAAATCCACTCCTTATTAATGAGAACTCGGTCAATTTTACCCATGACATGGTCATGGTCATATTGATTGTTCCACCAGGTCTAGAAACACCTGTAGTAGCGAAGATCATGAAGCTCATTCCTGGTGATGCAGTTTACGAAGTTGCGATAGTCTCTTGGAGAAGGGTATGATAGCTAAGCCTATCTTCAGTAAAGAGAATGTTGTTGAAATCCCCCGCAATAATCCCAGGGCCACTCGTATTATGGCTAACATTAGTGATATCCTCCTAAAGTTGGGATCTAATCACCAGGTTATTTCTCCCATACACAATCGAAATGGGGAGGTTATAGCGCCCAAGAGAGAGGCCTTGCAAGTTAGCAGTTGTGTAAAGTAGTGAAAGGGGGTAAGAGCGATAATTGATAGTTCAAAAAGCACCCAGATGTGACTGTTGGGATGCACAACGTAGTTGTGGAATTAAGAAGATTCAAGAAGAAAAAAAATGAGCCATAATAAAATAGTGGTTGTTAGAGGACACACGAGTCTCTTGAAGACCAATAGCACAAAGCTTGTTGTCATTGAAAAAATTTTGAATTTCATGAAGCTTGGGGTGATCGTTACAACCCTTGACATATTCCATACAACAAGATTCATATAGAGAGAGATGAGGAAGAGGGTAGGGGGCTGATAGAACATAACCCTCATTAAAAGCAGAGAAGAAGTTAACTAGCTAAAGGGAGAGGTCCTCAATCGGGAGAAGCTGGTTGGTGGGGACCTTCACTTTTAAGGGAACAACATGCCAGACGTCCAACTGGGAGGGCACAATCACCAGTTGAAGATAGACCTGGCAATTTGGGTCAATGGGTCGGGTTGATATCAACCCTAACCCAACCCATTTAAAATATCGTCAACCCAACCACCTAAAAAATGGATGGGGTCAGAAAATCATGATCGACCCTAACCCAACCTGTTTAAAATCTTTCAACCCTAACCCAACCCATTTTTAAGCATACAATAATTTAAAAGGATTAAGAATAGAAATTAATAAAAAATCCAAAAACATCTAGTGCTAGCTGGCACACTAATTGGATGAAACAAAAGGAAGAGAAGTAATCTTGCTTGATCGACCTAACTTTAAACGAATTCCATGTTATGTGAAGAATGTAAAAGTATTGCACCAATTTTCCATGAACAAAATAACAAGTACTTTTTCCATAAGTTTATATTTATCAATCTGAGCCTAAAGCTCAACCATTGTTGTGGAGGAATCCGATCTAGATATGCACCTGATCCTAGTGCACTTAATAAAAAGGGGAACGAAAATGAAAATCTTCAACGCATTAGAGAAATATACTAAAGACAAATTTCTAAAGTTAAAAATAACTAATACACTGAGTTCTCAAAGCCTCAAACTATGACTGATAGTTTTAAAATAATTACACTTGTTTGAATTGAGAGCTCATGCCTGAGAAAAGTACAATGACAATCACTTAATCGTTATCAATAGTTAAGGAACTTTTATGCAGCACGCTATCTGCGTTGCTGGCTTCAAAATTCACTAAGAGGTCTATAATGAAGATCCTACTTACAAAAAATATATATCACTACTTTTGTTCACTCTTCTAGATAATATAAACATACTTATGTTCTCAAGAATGTAATGGCAGTGAGAATAAGAAAAACAAACCTTGAGCAGCGATGAAGAGCGACACAAAAACATGAATAACGATGTAATGAAGAAAAATGGATGTGAGTCTGCAAGACGAGAGCATTTGGGCTTTTAACATTATGTTAAGGTCTGGTTGGGCCCTATGTTTGATATGCAGCTGGTTGTGCTATTTGTTTAGTTAAGATTATGTGATATAATCAAAGGTCTAATAGTCCAACTACACTTGGGCTTGACTAAGGTATAATTTGATATGAAGATAATATATATACATGTAGATTAATATTTTTATTTTTTATTACAAATATATTTTTGGGTTTTGGGTTAGATCATGGGTTAAGATCTCTACCCTAACCCAACCCATAAAATTAGCTTATTACCCTAACCCAACACAAAAATTAGATGGGTTAATAATCAAGACCTTAACCCACAAAAGTATGGGTTGGGTTCGGGTTGGGTTTCAGGTTGGGTCAAAATTGCCAGGTCTAGTTGAAGAAAGGGAGACATGAGCAAGCTGAGAAGATCGGGAAGGGTAGTTGTCCTATTAATTGTGAAGAGATGAAGGGATAGAGAGACAGGGGAGGAGCCAGGGGGCAAGAATTTGGAAGATAGGGGAGTTGTCTCAAGGGTCTGGATATTGTTACTTGAGGGTTTTATAGGGGTAGCTGAAGAAGTAGTGAGGATCGGTGAAGCATTGAATTAGGGGGATGCTTTTTTAGGCTTAAGAGAACGCCTTGGACGAGGGGTGATTTTTGTACTACTTGCACTAGGCTAACCCATTTGCTGTCAAAGATGGAGTAGATGATCCAAGAGTCAAGCAGTTTCATAACCTCTTTCTTCTCTACCTCTTTCATGTTAGGATTCAGCCTTCTTTGCTGTTAAACCAATGGCTTGTAGTCATCTTCCATATAGTTGTGGTGTGTGCAGAAACAGGAATCAATACCATGAATATCTCAAATGGGCATTTTTGTGGCTTTGAACCACCTTCAAAAGACTTCCCTCTTGTGCACCTGTTAGAGAGGAGTAAAAAAGTTTTTGACCCCAGCCCCCTAAGATCCAGAGTAGAACGGATTGAACCTTCATACCTAGGACCCGAGGGGCTTAATCTAAGCCTTTCACCGAGTTCCTTGCTATGGTCTTCTTCGTGCTTGAATACATCTCATAAGAATGTTTAAGTGTAGTGATGATGTTTTCCCTCTATTGTGTTTAAATTTAAAGTAAACGAAAAAACAACACCAGATTTTTAGTGGTTCAGCCAATGTGGCCTATGTCCACTGTCGATGATGGTATCTTTATGGGTGATTTAGATAAAATAGCTCTCAACTCAAACTTGGAACCTAGTTTTCTCTCTCAAAAATCTCACCCTTCTAAGTGTCTCGCGCTCTCTATTTATAGGCTTCTTGAGAACAGGCTCCCACATCCTCTTTTACACGTGTAACTTTCCTATTGGTTCTTTTATTTATACATCCTGTCATGCAACTTGACAACTTGCTCTAAAGGGAAACTTCTAGACTATCCTATACAGTATCTCTTTTTTGGTAACTAGAACTTGGTTTCCGGTAATATCTTTCGGAATAAGCTTCCGGTAGAATGTAGCTTGTACTTTCGTGCCCCCCTTTTTGTGGTATATTTTTATACTATTACAAGGAGATCATCACAGGTAGATCACAAGGGTCAATCAAATAAGAATATTTCAAACGTGAAGGTAGGGGTTTCATCTTCACGATGGGAGGCTTCTAAGCCGGGGGGAGGGGGGGAGGAGGCTTATGAGCAGATCGCTCCAATGGTTCCAGTGGTGGGTAGCAACGTATTTCCTGCTGTCCAAAGTCACTACCATCTTTGTCACCTCCGGGTCCATTTTATATTCATCACATGACTCAATAAGAGAAAGTTTAAGAGCATCATAACAAATGAGAGAAGAGGAATTATTTTGCACAATTTAGTCAACAACATCTGTAGCAAAAATAGCACCACCAAGTGTTGTTCTCTTCACTAACCTAGACATGTCAAACTCAAGCTTTTCATTATAAAGCCTCAATAAAACTTTCCCTTCCTCCACATTGATAAGCCGCAGACTTATCATATTTTATGTACTAGATTTAGGATTTATTTATCTAAATAAGGTTAAGTAGTTAATATTTATGTTATATTATGTATTAAAGTGTATTATTTGTTCAGTCTTATGTTTTTATGTTTTTCATGCAAGGAAACACTTCTGACCAAAATGCCGGACATAAGGCCGGTTAACTCCTGCACGGCACAAGCGTGGAGCAAAAAAGGGTGCTATGCCGGATGCAATGCCGGGTAAATCCTAGCCGGCACAAGTAAAAAGTCACCTCAGTTCACCAGAAGTTAGAAGCACATGAAGAGGTGTCTTTTGGTGAAAATGTGTCTTTTGATGAAGAGGTGTCTTTTGGTGAAAAGGTGTCTTTTGATGAAAATGTGTCTTTTGATGAAAAAGTGTCTTTTGGCGAAAAGGTGTCTCATGGTGAAAAGGTGTCTCATGGTGAAAAGGTGTCTCATGGTGAAGAGGTGTCTTTTAGTTGGAAAGATGTCTTTGGATGGGAAGACACTATGGAAAGACATCATTTGGTGATGTGTCTTTCCATACCAATACAACTAGTGTAAAAGGTATCTTTTTGATAAAGACATGTCTTGAAGGTGTGTCTTTATGGAAAGACATCATTTAAGATATGTCTTTCCATAGAATCACTTCCAACACCTATAAATACCCTACCCATGTGATCATTTAAAACACACTTCAACATCATATTACACTCCATTCATTACTCCATTTCCGCCTCATTCCAAGGTGTTGGTGTCCAAGGAAGTTCTATGCAACTTTCCACGCGAATAGAAGAAATCCATGGCGGGTTAAGGCTACATCCAATTTTCTTATCTCCTGTGTATTCTCTCTCTTGATCTGTGTGGATGGTGGAGTAGGAACTCCTTGTTAGTTCTTTGGTTAGGGAATGAAACTCTCCTTGTAAAACAATGTGTTCTTCTTAATATAATTTCAAGTTTATTAAGAGATGGTTCTTAATGTAAGAGAATTAGTTGATCACTCATTCTCTTTATGCAAATTTTACTTGAGGAAGAAAAGCCCAAGAGTAGAATAGGTTAGACACTCTTAATGATCTTCCTACTTTCTTCTTATGAATTAAGGGTTAGTAGTAAGAGTGAGAATTAATCCATCTTCCCCCATTTCCTTGTTCATTTCGTGGCATGATATATGCTCGATTTGTTAATAGGGATGAGTTTCTTGTTATCGGACTTGGAGCAAGAGAGTGGCATTTACACTTTGAAGGTGCCGGGTGTAATGCCGGATCTCCTGTGTCCGGCACATTCAATGTCTTTGAATGTGCCGTGCATCTGGTGCCCGGCAGGATGTCCGACGCATTCAATTGTTGGTTAATTCGAAGGCTTGTGTTTATGTTTCGAGTTCATATTGATACCTAGATGGTTTTACACCCAGGATCAAGGATAATTTCATTGTAATTACCACGTAGTTTAGTTAGTTTTAATTAGGTTTAGAATTACATTCAATTTCCCCCCTTGTTTTAGAATAGGTTATTACCGGATTAGGACTAGTTTTCTATAAGTCCCTTGGGTTCGATACTCTCGGTCGTAGTATATTTACACTATACTCCGACCGGGTTTTATTTGCTACCCATAGTAGAGTTGTAGGTTTAGTTTAGTATTTTATTCTTTTTATGTATATAGTTTTCCTACAATTTTCCTGTTAGCACACATCTATCAAAGCCCTAGAGGTTCTCATGAAAGGATGGCCCAAAATCAATGGCACCCTAGCGTCCCCTGCTATATCAATCACAACAAAATTAGCAGGAAACACAAAGTTCCAACAGTCACAACTAAGTCCTCCACTATCCCTTTCGGGAACACTAAGGACCTATCAACTAATTGTAATTGAATAGAAGTAGGCATGCATTCACCAATCCCAAGGTTGTTAAAATTTGAAAGTTGTATAAGATTTATACTAGCATCTAAGTCATCCAACTCACTACCACAATCATTGTCATCAATAGAGCAAGGTATGATAGGCAAATATGGGTCTTCAAATTTTGGAGGGAATCTCTTATGTAGCATAGCCAAAACTTCCTTCGTAATATGCACGGTCTCAACTTCTTGCAATGATCCTCTATTGGTGATGATATCCTCTATAAACTTTACATAGTCCAGCATCTATTTTAAAGCATTAGAAAACGGGATATGAATTGTTAATTTCCTAAAATGGTTTAGAAGCTTTCTAAATTGTTCATCTAGATTTTTATTTTTCGGTCTATTTAGAAAATAAAGTGGAAGAAGAATCTTAGTAAGAGTAGAAGGAGTAAAAATTTCAGTAGACTTCTTCTTCTTGGAAGTATTTATTGGAGAAAGAGGAGCTTCCTCAAAGATATCTTGTTCTTCCTCTTAAACTTTTTGATTTTCTTGATCCTCTATTTCAGCGTGTGGAGAGGATGATTCAAGTAGTCTTTCACTTCTCAATGTCACCAATTCTATAAGATCTCTTGGATTAGGCTTTGGTTGACTTGGGAAGGTGGCAACCGGCCTTTGAGCAAGTTATTGAGATATTTGCTCTAGCAAGGTTTCAACTCGTTTGTTGATGACATCTTGATATGTGAATCTAGTTTGAGTAGTTACGAGGATAGGCTCTTACCCTGCTTGGGTTTGAGTGAGAAATTTGGACATCATACTTTGCATCATATTCTGCATCTTATCAAGATTATCATCAAAAGGAGAAGAAGATTATAGAGATCGTTGAAACCCCATAGGAGCTCCTTGTGGTCTATAGCCCATTTGAGAGTTGGTTGCTTTATTGGAAGTTTGGGGTCTAAATTTCTAAGGAGTGTTGGTAGTGTTTCTTGGCCCTCCTTGGTTTTGATTGTGTCTTATCCATGAGAAATTTGGGTGATTTCTCCATGGATTGTTGTTGTTGTAGGAGTTACCGAGGCGGTTACCGATAAAGTTTACATCTCCATGCTGATCAATGTGAGCTCTTCCTTTGTAAAAGTGGGTCTCATTAGGACTTGCACATATAGCATAACCCTCTGTAATCACACCAGAAGATGAAGAAGCTACTAATTTGAAATTCTCCTTTTGATTTGTAGCTAGCTTCTCCACCTTCTTTGTAAGGGAAGAGATTTAAGCTGAAAGATAATCGGTGGGCTCAACATGGAGAAGGCCTGCTACCCCTTGGAGTTCTTCCCTTGCTCTTTCCCACTGCCTTGTGTTGTATGTCATAGTCTATAGGAGTTTTATTTCTTCCTAAGGAGACTTGTTCATGAAACTTCTTCAACTAAGGAGTTCACAAGGAGTTTATTTTCATCATCTAGAGCATTAAAAAAGGAAAGACAAAGAGACTGATCATCCAAACCGTGATGAGAGCAATTCATCAGTATTTCTTTGAACTTGTCCCACACATCATATTATGTCTCTCCCGACTCTTGGGTGAAAGAGTTAATTTCTCCAATAAGTTTCCTAGTTCTACTTGTGGGGTAATATATGGCAAGAAACTTTTGGGCCATCTGAGTCCAAGTGTGGACTGGTCTTGAGGGAAGGCTTTTGTACCATCTTGAAGCTGATTCTTGAAGAGAGTGGGGGAATAGCTGCAGCCCAATCCTTTCATTTACAACACTAACTTTTCCAAAAGAGTTGTAGAAATTGAGGAAAGGGCTCAAGTGGTTGGAAGCATCATCTGGATTCGCCCGATTGAACCTCTTCCAAAATCTTGAGTTACTGTAATGAAGGGGGTTTTGATCTTTTGAAGTTCCAGTGTCTAGCTTCTTCTGGGTTAACTCTAGAAAGACAATAGCTTAAGCTCTTCCTTCAGTGCACGATTGGTAGTAGCTACTAAGAATTGGCTACTCTTGTGGTTGATCTTGCTGATCATGGCCATTATTCTAAACCTCTGAGTCATCGTCTTCCATGGTTAGGTTTTTTCTATTCCTTCTAGCCTTAACAGAGAACGCTCGAGCTCGGGTCTTGGATTGACAAGTGGAGAACCTCTAGCTCGAGTGTTTACCATACATAGAAGTATCTATAAGTATAAACAAACCACAATTGCTAAACTATTAGAGAAAAGAAATATGAACAAATATAACTACAAAAAAACTAAACAAAAACAAAAATACCAAAACTGAGGAAATGATAGAGACTATCAATTTCCCCGGCAACAGTGCCAAAAACTTGTTGTGAAAATATATAAACAAAATATATAAATATGTGCAAACAGTAGGCAAGTGTTCCTAATCGATGTAGTACAACAAGTGTCCCTATCCACAAGAAAATGGTCCCCTAGTCTCGGTACTTAGTAATTGAAATAAATGCAGTAAATTATGGGTTTAGTGGGCTTGATGATTCGATTTAGTAATAAAGAACACAAACAATTAAACTGAAATAGTGTTTTAGTGGATTGGATTACCAAAATATTTACAAACCTAGCAGCAATCCTAATTTACTTTAGCTGCCTATTAGGACTAAAGTAACGAATTTTTAAAATCTTAGCACAAGTCAAATATTATCTAGCCATATAAACCCTTCGGTTAGGTTAGATCTAAGTCACTAAATAGCATTAAACACAAATTCTAACATAACAATAAATTCATTAACTAATTAAAGAGGGAAACATCTGGGGTTTATCTCTCTTTGGCCAAAATCCATAAATCACATATGTTTGAAATTAGGATAAACCACAAATGCACATAGGTGATCAATCTAGCACATTCAATGAAATTAGAGAGACAAAATAACTATGTTTAAGTAAATCAGGTATTACAAGCATGTTTGAGGATTTGCGGTCAAACCTCATCCCAGGGTACAAAGTAGGACAACTCAGACATCAGAAAAATAAAGAGGGGAAAAGTATAAGAGATAGCCATAGGTTTGTTGAGGATTTAATGAAAGTGAGCTCCTTCCCCTTTTTATTCTTTTTCTTCCTTGTTTTCGCTTTGCTCTCGCCTCTGTCTATTTCTATTGTTCTCGTCTTTTCCATTTGTCCAAACCGAGATAATAAATTCAACCGTGAATCCTTTATTTTTATTGTTGATCGCATGAGTCTCGTCTCCAAACTGCTCGTACCCCTTTAGATAAAAAATCCTCTTCCTCTTTTAATGAGGTCACATGAGTGCCAACAGGATAACCTTCTCCCTTTTCTTTCTTTATGTGCATGTTGTACATATTGTACGTGCATGAGCCTACAAGTTGTATGTGTGACTAGTGATAGTTTTTGCAGGTGCCTATCTGTCTACTTATACATTTTTGAACTCAGACTGTTGTGGAGGGTGATTTTTCAGTATGAGGGGGGTCTATCTAAACATGGTCTAACTAAGAAGTCTAGATCCTAGAAATTTCCATTCGGTGGAGGGTGGAAACCCGTATTCTTGGCATCCCTCAGATACCTACTAAATCGTCCGTCTTTCCCAAAAAGCATAAGGGGAGTGTAAGTGAACACTACACCCGCTCTCGATGGGCCCACACGGACTTATGTCTCTATAAGGCGGAATTGACTAGAGTCACCACCTAGTTTGACCTAAGGAACTAGGAAGGGAGGAGAAAGGTTCTAAGAACAGTTAATTGACTCTGATGATTTGTTGCCTATGGATAGGACTTATCTGGTCATACTAGAGGTTCTATGTGGGTTCGCACTGGGTTACACCCCTCGGAAGTGGCAACAACCATGACTTTGGATTGGTGTCCGAGGAAACCTCGGTCTCCAATTGTCGGGATTTCCTTCTTTCAAAACCTTTTTAGAGAGAATTATTTAAAAGCCAAGGATAGGACTAGAACAGGATGAGAGAAAACGAGTGGATGAGGCGAGCTTTTCTGCCAAGCTAGCGCCAAGAAGAAGAATTAATGAATTTGAATGAGTATACAATGAAAGATTTGGAGTCTGATTTTGAGAGTTGAAGAAGTCGAGGGTTTGTGGGAGTCAGAATGGATTTGAATGTTTTGACAGACATGAATATCGCCCTAGAGTTGGGAAAGGGTTTTTGGATTGGAATGTGGTCGCACCCTAGATGGGCTGCCTACGTACTGCAGACAGGATAAAGTGAGTGGTTGGAACTGACGTATTTAAAAAAAGAAAAAGAAATTAAAAACTCAAAATACCTTACGGGCTGCAAACAAAATCCTGGTCACAGTAGTATAGTACAGTGGAAGCGACCGGATATCGAACCGTGGGACTAAAGGGAATTATCTAATTCCTAAGCTGTGTCACAAAAGGGGGGATTAATTGACTTGTTTTTATAAATAAAAAGGACAGATAAAAAACTAAGTAAAAGATAAATTAAACGGGACTCTAGGTCCAGGTTTATATAGTCTGCTCTTTTATGCTATGTCTACCGGTTTTATTATAATAGTTTGGCAAAATCCTATTATTATCTTGAGGACTAAATCATAGACTCAAAAGAACTCGTTTACCAGAACATGCTCGGTCTAATCCAGATTCGAGCAAAACACATGTAAACGGAGATTAAGTATGAGAAATTATATTTGCGTTTGAAAATACTAACTCATTAAATCATAATAAGTTTTCCACAGATTTACGGCTTAATTAACCTGTCTATTTATCACGGATCTGATCAAAATAGATTTAGTAAAGCATTTTAATAAATTCATGAAATTTATTAAAAAGGCGAGAGATAAGCTTTAATCGTAACAAACTGTATTTAATTAAACTGGTAAAAATACTTACATAATTAAACAAACTATAAATTAACCTTCACCCAGAGTATATCCTCTTAGCCCAACATAGTTAAAAAGAAGACAGAATAAGAAGTAGAAGAAATCATCTGGAAAAGACTCTCAATTCAGCTCCACTATTGTGACTGCTAATATTTTAGACAGAGGTTGGATAGAATAATAACGCAGTGGTTTTTGTGGATGAAAATGGAGTGAGATGGATATCTAATATCTAGGTGAATGGAGAGGAGATGGTGATTTTGTGGAGGAAAAATGACATAAGTTTGGGGTGGAATGAGATATGAGTTGTGTTGGGGGGTGTAGGTGTTTTTATAGAGAAAATAAGGTAGAAGGGAAGGGGGAAGGCGTGTGAATTAGGCGTGTGAAGGAATAGAAGAAAAAACTCTTCTTTTCCTTCACGACGCGGTCATTTCACTGGATTTTTAGTGCTGTCCGAACTTGCGTCCGAACTTGCAAGTTCGGACCTGTTTTTATTTTGCTCATAAATTCTTCATCCGGACTTCGATTTGATCCCTGTTTGTTGCGTTGCGAAGCTTGTGAAGTGTACTATGTGATTCCAAGACCTTTTTCTGTATTTCATACATAAAATATATCAATTAATAGCAAAACATAAATCCAAGAAAATTCACATAGCAAGTGGGAAACATTGCCTAAAAGTGTTGTAAATAATAAGGTAATTAAACCCTAAAAGTCTATATGTTTCGCACTTATCACGTACTCAACTCCATGTTGAGATAAGACCCTATGTAGTTTATGGTTCTTGGGTTTTGGAGATTTCGGGGTTTAGAGGTGTTTGAAAGGTTAGTCTGTGAGACGTTTGGGTCTATGAGACATTTGAATCTTAAAATGGTGGAGAGATTGAGATGTTCGAGTTTGTGGGGCGCTCGGGCCTATGAGACTTTAGGAGTTAGAGAGAAGTTGGGATTAGGGAGATGATTCGAGTTTGAGGCGATTTGGAGTTTGAATGGTGATTTGAGTATGAAGTGTTTTGGAGTTTTGAAGATGATTTGAGTATGTGTGAGGCAATTGGAGTTTGAATAGAGATCCTGGGGTTTTTAAATTTGAGGTTCAAAAGCGGTTGAGGAAAATCATTTTGTTGTAAAAGGGCGGATAATCCCGAGGGATTACCCTATGTACCCCCTCCAACATGACACTTAATTAATGGTAAGTGTCGAGCCTCGAAAGATGGGGCAATGAATTTATGTCGAAAGATAGGATTTAGAGAGAAGTACCATGAATGAGATACTCTCGGTCAAACCCTAGTAATGTCTCTAACTCCCGAGTTTTAAAACATTAAAACCGAAAACATTAAAATCGAGTAGAAGGGAGTTAGACGATTCTAAAATCCTGGCTGCAACTAGGAAGACAGTCACATCCCTAGCACCCCACCTTGTAAAAATCTAGGCTGCAATTAGGGGAGGTTTGTCACCCTAATGCCCCACCTAAAGAAATCCAGACTGCGACAAGGGATGTTACTGCCCTAGTGCCCTGCCTCGGATTATTTTGGAAAGGGAGACAAGTGATGTCTAACCAGGAAAGAAATGTTTTGAAGGGGTTAGGCATTTCTTGTTCCCCAAAATGATTTATTTGGGTTTGAAAACTAAGTTAGAAAATTTCTAAAGTTGTTCGGAATTCTCAACGAAGAAACACTGATTTTGAGAAATGTTTTAAGGAGAAAACTTTATGTATATGTGAGAAGAACTTTCTACGTTTGAGAAGAGTTTTCTGTGATGTGAGAAGAGTTTTTCCTTTGAAATTCCACAAAATAGTTTCTTTGAAAACTTGATGAAATTTGAATAAAATGATTGTTTGAAATTTGAGAAAGGAGATTTTTGAATTTTAGAGTTTGAATGGATTTTACAAGTTGAGTTTGAATTGGATTGGGCTAAATGAATTGGGTTTGAATTGAATTTTGTTTGAATGAATTGGGTTTGAATTGAATTTTGTTTGAATGAATTGGGTTTGAATTGAAGTCGGATTTGAATTGAATTGGGATCCAGAGTTGAATTAGATTGAAGTTTGAGTTTGGTCAAAATTTGGGTTGGTCAAAGCTTGGGTCAATGGTCAAAGCTGGAGTCAAAGGTCAAAGCTTGGGTCAAAGGCCAACATTCGGGGCAAGGTTTGATTTTTGTGGACTTGCTTGGGTTTTTGTGGACTTAGGTCAAAGTCAAAGTTTTTGGTCAAGGTCAATGTTTTTGGTCAAGGTCAACGAGAGTCAAGTCAAGGTTCAGGTCAAACAATTAAACTTGGATTATTTTTGTGAATTTTGGTTTTGGCCCGGTTTGGGCTTTGGGTCGGATTGTGATTTGGGCCTGCTTTGTTAGTTGGGCTAGCATTTTGAAGAGAACTTTTGAATTAGGAAATTTGATGGCCTAAAACCAAAATGAGAATATTAGTCTATATATCATATATATATATATATATATATATATACATGTTTAGATGTGTGTTTTAAAGGTTTAGGGTGTCACCTTGACCAAGAAGGACACATGACTCACTAAGTGCCAAGGGACACCCTCTATCCTAATGGCTTGGTCCTAAAGGATAGTAACTAAAGCTTAGCAATAATCAGAAGTACAAGGAACGAATTGAAAATCACAATAAAGCTAAATGTGATACATGTATGGTGCAGAAATAAATCCCGAGAGCAAACCAGCATGAATAACAAGTCAAAATTATTAAAAATGCAAACTGAACTTTAAAGGAATCAAATCGATTTCCTTGTCTTCAAAGTACAAACAAGGGTTCTGATTCGAAAGAAGTCAAGGAGAAAGTTTGAAGTCGTTGGTCCCAATTACTAATTTGACTGAAACCGAGTTACCAATTCATCAAGTTTCTGCTTACTTAAACTCAGATTTGTGGATTGAATGGACAGAAAGAAATACACCACATTGAAGCCTCACGAACTTTGACTGAAATGCAAGATGGACAAGGTCTAGTAATATCAAATGAGTTGAATCAAAAAGCTGCTGTAATGCTCTGGATCTGACAGGTATTAAAACTGGTTAATAGAAGCTTAGAAATGAGGGTTAAGGATATGAGATTAAATACAGCCTTTCCATGTTAAACCCTATATTCTGTTGGTGAGTCCATACTCAGATGCCTACCAATTCCACACAAAACACCAGAGAAACAAACTACGATGAGCCAAGGATGAAGACTGAACCAAAATAACAAGGCTAAGCTAAGGGTCTGTATTATGTCGGCAATTTTCTGAACAAATTACTACTGAAGAGTTGGTCTGAGATGACAAATCAACACAGTGAGATTACAACTCAAATATTTATCTTCACGTAGTAAACTAAACCCTGATGCTCATTTCCAGACAAGTAGATTCACTATGGGCAGGTTCACTAACAACTGAGACATCTATTCCTTACCCATTTTTTAGCTTAAAGACTATAAACTACTATCTGAAATTGCTAAGATGCATCACGTTTATTTGCTTTCTACTTGAGAGCACCGCATGAAACATACAAGACATAGACCACATATCTAGTTAAACAAGTTTACTCTATACAGTTGTAGGCCTGGTTTCATCATTACAGAAGAGCAAAACAGGATTCACGGATTCAAACAAATTCATTTGCAAGTGAAGGCGCTCAGCAAGGGATCAAGGAACATATGAATTCAGAGGCCAGTTCAAACATACAATGTTCATCATTCAGAATCTGTAATTTAAAATATCATACATATTGAACACAACCCTAAGTCATAGCATCAGTCCAGATAAGTCAGAGGCTTAAATGAAACAAGAAGTAAATACCAGGAATGGAGACACATACTCCCTGCAAAACAATGAACGGAGAATTGGATCAAAGAAAAACAATAAACAAACGAAATTTAGTTCACATGATTGCCAACAAAATTCTGGTAAGCGCAAAGGAAGGTTATAGAGATACAACTTCACTCATGTAACCAGTAGCTGCCTGTTAATGATTTTTCAGAGAGCGAGGCAGCTTTCAACAGCTAATATGGTCAGATAAGAGCAGCTCACAAGGTTAGTAGACCAAAAACTACATAAGTAAAACAGAACGAGCAACAAATCTGAGAGCAGAAGTAAAAACAACAGAACACCATGTCATGAGCATTTTCGGACTTGTGCCTGTCAATCTGCAAAAAATAACTCTCAGGGACTTTCCCATAGTGGCTATTTTATTTGTCAATCGTGTGTGGAATTTGAATCAAAGAAACAGAGAGAGTGCATATATAGAATACTTCATCGGGACTGAAATAAGAAAGAAAGAAACCATTCCTTGACAAAATTTGGCAGTAAGAATCGCATTACAAGCGTGCAAGCTTTCGCAACCTCATGACCTATATTTCGAATGAAAGTACCAACCAAGACAAAATCCCAGTACATGTAGAATAGCAGTAAACACAGAAGAGTAAATGGTCTTAAGAACGGCATCGACGTCAAATTGGTTTTGACAGAGCTGTTCCAACACCAGCGAATAGGAATAAGAGGGGGATTCGAAGTGCTTTAATGAAAATCGAAGTTACAGCGACCTCGACACTCATCCACGATTGACATACACAGCGAGGGTCGAGGGCTTGGAAATCAGATGCAAGTAAACAACAAAATCGGAAACAAGAAGGAGAAAAGAGATACAGGGCAGAAGAGGAAAAGAAGAGAACAACTCACGGTACGGGAACAGGATCCCGATTGAGCTGCCCTTTTATCTGTGGACACCCAAGGTAAAACAATGTCGGGTGCGGGAGTTTTAACGAATTTCCAGCGAATGGAAGAGGACGAGGGCTCGACATGGGAGGCGGACGGTGGTTTTGTTTTTGGACTGGTGTTTTTCCAGTGACGTGTGGAGGTGGAGGTAGTCGTGGTTTCTGAGGGAGACGAAATGTTTCGAGAATGGTTCTCCGAAGGGAGGGCTCTACTGTTGCTCTTCTGAAAACATGAGATAGGAATGGAATATTCTTGCTCGCCAGTTACATTTGCAAAATCAGCGGAAGAAGAGAATGAGAGAGGTTAAGTTTTATTCGCCAGCTGAGTGAAGAGGTGGGAGACAATTGATGGAGCAGTGATTCTTCTCGGTTTCTTCGAAATATCAGAGATGGAAACGAGTCTGGGTGAAGATGTAGCTAGATGAGAGTGTTTGAACAAAATTTCCAGCGAGAAAGATGAAAGTCGGATGAATGATGAGTGAGGGATCAAGATTTTTTTAGGCATGAGTTTGGATGTTGTTCCTGGGTTTTACGAGTTGAAGAAGATAGATGGAAGAAGGGAGTGAAGAGATGGTCGCGGGAGGTACCTGGAGCAGAAGGTATCGGGACGCTACTGTTCCCTTTATAATTAGAAAAACTAGGGTTTTGGTAGGAAAAGTTAACTGATTTTATATGTGGGCTTATTAACTTGGTCATAGGTTTTATTTGGGAGCAAAAATTCAGACCTAATTGAGAGAATGGGCCGTGTTTGGTCTGGACTGAGACAAGGTCTCATTTGGGCATGTAGCATCCGAAAAATAAAAACTCCACATTTGCTCTTCCCTAGATTCGAACCCTGGGGGTTCACATCCTTAACGCACCTAGTAGCTAGTTGAGCTAACGCAACTTTTTATATATGACTGCGACAAATTAAACTAAGTTCTATCTTGAGCTGAATAGAAAAAATAAAAGGGCCTTCGTCTTTTGCCAGATTCAAACTTGAGATCCATGGGTTTATAAAACGATGGTTTTGTTTTGGCACGCACGCTAATACATTTTTGAGTAAATTACTCGGAACCCCCTTCAGGTATGGGTATAATACAGTTAACCCCCTTGTGTTTATCATAATTATTGGTAACCACCCTGAGGTTACAGTATCTCTGACTATGAGCCCCGAACTATATTTTTTTTATCAAAACATTAACTATATGTTGACCCATCAGCTTAATCACATTATTAATGCTAGCCTCGACAACAAAACTACTTAATCAACATCGTTTAAGTCTCCCTCATCCCAATTTGGATGCATTTTCGAGGTAGGGTTGACATTGTTTAGACAATAAGAATGCTGATTAAGCAGTGTTTTTTGTCCAGCATGTCATTAATAATGTGATTAAGCTAATGGGTCAACATATAGTTAATGTTTTGATAAAAAAATTATAGTTCGGGGCTCATAGTCAGAGATACTGTAACCTCAGGGTGGTTACCAATAATTATGATAAACACAAGGGGGTTAACTGTATTATGCCCATACCTGAAGGGGGTTCCGAGTAATTTACTCTACATTTTTGAAAAAGAAAGGCGACGACCCCTCTTATTGTAGTTATTTTTTCTAAATTTTGCTTTATGGGGTGAGAATTTTGGTGTCTACAACTGTGAATGTCAGTCCGGGGGAGAATTCGTGCAAGGTTTATATTCTTCGTTATAGCTCAAATTTGCTCCCCACTTGTTGCGTTATGATCCTTACAAGATGAGTTCATTTATGCACTCAAGCAACCCTTGTAAAACCTTGAATCATACTCAAATAAGCTTTTACCTAAATATTATCAAAATATATAAGCTCACTAATATTAATTAACATACTCTATAAAGTGGTGAAAATATGTTATAAACCATGTAAACTGCAAGTTGGAATAACCATTATAAATAGATATTTTCACCACTTATCAGTAAGCAAAGATTTTGTTTTGGAAAACTAGAGGAACATGTTGGATCCTTATCCAAATAGAGATTTGGTGAAGGTCATGGTCTGCTAGACCCTTAAACTAGTTAATGTTCTAGGAAACGAGCAGGAAACCATCAAAGGACCAAGGTCCACGGTTGAGAACAACATGCACAAGCTCCATTCTTATAAATTCAAAGGGATAAAAATATTTTTCGGCCCTCTGAACCTTAAGGCCGCCTTCCATTTGTCAGACCTTACTAAAAATGCTCTCTATATCACGAATGCCTACGCCTTTTGGTGAGAAGATATTACAAAGGAGGAAACGGTCATAAGGAATAAAATAATCTTCACATGCAAGATTATTCAGCGTAGTATTTTCGCCTTCTTCAGAGGTGAGGGTAAGCTCTCACATTTGGCTGTAAAATCGTTCACCGAAGCATGCAGGAGGGCTCAACCATTGTAAGCACAGATAGGGGAACAGGAAGAAAGGAGAAGGAAGAATAACGGTGAGGGAGAGACACATGATGGAGAGAACAAAGGTGAGGGGTGAGCAAGCTAACAACAGAGTCTAACCTCACTCCATGTGCAAGACACAATCATTAGGAAGCCCATTCCTAACGCAGACTTCAAAATTCATAGGTTGAAAATGAGAAAGTTTCGCGACAGAAGGCAACACCAAGCTGAATAGGGCGATGGACATAGGGAGAGGTTTTTGCCGGAACAAAACGAAAGGACCGGAGCAAAGCAGGAGCCAAACTCAAAGGAAAGAAGAAATGGAGAAAACATACACTGCTTTGCAGTAAATTATCAAAAAAAAAATATAGTGCCAAGTTGTCGGCTAATACTTGATGCAATATGCAAGGACAGCAGGTAGACGCTGCGGGACGGCCGCATCCAACAGCGTACAACCTTGTGTATTTGGCAGTCCAGTCAGCAGTTGACTGGACTGTTTTGCTGACTGGACTGCCTTTTTATTATATTAACTTTAATTGGTTGTAACTTTTAAAATATAAATCCAAAATGGAAAAAAAATATCATTGTTCATCTAAATTCAAGCTCTTCAAAACAAGACCAGACATGGATATGTTTTGATAACTTTTAAATTTTATATTATTTATATGTATATATCCATATATCAATGAGACTTGTGATTCATAACATCATTTTAGTGTATCATAATATCACTTTTAATGAATCATAATATCAAAATTAATGGATCATATCTTCATTTTAGTGTATCATCGCAAACATATAATAATAAAAAATTTTACACAATAATACAACACAAAATAATATTTGGTATGTATGAAAAATAGGTGATTCACCATATAAGGTTTAAAATGCATCATAAAACAATAATAATACACTATAAAACAATAATAATTTTTATTGGTTCTGAAGTTTGTTATCTAATTCATCACTTATTAGTTAATGAATCATAATATCAATTTTAATGAGTCATAATATTAAAATTAATGAATCATATCTTCATTTTAGTGTATCATCGTAAACATATAAAAATAAAAATTTCAAACAAAATTCAATACAAAACAATATTTGGTATGTATGAAAAATACAAATCATATAAGGTTTAAAATACACCATACAACAATAATAATACACTACAATACAATAATGATTTTTTATCGGTTCCGAAGTTTGTAATCTAATTCACCAGTTATTACTTAATGAATCATAATATCAATTTTAATGAATCATAATATCAAAATTAATGAATCATATAATCATTTTAGTGTATCATCGTAAATATATGAAAATAATTTTTTCCAAAGTTGTCAAAACATATCCATGTTTGGTCTTATTTTGAAGAGCTTAAATTTAGGAAAACGGTGATATAATTTTTTTTCATTTTCGACCTATATTTCAAAAGTTACAACCATTTAAAGTTTATTATATTAAAAATGTTATATAATCAGCATAATGCATGACACCTCAGTGCCACATGACATGGCCCATACATTGCTTCACGCCGCACAATCTAATTTGCCATGCAAGGAAACATCACAGTTGACTTAGGGATGTCTTAAGTATTCTTATATCTCTCAATCTCAACAATAGGAAAACAACAATACGGCTTTGACCGAGACAATCATATACTCCTATCGAAACAAACAGGGTAAGCAGTTATAATTTCTATATTGATGATGAAACATGATAACAACATTAAACTCTGTGCAAATTGAAAAAACAAAAAGGACTTATCATATGCAACGACGGCCAGACCGTTTAACTGTTTAAGGTGTTTGATGTTAACTGTAGTTGAAATTAGAAAAAGAAAAAGTAACTGATCTTACCGTAAAAGAATTGACGGAAATTATAAACAAATAACTTCTGCACGGGGAGATAAACTCGTTATTTTCTCTAATAATTAATCAATACTATAGGAACGCTGAAAGAAATTTTAATACGAAAAATCAACATCTCTCGACTGCAGCTGATCCCCTGTACTCATAGAACATGATGTGCTGTATTTCTATATTATTCATCTTTAGTTATCTAGATTGTTTATTTCTATATTATTGTCATATAGTATTCTATTTTAGTTAGGTTGGTTATTCATTAATTTTTTTCTCTAGTTATTCGAAAAAAAACTTGGTATATTCTTTTAAAGTTATTTAGGTTGTTCATTCATTTGATCTACAATTATTTTCAGTTAAATTTAGTATGTAGTTTTATATGCGCATATACAGTCCTTCATATATGTTAGCATGGAAATCAATGTGTTACAAACATTAAACACATGATAATATTAGAGAAATTTTGCTCACACCTCACGGAAAATTTTCACCGAAATACTATTTGTCAAAAAAAATTACTTGCGGTGGTTTTTTTTCAAAAAAATTACGCGGATGTACCAAAACGGGTCACATAAACCGCATCAGCCTAATGCTGCTTACCATAAACCGCATTAAGCTAATCCATTTATGGGTTAATTTTGTCATAAACCGCATCGGACGAACGCGTCTTTGCCAGTAAATGGACTGGGGCGATGCGGTTTATTTGCAAACACGGAATGAATATGAGCCGTCTGTATTCCGCGATTTCCGCGATTTTGTCGGATAAGATTATCCAGAATCTTGCACATAAACCGCATCGCACCAGTGCGGTTTATGACTGCCAAAAATCCCTATAAAAACCACACTCAGCCAAGCTCATTCCATCAACCACAAACACCAAAAAAAATTCCCTTCAACAATGACAAGTGCTCCGAAGTTTAAGAGGTTAGTATGGTTATTTTTAAATTTTATTTTTCATTTATTTGTATAGTAAATGTCTTTGTTTATTAGGTTTCGATATATATATATATATATAAGTAGTTATCTAATTACTTATGATTAAATTCATAATTAACTATGTCATTACCGTATAACTTATTATTCTTTAAATTTGATGTATGTTAAAATAATATGTAGACATCTTATTAATGGTTTACATTAATTTTTTCTAAGTTTTAGTTGCTTAATTAGGATATAAATTCGTAATTAATTAATGCATTAATTGTATAACTTGTTTTTAACTTAAAATGGTCCATAAATTAGCAAAATAATTAAGTAGGTATTATTATGTTATTGGAGAAAATTAATCTTGGTAGTTTTAGTTGTTTAATTAGTATTTAAATTCGTAATTAATTAATGCATTAATTTTATAAATTGTTTTCAACTTAAAATGGTGCATAAATTAGTCACAGAATTAAGTAGGTATTATTATCTTATAGGAAAAATTAATTTTGGTAGTTTTAGTTGGTTAATTAGTGAATTATTTCATAATTAATTAATACATTACTTGATAACTTGTTTTTAACTTAAAATGGTGTAATTCATCATTTATTATTGTTAATAATTTATAGCTACTTGTTTACCAAAATAGGTGTATAAGTTAGCTACAATATATGTAGAGTTGTTTGTAATGGTTTAAAACATATTTTCAAATATTTTAGTTGTTCATATATTAATTAAATTTGTAATTAATATTTTGTAAGTTTTACTACATTTGTGTTGTTAAATTTATTATTATATTTAAATCTTGTAAATTGGGTTGTAGTTAGCTAAAAATGTTCAGACTTGCTCTTACAATTCAATATTAATTTTTTTTTTGCATTTAGTTTATCGTTTATTATTTTTTCTTGCTTAAATTTTAAATATTGTTTGTTTGTGCAGATCTAAACTACGTTACTCGTCTGCATCTTAATTTCACTTGAAAGAATGGCATTCCCTTGTACCATTTTTGTTAATGCCCAACTATCATACACGGAACATGGAAGTCTCTACTTCCAAGGCAATGAAGACACCAAAACTTTTTATCTTCGTGTAGCTGACGATTTCACCATCCAAATGTTAAAGTATTCTGTCACAGAGGCCATCCGTCAAATGAAGTTTGGATTTTCTGTTTCGAGGATGACATATCGGCAGTTGCTCAGCAGGGAGCCTTTACAGTTTACAGCACTTGTACTAGAAACTAATGAAGATGTTCAGGCAATGCTTTGTAACTATAAGTGTTGTTGGGACATCTCTCAGTGCATGTTATAAACAAGTTATAAAATTAATGCATTAATTAATTACGAAATTAATACTAAATAAACAACTAAAACTACCAAGATTAATTTTCTCCAACAACATAATAATACCTACTTAATTATTTGACTAATATATGCACCATTTTAAGTTAAAAACTAGTTATAAAATTAATGCATTAATTAATTACGAATTTAAATACTAAATAAAGAACTAAAACTACCAAGATTAATTTTCTCCAACAACATAATAATACCTACTTAATTATTTGACAAATTTATGCACCATTTTAAGTTAAAAAGTAGTTATAAAATTAATGCATTAATTAATTACGAATTTAAATACTAAATAAACAACTAAAACTACCAAGATTAATTTTCTCCAACAACATAATAATACCTACCTAATTATTTGACTAATATATGCACCATTTTAAGTTAAAAACTAGTTATAAAATTAATGCATTAATTAATTACGAATTTAAATACTAGATAAAGAACTAAAACTACCAAGATTAATTTTCTCCAACAACATAATAATACCTACTTAATTATTTGACTAATATATGCACCATTTTAAGTTAAAAACTAGTTATAAATTAATGCATTAATTAATTACGAATTTAAATACTAAATAAAGAACTAAAACTACCAAGATTAATTTTCTCCAACAACATAATAATACCTACTTAATTATTTGACTAATATATGCACCATTTTAAGTTAAAACTAGTTATAAAATTAATGCATCAATTAATTACGAATTTAAATACTAATTAAACAACTAAAACTACCAACATTACAAGTATCTAGTATAAAAATGAGGAATTAAAATTAGAGAGCAACATACTAACCTCAAAGATTTTGGATGGGATTAGAAGAAGTAATTAGGAAGATTCCTACACATTAAAATTAATTACAAAAAAACATCAATTAATATCACTAAACAAATATGGTAGAACCTAAAGATTAGAACAAGTTATATTAAAACAAAAATTGCTAATTGAAATTGAAAAAACTGAAACTAACCTCTTCAATTTCGTAGGGGGAGAGTGAGTGAGTGAGGTTGGAGGGGAGGGTGTAAGTGTGTCAAGTTGCATCTGGTGGATGCGTTTTTATAGAACTTTTTTAGGTGTCATAAACCGCACCACTCCAGGGCGTTTTATTCACCAATGTTGAGGAGAAGCACAGCCGGAAATCGCGGGAATCCGAGGGAAATGGACGGCGGCGATCACACCAAATGGACGGCCAGGATTGTGCCGGCACGCGAGTTGCGGATCGTCCGTGTTTGCAAATAAACCGCATCGCCCCAGTCCATCTATTGGCAAAGACGCATTCGTCCGATGCGGTTTATGACATAATTAACTGTCGATTTTACAGTATAGGAAAGAAGACTTCGTATTGATTCTTGAATATTGAATGGGAAAGTTTGTACAGACAGAGAGACGAAGCTCTGTCGAGAGAGAGATACAAAAGAGAGGAAAGAAGATACAGACTAAGAAAGGAAATAAAACCCTAGGCCTATATCAGAACAGGTGCGATAAACAGAAGAAGTAAGTGAACCGGTTCTATGAATTACAAATTGACCCTAGATACAAACTATGACACATACAAGAGTATTAGAAAAGTACACACCTTGCATATTACAAGAATATCCTAAGATACATACTAATACTAATACCCCCCCTCAAAAGTACAATTTGTACTTCAGTAAAATTGTGTCTTTTGTGCTTGTTTGCTTCATCGTGGTCACTTTGTTCCTGCATGTTATTCTGTTCCTGTAAACCAATCAAGTTAAACAGATTCTGATAGTGCTTACCTGCCAGGGTCTTGGTCATTACATCAGCAAGCTGATGTCTGGTTGGAACATACTTTACCTGTATCAAGCCTTCTTCCAGTTTCTCGCGCACAAAGTGACAGTCCAGTTCTATGTGCTTTGTGCGCTCATGAGAAACTGGATTCTTTGCTATATGTATTGCAGCTAAATTATCACAGTGCAGTGGGATAGGATTTATGTTTTTCATTCCTATTTCATGAAGCAATCTGCTTAACCAACTAAGCTCACTAGTAACCTGTCTCATTGCCCTATATTCCGCTTCTGCAGAGGACAATGAAACAGATACTTGTTTCTTTGACTTCCAACTTAATGGGGAGTCACCTAGCATTATATAGTACCCAGATACAGATTTCCGTGTGATTGGGCAGGAGGCCCAATCGGAATCACAGTACACTACAAGAAAAAACAGATTTAGCTACTGATGATTTGCTACCGCACATATATTGGTAGCTGTTTTCAGAAATTGCTACTGATTTTTAATGGTACTAACATAGTGGTGTCTATTTTGCTACAACAAAGACAATGATAGCTAATTTGTTAAACAGTAGCCAAATCGCTATCGCCTAACAAGATTGCTACCTTAGTAGTAGCTATTTTTGATTTCATCTTGGTTTTTTTGTAGAAAAATTTAGCTACCAATGTTGGTAGCTAAATTACAGAATGGCTACTACTAGATGTGGCTAATTCAATCATGGTAGCTATTGCGCTACTATTAAAGCACCAGTAGCAAAAAATATTATAACTAGTAGCTAAATTGCTACTAAAAGTTGCTACTACCAAATAGATAAGCTTAGTTAATGAAATTGATACTGACACTCATCACGGTTGCCGTTCTGCTACTGTTTAGGTGTTAGTAGCGAATATTTTTAGCAAGCATAAATTTTTTTACTATCTTTGATTATGAAATTGCTACCGACTAATGATGTTAATGAGATTATGGTTAATATTGTGCTACGTTATAAGAAATGATAGCTAATATTTTTAAGCGATAGCAAAATTATAATTATCTTATAATTTAAATGTGTGATACGTATATAATTCAAAATACACAACTATTTATAATTATGAGAAAGATATATTTTTAAGAAATTACCCCAAATTAATGTATATAAAGATAAGTATGAGGAAGTATATTATTATTTTGCAAAAATCCACCATAACTTTGAAACTATGGATTTCGTAAATGGTTAACTACCCAATTAACAATTTTAATTACGTCATTATTTTCCCGATAATATTTTATCATCCAGACCTAAGACCTAAATACACACATATCCCATCATGTTAAAGTGTTGTCTTAAAGCAAAAACAAAAACTGAATTAGAGTTGAGCATTATGGGCAGCTAGTCGAGTACATTAAATCGGGTCATTATTAAAAAAAATCTAGTACTTTCTTGTAATATTAAAAAAAATGAATTAAAATCAAGCTTTTAAGATATGAAATCGAGTAAACTCGGAAGAAAATACATCTCAAATTCGATGAAAAGTTTTAAAAAAAATCCAAAGTAAAAAGGGGACGATGAATTGCTATTACACATATTGGTACCTAAATTGAAAAATTGCTACTAATTTCTAATGTTATTATCAAAGTGGTAGTTGTTGTGCTACATGAGCAACAATGGTAGCTAAGTTATGTTACTTGTTACCACCAATAGTAGCTATTTTTTCTTAAATCTTGAATTTTTCAATAAAACTAATTTTGCTACCAATATCAGTAACTAAATTAAGAAATTGTAATTGCTGGTGGATGCTAATTAAAAAATGGTAGCTATTGTGCAACTATTTCGACAACAATAGCAAAAATATTATAACTAGTAGCTAACTTGCTACTATCTTAAAGTTTTTACGGCCAACTAGATAAGCAAAATTATGAATTGCTACTGGAACTTGGTTATAGTTGCTATTATGCCACTATTTAGCAAATGCTTTAAACAAGTAGCTAAATTGCTACTATATTTAATTTCAAAATTGCTACCGACTAATAATGCTAATACAACTTTAGTTGATATTATGCTAGAATACAACAAATGAATGCGGTATCAAAATTATTATTGTCTTATAACTTAAACGTGTGATTACTACATAATTCAAAATACTAACCTATACTGCTACTGCCATAGTGGACATATTATCTTTTTATATAAATATTTTATTTTATTTTTAAATTTTTTCAATATAGTATATGTGTCAGCTTTTAGCTATCAAAATTTTGAAAAAGAACAATAAGTAAATAAAAATTCGTGAAAAATAATTAAACTATATACCACTACTAGAATTTATTTTATCATATAAGATATACCTAACATGATATATTTTTGATATAATATTTTTAAGTCTCAAAGTATCACACATTAATACATTATAAAATAGAGTAAAAGTATTAATTATTTAAATTAGTACATATGTTGGTTAAAATTTACAAAATTAATATAAAAATAGTAGTAATAATAATTTAAATTAGTTAAGTGTATATATATGTGTGTTGTTTATATATTTAATTTAATACAGTTTTTATTACTATACGATGCTTTTATTTACAAAAGCCACATAAACTAATAAAACATAAAAAAAACTAAAACTAATAACAATTTAAATTAGTTGACGTGTAGGTTAAAATTTACAAAGTAAGTAGAATATATATATAAGTAGTGTGTGTATAAATTTATAAAATGTTAAAAGTATACAAAATTATAAGAAAATGTACATAAATATACTATATATTAATGTTTTAATTTACAAAACAGCACACAAATTAATAGGATTTTGAAAAATATTAAAGTTATAACAATTTAAATTAGTCAAGATATACAATATTATACATCTATTAAAATTAATAAAAATTATATATATACAAATTTACAAAAACAAAAATATATTATTTAGAAGTTTTAATTTTCATATAATGATGTATATATTAGTATTTGTAACACTATATTATAAGACTTAATTAAATAAGTAACTTTACATAATATATTATCTTTTTGTATAATTTTTGACATTACAAAGATTTTAAAAAGATATATATGTATATTTTTAGATTTTTTATAATTTTAAGCCAACAATATACTTAAATTTTTATTAGCTTTACTATTTTGATCGCATTAAATTACTTTGTTATATTATATAAATTAAAATATCATGTAGCTTGATCGACCGTATATCTATTTTATTAATTTTAAATATCCCTGGTTTGATCATGTCTCGGCAAAAACTTCCATTATATTTACAGTATTAAACATTCAATATATACAAATACACGTAGTTTCTATATATGATGTGAATAACTATCATGGCACAATGGTTAAGACATTCTATATTCATCCCAAACTTCGGGGGATCAATTCCTGCTCTATGCACATTTTTAACACACTAGTTTGAATTAAATATGTATATGTTGTAAGGTTCAATCCTAGATGTGTACACATAACATAGTCATCGATTAAAGAATAGTCAAGTTACTCAGGCACATGGCTCCCACTTCTTGTGCCTATTGAATGGGTGGTGCTGCCCATTGTTCAGTAGTGGAAACTATACCACTATTCTAGTATCGATTTTGTTATTGCTATACTAGTAGCTACTTTGATAGTAGCCATTTTGCTACCAATATTTTAGTATCGATTTTGTTATTGCTATACTAGTAGCTTTTTTGCTACTGGTAGAATAGTGTCGATTTCGCTACTATTGAAATAGTAGCGATTTTGTTACTGCTACACTAGTATCGATTTTGTTACTGATGTACTAGTAACAATTTCGCAATTGTTATACTCGAAGCCATTTTGCTAATGTCACACTAGTAGTCATTTGGCTACTACATTCTAAAACGGTAGCAATATTCAACTATCGGAAAAGTAGTAGCGAGACCAAAGCGAAATAGCTACCACATTCCAAAACGGTAGCTATTTTCAATTTAGCCACTAGGACCTTTGCTACCACTGTATATTAGTAGCGAAATCATAAAATGCAGTAGCCCGTTGTGTTTAGCTACCAAAACTGATGATTTAGCTACTGAAATACAGTGGTAGCTAAATTTGATTTTTCTTGTAGTGGTATGCCAGTAAGTTAAAATCATTTCTGTTGTTAAAGAACAAGCCAAAACCCGTGGTTCCTTTTATGTAGGAGAGAGTGTGATAGGCTGCCTTTAAATGTTCATTGGTGGGTGACTGTAAGAATTGGCTGAGGTATTGGACGGCATAGGCAATATCAGGTCTGGTGTTGGTTAGATAATTTAATTCGCCCACTAAGCACCTATAAATGGTGGGATTTTCAAGCTTCTGTCCAGAGTCTTGATATAGTTTTAGGTTGACAGGAAGGGGGGAAACAGCTGTTCTGGTGTTTTGCATCTCAAAATCCTTGAGGACTTGTTTTGAGTATTTTTGCTGAGACATTATCAGCCCTTTTTCAGTTCTGATAAATTCCATCCCAAGGAAAAAACTGAGTCTTCCTAAGTCTTTTATCTTGAATTCCTTGTCAAGATTAGTTTTTAGGTTTCTTATTTCTCTAGTGTCATTTCCAACCACTAATATGTCATCAACATATATACCAAGCAAGGTTATTCTGTTGTTGTTGTTTTTAATGAATATGGAATGATCATTTTGAGAATGGTTAAAACCAAGGTTTTTCAGAAAATCTGCAAGCCTTTCATACCATTGTCGAGAGGCTTGCTTTAATCCATAAATGGATTTGTGAAGTTTACAAACCTTGTTTGTTCCATGAACTTTAAGACCCTCGGGGATGGTCATATACACATCCTCATGAAGATTACCATGAAGAAATGCATTATTGACATCAAGTTGATCTAGAACCCATCCCTTTTTGATAGCCACTATGATCAAAGCTCTTAATGTTGTGTGCTTAACCACAGGGGAAAAAGTTTCCTCATAATCCAAACCATGTTTTTGTGTGAAACCCCGAACCACTAGCCTAGCCTTAAATCTCTCTAGGCT
Organism: Limonium bicolor; assembly: GCA_023374045.1. Lineage (NCBI taxonomy): Eukaryota > Viridiplantae > Streptophyta > Magnoliopsida > Caryophyllales > Plumbaginaceae > Limonium > Limonium bicolor. The sequence goes on along the minus strand of CM041776.1, from coordinate 341,894,400 downwards.
TCCATCTGCTTTGAGTTTAGTTTTGTAAACCCATTTACAAGTGATTGGTTTCTTTCCCTTAGGAAGATCAACTATAGACCAGGTTTTGTTAGTTCTTAGGGCCTCAAATTCATCACTCATGGCTTTTATCCACCTAGGATCTCTGCTGCGCATCTTTGTAGTTTGTAGGTTCATCTAAGCTGTTCAGTTTGTCAAGGAAATTGTTGGTGTTTTGATGGAGAGAGAAGGAGAAGATGGTTTGTTTAGGTGTGCATTCAGTCAGACTTTCGAAAACATAATCATTTGAATTGTTTGGATTTCCTCGATCTAATCTGTCAGCTAGAATGGTAGAAAAGAGGTCCTTATTTTGTGGTGTGGATAAACAGACATAGTCATCAAATCTTGAGGGAGGTCTATGGGTTCTGGTGGATCTTCGCAGAGTCACTTCTGCATTGGGTTGGATATCAGTGTCTAGGACCTGGTTTTCGGTGACAGTGTGATTATTTTCAGAGTTTTCTTCAACTATTTCAGTGTTCTCAATGCTAGCAATCTTATTTTCTGTGCAATCAGTGGGAACAGAAATAGGAGTGGGAAAATCATCTGTTTCAGGTATGCTTTCATTTCTGTTTCTACAGGTTTCTCTCCATTCTATGTCCTTGAGGGGATAAATATGCTCAAATAGGGTGATGTCACGACTGATTTTAAAAGTTTTATCCTCCAAAGACATGACTTTAGCCCCCTTTGTATTCTTGCAATTACCAAGGTAGATGCAAGGAAAGGATCTAGAGTCAAGTTTGCTTCTGTTAGGTTTTATGTTGGTAACATAACAGAGGCATCCAAAATTTTTGAGGTCACTATAGTTGGGTTTGAGATTGTATAATCTTTCAAAGGGTGTTAGGTTATCAATGGTTTTGCTGGGGATCCTATTGATGATATATGCAGCCTGTTCAACACAGTATCCCCAGAAGCATTTTTCTAACCCTGACTGGAAAAGAAGGGCTCTTGCCACTTCCATTAGATGTCCCTGTTTTCTCTCAACAATTCCATTTTGTTGAGGGGTATAGGGACAGCTAGTTTGATGGATAATCCCTTTTTTTGTAAAGAATTCTATTCCTTCCTTTGATTTACCCAACTCCTTGGCGTTGTCACTTCTGACAACTTTTATCTTCTTGTTCATTTGGTTTTCTATGAGAATGATGAAGTTTTTAATTTGTTGGATTCCCTCAGATTTTTGTCTTAATAATCTAACCCAAGTTCCCCTTGTGTAGTCATCAACGATAGTAAGGAAATATCTATGCCCCCCTTCTGTTTCTGATGTCATAGGACCACAAATGTCTATGTGAATCATTTCAAAGGGTTCAGAAGTTCTTATGCAAGACTGAGGGAACTTGGCCCTTTTACTCTTAGCCTTAAAACAGACAGTGCAAGGAAAAGGGTTCAAGTCAGCATTGAGCTTTTTCTGTGTATGAAAGAAAGGAATCTTGTACATCTTATTTAGAGGTATGTGGCCTAATCTTCTATGCCACAAGAGTATTTCTCTTGTTTTCTCAGTTTCAGTACAAGAATTGATGCATGTAAGAGAACTGTTTCTTTTCCTAGCAATGAAATCCTTTAAAACTTGCATGTCAAGAAAGTAAAGACCAGCAATCTGTTTTCCAAACTTTCTACACAGAAGAGTTTCAGAATCCTGCAAGAAACAAAAATCTGCACTAAATACAATTTCTGTTTTCAGGTTGTCTATCAACCTACTCATGGAGACTAAGTTGAATTTAAAAGACGGAACATACATGATTCCTTCTAAACACTTAATGCCATTTAGAGTGAAACTTGCTAGTTTATGGACAAATTTCTTGTGGCCATCAGGTAATGTAATTTCCCTAGTTGTGTCTAGGTTTTTCTGATCTGACAACAAGGATTCATTACCGCTAACATGTTCACTGGCACCAGAATCCATGATGTTTTCAGTTTATCTAAAACAGAAATAGCATTATTCATTAGGCATGGAGATAAGTTAACGCTGATCTTAGATATACCTGAGAAATCACCGAAGTCATGTTGTTGATTGTTGCCTCCTCTGCGTTGTTGAAGATAGTTTACAAGATCCTCCAGTTGATCAGCACTAAAGCCTCGAACTGGACAAGTAGAGGTGGTCTGGCCTTTTGTTGTAGTCTCGGTCCTATCTTCTTCAACGGTAGATCCCACGCGTCCTTCTCTGGTCTTTTTGCCCTCGTCGCTTGGGAAGCCTATCAGCCACCAACAGTCTCCCCTTGAATGGCCAACTTTCCCGCAGTTTGTACACTTAGGAGGATCCTTCTTTCCGGAATTGGCAGCTTTGTTCACGTTCTTCTTTGCGCCGCTTCTAGGGTTTGCGCCTGTGAAGCTTGGTTTAGGTTTGTTGGAAACGAAACTCTGTCCATTTCCCTTGGAGAAAAGAGTTACTGATTGTTCCTCAAGCTCCTTGATGTCTGGACCTAGTCGCTGCTGTTCTTCGTGTACGATGAGGGAGAAAGCTTCATCAAGCGTCGGACTCTCCTTCATTGCAAGGATCTGACCTCTGAGATGCATGTACGATTTGTCTAGACCCATCAAGAAGGATATCAACTGTTCTTGCTCCTTGCGTTTTTTCTGTATGTCTTTAGCTTTGCAAGAACTGCAACAGGCGCAGGGTTCGAGAGGCACAGCGAGGTCGTGTTCTTCCCAAACCTCCTTCAACTTTGTGAAATAGTCCGTGACTGAGTCGTTCCCTTGCCTCAGATTTGTGATCTGCGTCTTTATGTTGTGGAGGGTGGCTAGATTTTGTTTCTCGAATCTTTTAATTAGCCATCCCCAAGCTTCTGCTGGATCATCGGAGTATGTTATACTGCGGCCGATGTTTGGTGATACTGACGAAACAATCCAAGAACAGACCAATGAATTCGCCCTTTCCCATGCCGCTAGTCGCACAGTCTCTTGCTCGCCTGGGCGTTTGATGGTTCCGTCAACAAACCCCAATTTATTCTTTGCCCTTAGGGCGCGTCGCATTTGCCATTTCCAGCTTTGGAAACCCTCTCCTGTGAACTTTGTCGTCAGGGGTTGTCCCGGCTGCTCGGTGGCATGGACATAGAGCGGATCGCTCTGGTCGATTACAGTGGTGGTGGCCATTTTTCCTTTGTTGCTCGCATCAATTTCTGGCGACACTTCGTTGCTCATTTTTGTGGGAAAGTAATCCCAAGCTCTGATACCATGTCGATTTTACAGTATAGGAAAGAAGACTTCGTATTGATTCTTGAATATTGAATGGGAAAGTTTGTACAGACAGAGAGACGAAGCTCTGTCGAGAGAGAGATACAAAAGAGAGGAAAGAAAATACAAACTAAGAAAGGAAATAAAACCCTAGGCCTATATCAGAACCGGTGCGATAAAACAGAAGTAAGTGAACCGGTTCTGTGAATTACAAATTGACCCTAGATACAAACTATGACACATACAAGAGTATTAGAAAAGTACACACCTTGCATATTACAAGAATATCCTAAGATACATACTAATACTAATATTAACCCATAAATGGATTAGCTTAATGCGGTTTATGGTAAGCAGCATTAGGCTGATGCGGTTTATGTGACCCGTTTTGGTACATCCGCGTAATTTTTTTGAAAAAAAAGCCACCGCAAGTAATTTTTTTTGACAAATAGTATTTCGGCGAAAATTTTCCCACACCTCACTCCCATTTTTCCTCTCTTGCCTACAAGTGACTGTAGCTATATAGCTACATACAGAGAGATATATGGGAGCACACACTTCTTTCTTTATCATAAAAACTTTAAATTGTTCTAACTTTTAATATATAAGTCCAAAATGAAAAAAAAATATATCATTATTCACCTAAATTCAAGCTCTTCAAAACAAGACCAGTCATGGATATGTTTTGACAACTTAAAAAAAGTTATTTTTATATGTTTATATACATAATGTAAAAGAAAACTTGTACAGATGGTCATACAAACCTGTACAAATGTTTATTAAAACATGTATATCCTCACGTAAAAACATGCTCATCCTCGTATTAAAAACATACAGACAGACACATAAATCTGTATGAATCATAAAATATGTACATCCTTAGATTAAAATCTGTACATATAAGAGAGAAAACTTGTACAGATGGTCATACAAACATGTACACATGTTCATTAAAGAACATGTACATTCCCACATTTGAACATGTACATTTTCACATTAAAACATGTACATCTCACATTAAAAATATGTACATACACCCTCACATTAAAATATCATCGTATACATGTAAAAATAATATCTTTTAAAGTTGTTAAAATATATCCATGACTGGTCTTGTTTTGAAGAGCTTGAATTTAGGTGAACAATGATTTTTTTTTCCATTTTGGACTTATATATTAAAAGTTACAATAATTTAAAGTTATACTCCCTCCGTCCCACAAGCACTATCCGATTAGCATTTCAATTTTGTCCCAAAATGATGTCCTATATAGTATTGTGAAATCTCTCCCCCTCTCTACTTTTTATTATTTTTCTTAATTTTTGTGTTAAATGACAGAGGATACTGCTTATGGGACAGAGGGATTAGTTATTATTTATATAGATAAAGAAAAAGGAAAAAAATTCTTTAAAAAAAATGCAACCATCAATCTTGTTGCTGCGCGCTCACCTCCACTCTATTCTTTTTATTTAATTTGACTAAAATGCCCCCAACTATAACCATTTTACCTACAAGCCGTAGGGAAGAATTTGCCTTTTTCCTTCCTTCACACTCCATTGCTTATGCTTCAGCATTATAGTTCGACATCAACCTCATCTCCTCTTGTCGTAATGGCTATGCTAGAGACTCGTATCATCATCCCCGATTCCACCATCATCTAGTTCGACATTAATGCTTAAGCATCACTGACTAAAATTTACGACTCCGGCTTATGTAGATTGATTAGGGGCTGACTCATGCAGATTCTTGTTATATAAGAGTAGTCAGACTCTCTCTGTAAATGTGCGGAATTAAATCACTACTACATAATTGTAGTGTGTCCACACTTTTTTGTTCCAATTTTATACACAAATAAAATGTGGAAAATTAATTCATTCACTTATAAGTGTCTTCATAATAGATGTAGAGATATTAGAGATCTTTGTATTATATATATACTTGTACCTACATTTAGCATAAGCTCTTATTATATAGTTCTACACAAACAAGTGTAACTAAATAGAGTGGTTATATTAAAAAATTTACTACACTTTATTAGGTGGGGTTAAACAAAATGTCATTATTTATATTTTTTGTAGTAGTGAATAAAGACAAGATTCAAGCAACGAGACTCTCTTTATATATGATCAATGATTACAAACGAATCTCTTGCTCGTGGACAAATAAAGTCTATCTGACCACTCTCACTCATAGGCTATAAGGATAGAGCAACTCTTACTGTAGTCGTGAATGGTTTTCTCTCTCTATCTCTCTCTATGATCTAGTACTTCTCTTTATGTGTTCTGGAATCCCCTTTTATCGAAATGATACAACAATCAACTTATATACATGTCTAGGACTCTAGATAGACAGTTATCCTTCCTTTTTGCCATACCCAAACTAGGTCACTCTCTCCTGGATTTTCGAAGTTACTCTGTAGCCTAGGTCAGTAGAGTGTGTGTCTGGGCATGGGTAACTGCTCCACCCACGTTCCCACTTTTGGCGCACATTTTTCCCGCTCGCCAGATAGAGTGATTAACATTCATACTTTCTCTATCTCGACACCTCTTCTTCTGCTTTTTGTTCCTTCTTCTTTATCGACAAATAGGCCCTCACTGACTTGTTCTCTTTTAATGGGAAGTTAATGTCCGTTAGATAGCCAGACTCTCTCTGACTTGTTCCGTTTTAGTTGCATCAACTCTCTGGTTGACTCTTACTGGTAACTAGACATTGACAATCTTCAACAAAACTCTAACTGATTCAGGAATCAACTAGTTATAATTTCAAACACTTTTAACGGGTTGTAGGCTGTTTGGCAACATTATGGTACAAATTAATTACTTTTCAAATCAGTTTATATCTAAGCAGAGCATCGTGGCTAATGTAATCTATATTCTATAATTTTTTTGATAGTTGAATCTATATTCTATAATAACTTAGAGAAGCATTGAAAACCAGATCTTGAGTTTACTAAATGAAATAATCGAGATCAACTAATTTTGATTGTGACTATAGGATGGCTGGATCAATATTTAATTCATTTTCTTGACATCCTTGCTACCGCACATGAAGCTTGACTCACATCCTTACATATTCCAGTTGGTATTGTAACACCCCATAGGGGAACTGTCCAACAACTTAGCTCTCAAATCATCCAGCTTGAAACTAGCCACATTAGACCCTCAATCCTAACCATTTGTAACACCCCATATGAGCAACTGTCCAACAACCTAGCTTTTAAGCCATTCGGGCTTGAAAACTAGCCACTTTAGGCCCTCAATCCTCACTTGGGCTGAAAAGTGGAAGGCCTTGTTGCTTTAGTCCACCCATATGTATTCTTATAAACCACTTACATCACAACTCATATCCCGATGTGGGATGGGGTATTACAGGTATTCATTGAGGTAAATAGCAAGCTTGGTGTCACTTTTGAATCTTTCAAATTTAAGGTATAAAGTCGCGAAGTTAGTGAAGATGAGGGTAATGAACTTCTTTTGGTGGAGTGGGATTCAGCCTACTTTAAAGTAACACCGTCACTCATCCTGGTACGTGGAATAGCTTAACTAGTGAGATCAAGCTGAACATTCAAAATTGCTCTATTATTTTACTATGAATTGGGAACACTCATTATTGTCACTACTAATCTTGTAGATCTCATGCAAAAAGAGACTTAAGAATACTTTAATAATTATCTGGTATCTCAACTTTTCAATGTGATGTATTTGAATTCTTAATGTGGCGCATGCTCATACATTTAATCTCGAACAAACTAAAGACCTTCAAACAACATCCATTTCCCTTATACACTTTGACTGCCATGTAACCTCTGCCTAGTTTCTTGTTATTACATTTAACTATAATTTGGCTTCAACAATGATTTATAATCTCTAAAGAATTCCAGTCAAATCTTTTGTTACATTCCTGATGAGTCCTGTGTTAGAATATATGTCCCTACCCTTTCTTATGATGTTGCTAAAGCTAAGTAATATGTATATTATTTATACCCAGGTGGAGCATTATGTTTAACGCAAATGTATATCTTAACATCTAACTATAGGTTATTCAGCTTAAAGATTTCTTCTTGGCAAGTGATCCTCAAGGAATCCATTTTCCTTTTACCACTCTCCTTTCAATAAATTCACAAGGAAAATTACTTTTATTACTTGACTTGAAACTGTGTTAAGTACCGATCAGTGTCACATATGTTGAAAGCTTGTCCTTATCAACATTGGTATTCAAACTACTAACATCTTTTTTTAGTGTGTTTATATCCTCTTAGTAATGGAGCAATAAGGTGTCATAAATAACAATCGCTAATCATAACAGGTTATGTTTGCACGGGGATTTGAATTTTGTTTTACTGAAGTTATGTCTTTCCCACTCTCATCTTAATGGATATGAATGTTATATGTGGATCTAAATCTTTCTAGCAAAGGGTTGTTGGGTCTGGTCATTACATATTAATAATATCAAAGTTTCTTCATTTCTCGTTTGAGTGAAAATGGATTATGGTCCTATTTAAGGTTCCAATCTTCAACTTTTTAGAAGTTTGGATGGTCTATACATAATACAAAGGTACATAGTTTTTCAAATTATGTGTGTTGAGATGATGATGAAGTGTTGTGCATTTGATATTGAGTCTAATTGTGAAGTAGATTGGATCGTGGGTATGAGTTGATGAATTCTAGGAATAAGAAATGAGTAACTTGATAATTTGTTCAAGTCTTCAAAGTTCATAGTGTTCAGTAGATAACTTGAAGTGTTTGAACAAAATCTAAGCACTCAGCATTATATATCTCGTTAACTAATTATCATTGCTCTCGATTTTGTAGGGAGCCATAACCCCTGACTTATTTCAACTCTCATTCAATCTACCTTGGGAAAGAGATATACATTACTTTCCTACATACGAGGCTAATATTTATATTATTTACTGATTGCATGTTTTAGATAAAACGGACTGTACATGTTTGTATATTTCATAAAAACAAATTATCTTTTGAGTAAATGAGTTTCGTGAGATGTTTTTTTTTTAAGTACGAGTTTTGTGAGTTGTTAATTGTTATTTTGAATTGGAATCCCCTCTCCTTACATGCAATGCGAGTAGATAAATGTTGCATCTAGGGAAATAAAGAGCATCACAATAAGACCATATAAGAATGCGCCAGTATAAAGTTTAGCGACAGACTGTTGTTATGGATATAATGTAACACCTTTATTGATAGAAGAAAAGTGTTATTTAAGATCCTACCAAAACATGTAAGTTGTGTTGGTATAGATTGATAACCCTTACCGACACAAATTCTAAGTGTAAGTTACACCCTATAGCCCAAGGTTTTAACCGACATTAATTTATTATACTTGAATATCTCAAACTAGGCTATTGTAACATTTTTTTTTAGTTTTTCACTTACTCATCTTGGGTGTTGGTAAAAAGTCTCTTACCTTGTAGTGATTACTCATGAGCTACTAAACCCACACCCATAATTAGCAGTTTCCACTTTCCCTTGCTATTGATACTAGTTTTTCCAATATTAATCGAGGAACTCAAGGGGACAATAACTTCTTTTGAGAAACTTTTCAATCTGTTTGGAATTTTTCAGTGACATGGTTATTCCCAGGGAGTTACATGTTGTTTAATGCGATGTTAGTTGGCTGTTATACATTACTTGTAACCTTTTTAGTTCTTAGACTAAGAAGTAGGTTATTAAAAGCTCGTTCTGGGAGGAGATGAAAGAGTGTGGGGCCTAGGAGATGAAAGTCTTAAAATTGAAACGCTAGTCTAAGTAGCGTTAGATCAAAATAGAAGATGAATCTCGGTCATCAATTTGGTGGCCCAATAAAAAATAATCTGCAGGTAACTTCTGCATATCTCTTCAGAACGGAGCCTAAGTTGGTATTGACAGGAGTAAGCTCCTTGCGTATATAAATGAAGTAGCTATTGCGTTTGGAAAAAAATAATACCAAAATCATGTGTTACGCAGAATAAGCACTACGGCACTACGCTTCTGAACGAACCACCCCGCAGAATAAGCACTTACAAAACTTACCTAGCAATTTGGTCTACTTTTGTAACTTCTCAAGCCATCAAAAAGCCTTTATAAAACCCATAAACATTTATTGTCATTCAATCTAGCATAACCCCCACAATTAACTTTTAAATCAACGCAATTAATGACATCATTCATACATCCATGAAAATGAATCGACAAATATCACAAGAACGTAAATATGTGTTAGATGATACCTAATTTATAATGGGAACAACAAACCACTAAACTTCTCAGACGAAGTATTATATATTGCCAAGAGTGCAGCGGCGTAATGATTCTGTACATATATACTATTAAGATCTTAATTCCACCTTCAACACCGAGCATACGTTAACGTTATGATACCCACCACCGTCTGCGGCTGCTGCTACAGCTGATCCCCCATGCTCAAATGAGATGACATCCTATGACACCATAAGAAAAGAAAAATGCATTAATTAAACTACAGAGATATACCTTATTTTACATTACCAATAAATTATGATCAATTCAACGAACTACCTAACAATGTTGAAATAGACATTATAGAATTCATCCCTCAAGCTCATCAGCGGTTCAAGCACATAATTCCTCTTTTCACCCTTTGCAATGAAGCTTATAGGGTGATACTCTCTCAATCCCTTGCTCAACTTAAAGCTCGCCCCTTGCTCAAACCGTCCATCACCCTGCAGCTTCATCAAATTAGAGTAGCAGTTCAGCCACACCGCTTGGCCAGCTTTCTTTCCACCAAACACAAAGCACCCTTTTCTGCTTTCAGATTGCAGAGAAATGGTACCACTCTTCCCATCCAAACCCTTGATCACTCTAAACTCAAACGAATTCACCCCGTTTTCTTTAGATGCGTGTGTTACTTTCATCCCATTCTGTTCCCTCTCGTGTGAAAGCACCATTCCTGGATAATCAAATGGTTCCAGAACGATCACTTGACCAATTATATTCTCAGGAGTTGAATGCTTCTGCGGAGTTGTTGCTTCTGAGGCTTTGGGGATGATTCTGAATGTGGCATGGACGGAAGCATCCGAGCCGGTCATTGGAGATGTTTCCATCGTTATTGATTGTTTATTGTTGGAAAGGTAAACCCTTGAGTGGCCTGCTCCTTGGCTGAGGGAAATGAGTTGTGAATTGTAAGAAGAATGTATTGGAGATATCCAGTCGGAGATTGATTTGACAGGTCCAGTCTTGATTTCGTAGTCTCCATTATCAGAGAGTCCAGCAAGCAGGTATGGGCCATAGAGGATTGCACTTAGAGTAGCAAACTCCGGGCGATCATCTGTAACCAGATAACAAAATATGTTTGGACGCTCCAGAAACAAAAGCGGTGCATGCTGTCTCAAGTTTGTTATCAACAATGTAGCAGAGTTTACCTTCAATGGTTTCTGTTCTTAGGCTGAGGGGAAACGCAAGGGAGATCTTATCTCCATCCTTCCAGCTTCTGGTCACTTCTAGAAATTTTCCTGTCAAATATGAATAAGACTTTTTGTAAGTAGTCAAGATATTGTCAAAAGAGATACAAAATATTCTTAGAACCAAGTCTGACCACGAGCCGGTAAAGTCAGACTTTCTCCATTTATAGAAGCACTTGCCCCAGTCACAGTTGTCCAAGAAGGCACCCGCAAATTCAAGGTAGAAGCTAGCGATTCCTGTGTCATTACACTTATTCTTCATTTCTAGGCAAAACAATGGCTAACGTGATATATATAACAATCTCCTAATATAACATGAGCTCGATATTAACCAACCTTATTTGGTGTAACAGTTATCGTCACTTGAAGGCGTTGATCCCAAGAATTAACATCTTCCACTTTCTGATTCAACGAAAGTTTTCCATTTTCCCAGTCAATTGAGCTCGATATATACTGGATTACATATAGCCCCGGAGTTTTTTCAACGTCTTGGAAATATATTGAATCTCCCAACTTGGAGAATGACTCGATACCTTCAATATAACACAGGCAAGGGGAAAAGAGTAATCTTGCTAGTTGATTCCTTAAGTTCTCTAGCTAACAAACACTAGGGAACAGTGTAGACTAGCTTGGAGTACAGGATCGAAAGTTTTACTGGAAAACTTGAGTTGTAATGTGGTTAAAGATTTAGACTCATCAGGAAAACTACCCTTACCCGTGCCATAACAACACCAGAAAGAATTATTGCTGTTGCCCCAGCCATGGTAGCTTTTGCTCTTGGAAACTCCATGTCCAAGAGGAAGCATGTAAATCATAACACCTGGATCTGTTCCTCTTTGTATGCTCAAGACACCATTTGTTACGGCTCGCTCATAATAATCTGCATATACGCCCTTCTTGGTCCATCTGAACATGTTTCTGGATACCTAAAGAGGGGAAACCAACAATCAAGCAAAATATCAGGTTTCAAATTGATGTTGGATTTCTATTGACCACAAATTTGTGCTTCTATACAGCAAACAAGAGCACCGTAAGTGGATCTTTTCTTGTTGACTTTGCATATTGTCCATGTGGTAGATTACCTTGAGCATATTATAGGTTGTACAAGATTCCTCAGTCTCAGTTCCAAGCTGATCAGCTAGCCTCATAGGCTCATGCCTGATTACAGATGGAAAGCACGTTTGTTGAAGGAAATCTTTGCTTGCTTCAAGTTCAATCTTACTGAAGCATAAATCATTAGTATAAAGCTTTGAGCCAGAATTCTCCTTACCAAAATTCCCCAGACGAGGTGCCTCCGGTTGCATAGCTGTGAGTGGAGTTTATAATGTCCATAAAATAGGTCCCAATTTCCTGTGACATCAATTTACAAAGCAATATCATTAATGCATATTTTTGCCTGAACTTTCTGTATTAGATGATACTATGACTTGTCTTGCAGCAAACTAGATAGGTAATGACTGACTTGCTCACAAGCTGATGTTGTACTAACCTTGTATAGCTCATCCCCAGTCACTTCATAGCGCATCTGTGCTCCAATAACAAGAGGTATATGGGTATTTGAATGAAAACCTGATATATGGTCAGCCTTGCAAAAAAGAGAACGGGAAAATTTGGTTCTATCATCAGTTCTGAGCAACTTTTAATTCATACAGGGTAGGAAGAATTCATTCTATATGAATAAGCTGAGACAAGAGGACAAATTGATGCCACCTTCATTGCCAATATCCCTAGAAAGCATGGCTTGTCAAAAAGGTGAGCCAATGTAAGATGTTTCTTATTACCCTGCAATCAGTTTGAAGGATCAGTATGAGGCAGAAAATTGCAGCAGGAAAGGAATAAAAAATATATAGTTAACATCATAAAATAGGAAAAGGTAGCAACTTACTGTGACAGTATAAAGTTTATAAAGAACATCATTCATGCCACCCACTTCTTCATTAAGTGAATACCAATGTCTTTCAATGCTGTACTTGGCTATAACATTTTGAACCCGGTCATAGAAATAGTCCGCCATTAAAGTCAGCATCTTCAAAGCTTGGGCACTTCCAGCCCATGTGTACTGATCCAGCAAACCTGCCATTATCTGTTCAAAGGCAAATCAAACTCATTGCAGCCAATCTTGTCAGAATGAGATACATCTTTTTATTGACTATGCATGTTTACAAAACAACTATCCCACCTTGTGGATGGTATAGTATGGAGCCCATACAGGTTGTACAGCTTCAAATCTATCGAAGAGCTCTGTTGGAAAAGCTGACAAGTAACCATTCCCCATTTTATCCTGGCATTCTTTTAGAGCAGATACTAATGTATCCATTTTCTGCTTAAGCTTCTCATCGTGAGTGCTAGCCCACATAAGTGCCGTTGCACTCAGGTAATGACCTTTTTCAAATTGGAAATACAACAAACTAATCAAATTATAGTAAATAGTAGCGGTACATGTAGAAACTACTGCAATATAGCTGTTATGAGCTGAATATTATTTACTAACAGAACAAGGAAAATTCACTCCTTCCGTCACTAATAATCAATCACGTTTGATTCTCACAACTCAAGAAGGTCCTTTCTCAAGTAAACTAAGCATCCAAATTCCACAGGCTAAACAGACAACTGCGGAATTAAAATTACTATAGATAGTCAAACAGTATCAGTCCTAATATAAGATGAGCAATTAGCCAATTCCCATAGACATCCGAACAGTATGCAATAAAAAGAAACCAAGGAAACTCAAAAACTGACCCACAAAATGTCCTCGGAGCTCAACCTCAGGGCCTTCCCATCCACCATATGGCTCGCCTGGTGTAGACAAACCGGCAGTTTTCCTAAAACTCCATACCAGTCTATCCACATCCAACATCATTAGATATTCCAAGTTCGTCTTCTGAGCTTGGTATTGCATTGAACCAGGCGTCAATCGCACCCTGTGTAGACTTGTCTCTTTGAGAAACTCACCTGGGGTAACCCCACTATTGAAAATTCCCGGGTGCTTCATTTCCCTGTACACCACACTCCACTTGAATTCACTGTCACCTTGCTCCTTGAGCATTTTTCTGGGGAAAAGACTTGCCCAGGCGGAATCATCAGAAGGTGTAACATGGTCGTGGTGGATGTCGTAAGACAGAGTCATCATTTCCTTCTTCCATGTCTCGTTCTTCGAGGTGAAGTATTCATAGCTCAGTGTGTGGGAATTTGATGGAATCGAGTTGGTACATTCCTTAGCTGAGATGTGCACACTACAAGCAAGTAGCAGGGAAATCGTGAAAACCAGAGGACCCATCATTGCCATTCCCATCATCGGATTACCCAATATCCCAAAACCTTTTTCAATTTTTGTTTTGGATATGCCCCCGACGACTAGACGTGAAATGATTCAGATAACTAGGAATCCGGCGGTTTAGTACAATCTGTTTTACGAGTGAGAAATTTTTGACATAAAATTTGGGTGGTTTAGCACAATCTTGTTTTACAGGAGAATTTTGGGCTAAATTTATCTTAATACTGAGGACACGAACAGAAGAGGTTTGTATGGAACCAAAGAAGCGGATTGTTAAGGAGTTCGGCGGAGCAGGCACATCCGCAAAAAGATGATCAGAGCTCGAGTGCGACAGAAGCAAAATTTGTCCCACAAAACAACAACATTGAGCCAGCCGATAAGAAAATCTAAGTAGTCCCGTGAAAGCAAAGATTGGCTTCTTCTGGTTTTTTTTTTCTATCACGAGATGAAAGGGACAAAAGAAGTATACAAAATCATTAATCTAGCTTCCGTGGGTTGAAAGGTTCTTTAGTACTTAACAGTAGTAGCTAGTAGACTAGTAGGTTGGGTGGGGATAGAGAGAGTGCAACAGAAACGAGTGAGGATCTCGATCGCGATCATGGATGTATGTCTCTTGACGTGAGCGAGTATTAGAAGCCAATAATGGGGGCAATTGCTGCTGCTGTGTAGACGGATGTGAATTTCGTGTGAAACAAATGGAAAACTTAGAGCATCCACGGCCACCCCACCAAAATTAATATCTTATTCACTGTCTCACAATCTCTCTCTCCGACATAAAATGGGTTCTTTGACTAAGGAACTCACACAAGTCTCTCTCATCCACATATGCAATTATCTTTTCTTTGTAATGTTAGAGGGTGGAATCCACTCTACTGTGGAAGCCCTTATGGAGACGAATGAAAGAAGATACTCTCTCCGTCTTGAATTGACCGTCTTGTTTGTTTTATAACATGTTTTTCTACTTCAATATTAAGCATATAAGATAAAATAATTTTATAAAACTAAATTTTGTAATATATAGTTTATCATGTAAGAAATGATATGCAAAACTTAAAATTTTAAAATTATTTTATCTTATATGTTAAATATTGAAGTCAAACGACATGTCCAAATAGTAAACATGACGGTCAATTCAGGATAGAGGGAGTATCTTCTTTCATTCGTCTCCATAAGTTTTCCATTTGTTTCACACGAAATTCACATCCGTCTACAGCAATAATTTAATTTTATCTTATATATCCCTCTCTCATCTTATTCATTATTTGGATATGTCTGATGTATTCACTATTTAGACATGTTTGATTTTAATATTTAATAAGATAAAATAATTTTAAAATTTAAAATTTTATAAATTAAATTATATATTATGAAATTTAATTTTATAAAATTATTTAATTTTATATAATTAATATTAGAGTGAAAAATCATAAAACGAAGGACTTTAAATTTAGGGAATTTAAATTAGAGCCGTCATTGTTAGAGTTTTACTGATCACATGGCTAGTGCGTCATAAATATGGAGAGAGAGAGCAAGGATACTAGCTCGATTCGAACCAAAGTTCCATCAAATGAACGATAGTGGCTTCGTTCCGCTGCAAAATTTCATGATAGAAATGTGGTAGTTTTGGTCTGGTTGTTTTGTGGTAGTTTTGTTGGTTGTTTTGTGCTGGTTGTTTTGAAAAATAGTGTTCGGCAGGCGGCGATTTTGTCCGGCTGTTTTGAATAAGTTAGTTTTGTGCAGTACGTTTACTGTTTTTGGTGTTACAATTAAAAATTTTATATTACATTTTAAAACAATTTTTTGTTAATAAAATTAAAATATATGTAGATATTCAATTATATACTTTAATTATTATTATTTTTTATTAACATTTTAGTGACAATTAATTTATAATATGTATACATATTAATTTATCAATAATTTTTTTAGATATATTAGAAAAAAATAAAGAAATAAACCATTGTGTTTAGAGCAAATATATTAGATGTTACATATAAAAATAAAATTTTATGGATTATATATTAGTATTTAATATAACATTTCAAATGTATTAATACTTAAGATTATTTTAATGTTTAATGGAATAAATAATATCATTGAATTGAAAAAATAATTCTTTCTAATAATAAAATAATTAACTGAACTATCACTTATTATTTTATTATTTTATATTATTTAATTATTGATAAAATATTTATTTTAAACATATATTTATAGTTAAAATAATATATTCTATTCAATTAAATATTACTTAATGAAATTCAAAAAAATAAATTTAAATTTAATACTGGCTATGCCGAGAAATAAAAATAACATATATTAGCATATAAAATCATTTTTAAAATATAATTATAAGTATTAAAATTTTAAATTAATTTTTAAATATTAATTAATTTTATTAAAATATTTTCGCCCCTTAATTACAGTTTTCTGGCTCCGCCTCTGTTTACGGTATTCATTTTATTTGCAGCATAAATTGTTGGTTGTTTTGTGGTTGTTTTGTGGTTGTTTTGAAAATAGTAGTTTTGTGGCTGTTTTGAAAATTGTTGTTCGGTGATGGCGGTTTGGATTTTGGGTCAAAAATGCCAAAATAAAAAATGACACATTTATACCACAAAACCGCCACGTCCGAACGCAGCCGGTAGTAATTGGCTCATAGTAATTCTCATTTCTCAAGTATATAATTATCTAGCAACGAAACTCCAATATTCTAAAAAGGACCGATTGACAGAACAATTGACCAACCTTATTAGGCATCACAATATCCACTCTAAATTAGTAAAACAAAAGATAAAAAATAATACTCCCTCCGTCCTGAATTGACCGTCCTGTTTACTTTATGACACGTTTTTCCACTTCAATATTAAACATATAAGATAAAATAATTTTATAAAACTAAATTTTGTAACATATAGTTTATCATGTAAGGAATCATATGCAAAACTTAAATTTTCAAAATTACTTTATCTTATATGTTAAAAATTGAAGTCAAACGACATGTCTAAATAGTAAACAGGACGGTCAATTCAGGACGGAGGGAGTATAGATGAGAGAAATTGTACAAGAGTTTTTTAATTAATAATTTAAAAAATGGATGGTTTAATAAAAGAATAAAGAGAGTATAAAAAAAATATTAATCAACTTTTGTCATTGCATAACTTGCAGTGTTTTTTCTTTTTTGAAAGAATAAGTGACTTGCAGAAGAAAAGCTTAATGAATGTATTGTATGTCACTTTCACATCCCTAATTGGGCCTGACTTGTGAGAATTTTCGGGTTATGGAATGATCCATTAATTGGAATTTTAAATTATGTCAATGATTAAATTTGGGATTTGCGGCCAAATTCGTGTTTACTTGTTTTTCATCGTCTGCGGTTATATTGGTGTGGATTCCACCCATAATGTTAAAAGAGAAAAAAGAAAATGATGAGGTGGAGGAGAGAGGATGTGAGAGGGGTTCTTAACTAAAACACCCTCTTTTTAGGGAACCTAGGTAAGTAGGAGAGAGATTGTGAGAGGAGATAATAAAATAATATTTATTGGTAGGTGGAATCCACTTTAACCATTGTGGATGCCCTTAGTAGTTTTTAGTGTTTACGTGGTGATAGGTTTTTCGTTTGAGTGGCGGACTGTAATATTGGTGTCATGATATTGTCTTTCACATTGACGAGATATTGTTGAGATAGTCTTCATACTATGTCATGATCTTGTATTGACAAGGGTCTTACTGTTTATGATATTTTTGATATGTTTGTGATTGGAATGAAGTCGTGATGTTTTGATTTCTTGACAATGGGTCCAGAACCCCATAGGTATTTTATAAAAGAAAAATATATATACAATATTAGTGACACATTATATTACAAAGTTTGAAGTGGTATACTAGGTAACTCCTTCATCGTATGTGGTGAGGGGTTCAAATCATGGTTTCAATTTAATAATATTCCTCATCATAATCACCTATGCTTTCCGGTTTCTTTTTTTTTATTGTGACCTAGATTTCAATTTAAAATTCATGTCTAATGTGATAATGCAGTGAAGTAATATATTCAATGGTTTCTTCTCATCCACTAGCAACAGTAGCACTATACTACAAATTCATTTTAGTTTCACATTTATATTTGAAATCAGGAATTCATTTTTGCTTTCAATTTAATATTCCTCAACAAATTCATTATTCATTGTAGTTGTTTATTTCAATTGAACCTAAAAAAGTGCGTAGATGACATATGTATTAACATTTTTTACAGTTAAATTAAAGTTGTTAATTTTGTATTATTGATTTCTTTTTAATGATTATGTGTGAAAAACTGGAAATTATTTTGTCAATAGCCAATAAGATGTATAAGGTGTACTTTTTATGGTTAGGTGACAACCCCACATAATTCCTTTTGTATACCATTTTCAATAAAATTGTAATAAAATTTGAATATTATTTTGAATTTCTATATATATAAGTATATATACTCTAAAATAATGGACCCCATAAGATTAAAACTATGGGTCCGCCCCTGCCCTATTGAGACCTATCTTCAAATTGATATTGTCGAGGTTGTCTCATTACCTTGTTCTGGCTCGTTTTGACGATGACTTATATACGTGATGACTCTTTCCAATAAATTTCAGTTTATCCTTTACGTCTCCAGCGCACATCAAAGTATTATCTTTAACTGTTATTTATTTAATTTTATATAACTTTTTGATATCTAATATACGTGGAGCTTCTTCACGATAGTAATGCTTTAGTAATTCATGTATTTTGACTAAGATTTACTTTTTAGTTCCTATTACTATAATTATAATTTAAGTCTTCCTTTTTATTTCAAAGTTTAGTTCATTTTTCAATGTTAATGGTAGAACGCAATTGGTTGGTATAGGAGTGATACAGGAACTAAAGGTCCTGGGTTCGAAACATATTTACTATCGTAACTATAAAAAAGAAATGCAATAGAGATAGGGTAACGGTCATATATTATATAGTATATCCTATATCATTATCAATATTTGAATTATGCCATAATGAGTAAATGAAAACATTCCGACTATGTATTTCATACTCCCTCCGTCCCACCTTGACCGTCCTATTTACTATTTGGACATGTCGTTTGACTTCAATTTTTAACATATAAGATAAATTAATTTTGAAAATTTAAGTTTTGCATATGATTCCTTACATGATAAACTATATAATACAAAATTTAGTTTTATAAAATTATTTTACCTTATATCTTTAATATTGAGGTGGAAAAAACGTGCCAAAAAGCAAACATGACACTTATGACGGGACGGAGGTAGTATTATATTGATGAACATGGTAGTTGAACAGTCTTTATACATCTGGTATATGAATATAGATTACAGCAGTGCTTGAGTATGCAGTGTATGGTAATTCAATCGGTAAGGCGTCGGTAATTCTTACTATATTGTTGCTTAGATTTTTTAAGTTTTCCCATACAAGAATCATTATGTCTATATTGTTTTTACATTTTTCAAAGGCTCTCTCTCTGACAAGGTTGCAGATAGTGATAGGTGAACTGTCATATAGTATACGAATATATACTAATAATACCAGACTAAGGTTCTTATTAGTAAGTGACTAAATATTGAGTTGGTTGGTATTTGAGTTTATTTTCGTCTGACAAAGTAGTTGTATAGGCAGGACTCGCCTAGTATATCAATAGAGTTCAATAAGTGATTGAGTAAGCTGTTGCAAGTAATCCATATAGTTGTTGCAAGTCATTACAGTTTCCAAAATTTGCTCAATTTTAATGTGGCCGAGCATAATAGTGGTAGTTGAATGGTCATTTTCTAATCGTATATGAATATAAATACTTAGGCATCCACCATAGTTATGGGTCTTAATGGATTCCTAGGTGCCATGTCACTTTAAAATATTTTTTTATTGTCTAAGCAACTCTATGTATTTATTCATCCCTACAATAAGGGAGTTTCTTAACCTTCTCACTCCTTCCACCATTTTATTAATGTATTAATATTAAATGAGATTTAGTTGAGATGAGAATGGTAAAACTATTTTGGAAAGCAATAAATATTTTTTTAATAAATTTGTCAAATAATACAGGAAAAGAACCAATGAATTTACTTTTTCGTATGTTGCTTAAATAAGGAACGATGAAAGAGAAATAGTGTGGATTCCACACCACTGTAGATCTTTTTAATTTCTTACTGACAAATATGGGTGGAATCTACACCATTGTGGATAGACCTGGCAAAGGGGTTATTCGTTCGGGTTTTGGGTCATATCTTTTCGGGTCATTAAACTTTTGGGTCATTTCAGATTCGGGTCATTCGGGTTTGGATCAAATCGGGTTCGGGTTTGTAATAGTGTCAGATAGAATCAGGTTTCGGTTATTTCGGGTCATGGTTAATATTTGTCGAAAATTTATAAAATAAATATATACCTAATTTCTCAAGAATATACTACATATAGATTACAAAAAATTCAATACAATGCATATTCTAAATTTTATTCGGATATACCAAGTTTGAATCAAGTTTTTTGTCATATTTATTTGGGTCATTCAGATTTGGGACAATTTATGGTCACTATATTTTATGTTATTCGAGTTTGGCTACTTTTTTATTACTATTATTCCGGGTCATTTTCGGGTTCGGGTCGTTTTCAGGTTGTAAATTTTTCGGGTCATTTTAGGTTTTACCCAACGAGTTTCGGGTTTATTATATTTAAATATTTACGGGTTTCAGTCAGGTTTTGGGTTCGGATAAAACGGGCGGGTTTTCAGGTTGGGTCAAATTTTGACATCTTTAATTGTGGATGCCCTTAGGGTATTTAAGTATGCTCACGTGAGTAAATGATTTTGTATGAAATTGGTACTTGGAACATATATGGGGAGTATCAGTCGGTTAAAGGTTTTGCATAGTAATTAAGGATACTCATCACCTTCCTTTTTGTATATGTAATAAGTGGTGAAATAATGTTATTTTAAGGTCTTTATTCACCTTCATTTTACTTGGTGCATAATCTATTTCACCATTTAATAGAGTGTTTTTGTGATTAATAGTGAACTTATATAGTTTGATCTATTGATAGGTAAAATCTCATTTTTGAGCATACTTTTGGGTTCTTTTAAAGCTAGTGGAGTGCATCAACAGATCCCCCATCTTTCAAGCTTTCCAACATCGCAAATGGGGAGCAATTATGAGCCACAACAAAGATTCTAGGCCCCGCACAAGTTGGAGAAAATCACTACTGGTCCCGACGGACCCTAGGACCGACCTAGGGTGGAATCGACCGACCCTGGAATCGACCGATCCTGGGACCAACCCTAAGAAGGTCGGTCGGGTCGAAAAACACGCACATGACCTCTTTACCAGAGGGTCGACCGACCCTAGGGCGGTCGGTCAGACGGAAATTTTTGCCCAATTTTATGTTTTAAAAAACTGGATTAGAGGCATTCTTTCTTATCACTCAACACCCATGCCTCTAACTAAGAGAGAGAGAGAGAGAGAGATAGAGAGAGGGGTGAAAACAAGGAAGAAAAGAAGAAAGAAGAGGAGGAAGAAAAGATTGAAGATTGTACCTCCATTGAAGCTCTAGAACTCCTCTAATGGCTATTTCTCCCTATTTCCTTCTCTTTCCTTTATTAATGGTTTAGTAGTCTCATTTGTATCCTAGGATGAGGCTTGACCCTATTTTTGCTCATTAAATGCTAGAAACCTAACTCATTTAATACTCTTGTTTTATTCCCTTCAATATCAATTAATGCTTTAAATTGATCTCTTATTGGATTTGTGGTGGTTCCATTCAACCTAACTCATTCAACTTTTGCTCTCTTGATTTTGGGGGTAAAATCTTAGGGCTATTATTTAAGAGTGTTTTCTTAATACTACTTAGTGACTTAAACCTCCTTTAATTAAGGGCTTTAGCTAATTAGGTAAGAATTGGGTTTCCCATGATTTAGGGATTCATGAGTTTAGCTCTAATAGACAATGAGTGAATGAATTAAGGTTATGAGATTCTTTGAGTGATTTAGGTGATTCCCCGCTATCCTAGGGTACTTTTTCCACCCATTCCATCAAACAATCAATTTACTGTTTTATTGCTTTTCCATATACAAACAACTAAGTTTGCCTCCAGCTAAATCCCCGTTTACTGTTTTTATTTGTGTTTTACTAAAGTACCGAAGCTTGGGATTTAGAAACCAATTTCCTTGTGGATACGACACTTGTTATATTGCAACGAATTAGGTGCACTTGCCCGTTTAGCTAGGTTTAATTACTCATGTTTGTAATTTTCCCAACAAGTTTATGGCGTCCTTGCACGGGAAATTGATAGTTTCTATCATTTCCCCAGTTTCGGTATTTTAGTTTTTGTGCATTTAATGCTTTCATCTTGTTTCTTTTCTTTTTGTTATTTGTGTTTAGTTGTTTGTCTATATTCTTACCTTTTCTACTACTTAAGAGCATTTGGTGTTGGTGTAGTTTAGGTACCTTCTGTTTTCTCGATGTATGCCAACCACTCGAGCCAAGGGATCTCCACTTGTTAGCCCAAGACTCGAGCTTGAGCGTTCATTGTTGAGAGCCATCCGAACTTTGAAAAATCCAATCAAGGCCATCCGAACAAATGGCTCTCAAAGACGACTACAACTAGCCGGACACTGAAGAGAGACCTTCAACAATATTCCTTCTTGAGTTGAAGCCTCAAGAGGCCGGACAATGGGTATTCAAGACCCACTACATCACTGCTGTCCGAGACTTAGGGAAATTCAGCGAAGCAAATCCCGATGAAGCTCCCAATCACCTAAGTCTCTTCCTCAACTTTTGCAACTCATTTGGTAAAGCTGGTAGAGTCAACAAGAGGATACGCTTGCAGCTCTTCCCTCACTCACTGTCAGGCGCTGCATCGAAATGGTATAGAAGCTTGCCTTCAAGGTCAATCCACACTTGGGCACAAATGGCTCAAAAATTTCTTGCCAAGTATTACCCAACAAGTAGACTAAGGCAATTGATTGGGGAGATCAATACTTTTTGCCAAGAGCCGTGAGAGACACTGTACGACGCATGAGATAGATTCAAAGACATGTTGATGAATTGCTCCCACCACGGCTTGGATGACCAATCCTTATGTCTATCCTTCTTCAACGGTCTTAATGATGCAAATAGACTCCTTGTGAACTCCTCAGCTGGACGGAGCTTCATGACTAAGTCACCTCAAGAGGGTATGGAACTCCTAGAGGTGATGACTAGTAACACAAGGCAATAGTCTAAGCCAAAGGGAAGAACTCCAAAAGCAGTGGGTGTCCTTCATGTTGAGCCTACCGACCATCTTTCTGCTCAATTATCTTCACTCACCAAGATGGTGGAGAATCTAGCTATAGCTCAAAAAGAAACAACCAAGTTTATAGCTTCTTCTTCATCATCATCTCCTTCTGCTTCAGCTTCACTTCAAGAGGGGTGTGTGATTTGTGCGGGTCCTCATGAGACCCACTTTTGCGAAGGCAAAGCTTACACCTATCCACATGAGGACGTGAACTTTGTAGGCAACCACCCCAGATTTAACTACAACCAACAAAATGCCCCTTTAAGGGAACCATCCAAACTTCTCATGGAGGACCAATGACCAAACCCAAGGGGGATCAAGCAATGCTTCCAACCATCCTATGGGGTACTGGTCATAAGGGCCACCTCCGGGCTTTCAACAACAACAACCCCCTTTCTGAGCATTCGGTTATTCGGTTCTACCCGAAAACCGAATAAGGAAAAAGTTCAGTTTTTGGTTTTTATTCGGTTCTACCCGAATAACCGAATTTCACTTTGAGAACCGAATAACCAAATTTTTTTAAAAGCTGAAACCGAAAACCGAACCCAAAACCGAACTTTTTATTTCAGTTTTCGGTTCTAATCGAATTATAACCGAGAACCGAATTGTAAAAAAGAACCGAATTGCAAAAAAAAGCCGAATCACAAGGAAAAAAAACAAATCACAAGAAAAAAACTGAATTACAAATAAAACCGAATTATAGAAAAAAAACTAAAATTTTGTGCAAAACCGAATTAGCTGACAAGGGAATTCCACCAGGTAATGCTATTACAAGATCCAAATCTAGACTACAGCTTATGCTATTACAAGATCCAAATCTTTCCAAAATGAAATTAATGATTGATATACATTTCTTGTCCAGTGGCTTGATGGATGGATCTGTAGGAATAAATACATTCTTTGCAGGTAGATGAAGTTTTTCATTGGGGGCTGCATCCACCCATTGCTGCAAAACGAAATTGATTATGAAGGGAAAATATTATGTTACCAGTGACACGTTTTTTAAGCTAGATGAAATCAGTACAGCACACACAGAGAAGACCAGGAGAAATCTAAATCATCGAGGTATAAATTCGCTCAATGGAATATGCAGTTCCATACCAAGGCTTTTCCCCAAATGAGTCATGAAAAACATTTATTATCAGTCGCAGCATGAAAACGCAATCAACACTCCTCATACATCTTAAGAAACTGGTATCCCGTTGACATCAACATCATTATAGAGGTACACATATCAGTAAATCATCAATCCAGAAAAGTTCTAGAAAACATAAATGTGTATACACATCAGTAAATCATCATTTGAC
Organism: Limonium bicolor; assembly: GCA_023374045.1. NCBI lineage: Eukaryota > Viridiplantae > Streptophyta > Magnoliopsida > Caryophyllales > Plumbaginaceae > Limonium > Limonium bicolor. Next base: position 341,869,885 of record CM041776.1, on the reverse strand, counting down.
TAGCCTCGGTCCAGCCAACACAAGAATAGTAGTAGAAAATTGATCACATAGTTAGTATCTAAAGCAAGCAGAACAAGAAAATTTTCAAATGAGTCATGAAAACATTCATTGTCAGTCGCTGAATGATAAAAGCAAATCTACCCTTCTCATACATTTTAAGAAACTGGTATCCTTGAGCTCCTCATATAGTTAGTAGAATAGAGCATCTTTAGTAATGACTATTGTCAGCTTTACAATATGCAGGCAAGGATTGATATATAACCATTATAAGTACAATCACGAGAAGCACTTTTATTTGCAGCCATTGAACTCAATGTAACCACAATATTTATCTATTTCACCACATATTGCTAACATACAAAACTTATCCTCATAATATTCCAGTGCTTTAATCTCTATAGTGCAGAGGCGCAGATACAAAACATAAATTGTTATAATCGCAAGAGACAAATAAGTTTGAGTATTACCGGCTCCTAAATTCAGCTTCAGCCCACTCTAGCTTCAATCTGGTGTGAAAGATTAGCAGTTCCAGTAATTAACCTCTACAGAGGGGCACATACATAAAGAAGAGTATGAAATAGGTGGTTGGTGATTGTGGTTCTCAATTCACATGGTGCGACAAAATCAAAAACTTACATTGTTATAATTGCCAGAGACTAGAGAAGATAAGTTATGAGAATGACCGGTTTCACCCCCGTTTTCAATCTGCTATGAGAGGTGAGCAGTTCCAGTAAACACAATTACAAAGAAGAGAATGAAGATAGGTGGTTTGTTTGCGACAAAATAAAAAAATACATTGTTATAATCGCCAGAGACTAGAGAAGATGTCGAGTATTACCGGTTTCGATTTCCAGCCTCGTCAATCTGGTGTGCGACAGATGAGTAAATCTGGTGAGTTAATTTTTGCAACCCTGATACCCCGTACACACAAAGAAGAGAATGACGAAAATTAATTGATACACCTCAGAGGCGCACACACAGAGAAGATAATCTCTCAGCACAGAGGCGTACACACAAAGAAGAGAATGACGAGAGGTATATGCTTCACAAGGCAAGATAAATTCGAGATTTCGAGTAGAGTATTACCGGTGGAATTCCAATCTGGTGTGAGAGATGAGCAGTGTGGCGCAGCGCAGCACATGTCGCAGACACAACATAGATTTAAAGAAGAGAATGAACTGAAGAGAGGCGTGAGGCGGTATTAGGGTTGCAACACAACACAAAACGTAGTGTTTTAAAACATATATCTTATTCGGTTATTCGGGTAAAACCGACTAACCAACCCTGGAACCAAAAACCGAACCGAATTATATTTCGGTTTTACCCGAATAACCGAAAATTTTTTAAAACAGTTAAAAATTTCGATTAAAAAAACTGAAATAATTTTGGTTCTCGGTTATACCCGAATAACTGGAACCGAATGCTCACCCCTAGTAGATCCAAATACGGAGTTGAGATACATGATGAAGAGTCTTGTCTCAGTAGTCTACACTAAGGCAGTAGAGTTAGACTCATTCAAGGCTAGTCAAGAGGACACCAACAAGAGAGTTGAGGGATAACTTGAGCGAATTTCTCAGTAGCTTGCTCAAAGGCCTCCCGGCACCTTTCCTAGTCAACCAATGCTCAACCCGAAAGAGCAACTCAAGGCTATCTTTGTTAAAGAAAGTGTTGAAGAAGAGGTTAGGGAGGTAAATGTGATTGAGGCCCCTAAAATTCACCATCTTCATCAAGGATGGGCTATGTCTATTGAAGCATCGAAAAGGAAAATAGCCCAACTTGAAGCTTCTTCAAGAATTCGTGAGCATGAACTTCAATATGAGTGGGAGCACCTGGGGAGGCTTCTTGCTAATTATGAAAAGGAAAAAGACAAGTTGGATGATGATGAGGAGGGGGTAAAATCTATCACCTTGAGAAGTGGGAGGAAAACACAAGATGTCCAAGTCCCACATGAGTCAAGCAACTCCGAAGAGGGTAATAAAGAAAGGGTTGAGCTCCCAACCGAGGGAACTTCTCAAGACATTCCCGCATATCTTTCCACTCAAAAACCCTCTCCGTATGAACCCCCTTACCCTTTCCCAACCGAGTCAAGAAATAAAAACTTAATACGGAGTATGAGAAGTTTCTAGCGATGCTGAAGCAATTAAATGTCAACATTCCGTTTGTAGACCTCATTGCCAAGATGCCAAACTATGCTAAATTCCTTAAGCACCTCATCTTCAACAAAACAAAATTGACTGAAGTCGGCACCATCCAACTAATTAAGGCTTGCTATGCTATTCTCTAACAGCCATTATTGTCGAAATGCAGTGATCCAAACAGCTTCACCATCCCAGTCATGATTAGTAGCACCTTCTTTCAATACTCTTTATGTGATCAAGGTGTAGACCTGGAAATTTAGGCCCAACCCAAAACCCAACCCGAACTCAACCCATACTTTTATGGGTTAGGTCTTGATTATCAACTCATTTATTTTTTGGGTTAGGTTAGGGTAATAAGCTAATTTTGTGGGTAGGTTTAGGGTAGAGATCTAAACCCATGACACAACCCGAAACCCGAAAAAATATATTTGTTAATAATAATAAATAAAAATATTAATTTACATATATATATGTATCATTTTTAGATCAAACTATACCTTAGCCTTAATCCCAAGTGCAGTTGTACTATCCAACCTTTAATAATATCACACAATCTTAACTAAGCAAATGGCCCAACCAACTGCATATCAAACAAAGGGTCCAGCCAGACCTTAACGTAATGTTGAAAACCCTAATTCTCTTGTCTTGCAGACTCACATCCATCTTTATTCTCTAGCCCGTTGTTCACCTAAGGTTTGTTTTTCTTATTCTCATTGCCATTACGTTCTTGAGAATATAGGTATATTTAGATTATCTATAAGGGTTTAAAAAGTAGGTGATATATAATTTGTGTAAGATCTTGATTATAGACCTCTTAGTGAATTCTGAAGTCAGCAACGCGGATTGGGTGTTGTGCTGCATAAAAGTTCCTCAACTGTAAGTAACTATTAAGTGATTGTGATAGTACTTTTTTCAGGCATGAGCACTCAGTTTAAATGAGTATAATTATTTTAAAACTACCATTCAAAGTTTAAGGCTTTGAGCACTTGGTTTATAAATTATTTCTAACTTTAAAAGATTTGTCTTTAGTGTATTTCTCTAATGCATAATAAAGATTTTCCTTTTCATCCCTTTTTTTATAAGGGCACTAAGATCATGTGCATGTCTAGATAAGTTCCTCCTGAACACAGGTTGAGCTCTAGGCTCAGATTGATAAAAATAAACTTATGGAAAAAAGTAAGAGTTATTCTATTCATGGAAAATTGGTGTAGTACTTTAGATTCTTCGCATAACATGTAATTCGTTAAAAGTTAGGTCGATCAAGCAAAGATTGCATCTCTTCCTTTTGTTCCATCCTAATTAGTGTGCCAGCTAGCACTAGATTTTTTTTATTAATATCTACTCTTAATCCATCTAAATTATTGTATGCTTAAAAAATGGGTTGGGTGGGTTGGGTTAGGGTTGAAGGATTTTAAACGGGTTGGGTTAGGGTCATGATTTTTTGACCCATTCATTTTTGGGTTGGGTTGGGTTGATGATATTTTAAATGGGTTGGGTTAGGGTTGATATCAGCCCGACCCATCGACCCAAATTTCCAGGTCTATCTAGGTGCTTCCATCAACTTGATCCCTCTCTCCACCTTCAAGAGGCTAGGGATTGGAGAATTGAATAAAAGCAAGATGGTCCTTCAACTAGTGGATGGGTCGACGGTCTACCCAAGCGGAGTGGTTGAGGATGTTATCATCAAAGTGGAGCATCTATACTTCCCATGTGATTTTGTCATTTTGGACATCGAAGAAAACTCCACTACTCCACTCATCCTTGGCCGACCCTACCTCACCACCGCCAATGCTCAAATCGCAGTTGCTAAGAAGACCATTACATTGCAAGCCCTATGATGAGAAATTGATCTTCACGGTGGGGAGATTTTCAAATAGCAAAATGGTTGCAGTCAAGGTTGTGGAGAAAGAGGCCCAGCCACACTCGTCTTCTTCACTTCTCTTCATCACTCTGCCCGAAGGGATGACCATCAAAGATGAACCACCATTAACCCTTGATGAAGAGAAGAAGAAGGTCGGGAAAGGGAAAGACTTGCATCAAAGTGGAGATCCTAAAATGTCTTCGATTCATGCTTTGGATGTCCTCTTCACATTCACCCTCCAGGTTCCTTGTAACCCTCACTACCGTCTAGCCAAAGACCTTAAAAAGAGGGGCAACTTTCCAGGAGGCAACCCATACTACTTTATCCTTTCTCCTTGCATTATTTTGGAAGTCTAGTTTTGTTTATTGGTTTGCTTGTTCGTGCTCTTTTTATTGTGTGTTTCTGATTGTTTTTGTATGTGCATTCTGCTTATGGATGTGAACAAGTGTTTTTGGCAAGAAAACATTCATTTTGGGGAGATTCTGGTTTGAACCGACCCTAGGACCGGCCTTGTAAGGGTCGTCAGTTCAATTTTCTACAAAACCGGAAGCTTTTGACTTTGACCAACCCTAGGACCAACCTTGGGAGGGTCTGTCAAATTGAAATTTTCAAAACCAAAGGATACTGACTTCGACCGACCTTAGGACCGAACTTAGGAAGGTCGGACGAGTCAAATTTTCAAACCCGTAGCCTACTGACTTCGACCTTGTGACCGATCTTAGCAGGTAGGTCAAAGCCGAAATTTTGAAAAAAAGGGGCAAAATGCATCGCTTTATTAAAACTACCATATCTTCTCCTTCCTCCTGACAGATCTTATTGGTGACCTTATTGGTTCATTTTGTGGAGGTTCTTAGAACCGGGGAAGAGAAGAAATATCGGGGAGACTATGCCGAAATTTTCCTAGAAATGCACCGTTTCTTTTGCTCTTCATTGCTCTTAAATGTTAATTCTCTGCCCAATCACTTATGATATATCTCTTTAATTTCTAACTCGTCACTGTTTGTTATTTGTTATTTCTTCTTTTTATTTTTCCTTTTCGTCTCATTGTTTATTTGCACTTTTATTTATCTTTGACTCTCATTTAAATTTCTATCATTTAAATTTTGCACTTTCGCTTGCAGTACTTTATCTTTAACTCCGGTACCTTACTTACTGCACTTTTAAATAATTTGGTTTGGGACTCATGGATGAGTCCCCTTTTGGTATCTAATTATGGCCTTTTTAGTGTTCTTCGGAATCAATTTTGCGCTTAGTTTCTTTTTGGCTATGCATTGTAGACATATACACACCGAACACAAGAACTCCTCCAGGATAAGTTAGGGCACATTCAAGAGGAACTCTTGCAAAAAAAATCAATGGTCTTCGACTCCTCCCGTTGGAGCTAGCGCTTCAATGACCCCGGACACTTGCAAGTGTGGGGGAACCCCTCCAACAACTCATCTTTATCAAGGGAGCACTAGTTCTCTAACTCTCTAACATCTACACAGTGCATTACACTTTTGTCCACTCTATGCTTCGTGCTTCGAAAAGGTCTTTTGTTTGTTCTCCCTTGAGTTTTACTTTGAACAATGAGGACATTGTCCCATTCAAGTGTGGGGGAGACAACCTTTTCTTTTTAGCGCACTGCCCAACTTCCTCATTCATATCTAAGCTCCCATGTAGAAGTTACATTTATAGTAAGCAAGTTTTTCCATGAATTCTTGGAATTTTCCACCAAAATTTTCAAAAAGTTCTCTCTTGATGAGCATTTATTTGTTGTGTAACTGTGAATCCCTATCTTGGTGAACTTTTATTGCTTAGGGGTTCTTTCTATCTTCTCATCTAGGGATTGCTAAGGGGTTCTTCCTAGTGAAAAATTTAAAAATGAACTTGAGAGACACCATAGGTAACCAACAAATGAGAGTTGAGTGTTCATTAAAGCAAGGCAAAATGCCACAATATCTTCTTCTCATCTCTTATTGCAAAAGTGAATCAAATGCAAATATCTATTTTTCCTTTTGTTTTTCTCAATGCTTTTTCTTGAGAGAAGTTGACCATGGTAAAAGTTCTCCAAGTTCCATAATCTTTAAGAACTTGGAAGCACTCTAGATCATACCCCTAAACTCTATATTTTTATTTGCAATAAGCACACCCACATCACCATGAGAAGGTTGGTTGCACTCCTCTTGATGGTTTTCACAAATTTTGCTCACTTGAATTTAAGAATTCATCTAGACAGTGGTGGACATAGACTTTAAAATCTGTGGGGGTCAGTTGTGGACCCAAAATTTTTATTTATGGGGGTACATTTTTTTTGACACTATCACACTTTACAATATTATGTTATTTTGTATTTTTCAAAAATTTATAAGGTCATTGAACTAATTTTCAAAAATTTTGAGGGATTGGAGCCCCAACCGCCTCTAGTGGGGCACTTTTTATCGAATAACAATCTGTGAAACAAAATATTAAAAATTAAATTGAAAAACAATATTTAATATTTATATTACAATTATTTTATATGAGTCTTCTATCATTTAAAAATGATACATAGTAATACTATTGTTAATGGACTAATAATATATTTGATTCTACATAATTGTTTAGATTATCACCGACCAGTACATCTCTCATTCTAATATATTTCATGAGTGGGGATGCTCTTTCAACTGTAGTTGTAGTAACTGATAACATCAACCCACATTTTGAACATGCACTATTTTGAATGTCAAAACATCATATTTCGGTTATACTATTTAGTTATCTATTAACATTTATTATTTATTTTTACTATATATAAACACATATATACTTGTATTTTTTCAAAAACCTGTGGGGGCACGTGCCCCCACAGGTTAATACCTCGGTCTGCCACTGCATCTAGACACTTGCTTGCTTTAAAATGTTCCTTCTTGTTGTGGGTTCCTAGCTAACTTTGCTTGAGGACAAGTAAATAGATAAGTGTGGGGGAGTTGATAAGTGGTGAAATAATGCTATTTAAGATCTTTATTCACCTTCATTTTACTTGGTGCATAACCTATTTCACCACTTAATAGAGTGTTTTGTGATTAATAGTGAAATTATATAATTTGATCTATTGATAGGTAAAATATTATTTTGAGCATACTTTCGGGTTCTTTTATAGATAGTGGAGTGCATCAACAGATCCCCCATCTTTCAAGCTTTCCAACGCTGTAAACGGAGAGCAATTCCAAGCCATAACGAAGATTCTAAGCCCCACACAAGTTGGAGAAAATCACTACTAGTCCCGACCGATCCTAGGAACAACCCAGGGTGGGTTGGTCGGAAGTTTCGGAGGCCAGAATTGCAAATTCAAGGGGCCGAAAGCTACTGGAATCGACCAACCCTGGGACCGACCCTAAGAAGGTCGGTTGGGTCGAAAAACGTGCATGTGACCTCTTTACCAGAGGGATGACCGACCCACGGACCGACCCTAGGGTGGGTCGGTCGGACAGAATTTTTTGCCCAATTTTGTGTTTTAAAAAACTAGATTTTGGGCATTTTTTCTTATCACTCAACACCCATGACTCCAACTAAGAAGATGAGAGGGAGAGGAGAAAACAAGGGAGAAAATAAAAAGGAGAAAATAAGAGAAGAAGAGGTTGAAGATTGTACCTCCATTGAAGCTCTAGAACTCCTCTAATGGCTATTTATCCCTGTTTCCTTCTCTTTCCTTTATTAATGGTTGAGTAGTCTCATTTGTATCCTAGGATGGGGCTTGACCCTATTTTTACTCATTGAATGCTAGAAGCCTAACTCATTTAATACTCTTGTTTTATTCCCTTCAATATCAATTAATGCTTTAAATTGATCTCTTATTGCATTTATGGTGGTTCCATTCAACATTTGAGTTTGAGTTTGGAATTTGTCTAAAAGGGGGATAAACCCTAACTTTTTACTCTCTTGATTTTGGGGGTAAAATCTTAGTGCTATTATTTAAGAGTGTTTGCTTAATGCTACTTAGTGACTTAAACCTCCTTTAATTAAGGGGTTTGGCTAATTAGGTAAGAATTGGGTTTCCCATGATTTGGGGATTCATGAGTTGAGCTCTAATAGGCAATGAGTGAATGAGTTAAGGTTATGAGATTCTTTGAGTGATTTAGGTGATTCCCACTATCCTTGGGTACTTTTTCCACCCATTCCATCAAATAATCAATTTACTATTTTGTTGCTTTTCCATTTACAAACAACTAAGCTTGCCTCCAGCTAAAACCCTGTTTACTGTTTTCATTTGTGTTTTACTAAAGTACCAAAGCTTGGGATTTAGAAACCAATTTCCTTGTGGATACGACACTTGTTATATTACAACAAATTGGATGCACTTGCCCGTTAGCTAGGTTTAATTACTCATGTTTATAATTTTCCCAACAATATGTCTGAGTAATGATTATCACTACAGCATAGCCACTACTTATGTAGTGTACTCTATTAGAGCATCCCCATAGTGTGAGTGGATTTCACTCCATAAACATTTTTTATTCAGCTCCATCACATCCTTTATTTTGTGTCAGTAATAAACTATTCCTTAGCTAAGTCACCCACACCTATGTCTCTCTCCTCCACATTATTTCTTTTTTCTTTACACATTTTTGAGTGGATTCCACTCTGTTATGGATGCCCTTACTTCCTTTCTCTATTTGAAAGTGTATAGTTTGCAAAAGGACTTCCATCTTCTAAGAAAAAATTAATCCCAAATTTGAAGGGTGTGTATGAAAAATCTAGAGGCGAAGTTTTTAAAAAGTCATGGATGTTGTAAGCTTAAGTGTATGTATATTCACTTCATCATCATCCTGTGATAATAGTCTTCAAACTCATCTTTGTATTAATGGATACATAATATGAAACATATTTATCTTTCTTTTTGATTTAAATCTCCCTCCACCAAATGAAGCAGACCATTCAAATGACAACCATAATGATGGTGTTTGTTTACTTTATGAACCAAATGCGACAAATGAAGTACCTATACATATGATAGTCACTTCATCAGATGAAATATGGTTGATTGATCTCAATATCGATCAAATACTGAGCACATATATCAAGTGTTGGAGGTTGATGTTAGCCAGTAGGGTCAAGATGAACAATCACGTAGATATCGCCATGGTCATCTAGATGTTAATATTTGCACCGTATATGAATTCGGTAGAGATTTGTATTCAAGTTTCCCATATTGGAAGATATAACTAGTGTGTAGATCTGCTATAGTAACTAATTATAAATTGTATAATTTAATTCAAAAATTACAAGAAATGTCAAAACTGTACCATTTATGTTCTAGCCATTAGATCAATTTTACTTCTTATCTAGAGGATGAAACCGAGTCCAAATAAATTTGTCCATATACTAGCATACATTTTTCACAACTGTACTAATCGATCACCCCTAAATTACTAAAATAACACTTGCAGTTTTGTTTAAAAAGGTAAGATTATATTGAAAGAAAGCATAATAACTACCTAAAAGTTCTAGGTTATAACTATAGCTCTGGTCTATAACTATAGATACTTTACTTTTTACATGAGCAAAATAAGCACCTAGCTTATTCAAAAATCTAGGAATCCGGCCCTTCAAATCGGCTTTAATAAGAGAAATACATGAGGATTAAGAAATAGGTTGATCTCTAAAGACTCAACAATTCTTAGCAAACCATATAAGATATCAAGAACTGCAACTCGAGCTTTGTATATGATCAACTTCTTGTTCTTCATACTTTGCAAAAGCCTTCATACATCCCTCAAAGTCACACTGCACTTTAACATCCCACCAATCCAAAATATCAGTCAAAACTTTGGATGAGAAAGGGCAGTGGAAAAATAAATGATCTCTGGATTCATTTTCATCACAGCACCAACAGTTGGTATTTAAACCAATTCCCATGAAGCTTGGTCTATCTTTAGTGACCAGTCTGTTTTAATAGCTAACTACCATGTGAAGGAGTTCCTTAAAATATTGACTTGATTCCAGACCACGGAAGCCTAATCAACCTTTGGAGTATAAGAATGAAATTTCTCATAGATGCGACCAACACAAACATCATCCGAAATATTCAGGCAATAATCTTTTAAACCATTTCCAATAATTGCATTCCTAACCTTGAGGATTCTGCTCGAACCCCAAGAGTCAGTTGATTTACTTTCAACATTCCAGATTGATCCGCCTCTAACAATGTAACTATGAATCCATTGAATTCAAGTAAAGTCTAAGATATTACAAATCTGAACAACACACTTAGTTACAACAGCTTTGTCCCAGCTAAGAATCTCTTTAAAGCCAAGACCGTCATGTTGTTTAGGTTGGAAAACATCCGCCCAAGCCACTGGACAAGATCTCATCATGATTGCATTGCCACTCCAAAAGAAATTTATCCATAAGCTGTTAAACTAATTAATCACACCTTGTGGCAAAAGGAAGATGCGACGGAAATTCCTAATACCAAAAAGTACTTATTTGATAAGCTAAACTTTGCCTGGATAAGATAATAACTTAGCACCCTAGTAATTGATTTTTTAGTGATGTTGGCGGCGTACTCATCAATAGACAGTCTGTGTGAAGCAAGGGGAGGACCAAGATATCTGACTGGGAAGTTGCCCTCAAGGAAACCCAATTCACCGATAATCTGCACCTTAGTGTCATGGTTTAACTGAATTGATAGTTAGACCATAGCAAGCAGAGAAAACATTCAACTTCTATTTGAGAACCCTAACAGAAGAATGATCACCATGGCAAAAGAGCAAAAGATCATCAACAAAAGATGAATGATTAAGCTTGACTCTTTTGCACTTAGGATGATATTTAGGGGGTGTTTTTTCATGCGGGGAAATAGAATGGAATCGGGAAAGGGAATGGAAAAGAATTTCTTTGATTTTTCTAGTTGTTTGTTTGAGCTACGGGAAATGAAATAAATAACCGGTCAACGGCTGCGGTCAATGGTCAACTATTGCCGGTTGCCGATCAACGGTCATTAATTGTCGGTCAACATTCACCGGTCATCGGTCAATGGTCATTAGTCACCGATCAATGGTCATATGTCCCAAATTAAAGTGTACTGGGGAAAGGGAATACCATTCCCTAGTAGGGGGTGGGGAATCAAGATAGAGGGTTTTGGGGTAATCCCATTCCCTTTTCCTTTCCCGAACATAGGAAAAAGTGGCAAAACAAACAGCAGGAAAGGGAATCATTCTGATTCTCTTTCCTGATTACCCCAAAACAAACACCTCCTTAAAACATTTAGCCTTCTCTGAATCCATCAGAATTCTATTGGGATAATCCACACAGATCACAAGCAAAATGGGGGATAAAGGGCAGCCTTGTCTGAGACCCATTTCCCATTTGAAAAAAAACCATGTTTGACTCCACTGATGAAAAAAGAATAAGAGGGAGTTATGATACAATTCAGGATCCATTGAATAAACTGAGGATGGATACCCAAACCACATAGAACATCTTTTCAAAAAAAAGTCCAATATAATGAATCGAAAGCCTTGTGAATATCAATTTTGAAGGAATGTCTTGGAGAGACATGCTTCCTTTGTTGGAACTTGATGACTTTCTGACTCATGGTGAAATTTTGAAAGATGCTTCTATGAGATACAAACACACCTTGAGCAACGTGGATAATATTTTAGTAAAACATTTTTCATTCTAGTGGCAATGATTTTGAAGATATTCTTGTAAATTGTGTTATAGGAAGAAATTGGCCTAAGATTCTAGACAGATGTAAGATTCTCACCTTGGGAATAAGAACAACATTGGTGAAGTTAATATGCTTGAGGATCTTACCAGATTCAAAGAAATCCTTAACAGCCTTGAAGATTAAATCACCAATTTCATCCCATGTTGCCTTAAAGAATAAAGAACTGAAATCATCCGGGCATGGGGTTGATGACGTACTTGGGGATGGTAATGCAAAAGCCCAAAAGCCAACAATGTCGAAGATGAGTGATAGCCCCCTGCAAATGAAAGCGATTTATTGCCCTATAAAGAGATAGTTTTGTGGATGCTATCAATCAGAGGATTAAAATCAGTAGTTTTTAGCTTCCAACAGATATAGGTGATGAGTGAATAAATGAGCATGTTTTAGAGGTATATTCATGTGTTTTATCAATGTTTTATCAACACTTTTCATGCTAATTTCTCCACTCTAGCTAGTTTTCCTCTAGTTTTGTGTTTATTGGTGTTTCACAAAACTAGTGTTGAAACATGAGGAATAACATAGCCAGAAATAAAGTAGATGAAAAGACAAACATGTGGGTGTAAACGGATCCAAAATCGAAGCTATACCAAAGAAGATAGAGCATTTGTTTTGCTTCTAGTCCGGACCTCCCCAGACGGACAGCCCTTGTGGGGCGGTCGGGTCAATTTTGTTCGCGTATTTTTGCCTCTGGTCTGGACCGCCCCAGGCAGACTGCCCCTGTGGGGTGGTCCGAAAGGAAATTTGCCCAAATTTCAGATTTTAAAAGCAGAAAAAGAGAGGAGAGAGATAGGGAGTTCGGGAGGAGGACTCCAGGCAACGCGAAAGAAGAGAAAAGAAGAGAAAAAGGAGGAGAAGAAGAGGAAGGAGAAGAAGAGAAGCTCACCTCCCTCCAAGCTCCCTTAATGGCTTCCTCTTATCCATTTTCTCTTGTTTTCTTCTTTATGTTTGTGTGAACTCTTGTATACCTTGGGATGGGGTTTCTTCCCAAAATCCCCAAATTGCTCTTGTAAACCTAACTCATCTTTTGTAGTTGTTTTATCCTCATCAATGCTTAATTAATGCTTTAGATTTGATCTCCCATTGCATTTATTGTGATTCCTTGTAAATTATGTATTGAGCTTGGGATTAGACAAATTGGGGATAAACCCTAAGTTTTACACTCTTGATTTGGGGGTAAAATCCAAGGGTACGCCAAGGTAGCGGAAAATGTAGGATCCAGGATTAAAACTAGTGGTATGGAGGATTGATTCAGTGGTAGGGGCTTACCCCTCCAAGGAATATGTTGGATTTGAAGGGATTCCTCGAGGCCTCAAAGAAAAGGTTGACTTTGTTGAGCATGAGGGATATAGATTCTTGGTCACCCCTATAGAATAGAAGGGCATCGTCAATGAAGAAGAGGTGGGAAAGGCAAAGGGATTTGCATGTAAAGTGGTAGCATAAATTATGGGATATGTGGAGCAGGTCAAGAAGGCATGAGAGCCTGTCCATAACCTATACAAATAGTACGAAGATAAGGGGTCTCCTTGACGTAACCCCCGCTCGCCCTTGAAGAACCCTGAAAAGGAACCATTGATGTTGATCGAGAAAGAGATAGTAGTAACACATTGCATGATCCAGTTAGCAAACATGGAGGGAGAGAGACTCAGGAAGGACAAAGTGTCCCACAGGAAAGTCTAGTCAACGGTGTCAAATTTACTAATGTCCTTCTTCATCATGCAATGAGGAGATATGTGAGCCTTTTGGTATTGATTTAAGGTAGGAACAAAGTTGAATGTTATCCGAAATGAGACTACCTTTTATGAAGACACCCTGGCTATCCTTCATGGGGAGGGGGAAAATCTCCTTAAGCTTCTCAGCAGAATGTTGCTAATGATTTTGTATAATGTAGCACGAAATGGGCCTATAGTCCCTAGGGGGGACATGACGTCAGTTTTAGGGATAAGAGTGATAAGAGTAGAGATGATCTCTTTAAGAAGCTTGCCATTGTGGAAGAAGCTTTTGATAGTGTGGAAAACATCATTACCAATATATTTCAAGTAGCTTTAAAGAATTTGGTCGTGTATCCATTAGGGTCAGGGCTTTATCACCCCTAATTGAGAATAGGGCCGCCTTAATGTTGTTGATGTCCACCAGACGAGTTACGGGGGTCCACCTTGATTGGTTAAGAGTTCTAGTATTTATAGGTGGCAGTTCGGGTCAATCGGTTCGGGTTTGGTTGGTTCGGTTTGTTTTGGGCTGATTTCCAGTCGTCTAGTATTTGGTTCGGGTTGGATTGGGTTGGGTGAATTCGGTTTGTTCAGGTTGAGTTTGGTTTGTTAAAATTTCGGGTCGGTTTGAATCAGTTTGGGTGACTTTTGGTTTGGTTAACTTTCAGCTAGGGTGACTTCTGGTTTGGTAACTTTCGGTTTGGGTTAGCCTCTGGTTTGTTTGGTTTTTACGGGTCAGGATCTAATTCGGGTCAATTATTCGATTAAATTCAGTTAACATTATAAAATCAAGCAACTCAATAATCAAGATATGTAAATTTGACTTCAATCAATCTCAACAAGTATGAATGCATATAAAAGATTAATTTTATTTTGTATCATGTTATACATTAGCAACCAACTCTTAACTTAACATAATTATTGATATAGTTTTATTTTATTTAGTAGTTTCATTATTTTGAGAGGAGTATAAGTAAGGTATGTTAGTGGATAGTTAATAAATTTGTATCAAAGTAACTTGTTTTTTCAATGTATTAATGGTGACTACTTTGGTACCCCTCATATTTTGTGAGGGTACCCCCTTTCTTTAATCCAATTACAACTTGACATGTGAAATATTATATTTATACTATTTTTTAGATTTAAATATTTTTTTAATTTATTAACTAGTCCTTGAGTTAACTGAACTTAAATGATTTAATTGAAAATAGAAACACTTTATTAAATATTTAGAAATTAGTAACTTCACCTTAATGTCAAATACATCAATGTCAATTTTTTTCTTCATCAACCTATTTAATTGGAGATTTTAGTTTATTACATTTTTGAAAAAATTAAGACTAAATTAACTAGTAATTATGTATCGTTGAAGAAAACATTTATAAACAAAATATATACATTACTCTAAATTTTAGAAGAAGATAATGAATATAAAAGATAAATTAATTACATATTTATATTTCATTAACAAATAAAATAAAGAAAACACTAATCAAATTTTACATTTGCACTTTTATTTTAAAATAAATCTCTAATCACCCATGATACTTTATTGTAAACATTGTTCGGAATTTTAATGTTATGGTGCTAGAGTTTGCGGTGTAATGGTAGTGTTGTGGGGCATTGTTCAGTGTTGTATGATACAAATGCTAAATACATATTTGTATTCAAACTATAGATCTAGTACGTACATTTGTTTCATCTTCATTATCTCCTATAATAAATGTAATATATTTTTCGGGTCACATTGGGTATATTCATTTGGGTCACACTGGATTTGGTTCGTTTCGGTTGATTTTCGGTTGGTTTTGTTTGGGTCATTTCGGATTTCGGGTCATCGTCGTGTTGCGGGTGACTTTGGTTCGGTTGATTTTGGTTTGAACGACTCTAGTTTCGGATGGTTGTGGATTGTGGTTTATTCTCGGTTTTACAATAATATGGTTTGGTTTGGTCTGGGTCGGTTTGTTTCGGATTTTGGGTCAATTTTCAAGTTATAATTTTCGGTTGAGATTCGGATTCGGATATGATTGGTTCGGTTTTTCGGATTCGGGCTGTTCTAGAACCTAGAACACATTGTGCAACACTATACCAGATCTGTCCTACCCAGTGTAACAGCTCAGTCAGTTCCTTAAGGAACCAACCTTGGTTCACTTGGATGTTGCAGTACATGTTCTGAAGTATCTTTAAGGCACTATTAGAGAAGGGATTTTACTCAACAACAAGAGAGATATGGAGCTAAAGGCTTACTGTGACGCAGACTGGGCAAGCTGCCCAACCACATGCCACTCAGTCACCGGATATACCAATCAATTAGAAGAGTAACTACTGAGCTTACCTGGCTGTCAAGGCTGCTGGAAGAGCTAGGAGTGAAAGAATTAACCCTATTACTCTGAACTTTGACAACCAAGCAGCTATTTACATAACCTGTAACCCTGTTTTTCACGAACAAACAAAGCATATAGAACTAGATGGAATCTAGTTCAAGAGAACATACAAGATGGTCTCATTACCTTATAGTATGTGCCAAGTGAGCACCAATTGGCGGATCTACTCACTAAACAACTTACTGCAAATGACTATCAAAGTTTCCTACAGAAGACTAGCTCTTCCTCCAACTATTGAAACGGGAGGAGTTTGAGTCTCTTCTTATCTTGTTTTCAAATGTTTCTGTCTATTAAGATACAACCCACTAAATAGGCTACATCTTGAGGGGGATTTAATAAGAAACATCGTTATACTCTAGTTATTTGATTAGTTAGTTAATTAGGCTTGCTCGGTTAGTTAGTTGCTCTTAGTTTAACAGCATCAGTCCTGTATGTATTTACTCAATCTTTTTCATTCCTCTGTAACACACATTCAAGTACATCAATCTTCGTACTTTCTATATAACGTCTTTACTCAATATAGAAAGTAAATACAATCAATTTTCAAGATTCAGTCACTAAAAAAAAGAATGGCACTAGTATTATGAATCGTCATGTGGGAAAATGTCCTAGGAGATTGTCACGTGATGTGAGCCAAGATTCAGTCACTCAAAAAAGAATGGCACTAGTATTATGAATCGTCATGTGGGAAAATGTCCTAGGAGATTGTCACGTGATGTGAGCCAAATGATGATTAACAATCTTCCAAAAATATGTATATTAAAGCAGGATTTATCTAATGCTTTAGAGGAGATGGGAGACTAAGGTGATGACAAAGCATAGCCTTCCTCTTGGTTTAGTTGAGTTCTTAACATTTTGGAGTACATGAATCCTAATGTGCATTTTACATGTATAAATACTTTAAAAAATGATTGCATAAATATGTTTATAAAAGAAAAGACTAAGATGCGAGACTTATTCTTAAGTTCTTATGGAAGTGGTAGAATAAATTTAACAAGTGATTGTTGGTCTTCTTCTGTGGGGGACAGATACATTTGTTTGACTGGTCTCTATATTGATAACTGGAGGAAACTACAAAAGGGGATATTGGGTTAATAGTTATTTGACCCTCCACATACCAGAAACTTTATAGATGAAAAAAGATAGTATGTTGACATATTGGGGGATTGACAGATGATTTTTTCTATCACTTTAGATAATGCTAGTGCTAATGATTATGCTGTTACATTTCTGAGGTCTCAATTGCGGTTGAGAAATGAGCTTTTATGTGAGGGGAAATATCTTTATATTCGTTGAGTTGCTCATATTGTGAACTTGATAGTTCAAGATGGTCTGAAAGAAATAAAGTACTCTATTAAGAAATTCCGTGAAAGTGTGAGATATGTTAAAGGTTCTCAAACAAGTAAGAACAAGTTTTTTTATGTGTGTCTATAAGTAATGTTGATAAAATAACAGGCTGATTATGGATGTGCCTCCACGATGGAATTCAACATGTCTTATGCGTGAATGTGCTGCCTATTTTGAGCATGCTTCTTGGAGTTAAGTTCTGCTAATAATGATTTTGAGCATTTTCCATCTGACATTACTGGAAATTCATGGTTTACCTACAAACATTTTTGTGGGTAAGTTGTAGGTAACAAGTTTTTCCCACAGAATACCTATAGAACCGTTCCATAGGTAAATACCTTATGGGTAAGTTAATTACCTACTAATAAAAGATTCTCGTGGGTAAATACCTACCACATACCCTCGAGCCACGGTTTTTCCCATAAGTAGATACCTATGGAAAAGTCTGTCGACAAATACCCACGAGTATCATGTTAGTTTGCCACGTAGATACCCACGGAATACCTATGGAACATTCCCTAGTTAATACCTACGGGTTACCCACGGAAAAGTTTTTTGTTTTGTCGTGAGGTTTACCCACGGGATTCCTACGAACCAGTTTACCCTCAGATATTTCCATGGGCATTCCGTGGATAATTTTTATTTCCCAAAAACTAAAATTTAACGCTTAAAAATGCATTTCGTGGTCATAAAATCCTTTCCATCTCTTTCACCATATATGAGCTAGAACCCGAGTAAACACTATCAGCTGCGAGATTTGTCTAGTTTAAAGACGATAATGGTTTAAAGTAATATGAAAGGACAACATCTCCACTATTCAGGTTTTTCACATGTTTTACAAACAGAGAATTCAATGCTTTTAAATTTATTTCTCTGTAGTCATAGTGGAGTAGTGAGAAAGGGATCTATGTCAACAACATTCTAATACATGATAAGGCTAAACCCAAAAAGAAACATCACTTTAAACGATCTTATCAGTTTATGACCAGAATGCACAGAACTCCAAAAAATACTACTTGGGCACCTTCAGAGGAAGGGATAGGAACTATTTTACTCATAGACTTGATATGCAGTATCTGCACTATCAACAAATATTGTGTTTGAACTTTGCAAATGAATAAAAAAACTAGTAGATGATTTCAGACGGGTTTTAGAAAATGAAAAGGTTTAATAACAAGGAGAGGGAAAAAGAAGCACGTAGGCAGACATTAGCAAAAAATAGATGTTGAAGATTTTGCATAAGTTCATTTACTAGTCGATGATGGATCAGAAAGAAAATCCCAGCTCTTTCCAGGTGTGCAGGAAACAACATGTTATACTGTAATATACCAAATAACAAGGAAGACATGGATGGCTTATGTTGCACTTCAGTCTATAAGCTAGTAGAATTAGTATGTAGTGTAGAGTAAGGTGCAAAATCATGTTGTGTAGTTAGAAAAGTAAACTTACTTTCTTAGCATTAGGTATGCCAGGACCATGGTAGCGCTTCTACTTCTATCTTCAAAGCAGTGTACCAACACCTTTCTTGCTAATTGCTCCACATGATCAATAAATTCACAGGCTTCCTCAAAGATACTGCCGATGTTTGAGTCTCCCTCATCACTTATCTGATTTTAAGAAGATGTAAACAACTTCATCTTTATAAAATGATCTATAATTAGGATACAGTCAATCGAAAGAGCATCAATGGAATACTTATATGTGCTTATTATTTCATAATTTAAAGATAATAGTTAAAGCATTTCAGTTAAATCTGGCAGATATTATGTCAAGCAAGAATTTCAAGCCAAAACTGCATAAATTCTCTAAGAATTTGGATACCTTTGAAACCAAATACAACCACAACGTTATCTTACAGTGAGAGATTCATCTAACAAGCGCCACAAATTTGTGGCAACATCAACATCAAATATTGAGCAGATTTATTTCTCTGTCAAGTTTTATGTTAAAACTTTTTTTTATTAAGTATTATGTGGAGCTCTAATTACAACAACGTTGGATATTGAAAATGTATGGCTCAATTTCACGATTACCGTGAATGATAAGTTATTCTACCACTCATGGACCAAATAAGTCTCAGTTACTTTCATTCATCCTGCTAATTTGTTGGTGGCCATGATAGTGAGGTCTATGAAAGCTCTCACTTCTTCAATAAAAAACTTACAGCTTTTCAGTGGATCAATTCCGCCATCCAAATGACAAGATATACTAAAAAAATACACGAAGACACTTTATTACTATTATGAGCATTCTTCAAGTCTCCTCTGCTATAACAACTTAGGTTTAGTATCTAATTAGCTTATAAAATTATTTATTGATTGAACCTTTATCACTGAAAATCTAATGGTCAAACTTTTATGATTGCAAGGTTTCCCATCAGCTTCAGATTTATGTCTCTCTTGTCTTGTTGTGTTCTATAAGAACCATGAGGATAAGTGAACATTTTACTAGACATGATACTTTTTCAGGCATTAATTGGTTAGTTAATTACCTCTTAGCAATCTTGCTTCAACAGTAAAGCAATGCGGATTGAGTTATTCTGTCTTGCTGATTTTGATGAGTGACCAATTCCTTGATTAGACAGCAACAAGACAACCAAGACTATGCTAGAATTTGCAGCCCATTTAATGGAGAAAGCGAGGAATCTGATTCAGAAAACATTTCAAGAAGTTCAGATGCACAAGAAGCTCAAGGTGTTCAAAATGTGATCTTTCCGCCACTGAATCACTCCTCCTGTGTGTCATCTTATCTCATTGTCGATAAGTGGTTATTTGAGAGTGTCTTGCAAATTTTTTTGGTTAATCTGTGGTTGTAGCTTGATTTTAGTAGTTGATTTTATATGCTTAGAAATTATGTCTTTTATGTTTGTGTAGGAAATTCCGGCTCAAGGAAGCAACGTCAGCCTCCTAAGACATGAACCATCTTACGGTAATGGCTTGGTATAGTCTATCTTCTCAATGGTTTACATAGTCTTCCTCCTCTATGTTGATGATTTAAAAGACTTGAAAATTAGAGAGCTATATTAGATCATGCACGAACATTGTTTAGGGAGTTGTAGGATGGGATTAACACCATGCTCTAAATATGATTCCTAGGTCTAGTTGGTTGTGGCTTGGTGTTAGTATGTGAAGAATACTCTGGCTGAATGTGGTTATTTTGAATGAAGATGATTGAAGATCAAAACAGGGTCTTGGAAATTTGTCTGCTAATACTGGTCGCTAGTATATACAAACTTAGAATCTCTTTCAGCCGCTTTAATATTTCCTTATTCTTTCTAATGTAAATTTCTGTATAAGTTGTGAATTGCATATATTTGTGTCCCGAATTCTTGTTGGTGAATCAGGTTTTTATCCCTTCTGTTCATTACTCTTCTAGATATTAGGCTGGAGTAATATATTTTTGGTATGGCTTGTATCTTTCTTTGTTTTATTAAGTTGTTGAAATTAAAACCTTTGTTTTTATTGTTTTCTTTCTATTGCATGAAGGGTCTAGCCATATTGTGATCTCTTGAAGAGGTTTTTGATTGATCCAATTTAGATTTTACAAATTTGTAATGTAAAATCTTCGTACTTTAAATACTACTCTCATTATGAATTGTGTTTTATGTTTGGATTCAGTTGAATATCAATGAAATGAAATTATATTTCTTGATTTTGTAATGCAATTAGTTATACTTTCACTTGCTATTCATATTAATGTGTAGATTAGAGAATGAGTGTTGGGAGAATAGTGAGAGAGTGTTGAGTGAGTGTAGGAACAGTGCTGGGAAAGTGTAGTGATAATGAGTGCTAACTGAGTGATGGGAGAGCGTTACGAGAGTGATGCGAGAGTATTGCGAGAGTGTTGTGAGAGTGTTGTGAGAGCGTTGTGAGAGTGTTGCCAGAGCGTTGTGAGAGTGTTGCCAGAGCGTTGTGAAAGTGTTGCCAGAGCGTTGTGAGAGTGTTGTGAGAGTGTTGTCTTAGTGTTGTGGGAGTGTTGTATAAGCGTTGTGAGAGTGTTGTCCAAGCGTTGCGAGAGCGTTATTAGAGGGGAAAGGAAGATGTTCAAGTGACAACACTTAAGATGTGTTGGCAAAAGTGTTGCAAGCAATGGCAACACATATTTTATATCTGTACCAACGCTTAGAATATGCGTTGCAACAGAACTTCCCAACACGATCTAACACAACGCTTTCCTGTGCGTTGGTATAGGCCTTGGCAACACATAAATGCGTTGCGAAATGTATAAAAAAGCGTTGTTATAGACCATTTCCCTAGTAGTGAAATCATCAGCATTGCCCCCTACAATTTGTCAAAGCATTATTGATGTTGCCGGTATAAAATCCTAAAACCATAATAAAAGCATGAAAGATGTCGATAAAATGCATAATTTCACAAACTTCATGTATACACTTCAGCAAAAACAAAACTATTTCCATCGTACTACATCATAAAAAGTGAAGAAAGTATGATATTGAAAATTCAATTAACATATCTAGAGAAAAAAGTAAAAAAAATGTAAAATACAAATAATCTTAACAACTTCAATGCTACTGAGTTATGAAGCCACTGTATCGCATGAATGTCAGCACAATACCAACTTAGATAAATTAACTATCAAGCTAATAAAGCTAAGATGACTATTTCGCTAATTGAACACATTCCACATTCAAAAGTTAACTTGTCTACATGTGATCAAGCCACAAAGTCAAAGCAATAAGAGCTGCACCAGTTGACAACTTCCTAAAATCAGCACCCTATTCCTGTTCATCTACCCTACAAAAAAGTCAAAATAGAAAAACAAAAATTCAGAATAGGCTACTGGCCAGAAAGAATAGCTCCATTTATAAATCTTGGCCAAAAAAGGGGAGCAAAAAAAAAAGTTCATAAGTTTGAGCAACTAGAAAGTTGTAGTCTCATCTTCAGTAAATATAGTTAATAAGAAAGAAGTAACAAAACTATAGTGAATAGGATCCAAGCAAGGCCCTCGCTCCTCCTCCACCTCCCCCCAAAACATAAAAAATGAAGAGTAAAAGGAAAGGGAAACACTTATCTCATCCTTGTTCTAGAACAAAAAAAAACTACATAATCAAAGGTGCATAACATCATTTTTACCCAAAAATATCTGATAAATATGCAAGTTGTAGCCATTAACGAATACCTGAAAAGACATTTTCGGTATATTATTCTTTTCACGACAAGTTGAAACACTCAAGAAGCAGTGATTCTAAGTTCAAAGGCCCACAATAGATCCTCCAAGGCATTAACATAATTGAAAGCAACATCATCTTCCACTGGCACCAACTTTTCAAAAATACTAATGATTTTGAGCTCTCTATCAAAAGCCTCCATATATACTTCATAGAGTTCAGTTTTCACATTATTTATAAGATAAAAGAACTTCACCACATAGTCCATCCTATGTGTTTTTTAAAGCTTGCGTGCATGTCTGTCCCTTTTAACATTAAAAAACACAAGCAATAAAAAACTACCTTATTGAGAGATTTGAGCCAGACTCTTGGAGGACCTTTAAGAGACTTAAAGCTTCATTCAGCCCTTGACACAGACTCGTAACACGAAGAAAACCAACACCTCGAGTAATGAGCAGAGAAGACATTTTTGAGAGGTGAAGTGCAAAAAGAAGAAGACATAGACACCAAAAAATGCCACAGAAGATAAATGGCGAGATGTGAATGTCCCACTCTAACTCGTCAATATTTATAGGCAGAAAAATTCAATGGGAACCTGTATCACCCCACAACCGACCCATCCACTACTCTAGCGACCCAATTAAAGTAGGCTACGCGCCCCACACCACCCATCAGTCATCACCAAATGCAATGACAAACACATCAGTAATACGTAGTCATTTACTAGCCCAAGCGTTGCGTCGCACCAGTCCCATTGCCTGACCCTCAATTTTCTAAAGCGAGCCTAGATTGCACCACGTGACACATCCTCCGTCATTCCAAACATTCAAAAGTTCAACTTCCCACGCAAGGCTGCTGAAAGTCGAACTTGGGGGACTAGTGGGTGTACACCCAGGTAAATACTCTCAAGCCCCTGCTTCCGGTACAATTTTTTTCAAGTGCTAAAGCATAAGCTCGGACAACTTAAGTCCCATTTATCTCGTGAACTCCAAAAGCGAGACTTGGGGGACTAGTGTTGGTACGGTACCGGATGAAAACTCAATTCTACCTTAATCATGTAAAGCAAGAAAGCTAATCATGTCTTCCTTCATATAATTACATGAAACCGGATGAAAACTCAACCACTAGGATGTAAGATCTTCGCTTCAACTGCAAAGCGGTGTGATCAACATGCCTGCCGAAGCCAACCCAAAAGAGAAGACAAGGCCCTAGCCGAAGATAGTCGAATTTTGTTGGTCGTAACCCCGGCCAACGTTCTCTCATCAAAGGAGCACTCATGATTCTACAGACATCCCCTCTAACATCCTATCCTATCAATCTCATGAACCGATCCGTCAATACCAACTTAGACACCCGTAATTACCAACTCGTACGTCTCACTACCATATCATTAATGCCCCAAGATGGCATGGGCCCTTTCTACAATTAAAAGAGACCCACGCAAAATGAGGAAGCTTCCTCCTTGACAAGACCTATACGGGTTGACGTCAGCCCTACTCTACGTAGTTGCGATTAGCATCGCCAGCCAGACCAGGAGATGAAAGGCAAGCCGGGGAA
This sequence comes from Limonium bicolor, assembly GCA_023374045.1. Classification (NCBI taxonomy): domain Eukaryota; kingdom Viridiplantae; phylum Streptophyta; class Magnoliopsida; order Caryophyllales; family Plumbaginaceae; genus Limonium; species Limonium bicolor. The sequence goes on along the minus strand of CM041776.1, from coordinate 341,846,068 downwards.
GCAAGCCGACTTGATTGTCTTCTTCTTTTAAAATAGCAATCAATACCTCATTTACAAAGGGAGAAGAAAAGAGACAACAAAGGATAGAAAGAAAAGTATGGATTACTCACATCCCACATTCGATCTATACAATGAAACTCTACTCTCACATCTCTTGTACTCTTTAGATTGTACTAAAAAACCTTCGTCAACCCCCCGTGGACTAGATCATTCAAGATTGAACCACGTAACCTCTTGTGTTTCGTTTATTACTGTTGATCATCATCCTGAAGCTACTAATTACGCACCTCAAAGAAGTTAACGTATCATCAATCTGCGGGTTACACTCTAACCTACAAATTACCACCTCTAACATTAAGTTTATCAACATCTATCTATTTTAATTAATTATTTCAAAATTAATTATTTTAATATTGTTAAGTACTATTACGTCTTTACAAATTTATATTTTTATTTATGGTACTTCATAAATTTTAACTTTTTCAAAAAAATATTTATTGGTTATTAATATTTTAAAATTACTTTTATTATATTTATTTTATATATTTTTTACTATCTTTTTTATAATTATCTATATTTTTTATAATATTGTGAAAATTTTAAAACATATTAGTATATTGTGAATTCAAAGTAGTATGTTATAACTAGTGGAAATATCTTATCTTTCTTTCTAATGGTCAACCGCTAGAATGACACTTTATGAATGTTGGGGGAACATAGTGTCATTTTTTGAATGACTTTTTCTTTTTTAGCGACTTTGCATAATTAGTAAAAAATTAGTGACATTTATTGGAAATTTCTCTTTTTTAACCATCCTTAACCACATATCTTCTTAAAAAACAAGAATATGATTATATTATATAACTAAGTGAAATTTATCTCAAACTATTTTTGAAAATACTCTTGATTGCAGGAAAACTGTATTTTTGCATATTAGACGGCTTCATTAGCCTTAGCATTTTCGTGGCATATTTGATAACATATTTATAGTAGAAATGTGTGGTCCCTGCATGGGTCCCATATGGGTCTTACATTCTTCTTCAATAATATATTTCTACATATAAAACAACCATACCAAAACGACTGGTGAATATAGCCTAGATATTCACAAGGTGATAGTAAAGGTCATGAGTAATTTTTTTTCCAAAGTATTTTTGATATTATATATTTGATACACCACTATATATTATTTCATAGACTAAAGTAAGTGTGTAAACTAGTCAATTAGTACTTATTTTAACTAATGCAATACAAAATTAACTTAATTAGTATGGGTTTAATCGGTTCCGGTGTAACTCAGGAGCACTTCGGGAAATGTGTAGATTGTTTTTCTCATACATTTCTTAACAAAGTTCACCTTTGATTCCGTCAGTTTAGAACAAACAAAATCAAACCATTTGACTTGAAGAAACTAAAGGGTTACCTTAATCAACCAATCCTAGGGCGTAGCATTGCTGAAAATGAAATCAAAGCATTATTTGCTGGGGAAGATTCTATTCGAGGAATCAAGAGGACCTGAAACCATTCAGAACAAAGCAGCTTTTTAACAGTCATTCTGGTGCCAACATTTATCGAAAGAATAATTAAGAAGATCAAGTTTGACTCGTTTTCTGGGAAAATAAAGAATATAGTCTCTCGAAGCTGGCATGCGTGGATTTTTGAGGTTGGTGCTAAAACATGCTAAGACATAATAGAGAAAAGTGAGAGTAACCGAGAAGGACGATGAAATAATCTGTTGTATTCAATCACATTCCAATCGAGAGGTACAGGAGATATTTAAACCAGTATTACAGATGTGTTTTGGGTTGATGACTAAGAATAGAACATTTGGGCCAGACTAACAAATGGGCCTAAGCCTAGTCTCAATATGCCCCCGCGATCGGAGCTGGGGTAAGGCCTAGGGACAATCGAAGAAGCAGAAAACGCGGCGAAGGGAGCGGTTTGGTCAAAAGGTCAGCAACCTGATCTTGGCCTGCAAGATGAGTCATTGTAAGAGACTTGGAGCGCACCCGTTCACGAACAAAATGAAAGTCAATACCCACATGCTTTGTCTTGTAATGTAGGACAGGATTAGCCGCTAAATATGTGGATCCAAGGTTGTCACAATATAGAACAGGAGTACGCAGTATGGGAACACGAAGTTCACCCAGCAATTGCTGAATCCAGATAAGTTCCGAAGCCGCTGTAGCAACAGCCCGATATTCCGCTTCAGTGGATGAGCGAGCAACAGTGTTCTGCTTTTTCGAGTACCACGATATCAAGGATGATCCCAGGTAAATAGCATAAGCCGAAGTGGAACGTCTATCTGAAGCATCAGAAGCCCAATCGGCATCAGTGTAACCGGTGAGAGACAAAGATGAAGAGCTGGGAAGATGAAGATGAAGCTCTTTAGTGCCATTAAGATAACGCAGAATGCGTTTGAGTGCTGACCAGTGAGCAACAGTCGGGGAGTGCATAAACTGACACAACTTGTTAACAACATGTGTGACATCAGGTCTGGTCAAGCTCAAATACTGAAGACTCCCCAGTAAGCTTCGAAAGAGAGAGATCTGTAAACGGGGGACTATCTGGTTTGTGAAGGGAGTGAGAGGAAGACAAGGGAGTAGATACAGGCAATTTGTCATGTTTGCTCGGCGGAGAAGATCGGCTATATATTGTGACTGAGACAGATACAACCCTTTGGAGGTGCGAGTGACTTGAACACCCAGAAAGAACGAAAGGGAACCAAGGTTCCGAATAGGAAAAAGGGTCTGTAGCTTGGTGATAAAATTGTGAAGAAGCATCTGAGATGATCCAGTAAGAATGATATCATCTACGTATACAAGCAAAAAGATGATATCAACACCAGAGGAAAATATGAACAGAGAGGAATCAGATTTAGCTGCAGTAAAACCAAGAGCCAGGAGAGTAGAGCTAAATTTATCAAACTTAGCCCGCGGAGCTTGCTTAAGCCCATATATAGATTTTTGAAGCTTACAAACAAGTCGAGGTCGATTGGGATCTACAAAACCGGGAGGCTGTTTCATATATACATCCTCTGAAATATCACCATGAAGGAAAGCATTTGAGACATCCAGTTGTGTAATGGACCATTGACGAAGAGCAGCAATAGCAAGAACCAAATGCACTGTAACTGGTTTGACAACGGGACTGAAAGTCTCAAGATAATCCTGGCCATAAGTTTGAGTATATCCCTGTGCAACAAGTCGTGCTTTGCGACGCTCAATAGTTCCATCAGCGCGATGTTTGGTTTTAAGTATCCACTTGCAACCAAGAACATTGGCATTAGGAGGGGGACAGACAAGAGTCCATGTGCCAGTGCGTAGAAGAGCGTGATACTCATCCTGTATAGCGCTACACCATTCTGGATATTGCTGAGCCTGAGAAAATGTTGGGGACTCAGGAACAGTAGACGACGGAGCAATTTCAACAGTTCTAGTGAACCAGGCTACAGTCCCGTCGGTCCTGATTTTTGGTTTGTGAACATTAACTTTAGATCGCGTGATCATGGGATGAGGAGCAGGAGCTGGAGACGATGAAGAAGCATCAGTAGATGGAGTTGAGTGTGGGTCTGTAGAAAAGGAGGAGTGGGGAGAAGCATTTTGTGGGGTAGCTGGGGTGGGAGATGGAGATTGGAAAAGAGGTGGCGGAGAGGACAGTTGAATAACTGTGTCTGGAGGATCAGAAAAGGTTAGAGGAGTTTGAGCAGCAGGAGGTGTGATGACGGTCAAGGTAGAGGCAAAGGGAAAGGATTTTTCATCAAAGTATGTATCTCTAGATATGTAAACCCGACCAGAAGAAGGATCCAGACAGAAATAGCCCTTGTGATTGGGACTGTAGCCTAAGAAAACACAGGCTTTACTGCGGAACGAAAATTTGTTGGAGTTATACGGTCTCAAGTTTGGCCACACAGCACATCCAGACACTTTCAACCAGGTGTAATCAGGAGCACATCCGAACAACAGCTCATAGGCAGTCTTCATGTTAATCACTGGTGAAGGAGTTCGATTCAGAAGATAAACCATAGTATGAAAAGCATAATTCCAGTAAAGAAAGGGGACTGATGAATGATATAACAATGCAAGTCCCTTTAGGGGTGGCAATTGGGTTGATGGGTCGGGTTGAAGCTCACCCATACCCAACCCAATTAAATTGTATTGACCCATACCCGACCCAGAAATAATCGGGTTACAAACTTTCAACCCATACCCAACCCATATAAAATCATTGAACCCATACCCGACCCGTTTAACCCATTTAAATAGAAATACTCTTGTTTTTTTGCAGAATGATCAGTCGTCCATAAAAGCGTGCACATGACAGTCATTTATTTCAAATCATTAGGTGCCGTTTTTTTCAAATGTCAACATTGTGTAAATGAGCCAATAATCTTAACTCATAGCCGTTATTTGTGCAGATGAGATAGTGTGAACGGTGTGGAGTTTGTGCGACTAACGATTGACATAGTATTCAGGTTTTTAAACAAACAGTGAATGGTGGATCTAGATGGCCTAGAGAATGTATTTGGATTTATAAAATAATTTATTTGTGTGGGCCTAAAGAAGTGATAGTATTTTTGTTTGCTATTATACTAATGGTTATAGAATTAATACATATCCGAGTAAATATATATTTATTTATCTATAATTAAATTAAGTAAACGGGTCGGGTTGAATTCGGGTTAGGACCCTTAACCCAAACCCAACCCATATATTTAATGGGTAACCCATACCCGACCCAAAAATTAAATGGTCAATAATCTTAACCCATACCCGCTATTTACGGGTTGGGTTTGGGTCGGGTTATCGGGTTGGGTAAAATTGCCACCCCTAAGTCCCTTCTACAATATTTCGATGTCGATTCTCAACTGTCCCATTTTGGGCATGAGCATACGGACAGGACAATCGATGAAATATGCCCAATTCCTTAAACAAAGGTATAAGAGGTTTAAACTCAGCGCCCCCATCCGTCTGAACAGACAAAATTTTAGCAGTAAACTGATTTTGAACAAACGCCAAGAATTCCTTGAAAGCAGTAAATACACCCGATTTGGCAGTAAGAGTAAAGAACCAAATATATTTTGAATAGTCATCTATTATAGACAGGTAGTAGCAACTACCATCAGATCCCAAAATCGGGGAAGGACCCCACACATCTATAAAGAGTAGCTGAAAAGGAGCAGTAGATATAGAGGAAGAAGGTGGGTGAGGTAACGAATGACTCTTCCCAGCTTTACATCCATTACAAGAAACAGAAAACAGACTGTGATAGTACACAAGGTAAATTGTAAGTATGAAGCAGGAAATTAGTTATTCTATCTGCAGTATGACCAAAACAGAGGTGCCAAGTAAGAGCATCAGACTTGGCTGTGTAATGAGCTGTAGGAGACTGAACCGGCACTGGATTGGGTTGAAGCTGGTAAAGACCATCCTTAACATCTCCTCTCAGAAGCACTGCCATAGTATCCCGATCCTTCACAAGAAAATAAGATGCATGAAACTCAAAGAAAACAGGATTGTCACAACAGAATTGCCGAACTGAGAGCAGATTCTTAGTAATATCTGGAACATGAAGGATTTTCGATAAAAGAAAAGTTTTATCAGTATGAGATATGTAACCAGTGCTGTAACACCCCATCTCGATCCAATCGTGGTTATCACAAACTTATCACCATATATACAAACTCTGCAGCGAATTCAAATACATTCCAGGACCTTGCCACGGTCTGACTACAGAATATACCGAACATTAGTACATACCAATCTTAACCAAATACATATCCTTCTTACAATCCCCTCACATCCTATACATCTTACTAACTCAAAATGCCATACGAGTGTACATGCACAACTCGTAGGCCACACTTAACCCGTAACGCTTGTACCCCATCTTACTCTCGTGATGGCCGCCTCCTGACGTTCACCTGTGTAGTAAAAACAACCCCCAAAGGGGGTCAGCACGAATGCTGGTACGATCCTCTCATGGCCCCCAAGCTAACGTGGCTACGACGACTAATTGTCGATAGCATGGAGGTTGATTAGATGCACAACATAATAGAAAGTGTAGTAAACAACAATCCAAATATGAACAATCAAAGTTCAGACATAATGAACGACTTAAATGCGTTCCCTTAATTAGAGACTTAATTATTTAACTCCTTAAGTTATGTTTCCTCTTAATCTTAGTCCATCCTTATCTTACCTCAATCTTAGTCTTATCTTAGCCTTAGAAACAACCATCCTTTAAAAAGGAATGGATGTAGCTTACCTCAGTCTTATAATACAAACCATCCTTTAAATAGGAATGGTTGCAACTTATCTCAAACCTTATCTTAATCTTAGAATACAAACCACTCTTTAAAATATAAATGGTTGTATCTTACCTCAATGTTTATTTTTGTCGGGTCAAAAGCAACCCTAGCCAATGAGCTATTAACTCCATTGGTTGAATAAACAACTTATCTTATAATTTAGGATTTAGGTGATCCTATCGCACCATCTTAATGCCTCCTACCTTGGACTGTATGTCCATGTAGCTGAGCCGGCAACCGACCCTAGGCAACAAGTCCGAAGACAAGTCCTTAAGGGAAGTCGGATCTGCTTTAGATACCGACCCCCTTATTTCTTAGCATGCATGACCGGAGTCAGTCCGGGTTCCTCACTCCCCCCCTTAAGTTCCAGTTAGTAGAAGTCTCAAGACAATGTTTGTTGGTTAACCTCTTTCGGTTTATAAAAACTAATATTAGGGAGTGTTCCTTAGTCTCACTCAATTCCTTACTAAACGTTGGTTAGTAAGTTCTCACAGTAAGTTGTGTTAGTTTTCAAATATCACACAACAATACAATAAACATAATGTTCCGGTTGCATGCTTTATCTTGTTTAGTGAGCACACAAAAACAAATAGCACACAAGCCGAGGGACACCTCGTTAGCAAGCAGGTCACAAGAAGAACTGTACCGTTCACCGTTGGTCGTTCGGTTGCTTACTCTTTCCGGAGTCCAAATACTCAAGCCCTAAAACATTGATTTAGTTTTAGGTATTAATCACTTAACTTAATTCAACTTAATTAACTTACTTAACCCATAATGATTCCCCACCTAACACTTCTTAAGTTTTACAACTTATTCTTACAACCTAAACTTAAACTTTTAAGTTTATACTTAACTTAATCCCTTAGGTCTTTATACCTCTAATCATCAATGCCCTCTTAATGGGGTACCATTAATACCACTAAACTTCCTTAGGGTTTTTTTAACAACTTAAGGGTCGACCGACCTTACCCAAGGTCGGTCCATTCCAGAACTTATTACCGTTTGAAAATTTTACCCCGACCGACCTTGCAAGTCCGGTCCCCAAGGTCGGTCCATTCCCGAGAGTTTTTCCCGTGGAAAATTTAAGCCCGACCGACCTTGCCAAGGTCGGTCCCAAGTTCGGTCGATTCCAGAGACCAATTCCCGTACAAAATTCTAGGCATGACCGACCTGGTAAGTCCGGTCCCAAGGTCGGTCCATTCCAGAGACTCAATTCGTACACAAAATACAAGCCCGACCGAACTTGTAAGTCCGGTCCCCAAGTTCGGTCGATTCCAGAAACTCTTTCCGGTAGTGTAAACTGAGCTCGACCGACCTTGCAGGTCCGGTCCCTAAGGTCGGTCGGCTCCAGAACCTTGTTTCTAAATTCCCATTTGACTCCAAACTTCTCCACAAGTTCCCCCATGTGTCCTAATACCACTTAGGCACTTAAACTCACCTTAGAACTTCCACCAAACTCTCCAAAACAATTTCCAAAGATCTTCTTAAACATTCACTCAATCCTTTTAAAACTCCTAACACTTAGGACTTATTTCCTTACATTTCCAACTTGTAACCTTACCAAAACTTCAACCAACCCAAGTGTTCCCTCCTTAACAGTTTGAGCACTTCATAGACATCATTTTTCCATCTTCAGCTCATTTACCAAAACTTCCTCAAGTCACCTTGCATATCCATGCACCAATTCCTCTCTTTTCCATTTATTACTCATTCCTAAACTCTTGGACATACCTAAACATTTCTTCCCATCCTCTTAGCACCTTAGCCCTGTTATCTTACCTTGACCTTCATCACCCTCTTAGACACCTACACCCCTTTACTCAATTTACTCACCATTCTCGTGATCTTACTCTCTTATACATTCCTAGTCGATTTCCTTGACAATCGACAACATTCTCCTTCAATCTTCACTCCCATCACCTAAGTCCACTCATTACCATGACTTTGGTGTGTTCAATACACCCACCTAAATTCTAATTTCCTCATAGACACTTCTAGGTCATTCAAAACCTCAAGAAACTCCTTAAACTCATTTCCACTCAAATTCCTCATAATGATCCCTAGTGAATCCTAGGGCATATTTACTCACCTCCACCACTTAAACACTTTGTTTTCTACTCAAATTTCGCCATAGCTTCTCTAGTATATTATCATGCCCAAATGCATTGTTCTCCTCATTCAACCATCTCACACACATCAAGTTCTTTCTCTTCTTACTTTCTCACCCAATTCAACTCATTCATAACAAACTCAATATAATGCAATAATCTTAAATTGCATAGCACTAAGGCTCTTAAATAACATGGCTCTTAGGCCCTTAAATGACTTAAACTTAAACACTGAATTTCCCACATATAAAAGCTTTCAACCTGCAAATACACCCATCAATCTCATAGTAGTTATAATGCTCTTAAAATCCATCTTAAACTTATCTTACTAACTCATTCCCATTGGCTCCTTAGTCACAAGTTCATAAGCTTGTTTAAGTTCTTTTTCTTAGGTTATATAACCCATTATATAATGTAAGCTTTAAGCTACATTAGTACTTATCTAAATACCACCCCCTTAAACCTTAAACCACCATTAGGTAAGCAATTTACCTTGTTTTTCCAAGCTTATCTTAACTTCCTCCTTAGACCTTCTTCTTGAATGAATCTCGGCCACCCATTAAATTTCATTTGCCAATGTTCTAACCAATATTCAAAGACTCACATGAGTGATAAGCAATACACTAACCTTAAGGAATGAAAACCTAGGTTAAAATTGTGTTCTAAGGTCTTAAAATGAATGTTTTACCTTGAAGTCTTAAGGTAGGCTTGGATATGAATCAAGAAGGACCTCCTCTAGCCCTTGGAGAATAGAATCAAGCTAGAACAATGGATAAAATGAAGCCCCATGAGTAGGAATTTTCAGCCATGTAGAAAAAGTGGTGGAAACATGGTTTTTCTTACATTTTCATTACCTTGAATGAATGGAGAACCAAATGAGCTCTTCAAACTTGATTTTCCTCCATCAATGGAGTTTTTCCATGGCTACAAACTTGAGCTTTGAAGGATTCTAAAAGATAGAAAGGTAGGTCTTGGTCTAGCTAAGAATAATCTATGCTTATTTTTGGATTTGGAGCTAAAATGAAGGTTTGGTGAGCATTTGAAGATGGAGCACCCATGGAGGAAGCCCTCTCGGTTTTGGAGCAGGAGAGGAGAAGAAGAAACCGTGGAAGAAGAGAATGAATGAGAGGAGGAGAGAAGGTAAGCTAAAGGTAAGATATTTTACTTTTAAAAGCAAATAGTAACTTTCTCTCATTTCCTCTTCTTTTCCTTTCTTATTTGATGAAGTCTATGGTGACTCATACCTTAGAAAACCGGACCCCTTATTAAATAAGGGTATTTTTGGCCTTTGTTGACCAATTAACTAAACTAAGTTGACCAAAGACTAAACTAGGCACTATTTGGCACTATTCACAAATTAGAGCACAATTTGTGAAAATTTTGGTTTCCCATTGATTTAGACTTCCTAATGTGATACTAATTAGCACACATGTTGATTAAAATGTAATCATGGGAATTTAGCCACTCAAAGCTCAATTCTAAGACAATTCCTCAAAAAGGTGCTTTAAGGAGTCTTAAAGCACATTTTGTGTTTAAGCTTGTTTTTGAGCTTGGATTTTCTTTGCTAATTGATTTAACATGTCCATTAGCATGTTAAAAGGTCTTATAATGATATTTGGGTGCTAATCAAAGTCACCAAGCTTAGAGCACATTTTTGTAAATTGCCCTTAAGGCATTTTCTTATGTTTTCCTTGGTTTAAATTGTCTACCAATCTTTCTAAGGCATATTTTAGCCTTACTACATCATAATTTTATGTTTACTTAGAATACTTAGGTTTGGGGTATTTCAAGTGCCTTGATTGTCTATGGAAATAGACGATCCATCAGACATTGAGACAACTTCTGCACCGGAATAAGGCTGATATCCAAGATTCAGATTGGACAGATCATTAGTAAAATGATCAGTAGCAGCTGTATCGGGATACCATGAACTTTCATAACCAGAAGGTTTGCCTGATGCAGCAGTAAAATGCATGTTATGATGAGCTTGGGGAATCGGTTGATAGGTATGATTGTAACGGTGATAACATGAATTTGTTTAGTGACCTGGTTTGTCACAGATCTGACAAACTGGTCTATTATCTGATTTCCCATTGAAATTGAAAAATACAGATGCCCCTCCTCGACCAGAAGAGAACCTACCACGTCCTCTGCCCCTGCCTCCTCGATTTTGTCCTTTGCCTCTTGAACTATAATTACTCTTATCTCTGGAAGTATTGTTAGCTGAAACTTCTTGAGATGACTGAGTAGAAACATTGTTGGCAGTCAGATTACCAGAATTCACAATCTGAGCAGCCTGTTTTGCAATTCTGCTCTCAACAACTAGGAGTTGACTCATAACCGTAGATGAATAAGCGAGGAGGACTGACTTAAGAGGAGCGTAGATATAGACTCTATTCAGCAGGAAACCATGGATAAGCAGTAGCATAAACAGATTCAAGAGACAGTAGATCCAGCAGCAAACAAAGAAGATGCCAAACGCTTGGCACGATTAAAGTAGACAGTAATAAAATCGGCATTTTTTTGAAGAGAATACAACTGAAAACGTAGTTGCTGGAGTCGGGCATTAGCTTGCGATGCATAGATTTCATGAAGATGAGACCAGATCTGGGATGTAGTATCATAGTCAATTACCTGGCCTTGGACATCTTCAGTAAGCGATGTCATAAATATGGAATACACCATCTGATCTTGCTGCTTCCAGGTGACGAACTCGGCATTTTCAGCTCCGTCAATGTGTGTTGCAGGCGCCGGCTTAGATCCATTGGCATGCATGACCAAACAAACCATATCCTCGAAGGTAGGATTCAAGCTGTCTGCGCCATAAAGGATAGTTTTCCCCGGTGAGTTTATGAAAAGCTGGAGCTGGACCAATAAGGTTAGGTATAGTGGTCGAAGTCGAAGCTGTAATGGTTCCCATGGTTGGAGATGCCGACGTTACTGGTGCTTCAAGTGGAGACGATACACTTATAGCTTCACTCATGAGAGAGCTGCTCTGATACCATGCTAAAACATGCTAAGACATAATAGAGAAAAGTGAGAGTAACCGAGAAGGACGATGAAATAATCTGTTGTATTCAATCACATTCCAATCGAGAGGTACAGGAGATATTTAAACCAGTATTACAGATGTGTTTTGGGTTGATGACTAAGAATAGAACATTTGGGCCAGACTAACAAATGGGCCTAAGCCTATAGTCTCAATAGTTGGTGAGAAAATCGAGCTGCTTGGCCAAGACAATGGCATTCGATGATGCTGGTTTAGGTGTACTGTTAAAGACATGCTGCGGAAGCAGATGAAAGTGCAATATGATGACGTTGATGACCAGGATGGATGCAGAAACTTGAGGAATGAGTTCCAGCTTTTAGGTTGGCTACACCTGATTAATTAGGCATGAGATGCCTTGGTCGCCCTGTTATAAGACCTCTTTCCCCCTCCACCGAGTTACCTGCCACTTATCTTGAAGTTGGAACGTCAGTGGATGCATGGTGGAGTGATGGCTGGTGGGAAGGTGTACTGACTGAAGTTAAAGGTGGTGAGGATTATAAGCTCCAGGTTTACACATCTGCTGAAAACTTGTACTTGGAAGTGTCCAGAAAGGACCTGAGAGTTTCAAGAGATTGGGTTGACAGCAGATGGGTTGATGTCAAGTTGAAACAGGATATACTGTCTGCCATTTCTTTAGTACTTGGCCCTGAAACCAAACCACCTTTAAATGCTTCTTCGACACCTCCACATAGCAGCGGCCATGAAGATGGTGATGGCTATGTCAATGATGCTAGCAATGTGAAGGACATGGTTGATGCTGAAGGCAATGGGCTAATGATGGTAGCCCCTCGCTCATGGAGGGTGTTAATTGCAGTGACAACAATGTTAGAAGAGATGATGAGAGTGGAAATATGGAAAACGGTAATTTACATGTGGAAGTTTGTGTAACTGATACGCAGGAATTGTAGTCAAAAGAGATTGTGGAAGTGGCAGTTGGGTAGCAGTGATTGTTCTGCTTGAAGAGTTTATTTAGAGGTGGGAGGTAAATGATCATTCTAGTTTTTACTGTATAGAGAGATCCGGTGGTGTGTAGAAAAAAGAAAGTGGACAATGGTGAAATTTAGTAGCAGAGCTAGTTTTTACATATACTAACATTTATGAAACAGAGTCGCATTCCGTGTTAAATTTTTTTTTTTTTAAAAAAAGCTCGGAGTCAACACTGGACCAACTCGGCACCAATGTGGTCGCTAATAAAAAGACCAGAAGAAGGATTAGCACCGATTAATATAAGTCCACGACTGAATCCTTACTTAATAGACCGGAACCGATTAAACCCATAATATATTGTCTCACAACTCAACTAGACTCTTCTTTGAACCGGAGAGGGACAAACGCGTCATTAAGTTTGCCCCACTCTCTCCATAAATACAACCGAGTAACCCTAATCTCAACCAGAGCCGTCACTGTTCATCCCTAAATCTCCATCCACCGACTCATTATTCGCGGGCAACCATACTCGTCTTCTCCATTAGTTTCTCACCAACCTCCGTCTTTCCTCCTCTCAGAACGCTTTCCATTTCTTCCAAAAAAAACAGCTTGCAACATCATTCGCCACCGGGCGAGTTGTGTGTGTTGCGCTCAAGTTGAAGTCCCCTCTCCATCGCAAAGTAATCGGCACTCTCAATGCATATTGGTCTCCGAAAGCCATCTACACTTGTTAGAGGAAGAGAATAACATTTTGAGGATACGCAGCCATCGTTCGAGAGGTGAGTGTTCTAATTGTTTCACTTTGTTCCTGACATTTATTTTTATCTGGATCGATTCGACATATTAAATCTGATGCTTTCACGTTTAGATCTAACTGCAACACACTCTTTTGTCTGGCTTGTCCCTGCGCCTAATTAATGACGATTCCCTGCTGGTCTGATTCAGGTGGGTTCTTCTTAAGTTTCTTCTGGTGTGTTTCCTTTGTCCGTATTTAATCTCCGGTGAAATGCTACTGGTGTGCGCACGAAGGCATGAGTCGGTTATGAGAATTTCGTATCCGGGTCTAAGAGTATTTCGTGAGTGTTGGAAAGGATGTGTTTATTTCGTGTAAACCTTTCCCCAGGCGTTGTTGCTGCCTTACTGCTTTAAAGATTTTATGATTAAAAAATATGTCATCCTTGTTGAACTTAAGGCGTACTACGTTCGCTCAGTTGCTTAGTGATTAACAACAATCTCCCCTGTTGACTAGGAATCTCTTCAAAACATGAATGTAGATTTCGTTACTAAACTGTTAGTGTCCTGATTCATTTTCTTTAGTATTACTAACGTAACACCAAACCATACTCATCATTAATAACTACACCTTACCGATTTTTGGGTCTAGTTTATGAGTGACACAATGATCATCCTTTGTTGTCTAGAAATCTATTTAAAACTTGGGTTTAAAATTCTCCCACAACCATTATGTAGGAATTGTTTAAAACATAGTTTTAGTTTCAGCCTCTAGAATGTTAGTTTGTTGTCTTGCTTTCTTTAATATTACTTGTTTAACCCCAACCCATACTCATCATCAACAACTATATACTTCTAATAAGTTAAGACCTTCATGCTTTTTGGTTGCTATATTAATAGTGAGAGTCACAACAATCATTATCTATTATCTAGAGATCTTATGAAAAACTTGGGTTTAGTTTCTACAAAACTTGCATATTGTTACTCTTTATCAGCAATATCATAGAGGATAGATATGTATTTTGACTAAGTTAAGACCTTTGCGCTTTTTTGAAGCTAGTTAATTAGTGAGTAGCAATGACCATCCCCAAATGGTTTGGAATCTCTTTAAAACTTGGGTTCCATTTTGGTGGAACTTGTTCAAAACATGTGCTTAAGTTTCCACACCTGTTTTAATGTTATTCTGTTTCCTTCGGTATTACTAACGTAGCCCTGAACCATCCACATAAAAATCATAGAGGATAGACATGTATTTAACCTAAGTTGTGACCTTTGTTCTTATTCGATGCTAGGTAGTTATTGACTAACAGTGACCATCTCCTTTTGACTAGGAATCTCTTCAAAACAAGGGTTTAGTTTTTGCCACTACACTGTTAGTGTTCTGATTCATTTCCTTAAATATTACTAATTGAACATTGGTGAAACGAAGGAAGAGGGTCACGGTAGTTTCAGGTACACTTATGCACTAAGAGGGAACAAGGGGACCACAAGAGAGAGAGCGCCGGTTGTTTCTAAGGCAAAGTAGTGGCGGGGCGTATACCAGAGAGGGGTGGTGCACTTTATTTACGTTTGTTAGCTTTAGTTTGTTAGCGTTATGCTTTCTCTTAGTAGCTTTCTATATAAGGCAATTCTGTAATGGGTGTTAGGCATCATATTGTTTGTCTCTTGTTGGCCACTCTGTGAATCATTGGCAGGCATTGCCTAATTACCCTTTTTGGCAGGGCACACCACTTTGATTTATCCCTCTGTTTAACAGCTATCTTTCCCCGTTTATCAATGGTGATCAGTGTGTCTTAATTGAATATATCCCTATTGTTTGCTACTAGTCATAGAGCTGGTTTCATCAAATGGTATCATAGTAGAGATTTTGAATGGTCATTAATCGGACAGAGAGAATAGAAAACATGGTAAAAGAGCAACAATTGTTGAGAGGAGAAATGGGTGGAGATGAAGAACACAGTCGCTAACCTGAGTTCTTCAGTGGAGGCTTTGAGACAAGACTTGCATGCGGTGGTGCGGATGATGGAAAGGAAGGAGGCTTTCTTCGTCAATGAATCCTTTCTCATGGCTGGTGGACAAGGCAGGCGACATGCAGAGGACAGAGTACTGCGTGGCCAGAAAATGGAGATGCCCACTTTTGAAGGGACAGAACCATGAGGATGGTTGTGCTGAGTTGAAAGATATTTTGTGGTTTATGGGATTCGTGAAGAAGACCGCGTGCAGGCCGCCATGGTGTGTCTGGAGGGAGAGGCTCTACACTGGTGTTCGTGGATGGAGGACCAGGTGGACCAACTCTTGGCACTTCGCCAGGATGGTTTGGTTTTGGGATATCGCAACATTTCGAACGTCTCTCCACAAGGCTGAATTTGTTGGATGGAATTTATAAGAATTTTCAAGGGGTGATTGAAACAAGAGTTGCGCTCTGAAGTTATGTTGTTCAAACCGGAGTCGCTTCTGGAGATGATAAAAATAGCACAAGAAGTGGAAGAAAAAAAAATTCAACGCTCGACCGCATCGCCAAATATAGGGTTGCGAAACCGCTGTACTAGTCAAATCCCAAACCCTTGCTACTCACCGGCGGTGGACAACGCGGTGTTGCGTTGGAGAAATTGAATGCACCCACTTCGAAGGGAGGAGCACCCAGTTCTTATGGGTCAAAATTGAATTTCTCTCGTGGGCCACAACCCGCCCCATCCAATGGACCACATTCAAAGGAGGAACAAAGAAGAAGAGCGCTGTGCCTTTGTTACAGCTGTGGCGTGTTGTGGTTCCCAGGCCACTAATGCAAAGAGTGCTGGGTTGAGACTATTGGCCCTAGAGGAAGAAGGATGCATTCGGGAACTCGACCTGGTAGAGGAAGACACTGCTCAAACCGAAAATGAGGAAAACACGCAAGCATCCCTTTCGCGATTGTCGTTGCTAGGGATTTGAGGCAAGGGCACACAGAGAGCAAAATGGTCAAGTTGAGACAACTCCTCAGTCCTGCCGAAAAATATATTTGTATATTTCTCTTCCTTACTACACCCGTCAGTATTCTATTCATCAGCCAACATGCCGTCTAATGGCATAATGCTTATCTATTTATAGTAGCTCCTACAGTAATCCCTACAAGGGTTCTAGGAAGCATGTGCTGAGCACAAAAAGGAAACTACCCCCTGAAATCTTCGCAGCTCAACCAGGTCACTTCATCAAGTGACTTGCCCTTCCACTGAACCAGCAACCTATGGCACGACTCTTCTGTCCTAACACGAGGACGCACAACAAGTATGTTTTTAGGCCAGAATTTTGGTTCCCCACTGGAAATTCTTAGGGAAGATTTGTAGCTAGTTCATGTTCTCTTGTCACCCACTTGAGTTGGGATACGTGGAATACCGGAGGAATACGAGAGGACTTCGGAAGGGCCAGGCGGTAGGCTACTGCTCTGATGCACTCCAGGACTCAAAAGGGCCATAGAACTTTGCTGCCAGCTTTTGTGAGATTCTTCTGGTGACGGAGTGCTGCCTGTGTGGTTTGAGTTTAAGGAGAACGCAGTCCCCTGGTGCAAACTCGACATGCTGATGATGTGCATTGGCATACTTAGTCTTCCACTGTTGGGCACTCTCCAGGAAAGACTTCGAATGGCGGAGCGCTTCTGCCCTATCAACAAAAACCTCTGCCACTACTGCAATCTTAAATTCACCCGGGAGGTGTTGGACCAGAGCTGGAGGTGATCGGCCATATACTCTTTCGAAAGGGGTGTGCCCAATAGACACCTGGAACCTGGTGTTGTACCAAAACTCGGCCCAGTGGAGCCACCGACTCCAAGTCTTGGGATGATCAGAAGCAAAATAGCGCATGTAAGTCTTGAGGCATCGGTTGACCACTTCGGTTTGTCCGTCAGTCTATGGGTGTCCGTCAAATGAGATTTATTGTAGCATTGTAGTAGAGTTTCGATTCCAGTGCATTTGAGAGTCAATAACTAAGTGAGCCAAACATTCTCACCTACGCATTGAGGGTTGACAAACACTAAGACTCGTTCATTGTCTCTACCTACCGTTACGGTTTGGCAGAAATCAAATTTATGAGGGAGTTTGACAATGGAATCCCCTAACCCCTAAGCAAAACCACCCACAACTACTTTGGAGATGACGATGAGCCCATCTGAAGAACCGGAAAGCACAAAAGCCACAACTGGAACTGGGACTACAAGTATCATACCAGAGGGAAAATCACAACAAAAGCCACAACCCCGGATCCCAGAACCGAACCTATCACCACGACAGCCCAGGCAAATTGTAACAACCTCAATAAGAGAAGTGACCCAACGTATAAGAACTCAACTAGTTCAATAAGCCAATGATGAAGGTTTTCGTGATCACATCACGTGAAGGACTCATGGACGACGCCCATCTCACTTCATGTCTCGGCGGCCAAAGTAACTACTACTAGTTCTACGCTCTCATTTGTCACAACACCAGGGACTGTAGCAGACTTCATAAGGAGCTTGAACACGCCTCTTGCCGGAATAACTTGGACCAATACATCTACCAGAGATTGTAACGAACTCCTAGTAGTTGGGCACCCTAAAAAAATGGGTGAAAGACTTTAGTGAGAGTCTCACTGATTTCTCAAGGGCCGAGTCCAGGGGAAAGGGAACAATTGAGCTGCGGATGACACTCAAACAGAGAATCATCCACATAGCGAGGGTCAAATTCCTTTTAGTAGACAACCTCGACCCAACATCCATGTCTTTCGCTCTGTCCCAAGCAGGATTTGCTCAAAGCTAAAGTTCTCGACACGCTCGGGGAAAGTGACTACCATGAAGGCGCAAAGGAATGTCAAGGGAATGTCACTCCGATGGGTAGAGGACGCAAAGCAAAGATCGTTGCACCATTGCTCGGATCGCAAGGGAATGTCACTCCGAATCAACCAATTCCAGTAGTTGTCTCAGGCGCCCCAAAGAAGGTGCTAAATTTTGGGTCGAAGAATAAGTTCTGAATGTTATTGATGAAGATCTGGATAATACGGAAGGAGATGTGAATGAGTTTGAGAAATTACAGAGCGCCGGGAAGTATATGCCTGGGGTGATATTGCGAAAGCTCCCCAAGCAAAGAAAACTTGGAGTGATGTGGTTGCGAATAATAGGGAGCATGAGAATTGTCTGAGGCTGGAGAACTTTCAAGAGGATGACTCCACGATTCTTAAGTTCTCGAAGGAGGAAGTGAATGAGGAGTGTAAGTTTTGGGAAAACTCGCTGGTTGGAGCGGTTGTCAGAATACGCAGTTCCTTCATGGCGATTGAGAAATTCGTCCAAGCGCGGTGGGGGAAAATTGCTATTCCTAAGATCTATATGAATGATTCAGGGGTGTTTATATTTCGGTTTGAAAAGCAAGAAGAGATGATGCAAGTTTTGGAATCAAGACCGTGGTTTGTTAGAGGGAATCATCCGATTATTTTGAGGGAATGGGCTCATGGTTGTAAACTGGATTTAACGAATCTGGAGTCGATTCCAGTTTGGATTAAGTTACCTAACCTAGATTTGCAATTCTGGTCTCCTCACATGCTGGGTAGGATAGCTAGTAAGTTGGGCAAACCTATCATGGCGGATAAATTGACTGCGCTGAAGAAGAAAATTGGATATGCTCGAATCCTGGTAGAGGTTGATGCCAGGTCGAGACCTAAGGATGAAAGTGTGTTGGAAAATAGCGATGGGGAAAGATTTATACAAAATCTTATATGAATGGAAGCCATGGTATTGTGGCGACTGTAAATGCTCTGGTCATTCTTCTACTCATTGTAAGAAGAAGTTGATAGATGAGAATAATGGAGGAAAGGAGAGCACGTAGGAACAGAATGGAAGTCTTGTTGGTAAGACGGCTGTTGCCCATACTGAGTCTGTAGATCCTGCTACGTCTGGGCAGAATGTTAAGGTGGTTCCTCAGACTACTACGGTGGAAAGTAGGATTTCTGAAATGGAAGGGTGGACTGTGGTGGGTGATAGGAAGGGTTCACTCAAGGGCAAACCTCAGGGAAGGTGGTGGTGGCCAGTGGGAGTAACTCTTTACCTAATGGGTAAGTTTCAAATAGCCTCTTGGAATATTAAAGGATTGAACTCCCTAAATAAAAGAGTAGCGGTAGATAAGTTTTTAGCTGATAATAAGGTGAGTCTTTCTGCCATTTTAGAGACTCGGACCAGAGTTAGTGGGTTCAATAAGATTGAAGGGTGGATTAATAGGAGGTGGAGTTGGGCTTCAAATATCGATGAGGATAAAAATTGTCGGATCCTAATACTTTGGGATGATAATGGGTGGAATGTGCAGTGTGTGGTGACTACAAATCAACTTATACACTGTAAAGTGGAGTCATGTTCTGGGGAAGTGGGTTTTTATTTCACTGCAGTTTATGCAGCGAATCAGGTTGGTAACAAGGAGAGTTTGTGGGAGGACCTGGGGAGTGTTAAGCAGACTACTCAAGGTCTGTGGATTTTATTGGGTGACTTTAATTGCATTCTTAAGGATGATGAGAAGATTAGTTGTTCTTCTTCCCGTGTTGAGGTGGATAAGTATTTTGCTCATTGTGTTGAGGATTTGGACATTTGTGATTTGAAGTTCTTAGGGGCTTTTTTCACTTGGATGAATAAGCATGTTGGTAATCTGAATTCTAGGATCTATTGTAAGCTGGATAGAGTGATGGTGAATGATAGGTGGGTCTGTTCTTTCCTTGATTCTCATGCGGAGTTTTGCCCTCCTGATGTCTCTGATCACTCTCCTGCTTAAGTGTCTCTGGATGAGAAATCAGTGAGAAGATCTAATATATTCAGATTTAGGAATATTTGGTACTCTGATAAGGAGTATAATGAGCTGATTAGGAGTGGCTGGTGTATGTCAGTTAAGGGGTGTCCTATGTTTAGGGTAACCCAAAGAATGAAAGCTATTAAGGCCAAGCTGAAGGGTCTTAATAAATCTAAGTTTGGTCAGCTTAGAGAGAAGGTGGAGGTTACTAGGAGTAAACTGCATGATATTCAGAGATGCCTCCAACAGAACCCGTTTGATAATGATCTGATTGGGCATGAGAATGTTCTGATTCAAGAATATAATATGAACACTAGTTTGTTGAAATTCTAAGATTGCACACAAGCTAAGTGTGATTGGATACAGCTTGGTGACGATTCTAGTGCTTATTTCATAGGATTATAAGTGCTAAGAGGAATTCTTCGAGGATCCAAGTTATGATTAATTTGAGCAGGGGCATAAGCTTACAGAGGAGACTGATATAGCTACTCATATTCTTGATTTTTACAAGTCTCTGTTGGGGGAGAAGATGCCTAACAGACGAAGTTGTAACATTGAGATCTTCATGTTAGGTAAGAAAGTTAATAAGGAGGTAAACAGTAAGCTTATTTGTTCTGTGCAAGATAAGGAGATTTGGGATGCTTTCAGTTCTATAAAGATTGTCAAAGCCCATAGACCAGATGGATTTAATTCGCTTTTTTTCAAAGGAAGTTGGCATTTTCTTGGAGAGGATGTCAAGAAGGCTGTGAAGAGTTTCTTTGAGAAAGGTAAGATTTTAAAGCAGATTAACTCTACTTTAATCTCTTTGGTGCCCAAAGTGGATAACCCAACTGTTGTTGAGGATTTAAGACCTATTGCCTGCTGTAATGTGCTTTACAAGCTTATTTCGAAGGTTATTACTGCTAGACTTAAGGGCATCTTACCTGAGATTGTCAATGATTTTCAAGGAGCCTTTGTTTCAGGCAGATCTTTGGCCCATAATGTGTTACTATGTTAGGAGATTGTTCAAGGGTATAGGAGGAAAAACATTTCACCCAGGTGTGCATTTAAAATTGACATTCATAAAGCCTATGATTGTGTGAGCTGGGAATTCCTTGAGGAAGTCTTATATGGATTTGGATTTCATGAAGTGTTCATTAAGTGGGTTATGATCTGTGTAACCACGCCATGCTATTCCATTTTGATAAATGGACAGAGTTATGGTTTTTTTAAGGGTGAGAGACAATTGAGACAGGGTGATCCTCTCTCCCCTCTCCTATTTGTTTTGTGCATGGAGTATCGGAGTAGGCTGCTGTCCTCTGTCCAGAATGACCCTAATTTTAACTTTCACCCTAAATGCAATAGAATTGGGCTCAATCATCTTTGCTTTGCTGATGACCTCCTGATTTTCTATAGAGGGGATGTGGGATCGATTAAAATTATCAGGAGGATTCTGGATGAATTTTTGCCACTTTTGGTTTGTTAGTGAGTAATCAGAAGTGTAAAGTGTTTTTTGGAGGAATATCTGATGAAATCAAAAAGGAAATACTACAGGTTCTGGACTTTGAGGAAGGAGATCTGCTTGTGAAATACTTGGGTGTGCCTCTCCCTGCTCAAAAGCTCAAGATTGATGATTATAAGCCTCTGATAAACAAAATAACTGCTCGTATGTCACATTGGGCAGCTAGAAGTCTCAGTTATGCTGGGAGACTCCAATTGGTGCAAAGTAATATGATTATCATGCAGAGATTTTGGTCTAATCTCTTCCTTTTTCCAAAAGGGGTTATTCAGATGATTGAGAGAAAATGCAAACGGTTCCTCTGGTGTGGTAATGAGGTGGGCAGAAGAGCACCTGTTGCCTGGAAAAGCATTTATAAGCCCAAGGAGAATGGTGGGCTTGGGATCAAGGAGATCTTATCATGGAATAAAGCTGCCATTATGCGTATCCTATTGACGATAAATGAGAAGGTTGATTGTCAATCGGCCTTGGGAAGATGGTGTAAGGAGTATATCTTGAAAAATGATGATATTTGGTCTGTAAAACTCGAGGAAGCCATGCTTACTGGTGGAAGAGTTGTCTATCTCTTAGAGACGAAATGGTAAGAGATAACCTAGTGGGGAAAGTTCAGGATCTGATCAGAGGCAAGAGTACAGTAGCAGTCAATGATATATATGAGATCATTCATCCTGAGCAGCCTAAGGGTGAGTGGAAAGATGTTATCCAGAACAGATTCTGTATACCTCATTCTTCTTTTATTTGGTGACTTGCTTGTCAAAATAGACTAGCAAGTAAAGACAGAATTAAACGATGGAATAATAGCATTAATCCTCAGTGTGTATTCTGTGGTCTGGATGAGACTAGGAATCATTTATTCTTTAGTGCAGTGTTAGCAGGGCTATATTCCAAAGTATCTTGCATGGATGGTTGATCTGTAAGCTGCCGACAGATTTCTCTGCTTGTATGTACTATCTTTGGAAGTCCAGAAACAAGAAATCACTGGTGTTCAAGATGAGAGCCTCGGCAGTGGGAGGAGTTATTTACTTCATTTGGAAAATGAGGAATGAAGTGATTTTTCAAGGGGTTTCTCCTGATTGGAATAAGTGTATAGCTGATATCAAAAATGAACTTAAAGTTATATGGAGTATGTTTCAATATCTGGTTAATAGGAAAATAGTTAGAACATTGAGAGCCTTTGGTCTACTAGATTTTCTTAGTGGATTTAAAGGTTGATTTCATTTCGCTGCAGTCTGTTGCAGCTTGAACTATTTGTACTTGTAAATTCTTTTTACAGTTTATACAACTTACCTTTCTTAAAAAAAAGTGACTACCATGAAAGGCCATTAGAAGATGACCTTAATCTGCAACGTAGAGGCACCCAAAGTTAAGACCTAGCCTTCAACCCTTAGACTGGCCATACTTTCAAGCGCACCGAATCTTCGTTCGCATTAATTGCCCGCTGAAACAGATCATCCAGATGCCAGCCCAATCAGGTCGACTGATCAAGTAGGCAATCGAGCTGTTTGTGTACAACATCATGTTTATGATGGACCATCCTTGTTGACATTTGCATTGGAGAACACTTGACTCTTATTGTAGGTTACTAATGGTGTCTCTCAAGTCCCTTAATGATTTTCACAAAGAAACATCCTTTAGAAATCCCTAAAAGAGAAGATGTTCGTTGCTAGTGACATTGGGATGATTTCGAGGGACCTATATATATTGATGCATACCTCGTGGTATATCTACATTACTGCTACAATTCGCTCCTACCTGTCGAGAGAACAAAAGTATGTGTTCTCTAAGGAAAATTCTGCAAGTAAATTGTGAAAGGCATTAGAGGAAAAATTCATGAAGAAGAGCAGTCAGAATAAGCTTTTTATGAAGAAAAGGTTATTTCATTTTTCTTATGTTTTGGGGACCATAATGAATAAACACATCACGAGTTTCATTCAACTAATAGTTGATTTGGTAAACTTGGATGTAACATTCAATGAGGAAGACATGGCCTTAACGTCGTTGGGATCTCTCTTCCTAATGAGTATGAGTTTCTCAAAACAACTCTACTCCATGGGAAGGATGAAGTCTCTTTGAAGGATGTTACTGCAGCTCTGTACAATCATGAGTTGAGAAGGAAAGAAAAGAGGGTCAGTAGTATCGAAGTAGCAAAAGCATTGGTGGTGAGAGGTCGTTCATCCGCTCAGAGAAAGGGATAGAAAGGGTGGTCAAAATCCAAAATCGAGCTCGAAAAAGATGAATATGCATTTTGTTGAGAACATGGGCATTGGAATAAGGAATGTCCAAAACAAAAGAAAGACTGTTCAAGATGCATGTGGCTGAATGTGACAATGATGGATCAGGACTATCATTGGTGGCATCGACTTCATTAACGAGGATGAGTGGATTCTAGATTCATCGGCAACTTATCATATGTCCCCCATTCTAGATTGATTCTTTGACTATAAAGAACTAAAGGGTGGAATTGTTTTTGGCCCATGCAAAACAATCGGTATTTGGTTCAATAAGGTTGAAGAATCATGATGGATCAATCAGAGTTTTAAGAGATATTCGGTATGTTCCAAACTTGACCAAAAATCTCATTTCTTTGGGCACTTGAAGTCAAAAGGATTCTCATGAACCGCTAAGGATGGAGTTCTTAGGGTCATTTCTACGAGGGTAATATGGTAATAGGAACAACAACTGTTGCAAACGCTTTCGAGGAGAATGGTACTTCCCAGTTATGGCACATATGATTGGGGCATGCTAATCCTTACAGATTCTTGCAGAGCAAGGATTGCTAAAAGGTGTGAAAGATTACAAGTTAGACTCTTGCGAGCATTGTATCCTTGGGAAGCAAAAGAGATAAAATTTGGCACTACAGTGTATTTTGGATAATGTCCATTCTGATGTTTTGGGACCCGCCACGACACCTTCCTTGGGTGGAAACCACTACTATGTGACCTTCGTGGATGATTTCTCTCGAAGGGTTTAGGTGTATGCCATAGAGACTAAGGATGAAGTGCTGAGAATCTTCCTAACATGGAAGAAGATGATCGAGACGCAAACACGTCAAAAGATCAAGTATCTTCAGACAGAATTTCTTTTATAAGTGGGGTAGGTTTTGAACCCAGGACCTTGGGTTTGAGGATACCACTCCTCTACCGACCAAACCACGAGGGTTTGGCCAGTATCTCCAGACAGATTATAGGGAAAAGTATCCATTCTTGAAGGTTTGTAAAGATGCAGGAATTGTCTGACACTTCACAGTCAGGGAAACACCACTGCGGAAAGGAGTGGCCGAGCGTGTGAACTAAACATTGTTGGAGACGGTTCGATGCATGTTGTCAAATGCTAGGTTGGGCAAACAATTTTGGACAGAGGCGGTGACATATTTCAGCCATATTATGAATCGGTTACCGTCGTCAGGTATTGGTGGAAAGACACCTCTTGAGTCATGGTTTGGAAAACCAGTTACTGATATAGTTCTTTGCAAGTATTTTGTTCTATAGCTTACTACCATGTGAAGGATTCAAAGTTAAAATCCAAAGGCAAAGACGGCTCTATTTATGAGAATTGTGCCTGGGATAAAGGGATACCGGTTGTGGTGTCTAGAGGCAAAGAAAACAATCATCAGTAGAGATGTTTCCTTTAATGAATCTGCGTTGTGGCATAAGGTGACATTAGACTCCATCCAGACAACGGGAACTTAGAAGCAGGTGGAGTTTAAGGAAACATTGATATACCTTCACTCATTTTGGGTGTTAGTTTATTAGTAGTTCCCACAATGATCATCCATTCTTGTATAAGAATCTCTTTAAAACTTGGGTTCTTATTCTCCGACAACCATTATGTGGAACTTTGTTTGAATCATGGGCTTAGGTTTGCCACCAAACTATCAGGGTCTCGTGTCGCATTCTTTGGTATTACTTATGTTGCCCCAAATCGTACCCATTTTCATTACTACATTATAGAGGATAGATAAGCAGTTCAAATAAGTTGAGACTTTTGCGCTTTTTGGGTGCTAGTTTATTAACGAGTCACAATGATCATCATCTATTATCTAGGAATTTGTTGAAAATTTGGGTTTAGATTCCATCGCTACTTATTGTAGGATCTTGTTCAAAACTTCGGGTTAGTTTTCGCCAATATCGTGTTAGTGTCCTATTTCGGTTCTTTTTAGTGTTTGTTAATATAACCCCAAACCATACTCATCATCCATAACTACATTATATTGTATAGATTAGTAGTTCAAATAAGTTGAGACCTTTGTGTTTTTGGATGCTAGTTTATTATCAAGACAATGGTCATCCTCCATTATCTAGGAATCTTCTTGAAAATTTTTGTTTAGATTCTAGCACTACCATTTTGTAGGATCTTGTTCAAAAGTTGGGTTTAGGTTTACCACTTGCGTATTGATGATGTCTCGTTTCCTTCAGTATTACTAACCTATTCCCAAACCATACTCATAGACTTCATAGAGAATAGATATGTATTTCAACCAAGTTAATTCCTGTGCACTTGCTGGGTGCTAGTTTAATAGTGATTATCAATAGTGATCCCTTGTTGATTAGGACTCTCTTCGAAGCTTTGAATATTGTTTTTGTTACTAAACTGTGGTGTCCACATTCAATTTGTTCAGTATTACTAACATAACCCCATACCATTCTTATCATCATCAACAACATAATGGATAGTTGAAATGTTGTCAAATAAGTTGAGATCTTTATGTTTGTGCATTTTGGGTGCTAGTTAATTAGTGACTCACATGGATCATCCTCTATTATCTAGGAGTCTTTTAAAAGCATGGGTTTAGATTGTGACATAATGATTTTGTAAGTAGTTGTTCAAAACTTGGGTTTAGTTTATGCCACCAGATTATCAATGTCTTGTTTCGTTTCCTTTAGGATTCCTCGTGTTGGCTTCAACCGTACTAATCATCAATAACTATATTTTAGAGGATGTATAGGTTTCTCAAATAAGTTGAGCTCTTCATGCTTTTTGGGTGCTAGTTTTTTAGTGACTCACAACAATCATCCTCTATTATGTAGGAATCTCTTGAAAACTTGGGTTTAGATTCTACCCCTATTGACTAGGAATCAATTCAAACACGGGTTTAGTTTTTTTCCACTAAAGTGATAGTTTCCTAGTTCATTTCCTTCAACATTACTAACCTAACACCATCCGTTTTGGGTGCTTATTTATTATTGACCCATAACGATCATCCTTTCTCGTGTAAGAATCTATTTTAAACTTGGGTTCAGATTCCCCCACAACCATAATGTGGAATATTGTTTGAATCATGGTCTCAGGTTTGCCGCTAAGCTATTAAGGTCTCGTCTCATATTCTTTGGTATTACTTATGTACCCCCAAATTGTACCCATTATCAATGCTACATTATGGTGGATAGATAACTTTTCAAATGAGTTGAGACCTTTACGCTTTTTGGGTGCTAGTTTACTAGCGACTCACAATGATCATCTATTTTCTAGGATTCTGTTGAAAATTTGGGTTTAGATTCTGTCGCTACTTTTTGTGGGATCTTCAAAACTTCGGGTTAGTTTTCGGCCTTTTAGTGTTTGTTAATATAACCCCAAACCATACTCAACATCCATAACTATATTATATTGGATAGATTAGTAGTTCAAATAAGTTGAGACCTTTGTGTTTTTGGATGCTAGTTTATTATCAAGACAATGGTCATCCTCTATTATCTAGGAATCTTCTTGAAAATTTTTGTTTAGATTCTAGCACTACCATTTTGTAGGATCTTGTTCAAAAGTTGGGTTTAGTTTTACCACTTGTGAATTGGTGATGTCTCGTTTCCTTCAGTATTACTAACCTATTTCCAAAACATACTCATAGACTTCATAGAGAATAGATATGTATTTCAACCAAGTCAATTCCTGTGCTCTTGTTGGGCGTTAGTTTGTTAGTGTCTATCAATAGTGATCCCTTGTTGATTAGGACTCTCTTTGAAACATTGAATATTGTTTTTGTTACTAAACTGTAGTGTCCACATTCAGTTTGTTCAGTATTACTAACCTAATCCCATACCATACTTATCATCATCAACAACATTGTGGATAGTTGAAATGTTATCAAATAAGTTGAGATCTTCGTGCTTTTTGGATGCTAGTTAATTAGTGAATCACAACGATCATCCTTTATTCTAGAAGTCTTTTGAAAGCATGGGTATAGATTTTGCCATAAGGATTTTGTAAGTACTTGTTCGCAACTTGGGTTTAGTTTATGCAACCGGATTATCAGTGTCTTGTTTCGTTTCCTTTAGGATTCCTCATGTTGGCTTCAACCGTACTAATCATCAACTACTACATTTTAGAGGAGGATATATAGGTTGCTCAAATAAGTTGAGCTCTTTGTGCTTTTTGGGTGCTAGTTTTTTAGTGACTCACAACAATCATTCTTTATTATATAGGAATCTCTTTAAAACCTGGGTTTAGATTTTGCCCCTATTGACTAGAAATCAATTCAAAACACGGGTTTAGTTTTTCCACTATAGTGTTAGTTTCCTAGCTCATTTCCTTCACCTTTACTAACGTAACACCAAACCATACTCATCATTAATAGCTACGTTATAGTGGATACTTAAGTACAAATAAGTTGAGACCTTACTGATTTTTGGGTCTAGTTTATGAGTGACACAATGATCATCCTCTGTTGTCTAGGAATCTATTTAAAACTTGGGTTTAAAATTCTCTCATAATCATTATGTAGGAATTGTTTAAATATAGTTTTAGTTTCAGCCTCAAATTCTCCCATAATCATTATGTAGATATTGTTTGAATATAGTTTTAGTTTCAGCCTCTAGAATGTTAGTTTGTTGTCTTGCTATCTTTAATATTACTTGTTTAACCCTAACCCATACTCATCATCAACTATATAGTTCTAATAAGTTAAGACATTCATGCTTTTTGGTTGCTATTTTAATAGTGAGAGTCACAACAATCATTATCTATTATCTAGAGATCTTATGAAAAATTAGCTAAAAACTTGGGTTTAGTTTCTACAAAACTTGCGCTTTTTTGGAGTTAGTTAATTAGTGACTAGCAATGACCATCCCCAAATGGTTAGGAATCTCTTTAAAACTTGGGTTTAGTTTCTACCACTTCCATTTTGGTGGAACTTGTTCAAAACATGTGCTTATGTTTCCACATCTGTTTTAGTGTTGTTCTGTTTCCTTCAGTATTACTAACCTAGCCCCGAACCATCCTCATAAAAATCATAGAGGATAAACATGTATTTCAACTAAATTGTGACCTTTGTGCTTATTCGGTGCTAGGTAGTTATTGACTAACAGTGATCATCTCCTTTTGACTAGGAATCTCTTCAAAACAAGGGTTTAGTTTTTGCCACTACACTGTTAGTGTTCTGTTCATTTCCTTAAATATTACTAATCAAACACTGGTAAAACAAAGGAAGAGGGTCACGGTAGTTTCAAGTACACTTATGCACGAAGAGGGAACAAGGGGACCACAAGGGAGAGAGCGCCGACTGTTTCTAAGGCAGAGTAGTGGCGGGGCGTATACCAGAGGGGGGGTGGTGCACTTTATTTGTGTTTGTTAGCTTTAGTTTGTTAGCGTTATGCTTTCTGTTAGTAGCTTACTATATAAGGCAATTCTGTAATGGGTGTTAGGCATCAGATTGTTTGTCTCTTGTTGGCCACTCTTTGGATCATTGGCACGCATTGCCTGATTACCCTTTTTGGCAGGGCACACCACCTTGATTTATCCCTCTGTTTAACAGCTATCTTTCCCCGTTTATCAATGGTGATCAGTGTGTCTTAATTGAATATATCCTCACTGTTTGCTACTAGTCATAGAGCTGGTTTTATCAAATGGTATCATAGCAGAGATTTTGAATGGTCATTAATTGGACATTGAGAATAGAAAACATGGAAAAAGAGCAACAATTGTTGAGAGGAGAAATGGGTGAGATGAAGAACATGGTCGCTAACCAGAGTTCTTCGGTGGAAGCTTTGAGACAAGACTTGCACGCGGTGGTGCAGATGATGGAAAGGAAGGAGGCTTTCTTCGACAATGAATCCTCTCTCATAGGTGGCGGACAAGGAATGAGGCATGCGGAGGATAGAGTGCTTCGTGACCGGAAAATGGAGATGCCCACTTTTGAACGGATAGAACCACGAGGATGGCTGTGCTGAGTTGACAGATATTTTATGGTTTGTGGGATTCATGAAGAAGACCGCGTGCTGGCCGCCATGGTGTGTCTGGAGGGAGAGGCTCTGCACTGGTGTTCGTGGATGGAGGACCAGATGGACCAACTCATGACACTTCGCCAGGACAGTTCAGTTTTGGTATATTGGCAACATTTCAAACGCCTCTCCATAAGGCTGAATTTGTCGGATGAAATTTATAAGAGTATTTTCAAGGGGGGATTGAAACCAGAGTTGCACTTTGAAGTTATGTTGTTCAAACCGGAGTCGCTTCCGGGGATGATAAAAATAGCGCAGGAAGCGGAAGAAAAAAAATTCAGCGCTCGACCGCATCGCCAAATATAGGGTTGCGAAACCGCCGTCCTGGTCAAATCCCAAACCCTTGCTACTCACCGACGGTGGACAGCGTGGTGTCGCGTTGAAGAAATTGAACACACCCACTTGGAAGGAAGGAGCACCCAGTTCTTATGGGTCAAAATTGAATTTCTCTCGTGGGCCACAACCTGCCCCTTTTGGATCCACGGTTTTGACTGGGTCTACCCCATCCAATGGACCACGTTCACAGGAGGAAGAAAGAAGAAGAGCGCTGGGCCTTTGTTACAGCTATGACGTGAAGTGGGTCCCTTGCCACTAATGCAAGAGTGCTGGGTTGAGACTATTGGCCCTGGAGGAAGAAGAAGGATCCATTCGGGAACCCGACCCGGTAGAGGAAGACACTGCTCAAACCGAAAATGAGGAAAACACGCAAGCATCCCTTTCGTGATTGTCGTTGCTAAGGATTTTAGGCAAGGGCACACAGAGAGCAAAATGGTCAGGCTGAGACAACTCCTCAGTCCTGCCGGAAAATATGTTCGTATATTTCTCTTCCTTACTACACCAGTCAGTATTCTATTCATCAGCCAACATGCCTTCTAATGGCACAATGCTTATCTATTTATAGTAGCTCATACAACAATCCCTAAAAGGGTTCTAGGAAGCATGTGCTGAGCATAAAAAGGAAACTGCCACCTGAAATCTTCGCAGCTCAGCCAGGTCGCTTCATCAAGTGACTTGCCCTTCCACTGAACCAGCAGCCTATGCCACGACTCTTCTGTCCTAGCACGAGGACGCACAACAAGTATGTTTTTAGGCCAGAATTCTGGTTCCTCACTGGACAGTTCTTGAGGAAGATCTGCAACTGGTTCTTGTTCTCCAGTCACCCACTTGAGTTAAGAGACGTGGAATACTGGATGAATGCGAGAGGACTTCGGAAGGGCCAGACGGTAGGCTACTGCTCTGATGCGCTCCAGGACTCGAAAGAGCCCTAGAACTTTGCTGCCAGCTTTTGTGAGATTCTTCTGGTGACGGAGTGCTGCCTGTGTGGTTTGAGTTTAAGGAGAATGCAGTCCCCTGGTGCAAACTCGACATCCTGACGATGTGCATTGGCATACTTAGTCATCCGTTGTTGGGCACTCTCCAGGTGAGACTTCGAATGGCAGAGCGCTTCTACCCTATCAACAATTACCTCTTGCACTGCTACAATCCTAAATTCACTCGGGAGGTGTAGGACCGGAGCTGGAGGTGATCGGCCATATACTGTTTCGAAAGGGGTGCGCTCAGCAGACACCTGGAACGTGGTGTTGTACCCAAACTCGGCCCAGTGGAGCCACCGACTCCAAGTCATGGGCTGATCAGAAGCAAAACAGCGCAGATAAGTCTTGAGGCATCGGTTAACCACTTCGGTTTGTCCGTCCATCTCTGGGTGTCCGTCAAATGAAGATTTATTATAGCATTGTAGTAGAGTCTCGATTCCAGTACATTTGGAGAGTCAATAACTAAGTGAGACAAACATTCTCACTTGCACATTGAGGGTTGACAAACACGAAGACTCGTTCATTGTCTCTGCCTACCGTTACGGCTTGGCTGAAATCAAACTTAGGAGGGAGTTTGACTTTGGAGATGACGATGTG
Source organism: Limonium bicolor (assembly GCA_023374045.1). Taxonomy (NCBI): domain Eukaryota; kingdom Viridiplantae; phylum Streptophyta; class Magnoliopsida; order Caryophyllales; family Plumbaginaceae; genus Limonium; species Limonium bicolor. Next base: position 341,814,554 of record CM041776.1, on the reverse strand, counting down.
CCCATCCGAAGAACCGGAAAGCACAAAAGCCAGAACCCAGGATCCCAGAACCGAACTTATCACCGTTATCAGGCAAATCATAACAACCTCAATAAGTGAAGTGACCCAACGTATCAGAACTCAACTAGTTCAATAAGCCAATGATGAAGGTTTTTGTGATCATCGCAAGTGAAGGACTCATGGACGACGCCCATCTCACTTCATGTCTCGGCGGCCAAAGGCCAAAGTAACTACTAATTCTACGCTCTCATTGGTCACAACACCAGGGACTGTAACGGACTTCATAAGGAGCTTGAACACACCTCATACCGGAATAACTTGGACCAATACATCTACCAGAGATTGTAACAGACTCCAAGTAGTTGGGCACCCTAAAAAAATGGGTGAAAGACTTTAGTGAGTCTCACTGATTTTTCAAGGGTCGAGTCCAGGTGAAAGGGAACAATTGAGCTGCGGATGAGACTCGAAGACAGAGAATCATCCACATAGAGAGGGTCAAATTCCTTTTAGTAGACAACCTCGATGACCCAACATCCATGTCTTTCGCTCCGTCCCAAGCAGGATTTGCTCAAAGCTAAAGTTCCGGACCCGCTCGGGGAAAGTGACTACCATGAAAGGCCATCATAAGATGACCTTAATCTGCAACGTAGAGGAGCCCAAAGTTAAGACCTAGCCTTCAACCCCTAGACTGGCCATAGTTTCAAGTGCACCAAATCTTCGTTCGCATTAATTGCCCGCTGAAACAGATAATCCAAATGCCAGACCAATCAGGTCGACTTATGATGGACCCATCCTTGTTTACATTTGCATTGAAGAACACTCGACTCTCATTATAGGTTACTAATGGTGTCTCTCAAATCCCTTAATCATTTTCACAAAGAAACATCCTTTAGAAATCCCTAAAAGGGAAGATGTTCGTTCCTAGTGACATCGGGATGATTTCGAGGGACCTCTATATATTGATGCATACCTCATGGTATATCTACAATATTGCTACAAGGTCATGAATGGTTGTGTATCTTTATGAGATCAACTGTAAATAAGGAGGAAATTTTGCATTGGTATTGAATTGTATCTGATCAATCCAGAATGTTAATGGCTACGTTTGGTATGGTTGTTTTGTGGTTGTTTTATATGTGACAGTATATTATTGGAGTAGAACGTAGGACCCACGTGGGGACCACCCCAAAACTACCAAGTTTATACCACAAATATGCGCGAACCGAACGAAGCCAATGAATTTAGTTGTGAAGGATGACTATGAACAATATCGCCAATTCTATGGCCGATGCAGCTTGCTCGGGCTTGACAAGCTCGGATAATCCTATAGAAGGATAAGGAGCAGATATCTCCATAATGATTGCCAATCTCAATTTTGTTTTTTATGCGAGATTTGAAGGTCCAGCGAATATGGAAGGTTAGATGAAAAAGGATTTTGAAATAATTCAATGTCATACTAATAGAATGATGCTTGGGGTTTGCTGTCTACCTGAAAAGGGAAGGTTCTTCCATCATGTGAGGGTGAGAATCCAAGATGAGTTCACTAAACAAAAAGAAAAAGGGGGGGGGGGGACAATTCGCTACCTGTCGAGAGAACAAAAGTATGTGTTCTCTAAGGAAAATTCTGCACGTAAATTGTGAAAGGCATTGGAGGAAAAATTAATGAAGAAGAGCAGTCAGAATAAGCTTTTTGTGAAGAAAAGGTTATTTCGTTTTTCTTATGTTTTGGGGACCACAATGAATAAACACATCACGAGTTTCATTCAACTAATAGTTGATTTGGTAAACTTGGATGTGACATTAAATGAGGAAGACTTGGCCTTAATGTCGTTGGGATCTCTCTTCCTAATGAGTATGAGTTTCTCAAAACAACTCTACTCCATGGGAAGGTGAAGTCTCTCTGAAGGATGTTACTGTAGCTCTGTACAACCATGAGTTGAGAAGGAAAGAAAATAGGGTCAGTAGTATCGAAGTAGCAGAAGCATTAGTGGTGAGAGGTCGTTCATCCGCTCAAGGAAAGGGAAAGAAAGGGTGGTCAAAATCCAAAACCGAGCTCGAAAAAGGTGAATATGCATTTTGTTGAGAACAGGGGCATTGGAAGAAGGAATGTCTAAAACAAAAGAAAGACTGTTCAAGATGCATGTCTGGCTGAATGCGACCACGATGGATCAGGACTATCATTGGTGGCATCGACTTCAACAATTAACCGGGATGAGTGGATTTTAGATTCATCGGTAACTTATCATATGTCCCCCATTCGAGATTAGATCTTTGACTATAAAGAACTAAAGGGTGGAACTGTTTTTGGCCCATGCAAAACAATTGGTATAGGTTCAATAAGGTTGAAGAATCATGATGGGTCAATCAGAGTTTTAAGAGTTGTTTGGTATGTTCCAAATTTGATCAAAAATCTCATTTCTTTGGGACACTTGAAGTCAAAAGGATTCTCATGAACCGCTAAGGATGGAGTTCTTAGAGTCATTGCTGGAGCATTGGCGGTGATAAAAGGCATCAGATGAAATAACCTATATTACTTCGAGGGTAATACGGTAATAGGAACAACAGCTGTTGCAAACGCTTCCGAGGAGAATGGTGCTTCCCAGTTATGGCACATGCGATTGGGGCATACTGGTGAAAAATCCTTACAAATTCTTGCAGGGATTGCTGAAAGGTGTGAAAGCTTGCAAGTAAGACTCTTGCGAGCATTGTATCCTTGAAAAGGGAAAGAGATTAAAATTTGGCACTACAATGTATTTTGGATTAAGTCCATTCTGACGTGTTGGGACCCGCCAAGACGCCTTGGGTGGAAACCGTTACTATGTGACCTTCGTGGATGATTTCTCTTGAAGGGTTTGGGTGTATGCCATAAAGACTAAGGATGAAGTGCTGGGAACCTTCCTAACATGGAAGAAGATGATCGAGATGCAAAAGTGGGGCAAGTTTTGAACCCAGGACCTTGGGTTCGAGAATACCACTCCTCTACCGACCAAGCCACAAGGGTTTGGCCAGTATCTCCAGACAGATAATGGGGGAAAGTGCAAGAGGGATCCATTCTTGAAGGTTTGTAAAGATGCAGGAATTGTCTGACACTTCACAGTCAGGGAAACACCACCGCGGAAAGGAGTGGCCGAGCGTGTGAACCAAACATAGTTGGAGAACGTTCGATGCATGTTGTCAACTGCTGGGCTGGTCAAACGATCTTGGACAAAGACGGTGACATATTTCATCCATATTGTGAATCGGTTACCGTCATCAGGTATTGGTGGAAAGACACCTCTTGAGTCATGATCTGGAAAGCCAGCTACTGATATAGCTCTCTGCAAGTATTTTGTTTTGCGGCTTACTACCATGTGAAGAAAACAATCATTAGCAGAGATGTTTCCTTTAATAAATCTGCGTTGCGGCATAAGGTGATATTAGACTCCATCCAGACAAAGAGAACATAGAAGCAGATGGAGTTTAAGGAAACATTGCTATACCTTCACTCATTTTGGGTGCTAGTTTATTAGTAGTTCCCAAAAGTTAAAACCTTCACTCATATTGGGTGCTAGTTTATTAGTGACCCACAATGATCATCCTTTCTTGTATAAGAATCTCTTTAAAACTTGGGTTCTTATTCTTCCACAACCATTATGTGGAACTTTGTTTGAAACATGGGCTTAGGTTTTCCACTAAACTATCAGGGTCTCGTCTCATATTCTTTGGTATTACTTATGTTGCCCCAAATCATACCCATTTTTTTTTAATTATAAAAAAAGATAAGTGGTTCAAATAAGTTGAGACTTTTGCGCTTTCTGGGTGCTAGTTTATTAGCGAGTCAAAATGATCATCATCTATTATCTAGAAATCTGTTGAAAATTTGGGTTTAGATTTCATCGCTACTTATTATAGGATCTTGTTCAAAACTTCGTGTTAGTTTTCGCCAATATTGTGTTACTGTCCTATTTCGGTTCCTTTTAGTGTCTGTTAATATAACCCCAAACCATACTCATCATCCATAACTACATTATATTGTATACATTAGTTGTTCAAATAAGTTGAAACCTTTGTGTTTTTGGATGCTAGTTTAATATTAAGACAATGGTCCTCCTCTATTATCTAGGAATCTTCTTGAAATTTGGATTCAGATTCTAGCACTACCATTTTGTAGGATCTTGTTCAAAAGTTGGGTTTAGTTTTACCACTTGCGTATTGGTGATGTCTCGTTTCCTTCAGTATTACTAACCTATTCCCAAACAATACTCATAGACTTCATAGAATATGGTTATGTATTTCAACCAAGTTAATTTTTGTGCACTTGTTGGGTGCTAGTTCAATAGTGATTATCAATAGTGATCCCTTGTTGATTAGGACTCTCTTGGAAGCTTTGAATATTGTTTTTGTTACGAAACTATGGTGTCCACATTCAATTTGTTCAGTATTACTAATCTAACCCCATACCATTCTTATCATCATCAACAACATAGTGGATGGTTGAAATGTTGTCAAATAAGTTGAGATCTATGTGTTTGTGCTTTTTGTGTGCTAGTTAATTTGTGACTCACAAGGATCATTCTCTATTATCTAGGAGTCTTTTAAAAGCATGGGTTTAGATTATGACATAACGATTTTGTAAGTAGTTGTTCAAAACATGGGTTTAGTTTATGCCACTAGATTATCAGAGTCTTGTTTCGTTTCCTTTAGGATTCCTCGTGTTGGCGTCAACCGTACTAAACATCAATAACTACATTTTAGAGGATATATAGGTTGCTTAAATAAGGAGCTCTTCGTGCTTTTTGGGTGCTAGTTTTTTAGTGACTCACAACAATCATCCTCTATTATGTAGGAATCTCTTGAAAACTTAGGTTCAGATTCTACCCATATTGACTAGGAATCAATTCAAAACGCGGGTTTAGTTTTTTTCCACTAAAGTGATAGTTTCCTAATTCATTTCCTTCAGCATTACTAACCTAACACCATGTGTTTTGGGTGCTAGTTTATTAGTGACCCATAACGATCATCTTTTCTCGTATAAGAATCTATTTTAAACTTGGGTTCAGATTCTCCCACAACCATTATGTGGAACTTTATTTGAATCATGGGCTTAGGTTTGCCACTAAGCTATTAAGGTCTCATCTCACATTCTTTGGTATTACTTATGAACCCTCAAATTGTACCCATTATCAATGCTACATTATAGTGGATAGATAACTTTTCAAAAGAGTTGAGACCTTTACGCTTTTTGGGTGCTATTTTATTAGCGAGTCACAATGATCATCATCTATTTTCTAGGATTCTGTTGAAAATTTGGGTTTAGATTCTGTCGCTACTTCAAATTAGTTTTCTGCAATATTGTGATGGTGTCCTATTTCGGTTCCTTTTAGTGTTTGTTAATATAACCCCAAACCATACTCAACATCCATAACTATATTATATTAGATAGATTAGTAGTTCAAATAAGTTGAGACCTTTGTGTTTTTGGATGCTAGTTTATTATCAGGACAATGGCCATCCTCTGTTATCTAGGAATCTTCTTGAAATTTTTGTTCCATTTTGTAAGATCTTGTTCAAAAGTTGGGTTTGGTTTTAACACTTACTAATTGGTGATGTCTCGTTTCCTTTAGTATTACTAACCTATTTCCAAGCCATACTCATAGACTTCATAGAGAATAGATATGTATTTCAACCAAGTCAATTCATGTGCTCTTGTTGGGTGCTAGTTTGTTAGTGACTATCAATAGTGATCCCTTGTTGATTAGGACTCTCTTCGAAACTTTGAATATGGTATTTGTTACTAAACTGTAGTATCCACATATAGTTTGTTCAGTATTACTAACCTAACCCTATACCATACTTATCATCATTAACAACATAGTGGATAGTTGAAATGTTGTCAAATAAGTTGAGATCTTTGTGCTTTTGGGTGCTAGTTAATTAGTGAATCATAACGATCATCCTTTATTATCTAGGAGTCTTTTGAAAGCATGGGTTTAGATTTTGCCATAAGGATTTTGTAAGTACTTGTTCGTAACTTGGGTTTAGTTTCTGCCACCAGTTTATCAGTGTCTTGTTTCGTTTCCTTTAGGAATCCTCATGTTGGCTTCAGCCGTACTAATCATCAACAACTACATTTTAGAGGATATATAGGTTGCTCAAATAAGTTGAGCTCTTTGTGCTTTTTGGGAGCTAGTTTTTTAGTGACTTACAAAAGTCATTCTTTATTATGTAGGAATCTCTTTAAAACGGGTTTAGATTCTGCCCCTATTGACTAGGAATTAATTCAAAACACGGGTTTAGTTTTTCCACTGTAGTGTTAGTTTCCTAGTTCATTTCCTTCACCTTTACTAACCTAACACCACACCATACTTATCTATGTTATGGAGGATTGATAAATAGTTCCCATGACTTAACACCTTCGCGCATTTTGGGGGCTAGTTTATTAGTGACCCACAACGATCGTTCTTTCTCGTATAAGAATCTCTTTAAAACTAGGGTTCTGATTCTCCCACAACCATTATGTGGAACTTTGTTCGAATCACGGGCTTAGGTTTGCCACTAAACTATCAGAGTCTCGTCTCGCATTCTTTGGTTTTATTTATGTTGCCCCAAGTTGTACCCATTATCTTTACTACATTATAGAGGATGGATAAGTAATTCAAATAAGTTGAGACCTTTGCGCTTTTTGGGTGCTAGTATATTAGTGAGTCACAATGATCATCAACTATTATCTAGGAATCTGTTGAAAATTTGGGGTTTGATTATGTCGCTACTTTTTTTGCGATCTTGTTCAAAACTTCGGGTTAGTTTTCGGTAATATCGTGTTAGTGTCCTATTTCTGTTCCTTTTAGTGTTTCTGAATATAACCCCCAAACCATACTAAACATCCATAACAACATTATATTGGATATTAGTAGTTCAAATAAGTTTAGACATTTATGTTTTGGGATGCTAGTTTATTATTAAGACAATGGTCATCCTCTATTATCTAGGAATCTTCTTGAAATTTTGGTTTAGATTCTAGCACTACCATTTTATAGGATCTTGTTCAAAAGTCTTGGCTTAGTTTTACCACTTGCGTATTGGTGATGTTTCGTTTCCTTTAGTATTACTAACCTATTCCTAAACCATACTCATAGACTTTATAGAGAATAGATATGTATTTCAAGCAAGTCAATTTCGGTGCTCTTGTTGGGTGCTAGTTTGTTAGTGACTATCAATAGTGATCCCTTATTGATTAGGTTTTTGTTCCAAACTTTCAATATTGTTTTTGTTACTAAACTGTGGTTTCCACATTCAGTTTGTTCAATATTACTAACCTAACCTCATACCATACTTATCATCATCAACAACATAGTGGATGGTTGAAATGTTGTCAAATAAGTTGAGATCTTCGTGCGTTTTGGGTGCTAGTTAATTAGTGACTCACAACGATCATCCTCTATTATCTAGGAGTCCTTTTAAAGCATGGACTTAGATATTGGCATAACGATTTTGTAAGTACTTGTTCGAAACTTGGGTTTAGTTTTGCCACCAGATTATTAGTTTCCTGTTTCGTTTCCTTTAGGATTCCTCATGTTGGCTTCAACCGTACTAATTATCAGTAACTACATTTTAGAGGATATATAAGTTGTTCAAATAAGTTAATCTCTTCGTGCTTTTTGGGTGCTAGTTTTTTAGTGATTCACAACAATTATCCTCTATTATGTTGGAATATCTTGAAAACTTGGGTTTAGATTCTGCCCTATTGACTAGGAATCTCTTCAAAACATGGGTTTAGTTTTTTCCACTGAATTGTTAGTTTCGTGGTTCATTTTCTTCAGCATTACTAACCTAACACCACACCATACTTGTCTATGTTGTGAAGGATTGATAAATAGTTCCCATAAGTTTAGACCTCCGCGCATTTTGGGTGCTAGTTTATTAGTGACCCACAACGATCATCCTTTCTCGTATAAGAATCTCTTTAAAACTAGGCTTTTGATTCTCCCACAATCATTATGTGGAACTTTGTTCGAATCACGGGCTTAGGTTTGCCACTAAACTATCAGAGTCTCGTCTCGCATTCTTTGGTTTTATTTATGTTGCCCCAAATTGTACCCATTATCTCTACTACATTATAGAGGATGGATAAGTAGTTCAAATAAGTTGAGACCTTCGCGCTTTTTGGGTGCTAGTATATTAGTGAGTCACAATGATTATCATCTATTATCTAGTAATCTGTTGAAAATTTGGGGTTTGATTATGTCGCTACTTTTTGTGTGATCTTGTTCAGCACTTCAGGTTAGTTTTCGGCAATATCGTGTTAGTGCCCTATTTCTGTTCCTTTTAGTGTTTCTGAATATAACCCCCAAACCTTACTAAACATCCATAACAACATTATATTGGATATTGGTAGTTCAAATAAGTTGAGGCATTTATGTTTTAGGATGCTAGTTTATTATTAAGACAATGGTCATCCTCTATTATCTAGGAATCTTCTTGTAATTAGGGTTTAGATTCTAGCACTACCATTTTGTAGGATCTTGTTCAAAAGTCTTGGTTTAGTTTTACCACTTGCGTATTGGTGATGTTTCGTTTCCTTCAGTATTACTAACCTATTCCCAAACCATACTCATAGACTTTATAGAGAATAGATATGTATTTCAACCAAGTCAATTCATGTGCTCTTGTTGGGTGCTAGTTTGTTAGTGACTATCAATAGTGATCCCTTATTGATTAGGTTTCTGTTCGTAACTTTCAATATTGTTTTTGTTACTAAACTGTGGTGTCCACATTCTGTTTGTTCAGTATTACTAACATAACCCCATACCATACTTATCATCATCAACAACATAGTGGATGGTTGAAATGTTGTCAAATAAGTTGAGATCTTCGTGCTTTCCAGGTGCTAGTTAGTTAGTGACTCACAACAATCATCCTCTATTATTTTGGAGTCCTTTTAAAGCATGGGTTTAGATATTGCTATAATGATTTTCTAAGTACTTGTTCGAAACTTGAGTTTAGTTTTGCCACCAGATTATTAGTGTCCTGTTTCGTTTCCTTTAGGGTTCCTCATGTCTGCTTCAACCGTACTAATCATCAACTACATTTCAGAGGATATATATGTTGTTCAAATAAGTTGAGCTCCTTGTGCTTTTTGGGTGCTAGTTTTTTAGTGATTCACAACAATTATCCTCTATTATGTAGGAATATCTTGAAAACTTGGGTTTAGATTCTGCCTCTATTGACTAGGAATCTCTTCAAAACATGGGTTGAGTTTTTTCCACTAAAGTGTTAGTTTCCTGGTTCATTTCCTTCAGCATTACTAACCTATCACCATGCCATACTTATCTATGTTATGAAGGATTGATAAGTAGTTCCCATAAGTTAACACCTCCGCGCATTTTGGGTGCTAGTTTATTAGTGACCCACAACGATCATTCTTTCTCGTATAAGAATCTCTTTAAAACTAGGGTTCTGATTCTCCCACAACCATTATGTGGAACTTTATTCGAATCACGGGCTTAGGTCTGCCATAAACTATCAGAGTCTCGTCTTGCATTCTTTGGTTTTATTTATGTTGCCCTAAATTGTACCCATCATCTCTACTACATTATTTATGGGTGCTAGTATATTAGTGAGTCACAATGATCGTCATCTAATATCTAGGAATCTGTTAAAATTTTGGGGTTTGATTATGTCGTTACTTTTTGTGCGATCTTGTTCATAACTTCGGGTTAGTTTTTGGCAATATCGTGTCAGTGTCCTATTTCTCTTCCTTTTAGTGTTTATGAATATAACCCCCAAACCATACTAAACATCCATAACAACATTATATTGGATATTAGTAGTTCAAATAAGAGGAGACATTTATGTTTTGGGATGCTAGTTTATTATTAAGACAATGGTCATCCTCTATTATCTAGGAATCTTCTTGAAATTTTGGTTTAGATTCTAGCACTACCATTTTGTAGGATCTAGTTCAAAAGTTGGGTTTAGTTTTACCACTTGCGAATTGGTGATGCCTCGTTTCCTTCAGTATTACTAACCTATCACCATGCCATACTTATCTATGTTATGAAGGATTGATTAGTAGTTCCCATAAGTTAACACCTCCTCGCATTTTGGGTGCTAGTTTATTAGTGACCCACAACGATCATTCTTTCTCGTATAAGAATCTCTTTAAAACTAGGTTTCTGATTCTTCCACAACCATTATGTGGAACTTTGTTCAAATCATAGTCAAATAAGTTGAGACCTTTGCGCATTTGGGTGCTAATTTATTAGTGAGTCACAATGATCATCATCTATTATTTAAGAATCTGTTGAAAATTTGGGTTTAGATTTTGTCTCTACTTTTGCCGAGATCTTGTTCAAAACTTCGGGTTAGTTATTGACGATATAGTGTTAGTGTCCTATTTCTGTTCCTTTTAGTGTTTGTTAATATAACCCCAAACCATACTCATCATCCATAACTACATTATATTGGATAATTAGTAGTTCATATAAGTTGAGACCTTTATGTTTTTGGATGCTAGTTTATTATTAAGACAATGGTCATCCTCTATTATCTAGGAATCTTTTTGATAATTTGGGTTTATATTCTAGAACTACCATTATGCAGGATCTTGTTCAAAACTTAGGTTTAGTTTTACCACTTGAATATTGGTAACATATTCCCTAACCACACTCATAGATAACATGGAGAATAGATATGTATTTCAACCGAGTTAATTTCTCTGCGCTTGTTGGGTGCTAGTTTGTTAGTGACTACCGACATTGATTCCTTGTTGATTAGGACTCTCTTCGAAACATTCAATATTGTTTTTATCACTTAACTGTAGTGTCCACATAATTTTTCTTTTGTATTACTAACCTAACTCCAAATAATACTAATCATCACCATCAACAACATAGTGGATAGTTGAAATGTTTGGACTTTTTGGGTGCTACTTAATTAGTGACTCACGAGGATCATCCTCCATTATCAAGGAGTCAAATGAAGATTCATTGCTGCATTGTAGTAGAGTCTCAATTCCAGGGCATTTGGAGAGTTAATAACTAAGTCAGATAGACATTCTCACTTAGGCATTGAGGGTTGACGAACATGAAGACTCGTTCATTGTCTCTGCGTACCGTTGCGGCTTGACAGAAATCAAATTTAAGAGGAAGTTAGACTACGGAATCCCCTAACCCCTAAGCAAAACCACCCACAACTACTTTGGAGATGACAATGAGCCCATCCAAAGAATCGAAAAGCACAAAAGCCACAACTGGAACTGGGACTTCGGGTATCATGCCCAGGGGAAAATCACAACAAGAGCCACAACCCCAGATCCCAGAACCAAACCTATCACCACGACAGCCCAGGCCAATTGTAACAACCTCAATAAGAGAAATGACCCAACGTATCAGAACTCAACTAGTTCAATAAGCCAATGATGTAGGTTTTCGTGATCACAGCAAGTGAAGGACTTATGGACGATGCCTATCTCACTTCATGTCTCGGCGGCCAAAGGCCAAAGTACTACTAGTTCTACGCTCTCGTTGGTCACAACACCAGGGTCTGAATCGGACTTCATAAGGAGCTTGAACACGCCTCTTGCCGGAATAACTTGGACCAATACATCTACCTGAGATTGTAACAGACTCCAAGTAGTTGGGCACCCTAAAAAAATGGGTGAAAGACTTTAGTGATAGTCTCATTAATTTCTCGAGGGACGAGTCCAGGTGAAAGGGAACAATTGAGCTGCGGATGACACTCAAATTCGTTTTAGTAGACAACCTCGATGACCCAACATCCATGTCTTTCTCTTCATCCCAAGTAAGATTTGCTCAAAGCTAAAGCTCCCGACCCGCTCGGGGAAAATGACTTCCATGAAAGGCCATCAGAAGATGACCTTAATCTACAACCTAGAGGCGCCCAAAGTTAAGACCTAGCCTTCAACCCCTAGACCGACCTTACTTTCAAGTGCACTGGATCTTCGTTCGCATTCATTGCCCGCTGAAACAGATAATCTTGAAGCCAGACCAATTAGGTCGACTGGTCAAGTAGGCAATCGAGCTGTTTGAGTACAACATCATGTTTATGATGGGCACATCCTTGTTGACATTTGCATTGGAGAACACTTGACTTTCATTGTAGGTTACTAATGGTGTCTCTCATGTCCCTTAATGATTTTCACAAAGAAACATCCTTTAGAAATCCCTAAAAGAGAAGATGTTTGTTCCAAGTGACATTGGGATGATTTTGAGGGACCTCTACACCCTATATATTGATGCACACCTCATGGTATATCTACATTATTGCTACAAGGTCATGAATTGTTGTGTTTCTTTAAAACCTTAAATAAGGAGGAAAATTTGCATTGGTATTGAATTGTATCTAATCAATCCATAATGTTAATGAATTCAGTTGTGAACGATGACTATGAACAATATATCCAATTCTATAGCCCGTGCAGCATGCTCGGGCTTGATAACCTCAGATATCTTACAGAAGGATAAGGAGCATATATCTCCATAAAGATTGCCAATCTCTGTTTTGATTTTTATGGGAGATTTGAAGGTCCGGTGAATATGGAAGGTTAGATGAAAAAGGATTTTGAAATAATTCAAAATCATACTAATAGAATGATGTTTGGATATTGCTGTCTACCTGAAAAGGGAAGGTTCTTCCATCATGGAAGGGTGAGAATGCAGGATGAGTTCACGAAACAAATAGAAAAAGTGGAGGGGGGGGGGGGGTTGGGGGATGGACAACTCGCTCCTACCTATCGAGAGAACAAAAGTATGTGTTCTCTAATTAAAATTCTGCACATAAATTGTGAAAGGCATTGGAGGAAAAATTCATGAAGAAGAGCAGTCAGAATAAGCTTTTTATGAAGAAAAGGTTATTTCATTTTTCTTATGTTTTGGGGACCACAATGAATAATCACATCACGAGTTTCATTCAACTAGTAGTTGATTTGGTAAACTTGGATGTGACATTCAACGAGGAAGACTTGGCCTTACTGTCATTGGGATCTCTCTTCCTAATGAGTATGAGTTTCTCAGAACAACTCTACTCCATCAGAAGGATGAAGACTCTCTGAAGGATGTTACTACAGCTTTGTACAACCATGAGTTGAGAAGGAAAGAAAAGAGGGTCAGTAGTATCGAAGTAGCAGAAGCATTGGTGGTGAGAAGTCGTTCATCCGCTCAGAGAAAGGGAACGAAAGGGTGGTCAAAATCCAAAACTGAGCTCGGAGAAGTTGAATATGCATTTTGTTGAGAACAGGGACATTGGAAGAAGGAATGTCCAAAAGAAAAGAAAGACTGTTCAAGATGCATGTGTGGCTTAATGTGACAACGTTGGATCAGGACTATCATTGGTGGTATCGACTTCAACAATTAACCGGGATGAGTGGATTCTAGATTCAGGAACTTATCATATGTCCCCATTCGAGATTGGTTCTTTGACTACAAAGACCTAAAGGGTGGATCTATTTTTGGCCCATGCAAAACAATTAGTATAGGTTCAATAAGGTTGGAGAATCATGATGGACAATCAGAGTTCTAAGATATGTTCGGTATGTTCCAAACTTCATCAAAAATCTCATTTCTTTGGGACATGTGAAGTCAAAAGGATTAGCGAGTCACGATGATCATCATCTATTATCTAGAAATCTGTTGAAAATTTGGGTTTAGATTTCATCGCTACTTATTATAGGATCTTGTTCAAAACTTCACGTTAGTTTTCGCCAATATCGTGTTAGTGTCCTATTTCGGTTCCTTTTAGTGTTTGTTAATATAACCCTAAACCATACTCATCATCCATAGGTACATTATATTGTATACATTAGTAGTTCAAATAAGTTGAAACCTTTGTGTTTTTGGATGCTAGTTTAATATTAAGAGAATGGTCATCCTCTATTATCTAGGAATCTTCTTGAAATTTGGGTTCAGATTCTAACACTACCATTTTGTAGGATCTTGTTCAAAAGTTGGGTTTAGTTTTACCACTTGCGTATTGGTGATGTCTCGTTTTCTTCAGTATTACTAACCTATTCCCAAACCATACTCATAGACTTCATAGAGAATAGATATATTTCAACCAAGTTAATTCCTGTGCACTTGTGGGGTGCTAGTTTAATAGTGATGATCAATAGTGATCCCTTGTTGATTAGGACTCTCTTCAAAACTTTGAATATTGTTTTTGTTACTAAATTGTGGTGTCCACATTCTGTTTGTTCAGTATTACCAACCTAACCCCGTACCATACTTATCATCATTAACAACATAGTGGATAGTTGAAATGTTGTTAAATAAGTTGAGATCTAGGAGTGCTTTGAAAGCATGGGTTTAGATTTTGCCATAACGATTTTGTAAGTACTTGTTCGTAACTTAGGTTTAGTTTATGCCACCAGAGTATTAGTGTCTTGTTTCGTTTTCTTAGGATTCCTCATGTTGGCTTCAACCGTACTAATTATCAGCAACTACATTTTAGAGGATATATAAGTTGTTCAAATAAGTTAAGCTCTTCGTGCTTTTTGGGTGCTAGTTTTTTAGTGATTCACAACAATTATCCTCTATTATATAGGAATATCTTGAAAACTTGGGTTTAGATTCTGCCCTATTGACTAGGAATCTCTTCAAAACATGGGTTTAGTTTTTTCTTCAGCATTACTAACCTAACACCACGCCATACTTGTCTATGTTGTGAAGGATTGATAAATAGTTCCCATAAGTTAAGACCTCCGCGCATTTTGGGTGCTAGTTTATTAGTGACCCACAACGATCATCCTTTCTCGTATAAGAATCTCTTTAAAACTTGGGTTCCGATTCTCCCTTAACCATTATGTGGAACTTTGTTCGAATCATAGTCAAATGAGTTGAGACCTTTGCGCTTTTTGGGTGCTAGCTAGTTTATTAGCGAGTAAGATCATCATCTTTTATTTAGGAATCTATTGAAAATTTGGGTTCAGATTTTGTCGCTACCTTTCGTGGGATCTTGTTCAAAACTTCGGGTTAGTTATCGGCAATATCGTATCAGTGTCCTAATTCTGGTCCTTTTAGTGTTTTTTAATATAACCCCAAACCATACTCATCATCCATAACTACATTATATTGGATAAATTAGTAGGTCAACCAATTAATTGAGGGTCTGAGGGGGCATGATAGTCATGTAGTAGCATACTCAGTAGGGGCTGATTCCATACCACAAACAAACATTTTTCAGGTATGCAGCTTCCGATGTCAACAGAGAGCGGGACGTGCTGGGTAGTTTAGTCACAGTTATTTAAATATGCACTGTTGTATTTCGATACGAACATAGAAACGTGTATAGGCTTGGAATACTTAGAATGCTCACTACGATTGTATTTTATTTTGGAATGGAAGGTTAAGTCTATCTCTGGTTGTCATTGTGGGAAATTGTTTCGTATTATGAATATTTCAGTAAGTGCATTATCACTCGTATGGACGAGTGAGATCGGTGACACCAGTAGTTCGATTGTTTTTAGATTACTGCTGCGATTATTATGTTAAGTATGACGATTAGGAGCCGATTTGAGTAGGGGTGTTACAGTGGTGATAAAAGGCATCAGAAGAAATAACCTATATTACTACGAGGGTAATATAGTTATAGGAACAATAGCTGTTGCAAACGCTTTCGAGGAGAATAGTGCTTCCCAGTTATGGCACATGCGGCTGGGGCACGCTGGTGAACAATCCTTACAGATTCTTGCAAAGCAAGGATTGCTAAAAGGTGTGAAAGCTTGCAAGTTAGACTTTTGCGAGCAGTGTATCCTTGGGAAGCAAAAGAGATTAAAATTTGGCACTATAGTGTATTTTGGATTATATCCATTCTGACGTTTTGGGACCCCCTAAGACGCCTTCCTTTGGTGGAAACCGCTACGATGTGACCTTCATATATGATTTCTCTGGAAGAGTTTGGGTGTATGTCATAAAGACTAAGGATGAAGTGCTGGGAATCTTTCTAACATGGAAGAAGATGATCGAGATGCAAACAGGTCAAAAGATCAAGTATCTCCAGACATATTTTTGTTTTGATAAGTGGGGTAGGTTTTGAAGCCAGGACCTTTGGTTCAAGGATACCATTCCTCTACCGACCAAGCCATGAGGGCTTGGCCAGTATCTCCAGACAGATAATGGGAGAAAGTACAAGAGTGATCCATTCTTGAAGGTTTATAAAGATGCAGGAATTATCCGGCACTTCACAGTCAGGGAAACACCACCGTAGAAAGGAGTGGCAAAGCGTATGAACCAAACATTGTTGGAGAAGGTTCGATGCATGTTGTCAAATGCTGGGCCCTGTAAACAATTTTGGACAGAGTCGGTGACATATTTCAGCCATATTGTGAATCGGTTACCGTCATCAGATATTGGTGGAAAGACACCTCTTGAGGCATGGTCTGGAAAATTAGCTACTGATTATAGTTCTTTGCGAATATTTTGTTATGTGGCTTACTACCATGTGAAGGATTCAAAATTTGAATCCAAAGGCAAAGAAGGCTCTATTTATGAGAATTGTGTCTGGGGTAAAGGGATACCAGTTGGGGTGTCTAGAGGCAAAGAAACAATCATTAGCAGAGATGTTCCCTTTAATGAATCTGGGTTGTGGCATAAGGTGACATTTGACTTCATCCAGACAAAGGGAACTTTGAAGCACGTGAAGTTTGAGGAAACATTGCTATACTAATTGGTTGGAGATGTTAGTGACTCTGAGGGAGTAGATGAGTCAGATGTGGAAGCTCCACTAGCGGAATCAGATTCAATTGCAGAAGAAAGACCCAGAAGAGAGATCCGTAAACCTGCTCGCTATGCGGATGGTGGCGTATGCACTTCTAGTTGTAAATGAAGGGGTACCACCCACTTTCCAAGAAGCAAATCAAAACCAGGAAAGTAAGGAGTGGAAAAGTGTCATGAAAGAAGAGATGAATTCTTTAAACATTAACTGAAATATCCCAAATATTAATTACCCTAATTAGTAATGAATTAATTTAATAAAAGTGATTAAAGAAAGGTTAAGGAATTAAACATCCTTAAATAAGTAAAAAAAAGGAACAATAGGAGATAAATGAACTAAAAGAGGTTAAAAAGAGTTTATTTAACCATAACTATACATTTATATAAACGTATGTACAGGTTAAAAAGGAATTGTTAAACACCTTAAAATAGGAATTAAATAGCAACCATGATATTATATAATGTACATATTGTATAATGTACAAGGAGGTACATAAAAGAATAACAATAACATTATTAAAATGGTAGGTAACATTAATCATTAATGTAAGAAGATTTATTAATTAAGTCTTACTATTAATTATGAAATAAGTATATGATTTTAATAGGCTTGCTATGTCTTAATCAGATTTGTATAAATAGCTATAAGATTATAAAGAGATTTATTAAATTCTAAACCTATTCAAATAATAATTTGGGGAAGGAGAAAAATAAATAATAATATAAGGATGAATATGCTATAAGATATAACATGTTCAAAGAGAACACTATTTATTAGAAGTAGACAAATGTAATATTTAATGGTTATGCAGAATAATAAATTAAATTAGTGAGATAGTAAAATAGGGACTTCTACAAATACAATTAAATTAGCCAAGATTAGACTAATTAAAATATATAGCCTATTTTATTAACTAGATATTATTCAGCTCATCTATCTTACAAAAACATAAGTGGCAAACAATATACGGGCTTCGCCACCTCGTTTCTCTATCACCACTCTCTTCATTCTTACAACTCTAAATTGACGAGCATAACATACCTACTCTGCGCCTTCTCCACGTTCTTCATTTGTTTCTTCCATACTCTCTCTATATCTTCTACATTCCATCTTAAAAATACACGCTCTGCACTCTCCTTGCCTCCTTTGTCTAATGTCGAACAAGGAACAATGATACTCTACTGGACTGAATCTTCTTCTTGAGCCTAAAAGGTAAACAAGGAACTTTCAGTCTGCTGCGAGAGAAGGTGTAGCCACTGTCGCTTTCCCCTACTTCTCTCGTGTCTTTTACCCAGAACAGAACTTCCTCCAACTGATCTATAATCATCGACGATCGAGGATGTTTGATATTGCTCTCCTCTTCTTTTGTACTAATTCCACTAGCTGTTTATGTTGTTCTTTTCACAAGATCACGTACGAAACCCACAGAATCACCCACCCAGAAATCCATTTCAAAAATACCCATTAAAGCTACTACACATCGTAATTTCCATTCCTAAATTGGTGGGTTCCTGCACTGATAAATCACTGGAGCTGTACCTTGAATACCAGCTGAAGCATTCAAGCTCCTCCTTCGTTCATTCCCAGCTTGTTTCTGCACTACAAGGATAAATCACTGGACTGCTGTAACTCACAACCAGATTGCAACCAGGCTGAAAACAGTTTAGTCATAAACCGGTAATATACTTCAACTCAGCTTTTTTTTCTCTCCCCTGTATTATAATACTGAGAGTTGGTGATTTCTTTTGTTACACAAGAAATCAAATTATCAGCAAATAAACAAAAGCCTAATCCTAGTTCTAATGGTAACAGAAGTTAGTTGTTTACACTGTCACACTTGTGAAACAATGATCAGTGTTGTGTTAGCCTTGCTGTTATAACGGATGAAATGTTGTTTTGTTCTTCCGCCACACGACTGAACAAACGATAAGCAATATAAGGTAGTGCACACCACTATTATTTCCTGCATTCAAAAACTAAACTGAAGTATAAACCATCTGCCCATTCTAATAATAGAATCGTTAAAAAAATCAAACTTTATGAAGTCAGCAGAAATAAAACTTCTATCATCATACTTGACAACAGGAAGAATGATGATAGAAGTTTTATTTCTGCTGACTTCATATAGTGAGCCAAACGATAGACATTATATTTATAATCTGTGGTTCATGCTGTTTCATACTCCATACTAACCAGGGTTGTAGTCCCTTCTACTGAACCTCGCGAAACAAACAAAAAAACCTGAAAACAGTAGCATAAACCTGTCGCAATGAACATATAAGTAGTAGCATGATCTCTGCTGCTCATTATAACAATAGAAGCTCTTGATTTCATCTGTTGTACTTCAGACTGAAGAGGGACTGAACATATGTTGGTTTTCCATTCAGCCTAGGTAGTTTACTAGTGTAACGACACCTAACATATGTTGGTGTTTAATTTTCATTGGTTAACTTGCTGGTTGAATTAAGTGGAGACATATAATCAGATAAATAAGCAAGGAAGTCAGTTGTTCATAGCTGAAGAAGAATAACTTTGTGTGTTTTGAAATGATTACAAGATGACAAAACAGTTAATTGGTACTAAGTGAAATTGGTACTTTAGATTTGGTTGAGCTGATTTTATATGCTGTTTTATTTGTAGCAAATTAAGAAAAACGGTAATGTTACTACAATGAGCTGAATTACTTTATTACTTAATAAGCATATAAATATGTACATACAACAAGGAATTGCGGCTAATATCATGATAATACAAGGATTGATAAAATCAACATGGGTTGAAATTATTACATAAGACAAAACTATTAATTGGTGACATGTACAACATGATAAATGATAATACAAGGCTGAAACGTAATATATATGCGGCAATGCAAGGCTGTAAAACTAGAGTTTGTTTTTGTTAGAAAATGAAAGTAGTAATTAATTACAAAGAATAAACTAGTTAACTATATACATTTACAACCGGTATGTAAACTTAACATGTTATTGTAACAATGACACATTTTAATATTGATTTTTGTTGTCTCCCTAAGGCTTGTATGATCCGAAAATAATACATTGTATTAGCTAATATTTTAGCTAAGTATCTTATAATACACTTAAGAATAAAATAATAACGTTAACAAATCATTTCATGTACGTTCCAGTACTTACTTTATGTCGTACATGTTTACAGTTTACATTTGTACAAGTTAGTAATTTCTAGGGTGTTTCAATATATATATATATATATTGTGTATGCGTGTATGCAAATATACAAATCAAAATAACCTTGATAAACAACATGGGTTATTAGGAATTAAATCCTTAGGTGATAAATACTATTACACTACTAAATATTTTGTTCTTACAATTATAGAGTATGATCAAACTACAGTGCAATGGTTAATTACAGAGCATGGGTTAGGATTTATTCTAGGATGATTAAATGGACTCGAGGTATGAGTATTAATATTAGAGTTATACATTCCAGAGATACGGGTTCGAGATACGAGCTCCGAAAGAGATTGAGGATAAGCGTGATACATCACGCTAGCATTGTTCAACGGTAAACGGTACGTTCTATATGGTCCGAGTGTTCCTGGGGGCTTCCTTGGGTTCTGATATGTGTGTATGCATGACAAGAATGATATGTTTGCTATGTGTTGTGGTTATGGATTAAATGTTTATTGTTTCACGATTTTTATTGTACGTGATGGATTACCATTTGGAAATTGTATACGAAAACTTGGATCGGATTGTGGATGATAATATGGAAATGGTAAAAGGAAAATAACTGTGATCTTATTATAAAAACCTGAGGATGGACGCAGCCTAAGCGACGTCTAGGCGAAAGTTAACGACCTTAAAGGTCCTTACATAGAGAATACACTCTACATAACCTAAGCATAGATCTTAGGTAAAGGTCGTTGACCGAATTATATGGTGGAATTAAGTAAACAATTAAGTTGAGTAAAAATCCAGGGTAGTCACGGACTACATGGTTGCGCATGGGTGATCACCGAAGAGAGGGAACGACCGGATAGGGTTCTCTCGCTATGGAAACTCCAACGAGCCGGATACGATTATTGGTCAGAGGGCACTGCTATTGGTGCAATGGCTCCGGCCGTCAGGCCTCTACGGACTCCTGACAAACCGTACTGTTAAAGTGCATCAGAGCGACATCTTCTGAAGAGGAAGCTTATACGGGTTGTCCTAACATGACGCCCACCATGATTGAACAAATTAAGTAAAAGTTAAGGAATGGCTCAAGGAAATATTCTTAGCCCTGAACAATGAAACAAGAAGGCCTCAAGGCCGCATAACAGGATTGTTCAAGAGAGTATAACTCTCGCATTGTTAATTGATGTTATTCATATACTTGCTTATTGTTGTTGTGGAAAGGTATGGTGATTGTATGAATTTGTTGTATGAATTTATATGTGTGATGATTACTGTTATATTGTTATTGTGAACGAAAATGGTACAGCATGAAATTGGAATAACATGTTAACAATTGGGCTAAATAACTTGAGTAGTCTTAGAGTTCATGAAGGTTATATAGTTCGTGCTCAGCGTTTGGGTGAGCCTATACGGCCCCACTTTCAGGATTGAAGCTGGATAAAGTTCGAACGCGAGCGCGGGATTTTGGGATAGTCAACAGTCTGCCTACATGCGACACGGTTACTTACGTTTATTGTTTTTCGAGCATTGTGGTTTTGGGATAGATAAATGGCTCACTGTTCTTTTGAAATTTATTCGGTTTGTAATTTTGGTTGTATTAAATCTCTGTCATCACTGCGGTAGTGTAACACCCCCAAAACTAGCCGGTATATTATTAAGGTTGAAGTAGAAATTAAAACCAATTTTTTTTCCTGTCACCTACTTAGCAGCGGGAATCAAAACCTAATGGGGTGTTACCGCCACACTCCCCAACCTAGTGAGTGCTAAGGCTAAATACAAAAACTTCAACCTTAACCGGAAAATAAATGAAGAGAAAAAAGTAATTACATCTCAACTAAATTTCAAACCTTAAACGCATAGTTATAACCATCTAAATAATTTAAATAATTGAAGTGGAGTCTATGTCAATTCCTAAACCCAACTCTCACGCTTTTCATCCAGGTCAGCTTCATTACCTGCGATCAGAAAACATAATAACACACAAGAAAGGACCGCGCAAATCAGAGAAACTGAGTAAACCCTGCAACACCTTGTCAAATACATTTTGAAAATCCATTTGAGTACAATAAACATCCATAGCCACATAACCAATCAAACAATAGCATCAAAATAATCTTACTCACCAATTAACAATACCATAAACAATTCTGGAATGACGGGAGTCACCAAAGTTCGACAATTCACAAATTCTAATAATTGGTACCACAACAGAGTTGGGACCGATCCAGTTCACCCTCACTCTAAGTCCTTAAGTGTGCACACCCCCAAAAGTTTTTCGACTAATGGAGTAGATCATAGAGCTAAGCTGCAGTCTGAGACTCAACAGCGCGAATATATATATAAATTATCCAAAGGCCTATTCCAATTCCAAAGTCTCTCATCAATTCCAGAATAAAATAGCCATATATGTATTATCAAAGTTCTCAAATCATTCCATACCATCAATATCGTATAAGCATAATTTAACAATCACAACCAATATAATCAGTGTCAAAATAGCACACACAATCTCAAAGTAAAGATAGGTGAACACAAGATTTACTTGGAATTCACGCTTAAGCAGACATTCACAACAATCCACCGCAATCAATCGCTAGCACGACAATAGACAAAATCCTTCCAAACTAGTCACCCAGTGATACGTCAAAGTATCTCAACATCCTATGATTAAAATACAAATAATCATATCACCACATACCGCTATAATTAATCGTGTTATTAGTAAAATAGTAAATATGTTTATTATACTCTCCTCTTAATTATATTATATATACGTTCACACCCAACCAGCAATTTAATACACACTCACGCTTTATGCACTTACATCTACTTTATTCATGCTTGAACAACACCCATGTGATTAATAGCTTCACTCACTTGTACTAATCAAAATCGACATATACATATACACAAATTCATCTTTAATATCTACCGCTGAACAAAAAAAAAAACAAGAGGACAACGTATCATAGTTACCGGATTGTGGGAGGCGACACGAGAGTTGTTGCTGGTTCCGAGAAAAAGAAAAGAACAAATTGATGGTCGTATGATGGAAGACAAAATGTTGAGATTTAGGCTGCTATGGCTATTCAATCTCAGTACTGGAAATAAGGATAAGGAGGCAACCACACTGTTGTTGTTACAGCTAAAATCAAACGAGAATGAAAAGAGAGGGTGCAGATCAGGAGAGAATGAAGACGACCGTGTGAATCAGGAAGAGGAAGAAAATAAGTAAAAATGAGAGAATAAATTAGGTTAAATTTTATTGGTTTCTAATTTATTTCCTACCCTTAATCACTAGCATATCTCTCTCCTATAATAAAAATAAAATCTGTATTCATCATTATTCTCGTTATCTACTAATAAAACATAAAACTAGAATAGTGTCGACGACGTATTTAATTTAATAATAAGAATCCATTATAATAATTCAAATATATCAATTTAAGTAGTAATAAAATAATCGTATAATTCTAAATAAGGGTATACCAAATTATAAAGGTGTTTATTTTGTAACACCAAAGATTCTACCAAAATATAACATAAAAAAGGTTTAGAGAAATACCAAAATATATAGTACAAAGGTTTAAAAAAAGTAATGCCGCAGACGGAGAGAACAACGAAAGCCTCATAGAAAATGTCCAACAATTGAATCAATTTGTCATATGATTACAGAGGAATAATAAAACTAAATCCGCAGTATTAAAACAAGGTAATGGACCACGAATCAATATTTTTAAATAGACATTTTATTTTTCTGAAAACATAATATACACATTCCTGTTTTATCAAATATATATATAAAATCTTTCAAAAGTCTGTATAGTGATAAAATGGCTACTATGGCAAAGTATGTTTTATTAGCACCCTCTTAAAATTGCTAAACCACACAAATAAAACACTAATTATAAATATTGAGTTAACAACTAAAGAGGAAGGTAATTAATGATTTACAGCATATACAAATAGTATATATATATATATGTCTTATATTATACGGGTATTTCATTATCACCCCCTTAAAAGAAAAATTCATCCCCCGAAGCTGGATGTAATATAAGAACACTCCACTCACTGTAACGATGAATATTTAACTCAAAGCTCTTAAGCGAGTCCTTGCTTAAACAAATTTCTTTAAGATCAATTTCTAACTCATCTCTTAGCCACTTATAACGTCACCAAATGATCTACCTCATT
Organism: Limonium bicolor; assembly: GCA_023374045.1. NCBI lineage: Eukaryota > Viridiplantae > Streptophyta > Magnoliopsida > Caryophyllales > Plumbaginaceae > Limonium > Limonium bicolor. The sequence continues at coordinate 341,790,486 of CM041776.1, read as the reverse complement.
CCAAGCACTTCTATCAGCCTTCTTTAAATGAAATAATCAGTTTCAAGACTAAACTCCAAACTAACTTGCTGATCTTCCAAATTTAGGTTGTTGCAGGTAGTGTAAATCGGATAATTGGTAACTCCCCGTTACTCGCATTGCTGATCTTCCAAATTTAGGTTGTTGCAGGTAGTGTAAATCGGATAATTGGTAACTCTACGTTACTCGCATGGGCGAGTAACGGGGGGTAACACCCGGTTTATTTTGTAGATGACTTTTAATTACCGTTGTGAATCGACTGATATTTATGTTATGCGCGCTAGTTTAATCGGAATTTAGAGTATGAGTGTTACAAGAACAACACGTGGAAGTTGGCACAACTACCGAAGGGCAAGAAGGCAATCGGCTGTAAATTAGTATTTGCAAAGAATAAAGGAACTCTAGGTAGAAAAAAGTGTCCACTACAAGGCTAGGTTAGTAGCCAAAGGGTAGGCACAGAAGGAAGGAATTGATTACCATGAGGTATTTTCTCCAGTTGTGAAACATTCTTCGATAGGAATTTTGTTGGCAATTAGTAATGTGGAGTTAGATTTGGAACTTATCCAATTTGATGTGAAGACCCCGATGTGAAGGAAGAGATCTATATGACTCAACCGGAAGGATATAATGATCGTGGCAAAGAGGGTTGGGTTTGTAGATTGAACAAGTCGTTGTATGGGTTGAAGCAGTCTCCAAGGCAAAGGTATAAGCAATTTGATTTGTTTGTGAAAGGGTAGAAGTACACAAGAAGCAAATATAATCATTGTGTATATTTGTGCAAGCTACATGATAGGGCTTACATTTACCTACTCTTGTATGTAGATGATATGTTAATAGATACAAAGAATTAGTCAAAGATTGATAGACTGAAGACACAGTTAGCGCAAGAGTTTGAGATGAAAGATTTGAGAGAAGCCAATAAGATTCTCGGGATGGAGATTAGTAGAGACAGAAGGAGTGGCAAGCATTATTTGACTCAGAAGCAATATCTGATGAAGGCGCTTGCACCTCATTTGAAGCTAAGTACTCAATTATCTCCTAAAACTGAAGAGGAGCGAGGATGCATGGCATGGTGCCCATATGCGAATGTGGTTGGTAGCTTGATGTATGTCATGGTATGTACAAGGCCTGACATTAAATAAGTAGTTGGAGTGGTGAGCAAGTATATGCAGGACCCTGGCAGAGGTCATTGGCATGCTGTGAAATTGATTCTACAGTATATTAAAGGTATTGTAGATGTTGGTTTGCTATTTGAGCGGGATGTTAAAGGTGGTCAAGGTATGGTTGGATATTGTGATTCTGACTATGCAGGGGACATGGATTAGTGACGATTAACTACTAGTTACTTGTTCACTTTAGCCAATGCACCAGTAAGTTGGAAATCTACATTGTAGTTTACAATTGCATTGTTTACGACTGAGGCGGAGTACATGGCTCTAACAGAGGCTGTGAAGGAAAGTATTTTGCTTTATATATTGCTTAAAGACTTAGGAGTTGGTCAGAGGCACATCACGGTGCACTGTGACAGAAGTGCTATTCATTTAGCAAAGAATCAAGTTCTATCATGCAAGGACGAAGCATATTGATGTTCACTATCACTTTGTACAGGAGATACTCGAAGAGGAGGATATTCTAGTAAGACATGATGACCAAGGTGGTGACCACAGTTAAGTTCAAACATTGCTTGGACTTGACCAACATCCTGCACACTGAAGATGGCGCCTAAAGACGCATTTGAAGACACTTTTTCCTTTTGTTTGAGAAAATGTGTTTTATTTTTGGGTAGGATAAACCATGGTGGAGAATTGTGAGCTGTGGTTCATTCCACATCGGAATATTAGGAAAAAGAGATATTAGTCTCTTGCTAATATTTAGGGGCTAGTATCATCCTTAGTTAATCACCGCTTTAACAATCAACTTATTACGTAGTTAAGTTGTATTGTCTTCTCTCTCTCTCTTTATTTATGAAGTAGTAGAAAATCAGTTATAGTTCCCGGTGTTTAACGTTTTATCTAGCAATTATTGTGGGTAATTTTGTAGTGTTTTATTGTGCTAATTTATTACAGTCAGGGAAATTCTATTTAAATGATTCTTAAGCGGGACCATTATAACTCTACCACGATTTGAGAATTTTCCTATACGAAATGATTTTTTAGTATAATAATTTAGTTTCTTACCCAGCAGTCGCTTTTGCAACAAATAGAGTGTTGCATTACATCCACATCCATTGGGTTTATTTGTCTGTCCATATTATGAGATAGGGAATTATTTGATCTCAGAGTTAAATCTTCCAATCTTAACTTTCCCATTCTTATCTATTATGTAGGACTTATAATGGTGGCCATCGGGTCCGGTTCTACCCGGAACCGGTGGTTTCTACCCGGAACCGATTGGAACCGGAACCGAACCGCCTCAGCCGGTTCCGAATACGAATACATGTTTTGAGATTCGGGCCCGAACCGGAACCGGAACCGCCTGGAACCGTCGTCGGATTCGGAACCGGAACCGCCCCGGAACCGGTTGAAGTTACCGTTGGGTTTTTAAAATGTAACCTCTTAGTAGTTGTACTCTTTTTCCTTATGGTTTTCCGAATGGATTTTTACCTAATAAGGTTTTAATGAGGCAGTGAATCATATAATAAAATTCTCTTTGTTCCTTATTTTTTGTAAATTCAATAAAATTCCTAAGTCTTTGTTTCTTACATTTAAGATTATAAACTTGAAGAATAACCTATCTAGGAGTAAGTGGATGAAAAGAGCACGTGTGCACTCAAACGGATCTCAATCGGAGCTAAAACGAAGCAACTGGAGCCGATCGAATCTTTCCGGAACCGGTCGGAGCCGATCAGATTCAGAATCGAAACCGGAACCGGCTGGAACCGGCCGGAACCGGTTTTTCGACCGAATCCGAAGCGAATCCAAATTTCAGAACCGGAACCGTAACCGGAACCGCCCAGACAGGTTCCGAATACGAATACACATTTTCTGGAACCGGTGGAACCGATGGAACCGGAACCGGAACCGGTGGAACCGGACCCGTGACCACCATTAAGGATTTATCTTATAGTATGATTTATCCATTACAGACGCTCGCATCAATCCACGCGTTTACCCAAAACACACTCGAACAATATTGGTTGCGAGTCTCACATAAAAAAATGTTGATACTTGAGTTAAAAAAAAAAAAAAAATTCTACAAGCGTTCAAACTTCAATGTGTAATAGAGAAATGATTCATCGGCAAAGTGGGGGACTTAAATAGAGATTAATATTATCTACATATATAGAAAACAAGGATATATAAATGTATATGTTGTCACGGTTTGGGGTGCCCAAAAAAATCCGTTACTGCGGTACCGTACCGAAATCTGTTTATACCGTACCGTCTGACCGGTTAACCGTACCGTCTTTGGCAGTACAGTTAACCGTACCGTTATTATTAGACATATGCGGTTTAGGTAACGATATGTAACTTTTATACCGTGGTTAACCGTAGTTAACCGGTTATATATATAACTATATATTTAAATATATATATATATAATCTTCAATTTTGGTTTTTGATATTTTAATATTATTTGTTATGTTCTAGTCTTTTGTATATCCTTTAAATTATATTTTGATAACTTGAACAAAGATAATCTAGAATCTAGAAAAATGACACTCCTTATATATGACGTAATATATTATCTGCTTTGAAGAGCAAGGTAAGCATTATAGATAGTGTAT